>JAUZTG010000017.1:600000-1183939 GCA_030734395.1 Sarocladium kiliense | reverse complement strand
CTTATCTATCTTCTTATATCTCCTTAAATCTCTTTATCTCTCTTTATACCTCTATTATCTCTTATGTAAAATAGCCTCAGCAAGATAGCTTAGTTAGAACCCAAACCCAATCCCAAACCCTAAGAGAGCTTTACTAAGGTATGGATTGTTCTTGTTTGTAAACGGACATGTAGCCTTTGTGTGTATATTCGTTTGCCAGTCTGGCCATCTACGCTAGAATATAGTCCTCAAGGAAACGCGAAGGTTCACGAGAGCGCGAACCCTTGTACGTGAATCCATGTATGCTGACTAGGATCGCTGTGGTGTGATTCGATTGGACAGTGGACAAGCAAGAGGATGAAAGGCAGGCTCGTGGGGGGAATGACAGGGGTGTAGGATCCATTTAATAGTATGATTCATTTGGGAATAGAAGAGTATTGAGGTACGCTAAGAGTTTAGACCCGGGGAGCCGGGAGCTACTGTAGGAACAGGGTGCACCGGAAGGGTGGCAGGGATGGCACGGACGAAAGGGAAATAATTTCATGTCATTACAAGATTACATGATGATACGAGCGACCCTTTGTACAGTAGAAGAAACTGGTTCGTGGGTCGAGGTATCTTTCCACCAACGGCTCGGAGAAGGGCAGGGGACTCAACAGAGAAGAAGGAGGTACCATTCATTGTCGACGAATGTTGCGTTGTGCAACGACGGAAGAGATTGAAGAATCCGACGAGGCTAGGGACCAAACTGCGTTCTTAGCTACTTGCTTTAGATATAGCGGACCAGCTTGTATTAAACAGGAGGATAGGACAGTCTACTTAGTGGGGGGAAAATGGACTTCTGCAAGTCAGCGCTGGTGTGTTGGGTAGATAGGTGATGTAACACGTTTGAGGAATCTTTTGTTTTGCCAGTGTATTTGTGCAAGTAATATCCAAAGGTTGAAGTAATTTGAGATTGACTGAAATTTAATATTTATATTAATTATATTTTTAAATTATATAATATTTAATTGATATTTATTTTTTAAAACAGAAATTAAATAAGTTTAATGTATAAAAATATATTAAATTTAGCTTTTTATTTTATTTAGCCAGGACTTTTATTATATAAGTAAAATATTAAACTCAGCCTTAAATTTAAGTAGAATAATTAATAAGATTATAATACTTTTAACGTACTTGTACACCGAGTGAGCCATGTCACCGAGTGAGCCACCTCAATGCGACCATGTATTAATTCAAGCAAATAACTCAACAATAATATAAGAAAAAATATAAATCTAATCGCTAGTACTCTCATCAGCAGATGAGAGCATAATCTGACAGGTTCGCATATTATGTCTAGCATTTCTGCACGTTCCATAGCATCTTAGCTTTATTTCTACGCGAGGCTTCCGACTACTACCTTCCTGCGTTTCCTGCTTTATCTACATATCTGCCTCGTTTTAAGCTATCTAATTATATCCCTCAGCTAAAGACATAGCTCTGCTTTATCTTAGGCGTTACTCTTTTTGTCTTCGACGGCGGCTTAGGGTGTTATTTGTCTCCCGAAGTGATTTGACCTCTGCCTCTAAAAGAGCCATTTGATACATAACGATCGTTATACCTTTCGCAAGATAGGAAATGCCTTTAATAATTAATGTCGGCGAGCTTCCCTGATAACAAGAGATTCGGTCTGTGAGCAGCGATCTTTGCAGATCAGCCTTATTGCTGTTTATTAGCGTTCGAGAGGTCCAAAGGTCGGGCAGGCTAGAAGAGGTGCTTGGAGGCGTTGGCTTCTTGAACTTCACATTAAGCTTTGAAAGAACAGATTCCGGGTTATAGGGTAAAAGCCCTGCGCCCTAGAAACTCCTTAGGATGTTTTTTTCTGTGAATGCCTTCTAAAAAGCGCTGAAAAACGCTGGAAAGAAGTCTTTCTTTGAGATGTGGGTTGTACCTGCGCGCATCTTCTCCTCAATTTCTCGTCCATAGGCTTTCTTAAGCGGCCCAAAACAACTAATATCAAGTGGCTAAAGTATGTGAGATAAATAAGAAGGCATATAAAGCGGGATAATATCCTTCTCTTATAGTAGCTGTCGAATTCAATAGATTAGTGACTTTCATGGCCATCTAGCACAAGGAGCCGATATTTATTAACTATGCGCGATTAAGTATACTTCTCAAAATGCCGAATCCATTCTAGACTAATTTTATTTATTATCCAGCCGTTTAAAGATGTTGCGATAACCCAGTCGGGTAGTAGAAGACTATCTTTATACCAGCTAGAGAGGTGATATTAGCCGGCAACGACGATGAACGGCGGGACGCAGAACCCTTTTCCCTTAACGCCCTAAATCACAGTTGCCCATTCTCGATTGCCAGGCTGTATTAGTTTCGCGTTTGAAACTCGTTCTGAGCTTGTAACTACCATGCCGGCCGAGATAACGCCCATCTGAAAGCCGGTCTCATCAAAGTTGTAGATATCGTCGTCTGCGATGCCGTATTTCGTGATTGTGTTCTCCACAAGAGAGAACCACGCGTTTATCGCGGCTAGATCTTTATATAAGGCTCTTCTATAATCGTATCTCCGAACTTGACGCGTCTTGAGCTTCTCATAGCGCGTAATAAAGCAATATAGCCAGCGGGTGCCAACTGGTGGCGCGCCACGCGCTGCAAGCAGAAGATTCGCTATTATACCCACACCACTGATCCAAGGGGAGCATGATCGCGAATCTAAATTAATTATTCTCTTAATAATCACCTTCTCTTCTAGCTCCGTTAGTTTCGCAGAGTTGGGCGGGCTATCGCGTCATAGAGTCATGCTGTTAAGTCAGCGGCCTAGTATTACGCGGCTAACTTTATAAATCTTTATAACGCTTTGAATACTTAAAGATAGGTCTTTTTAGATAGCTTAAAGAGCTAGGTTAATACTAGCGTCTTTACAGGGCGTTTCTATGATTTATAGAGGAGGAAAGGGTGATGAAAGGTTGAAGAGTAGATTATTGCGATGAGGTGGCTCACTCGGTGACATGGCTCACTCGGTGTACAAGTACGTTATATAAACGCGACACGATATAAGGTGTACACAGACTTTCTACACATGTCTGTAGTTAATTAATCAGCTAAACTGACCCTCTCGGGGTAGGGGAGGATTGACTAAGCTTACTGTGAGGGGCTGTTAGTTAATTCACTGACACACTAAGTATTACTGCTAGGAGCCGTTAATTGATTCACGTCAGATGAGTCAGTACTATTACGCGGGCACTCCGATCGATCCTACCCATGCTGGAATAGCTGAGAAAGGATCGTACACAAAAAAGGGGGCTTCCCCTTTATACCCTACCTCATGTGTGAACGCTTCAAATGGCATGAGGGGTTTATTTGAACAATTTGCAAAACGCCCTGAACAGCGACATACGACTAGCCTCTAGCACTCGCATCATGCCTCGAAAAGCCCTTTTCGCCATCGACATTCAAAATGCTCTCGCTTCAGACCCGATGACCCGCGTGCCGCATGCAGAGCGCCTCAAAGATGCGGGGGCTAAGATTCTCGCGTCTGCGCGAGCCATCATTGACAAGCATACTTCCCAGGGCAAAACTTCACCTATCCTCATTATCGTCGTACAACATGAGGAGCCCGAGGGAGGAGAGTTAGTCAGGGGTACTGAGGCCTGGGAACTGGTTTTCAAGCCGCGAGACGTTGCTGATGAGGAATTGGTCGCCAAGACACATGGTTAGTACAGCTCCTCAAAGAGCCTGTCTCATATTAATTCTTGCTGCACATCTACACTCGAATTATTCTAACGCTACTCTCTATCCCTCTTTTTAAACTTTACAGTTCTGCAAGTCCTGGCACATTGTTCTGACTTCCCTAATTAGGAAACACGTTCGAGTCTAATCCTAACCTCGTAAATGAGCTTCGCGCGAAGGGTGTAAGTGAGATAATTACCTTCGGCATCCAAAGCGACTTTTGTGTCACCAGGACGACACTGGGTGCCCTACAAGCTGGATTTCCAGTCACAGTTCTATCCGGGGCGCATGCTACGTACGATGAGGAGAGCAAGACCTCCAGTGAAATTGAGGAGGACGTGAACAGGAATTTAGCAGCAAAGGGAGCAAATGTCGTAAGTTGGGAGGACGAGATTGCGAAGTGGGAGAAGGACTTTCATATTTAAGTTGGCACAAGAGACAGCTGGTAAAGCCATTCCCGTTCCTGCTCTCCTCTCTCTGATTGCATACTCCTTTTTTTTTTTTTTATTACAATAAACACACGCCTGTTTCCCTACCCTGCCTAATCAAAATCACAATTATATGGTTTATACAAACTCCGGAATTGCGGGCAGTTCCAGGGATAATATATCTTGCTGCCTTTACACACAGCCTCTAAGCGTGCCTGACTGCTAGAATCGTGATAGTAAACCCTATACTACTACCGTTGAGGGCGACCGCGAGAAAGGAGCTCGACAGGGATCCCGCGCAGGAACAAGGAGGACGTACTACTAACTCCATGCGGCCAGTCCGTGTATGCGCCAGAATTAGAAATTCAAGGGCAGCCTAAGTTCATTATATTACCAGGTAAAGGTCTCAAGTCCTGGGGTCATTGTCGGTAGGTAAGATGACTATAAGCCTATGTGCGTGCGTGCATCGTCACGTCATGTAGGGAACAGTGGGCTACTTGAACGCCTGGAAAGAGTGACTAGCAGAGGAGCTCAGACTTTACACAGACACACTTGCTAGACCTACCTTTAGTAGATCGTCTCAACTTTCCATTATCCTATTAATTCTCGCTCTCCCTGACCGTGATCCGTGATATGCATGCAGCACGCCTAGGCCTTAGTAAATAGAGAATAAGGCTTTTCCCTTACCCTTATGCTCCACTCTGATCTGGTATAATCTACGTGTGAGCGAGGCGATCCGAGGAAGGGATTCGCAGGAGCCCTAGGTCTAGATGCAGAGACGGTGATGGGCGTGGCCGATGAAAGCGATGGCAATGGGGCAGCCCGCTGGTTGAGATATCGTCCGCCACGATGGCCTGGAGATCAGGGGCCCGGAAGACGTCAACGCCCGCCCGCATGATGGAGCGTTCAAGCGCGATGGTAGACTACGGCTAGTCTCCACTAAAAGACCTCACAGGGTACTGCTACGGAGTACTAACCGTTGCTTGCACCTCATTTACTGCATCAACTCAGTAGCCGGACACGACCTTAGTTGGCCCAGCCGGTTCAAGTCCAGCAGGGATGGCGGAAATAATTTTCTGCAAGGACTTCTGCTTCAGCCTTGGCATGAATAGCCAAGCGATGCATCCACGTGATTGCAATTTCCCCTTTTCATCATCCCTTGTCGTTCTGAGTAGGGTAGTATTGTCAAAGACGCCGCCAAATCTTGAGACCATTTCTGATGCGACACTCAACCATGTTGTCTTACAGGTGAAATGCAAGGTGCTAATCAGACACGCGTCGAATATAAACCTGCCTGCTTCCGGCCTGTTCGGCGTGTACTATGAAGCTCCCCTCAGCCCTCGGCCTTCTCGGTTTGTCGTGGCTATCTGGGGCAGTCAAGGCTAAGCACGACCACTTGAGCAACGACTACTATGTTCTACATCTTGAACGTGGCGTCAAGCCTCAATCTATCGCCGCGAAACTAGGCCTTGAGCACCAGAGGGAGCTTCAGGGCCTGGCTGATCATCATATCTTCCGCTCACCCAAGTCTGAATATGACCACGTCGACGAGGCTATTAAGAAGCGCAAGTGGAGGAAACGAGATGCTGGCGACTCTGACTTGCTCGACGGCGTTCTTTTCTCTCAGAAGCAGAAGCTAGGAAAGCGCCTAGAGAAGCGCTTGCTACCCACGCAGCCCGATTTGCTCCGACGACGCGACTTCTGGGACCATCAGCCTTCAGAGGAAGTGCTCGAAGACCAACAGAAGGTCATGCGGGATCTGGAAATCTCAGATCCCCTGTTCGACTACCAATGGCATCTATTCAACACCGTCTATCCCGGCAACGATGTCAATGCAACTGACGTCTGGCGACAAGGCATCACTGGCCGCAATGTCACTATTGCACTCATAGATGACGGAATCGATATGGACAGTGACGACCTCAAGAAGAACTATTTTGCTCAGGGCTCTTGGGACTTTAATGACGGAGATCCACAACCTCAGCCTGAGCTCTCTGACGACACACACGGGACCAAAGGGGCTGGCGTAGTTGGGGCGGCGAAGAATGATGTTTGCGGTGTCGGTGTTGCTTATAACGCCAGAATTTCCGGGATTCGCATACTGAGCGGGTCAATTTACGATGCGACTGAAGCTGAAGCTATGATCTATAAGCACCAGCTGAACGACATCTACTCATGCTCGTGGGGGCCTCCTGATGATGGCCGCCAAATGGAAGCACCAGGTGTCCTCGTTCAGAGGGCCATGCGTGAGGGAATCCGAGAGGGTCGCGGCGGTCTGGGGTCCATTTACGTCTTCGCCAGTGGCAACGGGGGCTCTCACGGTGATGACTGCAATTTCGATGGTTATGCGAACTCCATCTACTCCATCACGATCGGTGCTGTCGACTTCGCCGGGCTGCGGCCTGTTTACTCAGAACACTGCTCAGCCAATCTTGCCGTGACGTACAGCAGTGGCAGCGGTGAATATATTGTATGATGTCGTCTGAACTATCGAAGTTGGGTAAGCGCTAAACTACGCAGTATACGACGGCCGTCGGCCAGAGCAAATGCTCGTACAGTCACGGTGGCACTTCCGCCGCTGCTCCCCTCGCCTCCGGCATCTTCGCCCTTGCCCTATCTGTCCGGCCAGAACTCTCATGGAGAGACCTACAGTATCTCACTCTTCACTCCGCCATTCCCCCCGAGGACGATAGCGTGGACTGGCAAACAACGACTATTGGCAAGCAATTCAGTCACGCCTTTGGGTATGGGTCGATTGACGCCTGGGGTCTAGTCGAGATGGCTAAGACCTGGGATCTCGTTAAGCCTCAGGACTGGTTCTTCTCCCCCTTGCAAAAGTTGGATAAAGCTATTCCCCAGGGCAAGACTGGCCTTAGTGCTCAGTTTGAGGTCACCAAGAATGATCTCAAGCAGGCCAATCTTGAGCGCGTTGAGCACGTGACTGTCACCATGAACGTCCAGCATACCCGTCGTGGTGATCTTAGTGTTGAGCTGATCAGCCCCGGAAACGTGACTAGTTACCTCGCCTCGAGACGCTTCAAGGATGCCTCGGACGCCGGATACGATAACTGGACATTTATGTCTGTAGCCCACTGGTACGTTTCGGTAACCCTGAAAACACAACGCGAGTATTTACGTTATTATAGGGGTGAGTCCGGCATTGGTAAATGGACCCTGATTATTAAGGACACTCAGGTCAATCAATACAGCGGTAAGCTCATCGACTGGGACTTGAAGCTCTGGGGTGAAGCCATTGAAGAGAAGAAAGCCAAGACACCTCCGCTTCCAGATGATGGGCGCGGCCAAGACATCGCCGCAGATGAAGATGCTGCCGACTCAGATGACGACTCCGCCGCCCCTAGCTCTGCTCGTGCAGACGTGCTGATCGTCTCCCTGGTGGCAGTTACCGTGTTCATGCAACTAGCTCGCATTGTTTAGTGTAGCATGATAGTTGAAGTTGCTCCAGCCTACTCGTTCACATTGACCACCGCACAGCTGTCAATAGAATCAGTGGGTCAAAGTACAATAATTAGGGCTTGGAGCCTTCTCTTCACTGGTGTAAGTGTGGTACGACTGAACACCACTTTGTGAAACCGCTTTTGTTCATATTACAGGAAAACCTTGACGGCCGGAGGCGATCGATGGGTCCCATAGGCGTTGAGCGGGTTGGGTTCGCTCTGCCGATATTCGGACTGTTGTGAACTTTAGCAGGTCTTTCGGGCTTGTCAGTTGAAGTGTTGGTGGCTTTCCAAGCCACCACGCCCTACGCGTTTCTGTCATGCTCCATAGCATCAATGATTCGGAGATCCGTTCAGGCAAGCATCTGCCTTGCCTCTGTTGCGGTGTTTGCTTGGAGCTATTTGTGCTGGAGACGAGGGGTGCACTCCAGCCTAGCACCTCATCGTGCGCCGAACACACGAGGCTAAAGACACATCTGTGGCGCCCATCTCTTGGGCACCTTCTTTGCTGGCCCTCTGTTGAAGCAAGGCGGCAAACCCTAGCGCAGATCTCTTGGTGGAGCTCAGCTGCACGTGCGGGGATCTCCGCGCGCGCAAAGATCCTGACTGGTGTAGATTGGGTTTCCTTCTTGGCAAATTACCCTACTTGCTATTGCATCTATGATCAAGTGTTGCGGACGAATAGACGGAGGGGAAACGATCACTGTCCGCCGCCGTCGTCCTCTCTTTGTGCTAGATGAGTGTGGCGTCGGCAGGCACCAAGCTTGACAGCCGTTGACAGGTGCTAGGCCTGGAGGAGGCACGGGAGGCCTTTAGAGACCCTGAGTCGGTTAGACAGGTTCGTGGCGTGGAGGTCAGTTTCAATAGTACAGGGCTGCGTGGCAAAGTTGCAAGACGTCTTTGACGCCATTGTCTTGCATCATGAACTTGGTACTTGACACCAAATCCAGCCTACTTATGCGGAAGACGCACCGCTCAAGACGATGGACTCTGGCCGTTTGATCGAAAGAAGTAGGCGCTCTTTGCAACCCGTCAAGCCAGCTTTCAGCACTTGTGGCGGCCTGGGTTTCAAGGGCTTTTGCAAAGGCATTAGAACAACCTTGAAGACTCGTGGCCGCTCCCGTTGCAGCTCTAGTAAAGTTTAATACAATAGTCAGGACTAGCATCAAGGCACCCCCACCTGCTGAGTTCAGTGAAAACAACATCGCATTCACCATTGCCCCAGTATGCGACGCCCTGACAGCCACAGGTGAACAGCTTCCTCGTACGGTGCAATGCTGCGGGACTAGACCCAGTGATAATCATATAGCCGGCGAACAAACTTATCAATGGACTTTTGTCGCGCCCAATCTGGAAGTCGGCGAGCTGGAGAAACAAGCTACATCTGCCGTGTGGGGTTTCCCGCAGCTTTATCGTCACAGAGTACTCCGTAGGCTGCCTATCAACGAGTGGGCAAGCTCCCGGGAAACTTCCAATTTAGGAAGCTCGTTGGAAGACCCGAGCCGTAGTGTGACCTTCTTTACACGGTGACCTTGGTCTACGCACTGCCATAACGGAACAGGGTCATTGTAGACGATCGGGGGCTTTGGGTTCAACGGTGCAGCTTGGTCGCGATAAATACAAGTGTTCGCCGCGCTCTTCTCTTCCGAAATCTTGATTCTATCAAGTTCCTCACTAGCCAATCAGCCTTGTCAAGTGGTTATCGCGCCCCAATTTCGCAATAACCCTTTTCTCGCAGCTGGCCACTGTTGTCTCAAAACCAGAGTGTGCATAGAGGTTCAATATGAGGACCGGGACTCTTGCGGCCATCACTGCTGCCTTTGGGGTGGCGAGCGGCTGCCTGCTAGAGCGTGAGATCGAGGCCGACCTCGAATTCGCCCGTACCGGCAACCGCTCCGACTTCCACACCCTTCCGTCGCTCCAAGTCCGGCAATCATCTACGACATTCCCAATCGGCACAGGCGACAGATTCAGCAGCGGCTCCAGCGTGCCTCGTGGTCTGGGGGTTGAGGACCGCAATCTTGCATCCATCCTGAACGTTGATGAGGTCGCTTCTGCCCTCAAGGGCCTCAAGACAGGGTTCCCTAATGAGGTCCAGCTTTTCCAGCCTCCATTTAAGACCTACGAAGGCCGCAGCTTTACTGGTGCTGTGGTTGGCAGCAACCCGCGGGTCTTTATCATGAGCGGCATCCATGCCCGTGAGCGTGGTGGCCCAGATAATGTTATTTACTTTCTCGCTGATCTTCTTGCGGCGAGCAAGGCTGGCACTGGTGTTAAGTACGGTGGGAAGAGCTATACGGCCGCCCAGGTGAAGACAGCGCTCTCGGCTGGCATTGTCGTCGTCCCGCTCACGAACCCGGATGGGGTCGCTTACGACCAGAGGACCAGCTCCTGTTGGCGAAAGAATCGCAACCCGAAGTCCGCCAGCTCGAGCAGCGGCCGTGACGTTGGTATTGACCTGAATCGAAACTATGACTTCGTCTGGGACTATAAGAAGTATTTCCACCCAAACACGAGCCCGGCATCCAACGATCCGGCTAGTGAGACTTTCTATGGCACCGCCCCAGCCTCTGAGCCTGAGACAAAGGCTGTCGTTTGGACGCTGGATCAGTATAAGAATATTACTTGGTTTATGGATCTTCATTCATACGGCCCCAGTATTCTATACGCCTGGGGCGATGACGATGCACAGACTACAACTCCGACCCAGAACTTTGTAAACCCCAGCTTTGACGGCAAACGCGGGCTCATTGGAACCGACCCAAGCAATGCTCAGTACAAAGAGTATTTCACCGCTAGAGACCTTCAGACCGAGAAGACTGTGACCAATGCAATGATCCAGTCAATGCTCACATCTGGCGGTGCTTCGTACACGAATTATCCCGCCGTTGGTCTCTACGCAACCTCCGGCGCGTCGAATGATTACGCTATGGGTCGATATTATAGCGGCAAGTTAGCCTGTGGTGCTAGCAGAATGTTCGGTTTGACAATGGAGTTTGGCTCAGCAAGCACGTCATTCCGTTCGTGTCCGTTCTACCCAAACTCGAACGAGTATCACCGCAATGTGAGGCAGGTCGGTGCTGGATTCCTCGAGATGATGCTGCAGGCTGCAGGAAACGCGGGTGATCCTGTATATTCTAAGTGTTAATAGTACTTCCTCTGCAGTAGCTGAGGCATCAGGAAGGGTTGCGGTAGTAAAAAGATGATTGATCTCGTTCTGTGTCGTATCGAGCACCAGGATATTCCAAATCCCGTCCATCGTATGATTTCAGGCCATTTCACCACCATCGGCCCTCAGGACCGCCCCCGTCATATACGATGACTGGTCGCCTAGGAGAAAAGCCACGCTCTTGGCAATTTCTTCAGCCTGACCAAGTCGACCCATTGGTTGGTTCTCTGGTTGCTTTTGGCGATGCACATCCAAGAATCTCGGCAAATTATTGACCATGTTCGTGTCGATTACTCCTCTGCCAGTCACAGTCAGCTTCAAGACGTCATTTGTCTATTAAACAGGGTTTAGATTGAAGAGCCTTGACTTGACTTACGGTGCGATTGTATTCACGCGAATCCCTTGTCGTGCAACTTCCCTTGCAGCCGATGAGCTTAACCCAATTATTCCATGCTTCGATGCGCTATAGGCAGAATTATAAGCTGCAGCTTGCAGTCCAGCTATGCTTGCGACATTGACGATACTTCCACCCGAGTTACCGGGGTTCGCTCTCATAGCGCGAATTTCAGCGCGAGTAGCATAGAAGGCACCATTCAGGTTGATATTAATGATATATGACCACTCTTCGTCGGATAGCTCAGCAACGCCGTGGCTTCCGATGTTAGGTCCCACAACACCGGCCATGTTTGCGGCGCAATCAAGTCGGTCAAAGTGTGCCATAGTCGAATCGATCCATTTGTCGACTTGATCGCTATGCTTGACATCAACAACAGTTGCGAGAATACGACTGGAGTCGATTTGGATGTCAACTCCCGCAGTGGAGCGCAACTCCTCCACTGCGGAGTCGAGAGCTTCTTGGTGGACGTCTGCGAGGGAAAGTCGCGCGCCGAGTGTGAGTACATGTCTCGCAAGAGCCAAACCAAGTCCTGACGCAGCGCCTGATATAGCTACGACTCTATCCTGGAGCGAACAGCTCCCCATCGTAGTCGGACTAAACATTCTGGTGTTTTGGGCTTGTTGACTGCTGGAAGGCGCCTGACACAAAAGCATATTGAGCAGGCGTTTGGATGTAGCACGCCAACAAGCTCCGTCTGGAAGGGCATTTTAGTGCAAGCTTATCGTAATGTAGGGAAAAAGCTCCCGATGAGTGAGCGGGGTCCTGACTCAGACATCTCACAGCCCCCGTAGGAGCCAATAGTCCTATACCTTACTTCATGGCCCTCATTTGGCCATGAATCATGAATGAAGTCGTGGCTCACGTAAGTGGGAAAGGACTTCCGCTTGCGGGACTCATCGTCCTTAAGCTGTGCTTCTCTACAGTCAAAAGAGTATTGCAGCCGCACCACTGCTCTACCTGAAGCTTTTTCCCGCGAAACACGACGCAAGCCGCGATAAGGCGTTCTTCTCACGGCTTCCCTCACATCGCAATTTCCGAGCTACCATGGCTGAGCCAAAGGCAACATATCGTGGAACAACTTTCTTTAAAAAGAAGGCCGATATCAGTGAGAAGCAATTCTAAGCATTCAGCTTAGTGAGGCCGTTTGAATCTTACCGTACTTATCATGCATGGCTTTCACGATCTTATTTGACCGGCCACTTACAACCGCTTTGAAGTAGAATATCTAGGTCAATATTGTCAGTTTACCGTGCGTTCTTCTCCAAACGACCGAGGATACTGAGTCTTCGGAGAACTGTCTATACATTGGAGATGATTGCCCTCTTCGGCCCTGGGAAAGCTGACAGCGGGTGAAAATAGACGATCCACGTAGCGTAGGCGATGAGGGCGGCCAGCATGAACCCTAAGAGCGTAGCTAGGCTCCAGCCATTAGTGGTGTCGATTATCATGCCACTCAGTCCTGAGGGTGCGGCCAGTGCGTGGCTCAGAAAGTGTTGACCCATGATTCGCTTGACTTCGACACGGGGACAAGAAGAACGAGGCTGCACCTTTTCTTGAAGAACCTCGGTTCAGAAATGGCATAGCGCGCAATCTGCTTTACGTACATAGTCCCTTCTCCATTGTCTTGGAATATATGGACAACCTTATATGAGGAAATTGGTACCCAGATGCATGCTAGAGTGGTAGCGTTGTCAAGACAGCGGATTCGAGCCGGATGTCTCGCCTCCGCAAATGTGGGCGTCATGAGTCGTTAGCTTGTTTCCATGATAGGCCTTCCCCATGGGGATTCTCAAGGGCAGAGTGCCCAGTCTAATTCAAGCTTTCTGGATTCAACCTTTACTGTCAATATCTGGTTGGACTCCTCCAGGAAAACAAGGACCGACAAGTCTCGGCTAAGCATTAACGCGAAGATGATCGCGTTTCCATGGTGCCGGAGTCATCGCCGCCTCTCCACAAGCCGCAAAGGATCTAGACTACCATGTGCTCGACGAGCGTCGTGTCAGTGTCGTAGATAAAAGCCTCGCATCCTTCGAATAACAAGTTCCATGCGGTCCTTCATCACCTGTGTCAGGACTTTATTCTCTGGAAACCCCGGACTACCTTTTCTCACTGTTCGCAACTGGCCCACTCCTCAAACCATTACTCAGAATGTCGGAGAAGCAAAACATGGCTGTATTGCACAATGAAGGCACGACAGCACCGCCATCGAACCACAGCAACCGTGATCATGCGCATCCACCTGGTGTGACTGGATTTGTCACTGACCAGAAAACCTTACCAGCGAGCTACTTCTACAGCCCTTCGTTCCTCGGCACGATAACCGCTACTGGCTTGGGCCTGACTGCTGCCGTTGGAGGCTTCGGTCTCGCTGCTCCAAATTTGACCTTGATTAACGCAGACATTGGGCCATCTGAAAGCATTGCTTGGGTGTCTCTAGTATATACGCTGACTCTTGCCATTGGTCTTCTCTTGGTCGGAAGACTGAGTGATCTCTTTGGAAGACGTGTAAGAGGCCTTTGATTCCGGCATCCGCAGTCCCCAAGGCTCTTGATGGATGCTAAACGTTTTACCAACCTAGTACTTCTTCATCGGCGCAGCCGTCTTGGCCCTTGTCGGCTGCATTGTGTGTGCAGTGGCCAAGGACGTTAATACTTTGATCGGCGGCACTACACTAATCGGAGTAGCTGCTTCTGGACAACAGTCATTCTCGTTCATCACGGGCGAGCTGGTTCCCATGAAGGTGGGCATTCTTTCCGGCCTTCCTTGTGTTGTTCTAAGGGTTGCTGATGCGTCCACGCTCCAGTATCGATTTGCGACCAACGCATTGATGTACTGTTTCTGTATACCGCCAGCCGCGTTTGGGCCAGCCATCTCGAAATCCCTCATCCTGCACACCGATGCCGGCTGGCGGTGGTGTTACTACATTATGATTGTCATCAACTTTGTCTCAGGGGTTCTTTTTACTCTGTTCTACTTTCCACCCACCTTCAGTGAGAAGTTCAGCGACCGAGACAAAATGCAACAACTCAAAAGGCTCGACTGGGCTGGCATGCTTCTGTTCACTGCAGGGCTGTTTGTGTTTTTGCTCGGTCTGTCATGGGGCGGCCAGCAGTACCCTTGGGCATCTGCCCAAGTGATTGCGACCATGGTCGCTGGGTTTCTTGGCCTTGTAGCTTTTGTGTGCTGGGAGACATTCGCCAATCTCTCTGAACCTTTGCTCCCCATGCAACTTTTCCGCAACTCCAAATGGGTTGTGACATGCGTGTTGCTTGGACTCGGCGCTAGCATCTACTACGCTATGGCCGTCATCTGGCCGCAGATGGTGGCTGTTCTTTATACTAATGACGGAGGCGCATCAATGTACGCCGGTTTACTAGCCTGTGCACCCACAGCCTGCATCAACGCTGGGCAAATCATCTCGGGGCTGCTTGCTGCACCTTTTGGAAAGACCAAGGTTCAACTTATCGTTGCGATCATCATTGGCGGCGCCCTGCTTGGAGGTAAGTGTGCTCGAACTCCTAATGAAGACACGTCAAGAACTGACATATTGCAGCCGTGGCGGCTGCGGGACCTGACGACAAGGGTATGGCAACGTCTTTGATTATTGTCTCCTGTTTCGCCATAGGTTGGGTCGAGAGTGTGACTCTGTCTCTTGCTGGTATTGAGCTGCTCGACCAAAGTGAGATCGGCACTGCTGTCGGGGGTATGTTCGACAGGGCTATCTCGTTTTCTTATTGACTGACGTTTCAAATAGCCGCCGGCTCTATCCGATCTGTCATCTCGTCGCTTGGAAGCGCCGTTTATCTTTCGGTGCTCAGCAACCGCCTCAGCGAGACGGTGCCAGCAAGTGTCACGAGGGCAGCTACCGAGGCCGGCCTTCCAGCAGGCTCAGTGCCTTCGCTGCTTGCTAGCTTCACCACTGGTGACTTCAGTGGCATTGAGGGTCTCACTGATAGCATATTGACGGCTTCTACCCGAGCATATCAGTTTGCCAGTGCAAAGGCATACAGCACGGTCTTCTTTACCACAATCGCATTCACCGGTATCGCTGTCATTCTGAGCTTCTTTGCACCAAATGTAGATGACAAGATGACAGGACAGGTAGCTGTGACATTACATAAGACACATACGACTACTGAAGACAAAATGGCGGCGCCAGACGAGGAGGTTTGAAACACCGGTTGTTCATACTTCTATTATGCTTCTCTTAAGTCAAAAGTATATGGAGTTTCAGACAGATTGTAACTCATACGCGTTAAGTACGTTTCGGATGGAACGCTCTATGTCACGATGATTGCTTGATCGACTAAATCCCATTGACATCTACAGCTTTGGTTTAAAGGCTTGGCCATCTCCAATGACCAGATGATCGTAGCCCATTGTGATACGGACTGGGTTCTGCAGGAACCTAAGGTCGTCTCCTGTCAGGACCTTTAGCTTTCATGCGGCTTAGCTGTTCCCACACAGGAAATAGTTTTCAGCACCGGCGTCCACATACCTTGGAGCTGCTCCGCAAAGGTGGGATCCGTAACCGCGTCCATCCAATCCTGAAAGGTCCGAACCCAGATCTCTGCGATGCCATCATACGAAAGCACGGGCATCCCGCACCTCTCTGCTTCCTTCCGAAGTTCAGGTGTAATGTGATACTTGAAGTGATAAAATGTCAGCTCTTGGAATTCCAAAGTCGGCATGGACGCGAGAGCATCGCCTTGACTAAAATTCATGCGAGGAAAATGCGCGTGCTGTGATATTTTTAACTCACTTGATTATATCGAACGACCTTTTGTCTGAACTTTGGGTTGCTTACTGCAGGTCCAACATGATTGTTTGCCCAGTAGGCGTGGAAAAAGGTATCCGACACATGAGGGAGCTTTTTCAAATACAGTGTTATTTTCAGCAACTTGCCATTTCTTGTCGGTGCGGGACCGGTCGGTTCCTTAGGAATGGCGGAAGCAGTCATTCTAGGATTAGGGTTAAAGGCTTTTCACGTGGGATAGTCTCCCTTTCCAACCGATTCGCCCTCTTATGTTTATATGTTCTTGGCTGATGCTTTGAGGAAGAGAAAGGTTAGCTCCGGTATTAGGACCCTGGCTCTGGGTAACGTTTTGCGGCGCAGCACTCCATCGAACATCGAAGCTAACGACTCATGGGAGGACTGAACTGAAAGCTGGTCCAAACGCTAAAGGGAATAGTCCCGACCCTCACGCGGGGTACTAAATCTGGGGAACTAGGGTTGCTTTCCGCTCAGGTTCCAGGAGAAGATGTGATTTGCATAGATTACTCCAATTAGCTGTGCCGTTTATCGAGCTCATGCTGTCTTCGTACTCGCGAGTTGGTCATGAAAAGGGCTCAAATTCTTGCAACTCGCGCTGCTCAAAAGAATGTCTGATTCTAAGCCAGAGGATACAGCCAATGCACCGCATAAGAAACGCGCAGTTGACAGAGGATACAGCCAATGCACCGCATAAGAAACGCGCAGTTGATCTTCTCACCCCCGAGCAACTCAAGCGGAAGCGAGAAGGCGACAAAACCGCGCAACGGTTGCGACGGGAAAGGCTCAAAGCCCAAGTTGAGGCTCTGCAAGATCAGATTGCGCAGCTCCAAGCCCAAAATTATCTCCTTGAAGAACGCCTCCTTGAATTAACAGCACTCAACAACTCCTCCACGTGCAGTGAATGCATATCAGGGGAGGATAGATTTTCAAGACAGGCTGCCGCTTCCTCGAACCTCCTAAGCCAAGATGTCTGGCCTGAAGAGAGGGGCGATCCGTCTCCGCACTCGCAAGAAGATTCTATGGACAATGCTTTCTGGGTTTCCAGCTTGACTACCTCGACGGCGACTGCGACAGCGACGACTCCAACCATCACAACACCACCAGAGTCACTGACTTGGGCAGATGACTATACGAAGCCCAGCATTTACCAAATGCTAAACGAAAATCCTCGGGGCTTTGGTAAGTGCATCAACTCTTGCCTTGCGTGCACGCGCGTATTGTCAGGAATCTTCCGTCAGATTTGCCGAGGAGATGCTCACGATGCGATGGCAGGTTTTACTGTCTGGTCAGAACCATGTTTTATCAGCGATTCCGGTCCTGGGGGTTTACCCACCGAATATGCTGCTGCGATCGAGTCCACATCAAACCGGCGGCGGCAGAGGCAAAGCACAAACAAAGCCGGCGAGATCGACAGCAATGACCATCGACAATATGCCGTAAGTGCCATCGCCAATGAGGGAAATATTCAAGGGAGGCCCAGCGACATTGCTGGGAAGATGGCGGTCTCATCCGGGAACGGGGCCCTAAAATCGCATCCCGTACAGACCCAATTAATTCCCGGCAACCAGGTCTGGACGGCGCTGCCAAAGCATTCTGCCCCGTCGTGTCTCATCGATCGGGTGGTAATTGACCTCATCTCCCAGCGCAGATTGCAAGACAATGCCTCCGAGTTCCATGGACACCCCTTTCCATCCGTTCAGTCTCTCCTCAATCCATGTCTCGGCTCCCAAGTAAATCGCTACCCAGTCACGTCAAGCATTGTCAATAACATCATCCCGGTGACGACAGTACCGACTTTGCCCGAGCAGATAGCCATTTTATACGTCATGTCTGCGGTGATTCGCTGGCAGATACAGCCAACCGAGGCTCATTACGACGCCATGCCCATATGGTTGCGGCCTTGCGCTGCGCAGCTGGCTGTACCGCATGCACCTTGGGTCGACTTCGTGTCATGGCCTCTGTTACGGGAGAGAATGTGCCGCTGGTCCAAGTACCATGACCAGCACCATCTCATCAGTTCAATCTGCAATGAAAGTCTTTCCATCAATTGGCCGTATCGAGACGAGGACATAGTTCTCTACTTCAATGGGGAGGGAGCTGTTCTTAACCCTGTTTTTGACCTCCACATCAGTAACATCAATAATTGGACAGTCGGGAATAGAATGCTGACTGTGTAAGTCACCCGACGTATCTGCGAGTGGGTGTATGCTAACACCAGCTGCAGCTTCCCTGAGTTCAAGGGAGAGATTAACATAAAGTAGATGAGAATACAACATTTTCTGTAATAGAATTGCATAGGACGTATCTGTGCTTTATCAAGAGTTAAAGGAAATCAGGACCTTGACCTCCTCGGTGCGATTGAACTTTTCATAGTATGTAGGCGAATCATCAATGTTGATAATTGCGGTGATGATGAAGCTCGTATTTGCGTTACCACTCGCAACGACGTTAATAGGCTGCGGGGTGATGCGATAAGGCTGTACAATTCCAGCCTGCATATGAAGTGACTTGGTCCAAAAGCTGATAGCAGGAAAGTTAATGTCAGCGCTAAGCGGCGGATGCTCTTGGGCAGCATAAGTGCCAGGTGTATAGGTATGGACGCCGACTTGGCCCAATCCTCCCTCAAAACCAGTCACGTTGACCATTTGTCGAACGATGATGGATGGGTCGAATGCGAGCTTATCGTTGAGAGCTTCTAGTCCAACACAGTCCACGGCTCGCTGGGCTCCGGTAGGCTCTAGCTCCCGGGTCTGTAATGCTGGATCAGATTCGACGAAACTAATAAGGGTTGCTCCGATAGCTTTGGCGATATCGAGGCGTTCTTGGACGTGGTCCACTGTGTAGACATGAGAAGCGCCGCGTAGCGCTGCCACCAAGCCCACTGGACCAGCACCAAACACAACAATAGAGTCGCCTGGTTGGTAGCCGGACCAGGTACCTGCTTCCCATCCAGTTGCAAAGATATCTCCTGTCATCAAAAGGCTCTGCTCCAGAGTCTCATTGGTCTCATTGCGTGGAATTGGGAGTCGAAACAGGGTGGCATCTGCACATTTTCCAACGCTATATTCGGCTGCATATCGTTGAACGTTGTAAGTGACACGCCTGCTAACTTCATGATAGTCCATCTCACCTTGAAGGCCTGATACACTCGGCGACTGAACCCCGCCTCTGTAGGACACTGGTAACGTAGGTTCCATCTCGAGCTGACCGTGGTGAAAATTATCGCGGATCACCACTTAGTCACCGAAGAAAACTGTCGATACCGCACTACCGGTTTGAACAATCTAGCCAATGCCCTCATGCCCAAGGACACAAGGATCTTGACCTGATGGAAACCCCCGATAGGCATAAAGATTGGACCCGTAGATGCCAGTCGTAGTCAACTTAACAACGGCATCTGTTGGTGCTTCGAGTTCTGGCACTGCAACGTCCTGGACAGTGATATTGTAAACACCTGCCAGTAGGACGGCCCGCATGGTGACGGGCAAAGTAACGTTGGCGGATACCATATTGCTTACTGTATTCGATTCAGTTGCCGATGTCTGACTTGTTGCGGTGAATTTGAAGAATCTCAGACGGCATATATCTCTAGTGATGATTCACTGGAAGAGCTTTAATGAATGCCTCGGACTTTAAGGTACGCCGCCGTCTCTGATACTCGGACTGCCACTGTCATACTGCAGAGCCGGGAATTCATGACTTCCGAGTTCTGGATCCGGCTGGTGTATCAAACACCAGATGTCACTGTTCACTCCTACCTCCGGGCACGGCTGTATAACAGACCCTGAAATTCTTTACAACGCTGGGTGGAGTTATTCTGTCTACGAGCGATGGTATTTGCCGTCTAGGGACAAGTCTGCTGTGGAATAAGGTTATCACCATAGTCCAGGGCTTTTTTCTTACGTGTCTTGGCCTGCAAAACCGTAGTATATTCCTAGACAAGCATGAGATACACGCAAGACAATGTAATTTTCATATACATAGCTCTCTCGCATCACTGGTTGAGCGCAGTATCAATGGTTCTCCAAGTGTGCTCAGCTAGCAACTCCCTCTGGCTTTTCACCCACATCTGTTTATCCTCAATCATCCGACCGTTATGATCTATATTGCTCCAGAATTGGCCATGCTCCTCAGCTATAACGACAGCGTTCTCAAGGCCTGCGAGCAGAACTTTTGCACATTCTTCGGGTTTCGTAGCAATAAAGGGTGCAACTACTTTGACGCCCGCCTTTGCCCACCAGGGCCACTCTCTCGTGAGACCCGTCAAAACTCCACCTGGAAACACATGCGCATAGTGCCGTTTGGCAGTCCCCTCCTCTTTCTGCGTGACAGCGTAATGCTGGATAATGATATCTAGCATCGTCGCCGACTGCTTCGCAGCAGATCTCATAGAGTATGTAGACTTGAGGTCCAGATCGTCCCAGTTAATATGGGACGGAGAACCTTCCATGCCGTTCAAAATGAACATGATCTTTGCGTCTGGTGTAAGAACGCCAGCCAGTTCGCGAACAATGAGCTGCCGACCATAGTAGTGGAGCGCTAGTTTGCGGTCAATGCCCTCTTCGGTCTCGCTGCGGCCATCAAAGTTTGAAGTGCCTTGCGATAGCACAAGTAAACCGACTTGCTGTCCAGCGAGTGCGGCTGTGAACCTCCCTGACCATTTCTTGATCCCACTCATCAGACTTGCTTCAATCGGTGAGAATTCGATGTGTGGAGGAAGGTCGGCAGGGCGCGTGCGACCGCAGATTGTAACGCATGCATTCGGGGAGGTTGTAGCTAGATGTCGAGCAAGAGCCAGGCCAATGCCGCTTGTTCCGCCAACAATCACTGCTCTCGTTGCCATGTTATGACGGCAATGGAAACGGTAGTTATTGGGTCCGTGTACAGAGATGCTTGGACCGAAGGCATTCGACTATTTAAGTAATACACCTCTTTGTAAGACAGATGCGGCCGCGTTTCCGATTGTGCTCTAACTAGCTGTGGTGTAGGCGGCGTGGGCGACGTGGGTCGTGTTTGGGGTTGCCATCTTAGCAGCCAGATTGGGAGCGCGGACTTCAAATACCTTAGGAATTTGCGTCTCGACATATGTATTCGCCGTATGCTGCTCTTAAATGCGGACAGTGAGCTGTCAAAGCAACCAAATGGGCAATATGCATATTAATATATGCTGAATCTGTAGACAGAGCTTTGAGAAATCGGTGATGTTCAATTGATTGCAATAAGCCTATGCTTTAAACCCTCCGAAATGAGGGTGCAGTGGCGTCCAAGAAACAAGTAAACCCCGAGCCTGCTTGACACGCTCAAAGCTTCTCGCCTTCAAGTTCCTTCTCCGTCCAATCCCATAATCTCTTGGCAAGTGCGCTGTCGTTCGTATGCGGCTTACCCAAGCCCGTTCGACCAATCGGTTCATAGTACGTGCCTGACACGACGTCCTTAGACGTCGAAGCCCAAAGCTGGTTCAGAGTGCCTGTAGGAACATCCACGCCGATGAAAATAGTTGTGATTTTCCAGGCTACACGCAGGAGCCAGCTGTTGTCGCTCATCGTATTGGCAAGATTAGTTTTGACCAAGCCAGGTTGAAGTGAGGAGGTCGTGAGCTGGGGATAGCGCCGAGCCAACTCCTTTGCATACAGGGCATTGGCGAGTTTGCTCTGCCCATAACGGGTGATCGTATTCATTTCCAGCGCCTGTGACTTCAGTGTGTCGAATTTGATGCCCTCGGGAGGTGCGTACTGGTGAGCCGATGAGGCAAGAACAGTGACGCGTACATCAGCACCCGTATCGGCAGTCCGAAGAAGAGTGGGAAGAAGGAGTTTGGTCAAAAGAGCGTGTCCCATATGATTTGTGCCGAACTGGACCTCGTATCCGTCATCAGTTGTGCCTGGCGGCACAGACATGATACCTCCATTGAGCAGGAGGATATCAAGGCGATCAGACATCTGAGTAAAGGCCCTAGCCGAATCATGAATTGATGCAAATGAGGCGAGGTCCATCTTCACAAATTTGATAGGCGCGTTAGGGATCTTCGCTTTGATATCCTTGATAGCTTCTTGGGCCTTTGCTTCGGAACGAGCCCCAAGCCATATTTCCTTTGGATTGTGCTTCGCAAATTGGAGAACAGATTCCTTCCCAAGCCCGCTGTTGCCTCCTGTCACCAGGATGACCTTGCCCTTCAGGGATGGGATATCGACATCTGGGTCGAATTTGACGCTCTTGCTTCCGGCGGAGCCCATGGTTGAGACAACAAGGGGTTGTGCTAGGTAGTGCAGTTGTGGTTAACGGGGAAGTATGCACCGTGGATCTTGATAGGGACAAGTTGAATGGCGAGACACGAGTATGCAATCTTGGTCGTAGTGGCAGATCAATAGAATAATTGCAGGCGAGAGCTACGGGTTTTGATTATCTCTCTTAAATACTGTCCAAACTGCATCTCGCGGGAGGTCTTCGCCACGAGAACATCCCATGATACCAGAGAAATCAAAGCCCGCCCGAATTTCGGTGAAGTCCGCGCCCAGAACCAAGTCCGCAAAGTATAACATAGAGATGGGTAGATTTTGAATGGAGTGACTGATGGTGTAAGTGCGGCCGCATTGTCCGCGTCGCGAGTCTAACCAAGACTAATGAGGCAAAGTCTTGAGTTAGTTCAGCGGCCGCATTCCACACGCCCGCTCCAGCCACTCCCTTGCTAGGGACGACTGAAAACCCTCGTCTGGCTTTGCATTTTCAGATACCCTGTCTACTCATGCTCCTTTGACAGATCCAGGGAGTAAGTGGCCGCTAAGACGAGGAGGTCAATAAGGCTCCTTGAGCTTTGCCGCCCTCGTTCGGCTGATTACCTGGACAAATGGTCCGGCGCCGGGGAACTGCCTGGTCCGGTTCCTAGGCCACGCATGCCGGGCTCGTAGCAGGTCCCAACATCTTCGCGGAAGAACAATTTACTCTACAGTCGCCGTAATCATTGTTCTTCCGTACTCCCGACTATTCTCCGGGGTGTCCGCTCCGAAACATGGCTGCTCATTGCGAAAGTCCGCATGCGTATTCCCCCACGCCACCCAGTTGGTTTGTCCAACGAGATGTGTCCAGCGTCATCCCGGCATATAGCGATACTCAACTCTAGTGATGTCTCAGGCAGCGACAAAATCCACCATACAAGCAGCGCAGGTCACTAGACGTCCCGTTTATCATGGGTCACAGGATGTCAATATGGCGTGGCAAATACAAATGAGTATCTAGCCATTCACATCTCCCTAGGGAATCTGCTTGGCAAGGTGATGAGTGTGAACCTCTATTGCTTCAACAGTAAGTTGTCACTGATGTGGGAATATGACTAGAACGAACATATCCGCAGAAAATGATGACTTCCGCGTTGCATTTTCATGGGATTTGAATTCAAGATTGCAAGTAGCGCAATTCATGACTTTACCACCAAGATAGACATCGAGCGGTTGGCCAATTAGTTTTCTCATTCCTAATCGCAATTGAGTCAACTTTGATGCCGTCCGAACGACCTAGTACCAGGTCTTCGGCCCAAAAGGCTCAGTTGGAGGCAGAAGAGCAGCCTGCCCGGATGCACCGCCGCCATCCAAGGTGGTGCTTAACACGTTGTTGCCCCACCAAGAAATGGTCTTCGGGTGATATTGGACGGCGAAGAAGATGATGATTCCTGAAAAGGCCACACCGCCGGTGAGAGCAGCCGAGATGATATAGTTGTACTTCTCCCACCAAGCAGTCTTATAACGCTTGAGGTAGTACATGAACGCGAAGGACACATAAAGTCCACCAGTGAAGTATGACATGTTATACGGTGCCCACATGATCATGCCGTTTAAAACTAGCGATGGGTGCACATGCTCAAGCCAAGAGATCGGACGGAAGACAGTGGTATCGAACATTGCGTAGACCCCAGAGGGTAGCGCTCCTTGAACCGCTTTCCGGAAGTGAGAACCGTATCTCTTGACAGTCCACCAAAAGAGCGCAAGGAGGAAGCCCAACAAGAATGTCCACTTGAGCTCGGGGTACAGCTGGGAAAAGGTTCTCTTAGGCCCAATGGCGCCCTGAAGTCAGAATATGTTAGCCAAGCTTGCATAATTTAATTTTCGATCCAGAGGGTTGAACCTGTGACCTACCCAGACTACTGATGAAGAGTAGTAAATCAGGGAGCCTGCCTCGCAGTTGAAGCCAGATGCCTGCTCTGATGTGCAAATACCGTCGATAGAGGTGTCTACGAACTGCACGACACCATATGCGACGAGTGCGGTGATGACTGCACTTATGACTTGGCCACGGTACATGGCTCGAGGAGGCAGCTTGGCGTAGTATCCCATTTTCTGGTCCGAAATATAGTTGTCGGCCTGCCCGTTGATATTGTAACCAAATGCTTTAACAAACATGAGGGCCTCTGGGTGTCCAGGAAGTGCATAGCCGACAATGAGCTCAGTGACAACGTTCAGGCCCTCAGTGGTTCCAGAAAGCGCGTAGAGATAGGACATTGGGATCAGGAAAACCAGGTTGAGCCCAATAACGAAAAATATTGTCCAGGCAGGAGTGCCAAGTTCAGGCCAGTTTTCGATGATCACAATAGCAAAGATGAAAGCGACAAGTGCAATCGAAAGGAACCACCAGTCCGGCACTTCAGGGTACGCCCTCATCAGGTTGATGAAGGGGTCGTCGAAGCCATCGTAGATCGATGTTCCATCCTTAATACTGAAAGCCTCATATGCCCCTCGGATGTCGCCCTTGAACAGCGCCGCACCGGATCGTTTGATGCTCACGATGATTCGAGAGGTGGTTGAGACTGCATCTCTCGCCATTGACTTATATGCCTTCCAAATGGGTCGCCACATGTCCAAGATGATGAAAACAAATGTGAAGGGATAGAAGGCGAAGAAGGCTCCATAACTGACTAGGCTACCGGCTCCATAGAACGGTGGCGAGTAATTCTTGTATTCTGTCTCGTCCAAAACAGCAGTTCCTGGGGTAAGGACTCTCGTAATGTTGTAGTGGGATCCGGTGTTATCAAAAATACCGGAGCTGTTGACGGGGAGATGAGCGGTCCACCGAGTGTTCGTGAAGTATAATGCGACAATGACAATGAAGCCTAGCCATGTGCCAATGTACTGTTGAGCGGTGGAGAAGAACGGATACGACAAAGGCAGGCTGTATGTGCTCATCACATTCCAATCGAATGTGGGAATGGGGTTCAGGCCTAGGCCCGTTTGCGAACCAGTAATCGCATTAAGTTTGAAGTTGTTGGGGGCAATCCAGGTCATCCAAGGGAAAAGGCTTAGGGCTTGAAAGAGGTAGTCGGGCAACCAATAGTAAACAAACATGATGCCTCCGATCAACCAAAACAGACGATAGCGGGAGATGCTCCATCCATGGAGGGTCTCTCGCTTCTCCGGCACGAGCAAAGCCCTGTTGAGAGCAACAGAAGGCAAAATGCTGGGCCAAAGCGCTTCCGTTGGGTAGACAACAAATCGGCGCAGCAGTCCGGAGAAGCCAAGGCCCATGAGCTGCGTAGAAAGCAGGAGGAGAATACCGTAGCCAGGAGTTAGCCATTTGTCGCCATAGTAGACCGTTTGAGTCTGGATGTTCCAGAAGCAGTAGGCCGATGTCAAGCCCACATCCACAATAATAGTAGACAACATCTGCTCCTTGTACGTCCATGGCCCTGGGTTCAAAGAAACACGTTTCCCCTTCAGGTTGAAACCCCAGTCAGGAAGAACTGCGGCAGCAAACATGCCACAAGGATACAGCAGGAGCTGGATGACCACCGACGAGATAATTATCTGCGGGAAACGGGAGTTGAAGAGTGAGTTGGTAAATTGTGCAAGACAGGCCCATATGTAACCCAGAAGGTGGGCACGTATGGTCTCGCAAGGCATATTCGGGTCGTCTGTGGGATTCGTAACGGCGCGCACTTCCGGGTAAGGCGAGTAGTACTTGTTAACAGCGGCTTCCGTCTTGAGTTCCAGTTCCCATTCGTCGCTGGTCTGTCCGTCTGGCACCCCCTCAAGGAGCTTTCGAAGCTTGACTCGCTGGGCCTCAGCGAAGTTGTAGTCGTACTTATGGTCTTCGAGCAACTGGAGGATGATCTGCCGTGCCTCATCAACAGTCATGATCTCGATTTTAGGCATGACAAAGGCGATGTCGTCAAGAGGGGCAAGTCCATCTTCGCGCTCTCCCAGCTTCTCGGCCAGGTTAATGACCTCAGTGTCAACACGCTGAACGTCGTCATCGGGAACCACATGCTTCTTTTCGTCGTAAGCGCGGTCCCCGAGGGAGTTATGTCGCTCCACAGAGTGATTGGTATTTGAATGTTGAGAGGCCATGACACTGAGAGTGAGTGTGGTTGAGGTTGTTATCAGTCGTGCTCATGTGACGGTGGGCAGTCAAGAAAGATGAATAGAAGTGCCAAGTAGCCGAGACCCGTGTCTTATGTACTTTGTTGCGATCACGAGACCATGTGATTGTGAATCAAGGACATTAGATTCATACTTGTGCTACAGAGAAAGGGTTACATCAAGCTTCTGGGATAGTACCGGGATAGGGTTGTCCAAATATATTTACCGCCGCAGCTCGATTTTGCCTCCTTAACGGAACAAGATACAGGATCACCGTCGAGCCTCGCTAGTTCGAGACGACTACAGATAAATGGATTCCGAAGATAGCCGCCGCGGTCAGTTCCCCAGTCATCGAAGCAAAAGATCCCCATTAGGCCAGAGGCTAAATGATGCGATATGGGCGACTCTCTTCGCCATTTCGAAAGTAGACACAAAGTAGTGTGGCCGCAGGAACTTCTGTTTAGATCTCAAACTGTGCGATGCCCCAGTATGCGGGTGTTCACCTACAGATGGACTTCTGGGCGGCATTCTCGGGCATTCTTGGGCATTCTCAGCACCCATAACTTTAGATACCAGTGCCGTGTCCCGAGTATGATGTGCCAGTGCCGTGTCCCGAAACTCCATTTCAAGGTGTCTCGTGAACGACGCGCAACACGTATGGTACTATCACGTGGTCGTCAAGATGTCTGGGATGAAGCAAGTTCATGTCGATGTGCCTCGGACCACTTTAGTGTAACCTCCTGCCTGTTTGGACCAGCTTGAGAGTGCGGCTCATCCCATGCTCGGACTAGATCGTGCAATTGACATGGCATTCTTCCTGCGCGGATCTCACACGTGAGCGAGTTCGTGGCACAGAGTCGGCGCTCGGCAGCGAATATACTGCATTGGGTTGCGGGAGGGGCGATAGGAGGGAACGTTTGCTTGGCAACTAGTCAGGGTCATCGACGGACAGCCGGCAAAATCGGGAACTTCTGGTTGGACGGGATTTGGGGGAGCCAATCTCGGTTAGACCAATGGAAGCTTGCATGATATCGGCTGGTGTTCCGTGGAGGTTTTGGCTTTGCTATTTGACTTTGCTAACCCCAGACCCTGAACCAACGCAGACTAACCGAAGTCTAGGAATGAGATAGGAGATATCGATCAGTGACGCCACGAGGCCTTTGTTCAGAACAGCACTGTCGTGTTTTCCCTAGCGCAACGGAAGCATCCAAGCTCCTTCGATAATTCAACGACGTGCTATTGGTCAGCCATACACACATGTCCGGTCGAGGATATTCGTGTCTCTTTCTCTCACTAGTTTCTCCGGTGCAGGGTGTGCCGGCACTGATGACCGAATCGCGTGACGATAGCTTCATATTTGTCTACGCGGGGCCAAAGGTGGCGACCCAAGGATCGTATGTCGGAGAGAGCATTAGCTGCTGGAGGTGGCGCTTGCGAACACCCACATTGCCCCCATCAAAGATGGGAAGAGCAATAGCATCGCTGAGCAGAATTGCGAAAGGCTGCTCTACATCGTACGACGTTCTTCGATTATCGGTTGTTAGCAAGTCAGCAGCTAGCGATCAAACAATCAACGGCCACGGTCGGGGCTGTTCAAAACGTACATTCCTACCGCATGGATCGTATCCATGACGGCCTTAACAGCGGCCTCACTGCAATAGACCTTGGCAGCCAGTGCCAGCTCCCTGCGTGCATCATAATCACCGGGTCCATGCTCCATTGCGTGCGCCGCCTTCCAGGTCAACGCACGGCACGCCTCTGTCGACATCTTCACCCCTGACAGCAGATCGGCAAAGGCTTGCCGCTCCAGAAGGGGCACGTTTCCACGCCGGTCATCTCTCTTGGCAAAAGCCAGTGCTGCGTCGAAGGCAGCCCTCATCAATCCTACGGCCTGCGCACCGACTAATACAGCAGTCCAGTCAAAGGCGCCAAAGATGATACGGACAGCGTCGCTGCCGGTAGCGAGCACATTAGATGCCGGTACGCGGACAGATGTGTACCGGATGTAGGGCCCCGAGACAGAGGTGTGTCCAATAGTAGACACGTGGCGGAGGACGCGGAAGCAGTCAGTACCATTGCGGTCCAGGTCGGCACGAGTGACGACAACGACCATTATTTTGTCGCGAGGGTCGGCGTTGTCGTCTACTGTAGGATTCGTAGCGTTGGTGGCGTCGCGACACACGACACAGGCCAAGTCGGCACCCTCGAAATCCCATCCCGCCGAATTGGTTGCCCACAGCTTCTCGCCGTCAACGATCCATTCGTCGCCATCGCGACGTGCTGTGGTGTTGAGGCCAGGAGCCCCGGGCTCCAAGAAATTCGCAACACCACCAGGCTCGCTAAAGACTAGGGAGGCGATCGGCGCGTGTTCTTGGGTCCTCGGATCTTCTCCACCATCCTCCGCTTGCCCGGCACTTTTGAGAAATGGCTCCAGGAAGCTTCGGCCACGTTCAGGTAAGGCGCTGCCAATGAGATTGAAGGGCATGAGGCCCAGGCCCGTGGAGAAGATGGTGAGTGCAGCCGAGGGTTCAACCGCGTAGCATTCCTCAACCAAAATGGATGTTTCGACAATGGACCCGCCTGTACCGCCCAATGCCGGCGCTATCATCCCCATGACCGCACCGCCAGCTGTGGCTGCCGCGTACGCCGGACGTGTGGCTTGGAATCGGGATTGCTGGTCAGTGTGAGCCAGATACTGGGCTCTTGCTGGCGCGAGAACATGGCGAGCAAGACCAGCGGCCGCCTCACGGACCGCTGCCTCTGAAGGGCTAAGGTGAAAGTCAATAGGCATGATGTCGAAGATGAACTCAATAAGAAAGCAGCGCAGAGGAGCGCCTAATGTGTCCCTCCCAACAATTGATATGGGCATCATACCTTTTTAATGCTTTCATGATGCTGTGGTTCCCAGAGGAAATCCGCGGGCTGCCCCGCGGAATCGGGATGGATAACACCATGCTGCCATCGCAAAATGCCACGACAGGTTGCATCGAGTAAATGATGTTTCGTCGGAACCGCGCACACCGTCGACGATTGGTGCGTCTGCAGCGCACAGAGACGGAGCGTCTACAACTGACAGCTGACAAACTGGCTGGAGGCCGCACTTCGTGGCTACACCGTAGCCTGTGGCACTTCACTGGTACGAGAGGCTGAATCCACAGAACTGACTGAAGTCCATGTCACCCTTGGACAGATACCCTTGTCAACCTATGCGGATCACAACATGTCCCTCAAGAAGGTTGGATAACCAAGGACAAGCGCTATGTGCGAATTATGGATCTACCTGACGTAGGCAAAGCTCTTATAGTATTTCCAAGAGGCACATAATAACATGGCGGCGGTCCTCTTTATGCACGTCCGGGGCATCCAAAGTCTGTCCGACCTTACTTCGATCAACTCAAGCGTCTAAGGCACGGCAAACATAAATTGTTGGCTACACGAGGTGCTCTCGCCTGTGGCCATTCACGGGGATGGCATATCCGAGGTACGGAAGATAGTTAGATGGTTCTTCACAGTGATTGTTCTTCAATGGGAAAAATGAGAAGGCTTCGATTCGATTCCAAACTAAGCATTAACAGGCGGCTTCAATCCAGCAAGAAGCTTAGCTCCGCCGCCAACCGGTAAACACAAACAGCAGAAAGGTGCCAGCCTTCCGAACGCACGTCGCTATTGGTGGTACAGTAAACATTAAGGAAATCGTGCGAGACAGGCCTCGCCTCGGTTTGTTGTGCAGCAGATATCGATCTTCAACATTCGACATCAGCAAGACCACCGCCGTAAAGGTCCTTCCACTGCTGGGACTGTTCTTCCATGGGGAGCTCAGTGCGGTCAGTGCAGCTGTGATAACGAGGAATGACAACAATGTCGCCCTCGTCATCACCGGTTATGGACTTTGCAATGGTGTCAGAGCATGCGTTCTGCGTAGTGGCCACGAAGGGGGCGTCCTTGAGGCAGTAGAGAACCAACTCGCCAAAGTTGGGCTCGTACTCAGAGAATGTGCCGCAGCTGTGCAGCATAGTTGGTGCCTTCATCCAGAAGCCGCACTTGCCCTCACCGCCAAAGTCCACACCCTGGGTTGTCATCTCCTGCCTGCCCCAGGTGAAGCCGAAGCTGATGCCAGCGGATAGAACCGCTTCAATGGGAGACCCGCCACCACCGCTGAGGCCAAAGTTTGCACCAATGGACTTCTCAAAACTGTATCCTTCGCCCTCTTCGAGGTAGCAGCTGTTGCCCTGGCAGAAGCGAGTGTTCTCATACTCCTCGGCTGGGCCATAGTACTTCGTCGCGCGGATTTCACAGTACTGTCCGCAGCTGTCGCCGTCCTCCTGATAAGTCCAGGGACAGTCGCCAGACTCGTTGGTGGTGATCTTAGGCTCGCAAACGTCTTCAGTGCATCCCCTGACCTCAACAGCGTCTGGCCCAATGCAGCGCTTCTGGACGAGGCCGCGCCGGTTCTTCCTGCCCGAGTTTCCAGCACGGCCAATGCCAGCACGAGCATAAAGGTTGAAGCGAACCTTGTTGTCGAGGGTGATCTTTCCAGACTTTCCATTGACGGAGCACTGTTCTTGCATCAGGTCGAGGGCAGCCTTGAGCTGGTCAAGGTTGAGTTGGAAGGGGTTGTCGCCATTGTTGCAGACTTCAGCAACGCTGTTACCGACGTCTTGGTTCCGGCATGTGTGAGCAGCAATGGTCACACCCTCTCCGAGGTCCTTGATCAAGGCATCAGATGCCGCTGCAGCGTTGTCGGCATTGGTAGCAGCATTGCCGAGGCAGTCAATGATAGCGGTCTCCCCTAGAAGGTCCATAGCATTGGATACAACATCGGCGTTCTCACCACGCTTCACGCGGTGGCTTTGGATCTCGCCAATGAAGTTGCCTGGGAAGTCGCGGTGGTCCCGGGGATCAATCGGGACGATGGAAGCCGAAGCTTGGAACATCAAGGTTCCGATGATGAGGAGAGCAGCAGCCATCTTTGGAATCTTGAGTTTGGGAATTGCTGCGGATTCTTCGTTGCACACAGCTGCCACGAGAAGGAAATCTTCCTTATGTTGTGCGAAACAGGTGTCGCAAGAGTCTAGCTTGCAAGTGCAAGTGGCGCGCTCTTCTCCAACAGGCTTTGCCTCGGAGCAGCAGGGCTGGAAGATGTTGGCGTTGGCCGTGATGTTTGACCTTCGGTAGCCGGTGAGTAATGAGCAAGATCCCGCTTCGGGGATGCTGAGGATGGGCTCGGCGTGGTTAAAAACGCTTGTTTCGTTGTTGCAGCTTTCCATGGTGAATAGAGTAGAGAGGCCTTGAGAGAGATTGTAAGGGTTCTTATAGTTGTGATTGTCGTATGGGAAGAAGCAAGCTTCACGGCGTTTTAGTACTTGAGAATAATCTGAAAGTGGCGATAGTCACTGATGGCATCCATTGGCATGGGATAATACACATGTGAATACACGTGTACCTGACAGTGAGCTCAGCTAGCAAGCTACGCAGGGTTGAGCTTACGAGCGGCAGAGCTTGAAGGATGACGATGATGAGGCTGATAGTCAGTGGCGAGGAACCAAAGGATCGATATGCTGGGATCAAGGAGTAAGCTTCGAGGTCAAAGGAAGCTTTGATGCTGACCTGAAGTGCGGTACAGTTAACGCAATGATGTGAAGCGTGTAGTGCTGCTGGATCCTCCTCAAGCGTGAAGGCCTCATGCCGCCGTCTAGCCAGTGACGATGGGGTCACACAGTTGGAGTTAATGGGGGCATATGACGACGTCGATCTTGACGAAGTTCCTCCTGGAGGATCTCGTTGTTTCAGGTTTTACCTCAGCAAAGCCGAATCCAGACGATCTGAACGACGATCGTCTGCAAAAACACCTACCTATGACTTGCTTCACTGCGCAAGGTCGAGCCTTTAGGACGACGAAAGTGCTGCAGCCATAGGTCATTTGCCAGGAATCAGATCCTACGAAGAGGCTTTCAAGCTTACTAGATAAAGAGTGATAGCTTGCATAACGCCCCAGCATTGCGGTAGCCGTCTTCGGACCTGGACTATGTCCCGTGAACCAATGGAGGACGTCCAAAGCTCGGGAGCACTATGACAGCAACTTAGGACTTAGACACCCCCGTATGGGAAAATGAGTGATGATCTTCCTTCGGCGTAGATCATTTGCCCACGAAGCTGACCTTGCAATAAGCACAGGGGCTAAGAAGGCACGCCCAAAGCTACCGTAAATGACGCCTTGCATGCAAGATCAAATGCGTTCGGGGCCGACAGACCAACCCACCCATCTACTAAGCCTCGTATAAGGCTCCAGTCGGGTATACGGAGCCTCTTTGAAGGAAGCGGGCATGCCGATGGCCTCGCTCAAAAAGTGCTCTTTCACGTCATTGATGCTTAATGCTATTGTTCTTGCGGTCCCTCCCCTTTTCCTCAAGCAAAGCTGCATCGCTGTGGTCATGGCCCATAAGGCTGCAGCTTCTGCCCCCCCTGTAAAGGATTTCACCTCGATTGCGGGGGCTCGGGTATCTGTTCAAGATCCGTGGAGCCTGAGCCAGGGCCTGAGCTGGGCCAAGGGGTCAGCAGTGATGGTAGCCCTCAGTGAAAGAACGAGCCCAGAGCATGAGTAGGGACAGGAACCCCATCTGCCGTCAGCGACCGAAAAGATTCAGGAGATGCACAGATTGACGCTTGAATAACGTCGAGCATTTGGCTGCGTGCTACGGTAGAACAACATCCCACAGCGGCCGGGCCACCGCACCTCGCAGTTCCCAAATCAGCTGCTTATCACGCGACAAAAGGTTCGCTAAAAACGGACAAGCTCGGGTGGTTGCGGCTGGGCGATCGCTCGTGTAAATCCCTATACGGGGGTAGTCTCAGCTGTGCCGCACCCTAAGCCCTACCTTTTGAGGTAGGTGGTGAATTGACATGAATCGCTGTTCAGCTCACTTCTGCACATGATGTCATCGTCTACAGCCTTGAGCTGGCAACCCCAGAGACCCTTCGTCACTCACACCGGTGCCCGTAAGTTGGTGCCTCAGACAGCCAACACAGGCCGAGCCTTGGCTTTAGTCCCCTGGTGCCTGGTGGAAAGCTTGTTCTGTACCTTCGCAGGTACTCCGTACCCAAGATAAGGTATTGTCGTCTTGCCGCTTCCCCGCAATCCTATTTGTCTACCTTATTCTGCTTTGTGCTCTCTTCCACCCTTTCAAGCCAGGCACTTCATCTCAAACTCATCACAACACTCTACATCACTTGCAAGCTGGGGAAAATGACCAAAACTACCACCTTCCTCGCTGCGCTTGTGGCGCTTATCCCAACCACGTCCGCTGAGCCTCGGCCTCCCCCGGGACGCCCTGATCGCGAGACATCTCACCCGTGCTTCATTAGTGATCTTGACACAGTCGGTGGTAACGCCGACGAGTCACTCCCGCCATGTGTGCGTCAAGCCAAGATTATGGAAGCCTGCGGCATCGGCAGCAATGATGGGAATCTGACATCTAGCGAGATGCAACAATGCGTTTGCGATGGTAAGAAGCCCCGTCCCCTTTCTTTGTCCACCTGGGCCGAGAACTGCAGACACTGATGATGGTTGCTCTCCTTGCAGGATCCTTCTTCGAGGACACCATCGGATGCGGAGCATGTCTCAGCTACCAAGAGATTATATCTGGAGACCAGTATGACGAGGGAAGCAGCCTCATATCAAGCATCTCAAGCGCATATTGCAGCGGAGGTGAGACTGCTGACCTGGACTCTATCATTGGCAACATCGAAGCAACCAGCACTGTGGCGGGTATCTGGAACCCGAGCGAATCACCCACCACGACCAAACCGACCGCCGTGAGCAACTATTTCACCGCCACTGCTGGCCAGCAAGGGCCGGGCATAGAGTCGCTAGTAACGGATAGAACGCTGACCGGAGAGGCACCGACTGCGGAACCAACCGACGATGGGGGCAGGCCGCTCTCATGCATTGGTACGCTGGGGAACCTGTCTGTGTTTGGTGTTGTCGCTGCGTTGCTCATGAGTTAAATGTCTGGCTGGTGTCTCTTTTGCTTTTTCTTCTCCTTTTAGAAGCGATCAACTTTTTTGAGCCTTTTCATGTTTCCCGGAACGACCCTTGGCTCTGTAGCGAGCACAGGGCCTGTTTTAGGTGCGTGCAATGGACACACAGGCTTTCACCTGCACACCTCCTAGTCAGCATTAGAACCATGTCATTCAGCCAGGTGTTACGGAGCGGCAAATTGCACTTGATTTTCACTTGATTTTAGTCCAGGGCAGATGCTCTAGTTCTTCGATAAAAGAATCCAAGTCCGGGCCTGTTCGGCGCATAGGACTTCGAGACATTGGATGAGGGGGCAAATGTGGAAACTAGGGTTGTCGCCAAGAAAGGCCAACCTGAGATAAGAATCACTCCAAGCAGGAAATAATGTGAAGAATTTCCCTCGAAAGGGCGATGGTTACGTGGTAGCAGACCTTACTCCCAAGCATTTTGGGTGTAGACAACGCCAAGTTAATGTCCTGGAATTGCTTTTGGGTACCAATACTGTTGAGACAAGTTTCGAAGAGAGCCGTGCTCCGCAGATCTTGGTCGCCATCACGGAGACAACCGTGGCTTAGTGTTATTCGACGCGGCGGTCGTCAGAAGGGTTGTGAGCGCGCGTATACGACCTTGCGTGTTTCGACCAGCCAGAACTCTATTCGAGCCCTGCCGTAGACTTACTGAATTTCTGGGTTTCACGCAACCTTGCCAATGCCCGTGGTCGCGTGGGGGTCCACCTGGGCGGCGCTCCTCGTGGCCTGTCAAGAGTGCATCGGCCCGTGGCGCGTACAAAGATCGTGCCAGGGCTTGTCCTCTCCAGACGAACTCCTTCTTGAGACTGGCCGATAACTACCATGGGGTAGTGCAAGGACAAGTCGCCTGTGCTGGGCACAGTTGTACTTATTGTCCTGATCGACTGATTACCTGGTGAATTTCTCCTTCCACCGCCCCCTCGCCGGAACGCATGAGACGGAAACAACTTGTAGCCAGACGTTAAATAACGCGCTACCTACTCGGGTTTATTTAAAGGCATTCCAATAGCTTTGGCTGTAACCCTTCGTGTTATTTATTAGTAGACGCTAAGACTTAATGGCCACTTTGATCAGGGCGCTCCGAGCAGTCTAGACCATCTACCAACCGTATCTCCCTTGACAGACCCACTTGGGCGAAGGCATTCCCATAGCTTAAGGGGGTGCCACATTATTCACGAAGGACACGGGCACAGTAAATGAGTAAGCGAACGGCCGATGACTACACGAGCCAGAGACGCTGATTAGCTATTGCTTTTTTAAAGGGATCGATCGATCCATTGGTGCATAGAGGGCATGAGTGAGCATTGGGCTGAGAGAGAAAGTTCCTCCCTGGTGTCGATAATGGACTGCCACCCCTTTTATTCCACGGCCCTGGGGCTCTTGACGTCGCCTTGGTCCTCTTTATCCCCTTGCCTACGACAAATGGCGACAGCCGTCCCAGCGATCAGCGCAATGTTATCACATCGTATTCTTACTGTTGGTACTGTGCTTACGATTGTGTTGATACTCCTCGTCTTGTCCACATCTGTGGATCACAACACTGTTATTCCCAAGCTCGGGAACGCATTCTGCCAAGAGAACGACCATTCATCAACTCCAAGCAACTTCTTCAACCTCTTCGAATCGACAAGGCATCCAATATCAGCGAAAACGTATAGAGACGCATCGGGTGAGGAGTTCAGGATCGCTCCGGATGGACCCTGGTGGCACAAACCGTTGAAAGATGAGGTCTTGATCCTGGACATTGACACGCGGGCTCCCCAGGGACCGAATGAGGTTTGGAGTGATGGACGCATGGAATGGGAATCCATCAAACTGAAACGCAAAGGCTCAGCAGCGAGCGCAAGCTTCCTGAACCACTTCCTGTACGGTGAGTTCATGATTTCTGGACAGCAGCGACATTCCGTGATCACAGATGTTTCCGTATACATGTTTGTTACACAGTATTGATATTTCCAAGCGCAGGTTCATGGCTACGACTACCGCTTCTTCAATGCCGCAGAGCTGAAAGATATGCATAATACGTGGATAAAGCCACATGCTCTAGCGCGGTTCCTCGAGTCCTACAGATTTGTGATATTCATCGATGCAGATGCAACTATTCAACACCTCGAGGTTCCTCTTGAGTGGCTCTTCAATCGATGGGGCATAACACCTCAGACATCTATCGCCATGCCGCTGGATGTGGCGCAGGTTGTAAAGGGCAACAAGCATGTGAGCGAAGACAGCAAAGGCAAGATGGTTCTCAACAGCGGCTTTGTGATCGCTCAGGCTTTGCCTCTGACTTTCGAGATGATGGCTGCGTGGGCGGAATGTCCGCAGGAGACACGATATAAGGGTTGCGCAAATTGGAAGAATAAATGGAGTCATGAGCAGAGGGCCTTCTCGGAGTACATTCGGTACGACTTCAATCCAGATGGCAGTAACGTCCTGGAAATCCCCTGCGATGATGCAATGGGGTATCCTGGACTGGCAGATCATCCATCACTCCTGACGAATTGTACAGGCCAGTTCCTGAGGCATCATACCTTGGACAAACCGCGCACGAAACAGAGCGCCGAGACCGCCATGCTACAAGCACTGACGGACATCCTGCACTCGGAATTACTAAGTGGGAAAGAGAATTACTGGATCGTCGAATAAGGGGTTCGTTGTGCAGCACTGGTAGGCTTCATCATGGACGGGCATTCTGCAAAGCTAATCTTGCCAATAGACGAAGAGAGACCAAGAACTGACCTAGAACTAGTCCAACGGAGTAAATAGATCGTGCCAAGCAAAGCGATACCCTGAGCACAAGGCTTTTGACATTCGCCGATGAACCAGTGTTCCTCTGAACTGCACTGATCTCCAGTTGGGCATGGCTGAGCGGCGATCAGCGAGGTACCGAAGCACGGCTGTATGTTTCCTGCTCAATGATTTGCGCTGACCAGCAGAGCCCTTGAGTGATTGTAGATCCGAGCTCCATTGCTGAAGTCTCGAGAGCTTGCAGAGTCAGTGAGGTTTAGAGTAAGGCCGGGGTTCCTTCGAACTACATCACCAAATATAGACACGATGAAGCCAAGTGCTGCCTTCGATTCTCAATTTCTCTAGACCGACTCCTTTATTGGATCATGTTAATAGCGACCTTTTTGGTCCGGCGAGTATGATCTTCACGACAGCATCCGCGCTCGTGATCCTAAATAGCTGAGGCTTTGGGGCCCTCCACAAGCCAATGAATCCACAGTGTCACGTTAAAACCAGCTCGTCACATAATAATAAATATAGAGACCAGCCAGTGTCAGTGGATGCGCCAACCATGGAAGTCGTGCGTTGACATGTCTTGCTAACATCTTTGGCATGATCGATTCAGGCGCACCGGAAGTGAACATCCAGTCTTGCAACAAGTCAAAGGACAGTTGCTGAAGCTTTGTCGTCCGTCCAATCATCTCGTCCTCGAATCGCGCGATTTCAGCATCGAAGTTCTTATCTCCACTCGCAGCGGCGATGATAACATGTGATAGGGATAAAGCATCTTTGAGGGCCTGGTTCACGCCTTCGCCAGCAAAGGGAGTCATGAGGTGAGCAGCGTCTCCAATCAGTGTGAATCCAGGCCTATGCGTCCAACGCTGGCCCGTTGGAAGTATATACAACGACCGAGCAATGCAGCTCCCTGCAGTGGCGTGGAGGATGGCCCTCAATTCAGGGCACCAATGGGCAAAATCCTTCAGCAGCGCAGGCTTCGCTTCATTCAGGTTTGTGGTGTCGTATCCACAGCTGCTTGGCTTCATCCAGTCCGCGTTTTCATATCGTTGGAAGGCGTAGACGTTGATCGCACCGCTTCCAAGTTGCTGGCTCGTGAGGCGCTGGCCCTCACTACCTGCGAAAACACTTCCACGATTTACAAGCTTGTAAATTTCAGGAGCAGTTCTCTGGGCGTCCGGGATCTGCAGATCGTGCATTCCAACGCCAGCGTAGACAGGGCGAAGATTCGGTGCCAGAAACTTGCGGACCTTAGACCAGGCACCCTCAGCTCCGACGACAAGACTGAAGTCTGATTCGGTAGTATTCTGAAAGACAAGAGTTCCATTGGCCTCCACATTGAGCAATCTGTGGCCCCATTTGATTATGCCCTCCGGCAGCGACTCAGTGAGGATTTGCCTCAACTTAGCACGATCAATCTCCGGGCGCTCATCCATGACCTTTCTGATGTTGTCTGCGGCGCCCCGAACGAAAAGATACCTCAGATCTCTGTTGGTCATTGCCAGGTATTGGCCATCGTATCGCGCATTCTTCTCAAATTCTTCCCATAGCTCAGCCTCCTTCATGGCTGTCATGCCGCTGGAAGAGTGAAGATCCAGGGTCCCACCCTGTGAGCGATAGTCGGGTGATGTCTCGCTCTCGAAGACCGTGACTGGGATGTCCTTGAGAAAGAGTAACCTTGCCAACATGCAGCCTGGCCAAGTGTCAACGGCGGCATCGTGCCAGAGTGCGTGGCGCAGACATACCAGCAGGGCCGGCCCCAATGATCGCAACTTCCTGTGAAGACATTTGGGCAAGGTATCGGTGAAGAATGTGGCAGGCTGGACGAGTTTCGGGAAGACAACTTCTGTAGATATGAGAAGCCACTGGATGTCGGCAGCACCGGCTTACTTATGACGAAAGCACACGCCGCATAAAGCTAGCTTTGCCCTTTGCTCGTGATGCTGGGCAGAGTCTCTCTTTCAATCAAGGCGCTTAGGTTCTAGTGTTGATGGTCTCAACCTAACGCCACGACTTTGTTACGGTATTGAAGTGTCTGTACCGTCACTTAGAAAGCGCGGGCACACAGGGACCATCCTTGATGATTGAGTATGCACGCACCACAGTTTCACAGAAGCCCCTTCTTTCCACAAGTCTCATATTGTTAACGGTAATGATCATAAACGATACCCCTTAGAGATTTACAAAATGCTCTGGCAGTTAATACAATTTCTCTGGAAGTACCTGAATCACCTCAGGTAGCAAGCCAAACCGGGGTTACAATGGTGTATAGGGTAAGGTAGATAATGCAAGTACCTACTCGCGCTAAGTGCCTACCTCAAGGTACTCCGTTCGTTGGGAACTTCCAAGTTCCGTCGGGGGTGACGCCCACTTTCCAGTCTCGGCTCACGTGCATGCACTGAGCTGAAGAGTTCGCTAGTGGCTTGGGAACGGGAGGTCGAACTGCCTGCCCACGAATACAAGGACATACAGGCCACTGCGTACCTTGCTACTACTCCTAAGGTCCTCAGCTCCACTCTCTGAATTTCCAACCCCTGTCCATCTGGCGCAACACTTCTCCCCAATCCTCGCCCAAGACAAGGCGGCAAGGCGACAACTCCCATCACCATCCGCAGCGCTACCTCATCTACCGATCCTTCCCACAAAGTTACCTCTGTGCCTTCGCCAACGTTCGACGAGACCCACCCTCGAGAGCTGCCCGCGTTCGATTCGCAGCGACAGATTGACCGTCTTGCGCTTCGATCCTGCCGCGTTTCGTCAGCCATCTCGATGATCTGACGCCCCAACGAGCTGAACCCCCGAGCAAGGTAGTGGTCTTCCCAGCAACCGGTTGCGCATCGCCTCATGACGAGATAGGGATGATGGTTGCTTCTTTTGCCTCAACGATCCACCGACTCTGACGAACGCAACCGGGACACAGTCTCGCCGATTCGGCTCTTTATCAACAAGTCCTCTCTCGGTCGCTGAAGAGATGCAATCATCTGCTCCGCCCGGCCGTGGCTTTGGGGTCCGATCCCCAGGAGGTGAACCTGGACCACCACCGAATATTCCCGTTCGCTCCATTTCGCCTGGGAATGCAGGCAGCGTACAGCCACGTCCGTCGGGTGCTTCTTCAAGATCGGGACCCCCATCCAGAAGGGGGAACCGCGATGTACGTAGCACCGCATTGCAGACAGCGCTGCGCACATGGAGCTGCAGCGTGAAGTCTCAGTCGGCAATTGCGTCCATGCAAAACTATGCCATAGCTTGCTGACGATTACTATAACAGGGCTCTGGGAGTGGCTCAAACATGCCCCTCTCGCAGATCGAGAAGAGCGTCACTCATCTGCTCGTAGCGACAAAACAACTTCTTGAAACCTTAACACAGTGGTCTCGCGGCCAAGCCACCGACTCACAAGTCTCCGACGTCTATGTTCGCCTCGGTTACGAGTTTAATATGGCTTGTCGCGCTTTCACTGCAATTAATGTTGACACCTCCGACCTCGGCAACGTTCCTGATCTACTGCGACATATCCTCGAGTCAACGCTGAGCCAGGAAGCCAGTGCTGAGAACCTGGAAAAATATCTTCCACGGATCCGAGACATTATCATCAACCTATTGCACGGCCTGAAGCGCAAACAACAAAAGTTACGGCAAAAGTCAGGACAAGGACGCGATCGTGATCCAAACGCGCCTCCCGAGCGGACCACAAGTGTCAGCACTGTCGCCAGTGGAGCCAGTGGGTTGACAAGCATGCTTGATGAGGGCATCGAGAATGGCTACCAAGACAAAAAGGCGGCACCGGCTCAATCAGGCGTCAACTCGTCCCCCAGCCGACGCTTTAATAGTGCAGCACGGGACTTGCCTCGCTCGGGCAGTTCGCTTTCGACTTCCGATCAGTCTTCACTTGCGAGCTCGACCATGCAGAATATTCCAGTATTACCTCCGTATCCCAACGAAGAATCAAACTTGCCGACGGCGCCTTCGACCGAGAGCTTGAACATCGATGCCTTTCCACCCCCACCTCCGCCTCCGCCAGATCAACAGTCAAGTGCTTTGGCAGCATTACAAAAAGGAGGCGATTTGGAGCGCAGAGCTTCGCGACGCTATTCTCAATACCAGATATCAAAACATCTGGGCGGTGCAAACGGTGTTCCTCTCCTTCCGTCACAGAACACTCCAGTGCCGAATCGAGGAGGCGGAAGAGAAGCGCGAGAGTCATTGCGGGCTGTCCAGACCAGGGAATCTGTGCGACATAGTCGCCACATCTCAAACCAGACTAAAGCAGGGCGCTTCGACTCCTCGCCAGCAAGAGTGCCGACTCGGGTTTCGGAGGAAGGCAGCTCCGCGCCGATACCCGTCAAGGAAGATGGAAGCACACCGCGTTCGACAGAGGACAACTTTAAGCCCAGCGCAACGCTCACCGGGCCTCCCTCAGACCCGACCTTTTTCAGTCCCTTATCAGAAACCACAACTAAAGCTGATGACTCTGAGCAACTAAAGGAACCGGCTTCATCAAAGTCGGGGACCAAGGCAACGCCTTCCCCATTGCCAAAGCCCGAGCCTCAAGCCAATGAGTCCTACTTCCAGGTATCCCCGCCTCCAACGCCCACAAAGGAGCTTACACTTTTTCTTCAATACCGCACGAAAGTCAAGAAGTTCGTGCTGTCTGAGGGTTGGGATGAACTGACTCTTGGGCGACTACAATTGGCTTTTATTGAGAAATTCTCGTGGAATACCCAGCAGAATGGAGCAGACCTGCCCGAGATATACATTCAGGATCCGGTATCTGGCGTCCGTCACGAGCTCGAAGACTTGTCTGATATCAAGGATAGGACGGTTCTTGTTCTCAACGTGGAGCCTCTTGACGAGGTCAAGCGTCATTTTGATGATGGCTTGGCAGCCCTAACAAAGATTGTCAAAGAGGTGAAGCAGAATGTTGATGATCAAGGAACCGCTCTGCAACGAGTGTCTGACCGTCAACAAGAGACTGCCACAGAAATGGCAAGGATTGCTGTTGCGCCGCCTGTTGCTCCTTCGTCACATGACAGCTCCAAGACTGCCTTCAGCGGCAGTAGGAGACTGAATGCTGGTCAAGCCGGCGAGCTTCAGAGCCTTCGACGGGATCTCGCGGTGCTGCGACAGACGTACTCGAAGTTTCAAACCGAAGTTCAGACGTCCATGTCCACCCTACGCCAAAAGGCCGCGAATGTCAAGACCGCAGCAAGCCGTGCAGCGATCCCGGACATGGAAGGTGATGCGGGATACTCGTATGTTACTAGTGGCAGGAAACAGCTCAACAAAGACTCCGACCATCTTGTTGGCAAGGTAGATGACCTCCAAGACCTTATTGAGGACCTGCGCAAGGATGTTGTTCACCGGGGTGTTCGCCCGCTGCCGCGACAACTTGAGAACGTGTCCAAGGACATCACAAACCTGGCCAAGGAGCTGAAAAAGATGGAGGATTACATGAAGCAAGAGAAGCCCATCTGGACAAAGATCTGGGAGAAGGAGCTTGAGGATGTGTGTCAGGGCCGTGATGAGCTGCGTCTTATGGAAGACCTCATGGTTGACCTTCGGGATGACCTCGAAAAGGCATCTGAGACTTTCACCCTCGTTGAGCAGGCCACTAAGGAGCAGATGAAAGACAATGGCACAGGCGCCAGCGCAGGCACAGCACGACAATTCTCAAAGGGTTTGAACAACCTCGGTCATAGTGTAGACCCGACCGCTGCAAAGGAGGGTGTCCTTGGCGAAGTTCGCGCCCTGCAACCCAATCACGAGGACCGCTTAGAAGCCATTGAACGGGCAGAAAAGCTACGCCAGAAGGAGTTAGAGGGACGAAAGGGCAATCCAATGCACCGGGAGATCCGAGATTTCGTTGCAGAGGGAAAGCTGAAGAAGAGTGGCGGCTTCGAAGAGGTGGAGAGAGCACGGAAGGCCAAGGATGATCAAATCAGAAGAGAGGTGTGGGAGCGCCAGAACGGAATCATTCTGGACGATGAATTAGAAGAAGAGGAAGAGGAGGAGGAGGAAGAAGAAGGAGGAGGAGGAGGAGCTGCTAATGCTGAAGCAGAAATAGAGGCAAGTGACGCAGCTGGTGAAGGACCAAAGGGAGAGAATCATGAAGGCGGCGCAGACCATTAAGTCGATGATCATCAGAGGACGCAGAGACGGCAAGCTGGGCCGTCACAATGGAACAGATTACTTCCACGGCTGCTCATACTCACAAGGCGGCTGAGCTCCCTTGATTCTATTTTGCATTCAAGAGCGTGCGGGCTTTTGTAACGTTTGTACTCATTTAGCCTTCAATATTTCAACTACTTTGACAAACTTGCACATCAGTGAAGGATCATTTCAGGTCGTGCGGCTCCGTTTGGATTTTGTATCGCTTTTTCTCTCAGGAACCAAGTAACGTCAGTTTCTTCAACTTGGTTACCACAGGTGGCTCCGCTTTCTTCCTCCGTGCTGCTTCCCAGTCTTGTAATACTGCATCACCTCCAACTGGCCGCCATGTCTCCTCATGGTCAGCCACAGCATCATGCTTATCAAGCTTTGGCGTAGCAAAGACCTCACTGACGGCTCTCTCACATGCCTCCAGCACCTCAGCCATCAGCGCTTCAACAGCTCTCGCCCTCTCTGCCATACCTCTCCTGGCCAGGGCGAAAACCAAACGCTCAGTCTCGCTCTTAGAGGCTTCGACCCTTTCAATTAACCGCCTCACACTGTTCGCAAGGTATTCTTCCTCATAGACGGTGCCCTTACGGCCTCGAGCGCGTTTCTTCTCCTCTCGCTTTCTGTTCCGGCTGGTGGCACGGCTTACGCCCGTGCCTATAGTCTGCGAGCCCTGACTTCCTGTGTACCGCGTGAACAGACTTGCACTGGTACTCATTCTTGAAGATGCAGCTACAGAGATATCATCCGGAATGTCTGCACCGCCTGCTCTCTCGCCTTCGTAAAAGGATAGGGGATCTTCCTCTGCTTTGCGACGCAGCTCCATGATACGGGGCACCTGTGCGCGGACCTGACCCTTGCAATCGGCAAGAAACTCAGTTGTGCTAGATAGCGCCTCAGCAAGGCCAGTGTCAATGGTAGAAACCAGTGAGGGCAAGGAAAGTGTAGTGGTAAGCCGCATCGCGGCGGCAAAGTGGTAGCCTTTACAAAGACATTTGATGGCACTTTCTGGTGCTGAAAGATAGTCAAGGTGGATATCTGCCGCTGCTGCGTAATCTTTGGTCTCCCATAGCGCATCCGCGAGAGTGGTAGCAAGGTCAGAGAAAGCGGCATCGGAAAGCGGAGGATTGGTCTGCTGCCGAGCGGAGAAAAGGCACTCTTGCCAGCATGCCGCCCCCGCTGCGCGGTAGCAGTCAGTCGCTTTAGCGTAATTCTGGAGCGATTCATATGCTAGTCCAGCCTCGCGGAAGGATGATGCAGACTCAAGATGAGAAGCGTAGAGGCCGGTAAGGACACGGTGGCGCGGCTCATCGTATCGGTACAGTCCAAGGGCATCGCCATATAGACCATACTTAACGGTGTAATCGCAAAGCTCTTCAAAGGACTCCAAGGCCTTCAAATGGGATAGAGCTTTGTCCCGTCGCGTCAGATGATCATCAATCTTGAATTTGCGGCGAAGTTCGGTCTGTTGGTGAAGATCCTGGATGAATGGAAGATACTCCCTTGGATCCCGCTGGCTTTGCTGAGCAACAAGGAGGGCAAGTTCAAGGTTATAAAGACCCAGCGCATGATCATACAGTCGATTGACGTCAACGAGGAAGCAGATGTGCTCAACGGCACTCTCTGCGAGTCTCTCATCTTGCCCCATGCGCTCCGCGACCAGGAGGAGACCGTCCTCCAAAGCTGGGGGGTTTTTGCAAACGTGCGCGGTGATGGTGTTTTGGAGATTCGTTGTCTTGCGGCTCTGAAGATTCCCAAGGATTGCATCGCAGATTGTGTTAACCTTTGAGGAGAGTGGCTTTACTTCGCCCTCGGTCGTCGCGGATGGGAGAGTGAGCTTGGAGCGTCTAGTATCTTGGTACATCGACTGGGTGACATCTTCCTCCCTGCTATGCGTTAGCTCAAAGCTCATAATGGCTCACACATATGGAGCACGAACCTGAGGGAAGAAAGGAAAAGGTCTATGTAGGACGTCTCCTTAACTTGGTCAAGGAACAATCCTACATTCGCGAGAAACTGGGCAGGCCGGTGATCGTACAGAAGGTTCAAATCGACACGCTGGGTCCGACAGTGTGAAAATGCACGGCTATAGTCCTTCACATCAATTAGATGTCGAATCCCCGCGAGAACCATAGCACGAGGGAATATTGTCTCGAGATTCCCACGTGGCATCTGCAGGACGATGGCCATCGTCGTTGGTATGGCAGTGACTAGACGAGATCCACGCTCGACATTGCGACAGCGCTCATCAGCCTCAGGATCATCACCAGGCACATCAAGCTCTGGGGAATATCAGCATCGAAGCCGTCACGGACATTGGGGGTCGGAGCGCCTACCGTCTACATCTGGAAGCAGATGAACGTATTTGACGAAGTGATTGTTCGTGGTGAATATCAGGTGACTGGGCGTCAACACAAACGAGGTGCAGTTTCTGACCAGCAGTCGTGTGTTGGCATACAAATGGCCATTTCGAGACAGTCCAAAGGCCACCTGTGAATCCTCAATATTGGCCACTTCGGCCCATGGCAGATGACTTTTGAAATGCACATCCAGAGATGTGATCGATCGCGGCCGCATCTTGTAAAGCTTCCCGTCCCGATCCTGCGAAACAGCAAAGACCTGCTCCCGGTCCCGTAAAGGGCCGACAGCCATTGCAAGCTGACCCTCTGAAGGTCGCGGCTCCTCTGAGTACTGGTCACCCTGCAGTGCACATTGAAAGTGACCCCGTTGGGGACAATGCTTCAGAACGATGAAGCTGCCATCATAGCTACATGATATTGCAAGCTGGGTGACCAGCCCTTCTTCGAGCGTTCTAGAATGAGGATGAGATGACTTGGCCTGGGGCCGGACGGAACGGCCCCCCTTCTGCGGCCAATCGAAGATATCTAAGCCCTGGTGGTGTAACACCCCAATAGTCATGTTGTCGGGCCCAAAGGCAACATCTACAACTGAGGAAGAGACCGTGACTTCGAATTGAGCCATTGGAGGAGGGACGTTTGCGGTTCTGAATGCAGTCAGCTTGACGGTCGGCCCATCAATGACTGCGACGGCTCCATTATCGTAGGGGGGTAGGCAGCTGCCCCTTGCGGTATGGAAGATATATTCGCCAGATGTGACATTTCGGCTGGATGACACAGCGAGACGTAGTGCTTTCTCAGAGTGCCATGAGAATCCTGTAGGGATGTCTGGCTGCGGTATCTCCTGTTTGAGGTACCAGTGATAATTTCCCATGGTCCAGAGCTGTACCGTTGACTTCATCAAGACTGCCAGGACGGTCGAGTCTGAATTCCATTCAAGTCGAATCCGAGTCTCTTCTTTCATGTCAGTCTCGGTTGAGCGCAGGGTAAATTGTCCATGTCTGAGGCCATTTCGCTCAAAGAACACAACGCCCACACGGTCGGGGAAGCGCTGGATTCCGGCAATCAGGTTGCCCGCCGGCCTCCAACTAATTGCGCTCTCCAGCCCATCCACCGGTTCGCTTGCGCTGTCAAGCTCGCCCTCGCGGGAATAGACTCTGATGACACGCCTCTGGTTCTTCTGAGCCGCGTTAATGGCTACAAACGCCCCATCACCACGCCAGCTTATCGTGGTAATGCCGTCTTCGTTTGCACTGGGGAGGCCTTGATCAACCTTTTCAGGAATCGTCGGGTCGCGAAGCGCTCTGGCGCCTCGCCCTTGGAACTGGGTTTCCCTCTTACCCCATCCAACAGAGACGTGCTTCGAAGCGTTTAGATCATCTGCCAGCATCTCAATCTCAGTGATGGGATCGAAGGTACTGCCCATGAATATGACGCCACCGGCCTTGGTCACGATGACCAGCAGTTCCTCATCTGGCGACCATCGCGCAGCAGAAATACCGGCGTCGATTGAGCCGACAATTTCTATGTGAGAATGAAGGTCAGGCCCCTGTGAGTCTTGCTCATGGACCGTGATGATGTCGCCGCCCTCAAGGATAACACATGTAGTCCCAGTGCCACTCAGATGCTGAAGGCTAACGACCCTATCTATCGCAAGGTCGGGGCTTGGGCTAGGTGCTTCCCACGAGGCCACAAGTAGGCTGTCTTATTGAATTAGTGACTTGAACTCACTGTGATAGCTAATGCAGGATTACATACGTTTGCCCATCATCAGAGGTTCGCACCAGCTCGATAGCTCCGGTACTAGATGGACCTATGACGCCGAGGAGATTATCACTCGCCGCATCCCAGCAGATGGCTGTGAGCCCATCACTTTTGGTGTCCCAATCACCATTCGATATGTCTCGAAGCTTCCAATTGTCGAAGCGCAGATTGCGAAGGTTACGCATGATGACGCCTCTGTGAGCTTCGCCCGAATCACCACTGCGATCGCATGGGTGAATGTTAAAGCGTCGGTGTTGATGCCGAAGGGCTGTGAGTATATGGCAGGGGAGTCTTGTTGTGATTGGGGGGTCCGTGAGTATCAGTTGGTTGCTTTTCACGAGTCGAGATGTAATGAGTGCGTTGCTGGCGATGCAAGCGATGCACCGAAATTTTTTGACGGTGGTTGAGATCGGTACCTAGTGCAGCCTTTTCCCCAGGTACACATATCCACCAATATGGTGGGGAGAGCGACTTGCGTAACAACGCGGCAAGGTATTCGCATTCTGCTTTCGAAAAGGACGCCCATATTGATCAGACTGTTTGAAAAAGGATCTTGGCTTGCAAATTATTTCAGAGTGCTATTGATCACTCCATGCCTATGAATATAGACTATGGAAGATGCTTTGGCATCGATTTGCAGGAGCTATGTTTCAAGTGATCCGGGAGCAGGCTGTGAGATTATCCGCACGTCGTCTTCATGTACAATGCAGTATTGTGACAATACTCAATACTCGTGCAGAATCCATCTGCTGTTAATCTCACGATTGCCCATCACTTTTGACTTGGTAAGGCGAGGAACTGCTGATTCCCGGTGGAGTGAGGCGAATCACAGGCTTGCTAGGCGATCCCCGGATTGCCGACCCTCGGCAACCGCCACTAGTAGTAGGCTTGCGCCTAAGCAGCAACACCCTCCTTCAAGACCTTCATCCTCCCGAGTCCCTACACGACCGTCGTCCCTCCCTCCTGCACGCCGCTATATCCCACAGGAGGTCGTGATTCCCAGAGATTGAGGCACTCCACAATACTGTTCCACGCTCGACAGGTTGCATTTGCTGCGCCCGTCGGAGCCATGGATATCCCTTCAGAACGCGCTCGGCGCAAGAACCGCTCCACCACGAACCTCAGCCATCTCACCCTCGCACCATTGACCTCCAAACTGCCTATCGACGGCACCGACACGACCCTCCCGACTTCGCTATTCTCTTCACATCATTCTGTATCTTACCTGCAGGGAAAGTCCGCGCCAACCACTCCACGACTGCTCTCTCATTCACCGGCAACCTCGCGCTCCCGATCCCACCACCGACGAACCCCATCCGCGCCTGATACACAGCTACCGAAGAGCAAGTCTTCATCTCAGATTGCCCATGGCAGTCATGGCTCGCGAAAGTCGGTAACAGGTACAATGACTCCGGGGCGAAGGAAAGATGCTGCGTTGGGGCCTGACGACCGCAATGACAGCGACTGGCTACTCCGCACTGCGGCGATGATGAGTACGGAGGCACGGGAATCCAAGGGTCAGGCATGGCTGGTCTCTCGTCAGAGCTCTACTAGCCTTGGAGGAATGCGCGATCCTGACGAGGAAGCCTTTGAAGAAGAACTGCAGCACGAGCGGGACCTCGCAAGTCGGAGGGGCAGTTCTGTTATGGCAGAAGACGATTTCGTTACTCCAATCGGAAGTCGTTATCAGTCCCGCTCACATAGTCGCGTCGGTACGCGCAGCAGGCTTCTTACACCTCTTGACCGAGGGGATGAACTAAGCGACTCATATTTCCCACGCCACGATGACGAGACACCAATGTCCGGGCCTGACTTTGTCAACCTTGACGAGAGGCTCGAGGCTTTAGAATTGGACGCTAGTCAGGATGACGAGGCTGCTGTTCGACGACTTGTACGTAAAGGTCAACATAGTACGGGGTCTTGGCTATGGCCGTTCCTTTCAACAGAAGACAACGAGCAAGATCGGTCCGATGATGAAGGGAGTATTGGATCAATCACGGGGAGCAGGAGCAGTATTACGGCGGAAGGACAGACGACAGGAAGGAGTGGGTGGTCTGGGAGACACTTTGAGGGTGTCTCAAACATGCCGGAGGAGAGGATGCCACCACCCAAAGTAGACGAGGGAGGCTGGCAGGACGCAGCATGGCTGCTCAGTGTTGCAAGCAAGGTACTATTTTAAGCGGCATCTGGACGCAGCATATCAGGTTTGACGATACGGCAAGATTGATGATGAGCGCGAGGGAGATTTTGCATTTGGGTGTTTGTGCTGACAGCTGCTGTCTTCACACTTCGCTCTCATGTTTACTAGTTGGCAAGGAGGCTGGTTCACGCCTGATCCTTAATGAGTTATCCGGGTCCATCTCGTGAAAATGGTCCAGGTTAGAATCGTATAGTGCAACAGCATAAGATGCGTGACAAGCGGTTACGTGGTTCCAAGGAGCTTCCGGCAACAGACTTGGCCGTTCAGCTCAACCGAGCCTATCAAATGTCGGTTCTCAATGACAGATGTCTTTGTGAAACAGGATCAAATGTTAACTAAACCAGATCATGACGCCGAATCTTCGAGATTGTCTGCTGCTGAGCTTCATCTAAGCGCTGAGTGATCTGCACCAGTCGCTGGGAGTCTAGATTGCCGATCGTGACTATGTTCGGGAGGGGCTTTTGGTCCGGCGGCCCTGAGGTCGGCACACCCTTCCCAGGGTTGTTGTTCGGTTGAATATTCTGTCTCGCCAGGAAGCAAGGAGGGGCTGATCGTCGCGGTGCTTGATGTCACTGAGCGTCGAGGATTCAGGTGTGTGATATCATGTTTAGGTCCGCCTCTTGTGATGACATGATTGAAGTTGTGTTTTTGTACTCAGCGCAAGGCGTTACAAGATCTTTCATGTTGCTGCAGATAGGCTTTCGTTGGCCCTGTGAATAGCAGCGTACGGCAATCGGCCTCGGACGATGTGCGTGAATGCCCTCGCGGCATGTGACGCAAAACTTGGTTCTTGAGTGTGAGGATGCACATGTTTCTTCTGGTCTGCAAGGCTGATCAGAACAAACTCTCCTGTGACGAGAAACCGGCACTCTCATCATCCCTGGAAAGAATCTATTAAGTGACACGACGCATGGGTCTATCCCCATTAGGTAGGTACCTTCAGATCCAGCAACCCATATAGCTTCATGAGGCTGGTTCCGACGCCTTTATTGTAGTCAGCCAAGCAAGCCTTCTCGTCTTAGTCTTTTTCTGCACGTGTCATGTACCAAGCTATCATCCACATGGCCGAGATCCGGCCTCACTACAGTAGGGGCCCTTAACCAATGCAAGCTATCACATTTCCTCTCGTCCCTTACCGACACCCGATCATGGTCTATACCCTGAAGCCTTGCTCTAACCCAGCGAAGAGGCCACCCATCCCAAGTCAAGCGTGTTACATCGTAGTCTAGTTGTGTCAATAGGTCAATTCTGTCAAGGGAATCAAGCATCCCTTGGCTCTGGTTCAAGCCCCGCCTCCCCTCCCTATTGGGATTCCCCGGCCCCTCATCCTGTTCCGCACACCGGCTGCCTCGCTTGATGCCTGCTGGCGCCGCATTGGACAGGGACTTGGGGATGGATGGCGAGATGACAAGACTAGTCCGTCTTACAGGCTCGAGGTCTTGCATAAAAAGTGCAGCCTCCACAATGGAGGGAGGTTGGCCGAGGTCCGTACAATCGCAGCTCCAGCTGGCATCCTGGCCCAGCAACCGGGAACAACAAAGTCAGAGTCGTATGCTAAATGAAGAGAGTCTTGCAAAGGGTGGACGGGGCTTGAGCCCCGCTACGCGGCCGGCAAACATGGCAACACCATCTTGGGGCCATATCGTGGTCGACATGCTGCTCGACCCCTCCATCCACTGGTCTGCCTTAGCCTTGGTCCACCCTCCTGTATCCTGGTCGTGCTCCATGTCTTTCCTACTCCCTTTTCGAAGTCAGTCCCTTGTCTCATTTGAACGTGGGCTAGGGGGGATGTGGTATCATAGACTGGACCAGCCTTCCTTCCGCCCTAAGGATCCAGCCCTCCAGCACACCACCCCACCACTGTCAATATCCGCCAGGGCCACGGGACCGAGAGAGATTGGGCGAAAGAAGCGAAGAAGCAGTCTCCTTCCCACCCATCCACACCATTAAAGAGACGAAAGAAAAAAAATTAAATCGGAAGCAGGAAATCCGGAGCCTCCAGCCTTGCACACCCTCTTGGCCGCGTGAGGTGAGTGGGCTTTGGATACTGCACCGTCCATGCGTGGGAAGCCATGGACCAGCCTGACTACAGCGGGAGCAATGCGTTCCCCATGCCTTCCACCTTCCAATCCCGAGCCAGAGCCAGAGCCAGAGCCTGTAGCCTGTAGCCTGTGAGGTGATGCATTCTCCCACGCTTCCGGGCTCCACAACATAAGCGCGTGTGATGACGTCGGAGGAGCCCGCCCGCTATTGCGTCGACGTGCAGCCGCTGAACCCTCGTCCTCTCCACCTCCACCCCTCCTCGTCCCGCCTGGCGCCAAAACAACCCACGAGCACATCTGCATCATAACTGAGCTACTGCTGCCACATACCAAACCAGTCCTCCCATACCAACCAGACGGCATCACCTCACCACAGGGTACCCTTGTCTTGTCTGTCCTGGAACAGTTCCGCTAAGCACAGGCATCTCCCTCTCTTGATTCTTCAAAGTTAGGGCAAGTTATCACTACGCGAGTCGTCCGTCCTCTTGACCCTTCGAACAAACACAAAGCCTCACCAAACGCCGTCATCCTCCTTTGCGACTTGGACTTCGTTAGCAGCCTCCACCTCGTCCACTACCACCGGACACCACGCAACCACCACCGCAATAATTCAAGTAAGTGTCCACGCAGCAGCATCCACTCGCCCTCTGGTCTACTCCTCTCTCTGCTGTCCTCGCGCATCCACATACTGCCTCCCGATTTAATAGAGATCTTCTCCTGCCTGGGGTCGTCAGCCTGATACTCTCGCTCTTCGGCTCACGACATCTCGGATGTAAACGCCCTCCTCGTTTGATTTGATCTCCTTCCCAAGTTCCCAGCTGCTTCTCCGCACCTGAGCTCCACTGCCTCGCCCCAACTGGCCCTACTCGTGGATCCCAGGCACAGAAGCAACGCAGACCATCAGACAAGGGCCTTGCTTGCTTTTTTTTATTTATCGCTCGTCTGGTATCCTGACGAGATTTACCGCTGTTCTCTCACTCGTTGACGCGCCACTCAGCCTCAGCCGCAACAAGTCTCCTGCTCACCGATACGACATCCAAGGCGCAAAGTATACGTCGCGTCGTAGATCTCCTGCTCTGTTTTGCCTCGGATCATTGAGACTTGCTCGAGAAGGACCCGACAGTAATCTATACTCTGACCTCGGAAGCCAAGGCGAGTGTGACCGTCACCGCCTTCTGAACACACCCTGCAAGAGGCTGCCAATCCGCGTACATAATTACTGCCCTCATTCGCAACCCCCGGGTTTCTGCTGGCTTTAATCGGGACAACCCCTCCACACCACGCCCACGGGTTCCAAGAGATTGCACAACGCATCTAGTCCCGCTCCCTCCCACGCACACCTACTCAACAGCCGCCTCAAAAGGGACATCCGCTCGGTGACCAACCCCTCATCAACCGAAACGTGCCTCAGACCTATTCCATCCTGAGGTGGTTTCACGACCTTCAGACTTCCAACGCTTCATAACGGCCATCATCGTATCCAACATGGCTCCGGCTGACACTGCGGTTTGTCTCTCGGCTTTTTCTTCGATTATTATTAGCCTTCAGCAGATATGATAGGTGGCTGACTTGATGGGTTCATTCTCCGAACAGAAGGCTGCAAAACAGCACAAACTTAGCGATGTGCTCGACATGAACACTTTCGAGCAGATCCTCGAAATGGATGAGGAGGGCGACAATGAGTTCAGCACGTCGATCGTTGACGGATTCTTGGATCAGGCAGAGGAAACATTCGTGCAGATGGACAAAGCCCTGTAAGTCGCCTGCGTTGTGGTTTTCCAATTCCCGCATAACGTCTTTCGAGATCTTGTCTACCGGCAATCTGGCATCCACTGATTTCCCCTCTTTCGTTCATCTGATTTTGCCATTTGTTTTATGCTTTGAAGATTGGGGAAGAGCACGACTCTAACGCAAGCTATGGTAGTGAGGCGAAGCAACTGGAAGAGCTCTCTAGCCTGGGACACTTTCTCAAGGGTTCATCAGCAACATTGGGTCTAGTCAAGATCCGTGATGGCTGCGAAAATATTCAGCGCTACGGGAAGCAAGAAAACACGGACGGGTCACCCCTCCCGGATGCCGACAAATGCCTCAAGCTCATCGACGAAACCCTTCAGTCCGTGAAGGGAGACTTCACTCACGCGAAGACAGTGCTGCGTGAGCACTACCCCGAGAAGACCGATGCTTAGACCGGAGAATTAGCGTCAAACATGTGGGTGAACAGCCTTCCAGGAAATTCTCTTGACTTTGGCCTCAGTCAACTCGGCACGGCTTGAGGTCCCAAGTCACGATGAAGTTGCAGGCGACTGTTAACTGAGGAGAAAATCAGTGAAGGAACATGGCGAAAGGGCGGCAAGCAGAAGAAACGACGGCTGTCAGCCCTTCGCCCAATAGGCCTTCGCATTGGGATTGGGACGGACGTCTTCTCAGGATTTGGTTAACTAAGAAGGCTTGGATTGAAGGAACGCGAAACGACACAGTTCACCACAGCATGCTTCATGGTTTCACTTTCACATCGCACTGCGGGCAGGAATGGGAGTTCGGCGAAAGGGGCCTCGACGTCAGGTTGGAGCTGATCAAAGCGGGGAGAGGGTGGAGGAAGAGCTGCGCATTATAATCGGGAGTTTGCCCAGAGATGGAGGAAGAGACGGAGGAAGTTAAGATATCTTGGAAGCGGTGGTTGTAGGACAAGGGCGGGTATTGGCATGTTTCAAGTGCGCGAGGCAAGTCACGCACGCCGGCTCGGCAGCACCACTTTTTCCGCTTGAAATGGTTCAAGATCATGGCCGACTCCCCGCAGAAACACACTCCCATGAGACCTTTACCTCGCGCGGTGAACCCAGCGCAGCACCGTGGGTGAAGGGTGGCCACGTCACGCCGTCAAGTGAAAAGAGCGGAAGGAATCGGGCCGGGTCGGTGCAGAGTAGATCTTCTAATGACAGGAGCAATCGCTCGAGGCTATGTCACTTGCCAAAACAATCTGAATGTGCGGCCAGAATGCGAGGTCGATAGAGCGTGAAATAAGGAAGACGGGATCTATCATGGGAAACACGAAATCGCCATCAACAGAACCCGCTAGATACAGGTAGTTTAGACAGCACAGGTAACTTGAGGTATCACCTCATCAAACCGATATACCTAAGTGTGCAATAAGGCACCTTTGGTCCTCAAAGGAGAGCCAGTACACACTGGCACTTTATCAATCACTTTTGCGTACCTTGTATTTCAAACACGGAACTTCCCGTCCCTCGGCGCACGAGGGCCCTAGATGGGCACCTTAGGGTAGGTACCGTAGCCTGAATGCAGGTTAGACAAGACTGGCTCCAGTGGTTGGTTATTGGAACACCAATCCCACGAGTCTGAACATCAGTGACGCGCTGATCGGAAAAGAGCTTGCGGTGTCAAAGAATAACCCTGTGAGACGTGGTTCATTGTTCAGACATATCGTATATCAGAGTTCAAGCCTGGGAACCGTTTTCACGACCGAAATCATCATCCTCCGGGCGAGGAACGTCAATATCACAGCCAAAGGCCAAGCCGTTCTCTGCTCATCAATACCATGCCTCGCCCCGCAAACCCTACGCATTTCATCTGCATTCCCTTATCGAGCCCTCAACTCGCACGTACTCTAGCAGCTTTTCGCACAGATGTCACCTCAGCCAATGGTCTTGCCTTGCCTCCATCTGCCGTTCGCCCTCTAGGTACCATGCACCTCACACTTGGTGTCATGGCACTCTCGGATGAACCAAGCCTTTCTCGTGCTCGAGAGCTGCTGAGGCAGGTCAAATTAAGCGAGCACCTGCGTGCGGCACGCGGAGGGCGCGACACAACTGAGAGTCAGGGGCCTCTGAAGATCACGCTGAGGGGCTTGCACGCATTGTATAACCCAGCCAGCACGTCTGTGGTTTACGCTCCACCAGAGGACGATGAGAGCGGCACACTTTATAAGTTCTGCAAGGGCGTCCGAGGAGAATTTGAGCGGGCAGGGCTGGTAAACGAAGAGAAAGACAAGCCTCTGCTCTTACATGCGACAGTGGTCAACACCATCTACGTGCCGGGTCAGAGAGGAGCTCGAGGCAAAAAGGAGAGAATGACACTCGATGCAAGAGCTATGTTAGATGCCTATGATGGTTTTGTGTGGATAGAAGGGGTCGAGGTGGAAAAGGTGACGCTGTGCAAAATGGGTGCTAAGAAGGTTGAAGGCGATGACGAGGAGAGATACGAGGTTATCGAGGAGGTACGGTTCTAGGTCTCTACGGGCTTTTCAAAGATGTTGGATCTAGCGAAAACGAGGAGCATCGAGGCATATATATTGCATGAACTTCCTTTATGGTACGTAGAAATTGGATCATCTCTGGAACCTTGGACCATCAGGCAGAAGTCCGAAGGCCCCGGGACGTAAGACACGGCGATACGTTGTCGTATACCAAACTGGCACATATATTGAAACCAAAGCCGTCAAGCTTTAGGCAGACACTTTCGGGTATTTCCATCATGATCTTATATAATGGCTGGACAGTAACCTTGCGACACAGGCTACGACAACGCGGGGCAAAGTGGCATCTGCCAGAATGCTGCACCAAACCCCACCAACACAGCCTCCCGCCGTCGTCCTCCACCTTCAACGTCTACCACGATCTTACGTCCACCACAATAACAGCTCGGGCACCGGCAATAGAAAAGCAGACAGAACCATACATCGCCCCGTTGCTCGAGAGTATCATACTAGTTGTCCACAGCGCCACCATGCCGGCCAACTGCAGCCTGGCTTCCCAAGCTCGCCAATCCCAAACGCCGACGAGCCTCTGCCACCACCACCACCACCTCCTCCTCCTCCTCCTCCTCCTCCTCGCCGTCGCTACAACATGAGCTCGTCGTCTTCTTCCCCAGCCGATAAGCCCTCTCGCCGAGGCGGGACTACTGGTCCTCACGTCCTCCGCGCAGGAGGACCAGCTTCAAACCCGAAACGACACCCTCAAACATCATCGAGTATGCCAGCACCGCCCCCGAAAGCCGCCATGCCGACAACGGTTGCGAATGCGAACGCCCCAGACGAAGTACCTGAACCTGCAAACGCGACCGGTAGCGGTGGTGGTGCGCCCCTGAAGGACAAACAAGACCGCGACAGGGACAGTAATAGACCTGAAGCTCGCCCCAAGGACGCCACCTCCACTAGTGACGCTGCGAATGCTCTTCTTCTTCGCGAAAGAGACGATAGGATAGCGTCACTTGAGAAGGAACTCTCCATCATGGAGCGTGAGTTCTCGCGCGAGCTGGACAAGCTGTCGCGGAATGAGTCCGAGACGGCCACATTTTGGCAGGCTAAGCACTCGGCATTACACCAACAGTTTCTTCGTGCTGACACTGATTTGCGTCTCCTTCGAACCGAAATGGAGACTAGGGAGAGGGAACGCGATGAGCTACGGACTGGCTGGGAGGTATTACGAAGGACCTTGGCCGAGAAGGATGGCGAGGCGAGAGCTCTAAGGGCACAGGTCAGAGGCTTGAAAGAGTTTGTGAGCACCGCAACGAGAACAGATGGCCAACAGGCGGCGACGGACGAGTCCTTAGCGGACGCTATGGCACGACTGGCCAACGGTCTACAGAACTGGGTGATCACAAATTTCCGAAGAGCAAAATTACGGCCAATAGAGGAGGTGGACGAAGTGGTCAGAGCAGAAGCTGGCGAGTTACTGCCCATGTTTGAGGAGCTGGTAACAGGCGGGTCAAAGGTTCACCTGCTACAGTCAATAGTATCAAAGCTATTGGTTGATGAGGTGCTCGGAGCGTACTACGTCGGGCTCTCAAGAGAGCAGACGAAGCAGTTCAAAGAGATGGAACAGATGCTGACAACATTCGGTGAGTCCAAATGTCTCTTCATCGCTCTGTGAATTGGCTCCTAACGGCTTCTTACAGCAGCATCTGAGGAAGCTGTGAATCAGTGGCGCGCATCCACGCTTGCTCTTGTCCACCGCGATGCAACAACGCATCTTCACGATGGAACGGCTGGGCTCATTGATAGTCTCACCTCCCGCACGATACGAATCCTTGACGACATACTTCAGCCAGGCTCCACAGCTTCCACTACTCCAGAGACGCGCGAAACCTCCCTCCGCCACCTTTTTACCTCCTCACTCGACCTCTCCCGGTTGCTTGCAGTTCAACGAGCCGTATTTGGCATATTCATGCCTCCGATACTACCACATCAACGTGTGCTTTTTGATCCTACGACGATGGAGGACGTGGGTGGCGAAGACGAGGAAGCTTTGATAGAGAGAGAAATATCTTGCATTGTGTTCCCAGGTCTGATCAAGCAAGGAGATGAGAGCGGGGGGCATCTCAAGGTGTATAGGAATGTCATTGCGAAGGCACGGGTTTTGTGTGCACCTGAGGGGTGACGCGAACTAGGCAAAATTCGACATATGCAACCTCGGGATATTAATAGGGATACAAAAGATCCACTCGCCTTGTGTCCTTGATCATAACTGCAGACCTCGATAGTTGCTGCAAGGTAGATTGTGATTTGCCCTGTTCAGGGACTCGGCTTCACGAGTGAGCTCTACTCGGCGCCTTACTGGTCGAACAAGGAGCTGCATGTAGAGAAAGCGCAAGTGGCTGTGCTCGCTGAAATGTAAAATTTCCTGCACATGTCAGAGCCTTCATTCCCTCTTCTAAATACTTTCCCTCTTCCAAATGCTGTCCTTTTCTGAACGGTTGAATCATTTTGCAGTCATCGATTTATCACCCCAAGCCGCGACCTGGTGTTCCTAACGCTTCCAAAAGTAGATGTCCTCAAAATGCCATAGGTGTTGAATGAAAAAAACTAAAGTGTGAACCAGGTCTTCCAGGAGACGAAGCAAAATGTGCCAACGAGTTCAGTACCAGTCATACTGCACTAGCTGCCGGCGAAACGAGATCGAAATCGATCATAGCCGCTGCGAGAATGCCCCTTTATATGCCCCTATCGGCGCTTGCGGTGCTATTGTTCTCGAGAACGCCGGACAGCGATTCCGAGAATGCATGACTTGCATCCGTTGGGAGATAAATGAAAGAAAGAAAAATGAAAGAGCTGGGCGCAGGACAAAGAAAAGCTTAAGTAGCCGAGCTGGGAGCTATACTTCCTAAGATTTGCCTCGGGTCCCCCGTGTCATAAATTACACGAACCGACGTTGGTCGAGGCCGTGTTAATACGGCCAAAGGACAACACAGATCTATTTCTGCGCCAGAGACAACGAATTGCATACATACAGATTCTCTCCAGACGAAGGCTGATATCGAGCCGATACGTGGGATCTCAAAGACCCCTCCTGAATCTCCTCCTCGGGACGGAAACCCCCGAGATAGAGAAAATGGGATCGGTTCTGATGGACCTGATATCAGTGATGTTCCAAGGGCCACTTCTTCAGAGCAAGACAAGGGGTTCCTAAGTACGTCTGGAGGCTACCAGAGGCTATGGGAAGATACCCGACATTCGACCAAGTTAGAAGATGCCACTCTGCAACACGCCGACCCAGGAATGACCACCACGTGCGCGGGTCGAAAAGTCGGAGTCGCTGTGCTTCGAGACCAGTATATTCCGCAAGAAGCTGGAAAGAACGTGCTTCTGTCAACTGTGTGTGGATACTCTAGGTTCTCGGCGCTAACAATTCCAACGTTCGTGGGCACGCTCTTATTAAGAGTCTCTGCAGGATGTCAAAGACGATCAAGCCCTCTCCGAGTTCCTACAAGTCAAATACTGGCAGCACAGAGGATTCAGAACCTGGTTTACCCTCAGGGGGCTCAGACGCGTAGCGCTCACACAGGTGAAACTCTCCCGGCATGCACCTCCGCGAAGAAATCCTTCTGAGATTATTGAACTGATTAGAATATCAGTTCCACGTCGACGCTAACGGCTTTGCTGATGTTGCTGTCCACGAAGAGTACTGTCTTCCACGATCAGACTGTGCATGTCTACCACCGCTCACCCGAATACGTGACACAAAGGAGTACATCTGCAGGCCTGCGCCAGAACAGCCGCCTAAGACGCTTCCAGCTCTGACCCCAAGACGTCTAACCCATTACTTCCGTCGACCACATGTCTGTTCAAAACCTCAATCATCAGTTCTGAACAAATTGCCGAAACGTTCGGGAGAAGTCTTGGAAGCGCTATCTGGAGAGTCGCTAGACGGATGGGGGCTTCATTTTCAAGAGGACTTGCACTGGCCCTCCGTTGTCTTCATCTGCGCTATGTTCGTTCTCGGGAGTTTGATCTTTGGTACTGCTTGGGCAGCCTCTACCGGAGGCATTCAAAGCGGTTTTGCGGTTTCGGCAGTCATCCTAGCTATTCCACCAGTGCCACTTGCGCTCATTGTTATACAAGACAGCAAATAGAACTCGCGATCATCTTCATCTCCTTCCTCTCCCTCAATCTGCATGGGTCGGCGTGAATTCGAGGAAGCCACAATCGATCTCGATCATTAATTTAATCAGGCTGGCACCAAGAATGGAATGGCTCCCTCGCGCGCCCAAAAGATCGTTGTGTGGCAGCTGCAAAGTCGGGTTAACTGAGGCTCTGCTGCACTGTCAACCCAACATGAATTGGAGTAGCTTGGGCAGATGAAGCAGACATCTCCCAGATCATGACTTCAGCCCTGGCCGGATGAATCGTTCAAGACCTCAAGGCGCCTATCCTAGCTACATGCAATGTTCTTCAACACTTCCACAGCCCAACAAACACAGCGCGGGGCAGAGGTCTGCCGTGCCCTAGAAGGGGGCCACTCGTGCGGCAATGAAATGCACCATGTCGCACAGTGTTCGATGATCTCGGCGTTCCCCCACTTGCGGTTGGTTTCGGGTCACGCTGCAGGCTGACCTCGTGGCATTCAGCTAGAATGAAGGTCCTCTGGGAGGTACTTGAGGATCAGAAACCTCACGCTCATTGCGTCGAAGACCGAATGATTAGATAGTGGGCTCAGAAGCTGCAGCAATGACTGTGCTAATAGATCAAGCAAATGCCATGACTATTTAGCTGTCGCGTCATGCTCTCTGTGCCAACAAGTCGCTGGTGCCCGAACAAGTGCTATAGCGCATGCTCAACCTTGCCGCCAGTCGGCCGCGCCGCGTTATGAGGATGCGGCTCTGCTGCACCGCGAAGGTCTTGATGAGCCAGGATGAGTGAGGGCGCTAAAGCTGCATGGTCTCCCCTCCCACCTCTCAGCGGCCCATTGCATCCCGGCGAGGGGTATGTGCCAACGCTGGTGTACCTACAGAATGCTTGATGAAGACACCAAGTTAGCTACCGCTCGTTGCGAAGGTGCTTACGGCAAGGTAGTCCCCTGCCGCCTTCTCTGCACACCCCCTCTCCGCTTTCTTGCTTCCTGTTCCCGATATCCTCAGGACCGGTATCCACGGACGGAAATCGTAGGGGATCATCAAAACACTGTTTTGTCCATCAAGTCCTGTTCTCCAACAGAGGCGTGAGGATGCCGCAATTCTCAGTGGAGGATATCCATCGACTTGTGGCGCGCGTCGAAGGTCGACGACAGACACAGCCATGGTTGCCCGCTGGGCCCATTATCGCAGACCCCGCGGACAGTGACGACCACGGCGTCGTGCCAAACGATACAGTATACCATCGCGCAGGATCGCAGTACTGGCCTCTGAGAGAGCCCAGCCTTGTCTCAGGATCCAGCGGACACACGCACTTGTCGGGGTACGATGTGATGTCAAGCGCTGCGTCGGAGTCGACAGCCATAACCGTACCGACCATCACCTCAGAAGATGAGGTCCTGACTGCACATCCCATTCCATGCGAGTTCTGGCAGTACAGCCACTGTCCCCAGACTTTCCACTCCGTCTCGGCTTTCATCGATCATTGCCTTGACCATCACCAGCGTCCACTACCAAAGACCTCAGTATGCTGGCACTGTGATGACTGGTTGTTCAGTGCGCCGACGGATTCGCCTGAATCGCGGTCTTCATGTTACTTCAGCAGACTATGGCATATTGGTGGACATTACCGCAGCGAGGCGCCTGGTCCAGTCCGCCCTGATCACTTCGTCCTGAGGCACTTGCATGCGAACCGGACGATTAGTACTCAGAGATTCAACGAGCTCAACATCAACGAGAGCCGGAACTTGGAGAGATTTATGAGTGGTTTTATGTACTCCCCACCGCCTCAGGGACGGTATGATGAGCAAATTGCTGGCGCACGCGGGCGTGCAAGGCGTGAAGCTCGACGGCATCGAGGTCTCTGAAGCAGTACGAAGAAGGCAAGTAGCCCATGACCGCTGCTATCATTCAAACAAACTGCACTGAGACAAGACTGTAAGCATGTGTGCGCGGCGTCAAATGGAGGGATTTCTTCCAAGGGTTGGTGATTGTATACAAGCATCAAGTAACAGAACGGCGCTGGGTCGTCGGAAACTGGGGGCCGGGTGTACCCGAGATCTTGGTCAGCTAGCAGCTTTAGCTGCACGGAAATCGGGCCGCAGCCGGATCCCAAGACAGACGGGGTAATTTGCTCGAAGTGATGGATATGTCATAAGAAGCAGCGCGTTCGATGGGATTTATTTGCGGTGGGTGGATGATCCCAAGGCAGCAGAGTGGCAGTGCTGCGCACTGGCAAGTGAGGCAAACCGTGCGGCAAGCCTGCAGCCACTCGGGGCATTCGGTGACTGAGTTTGCCCCCTTTTTTTTTTTCCTTTTTCTCCCATCTCATTGTTTTGTCATGTGGCAGGATGAGGCGAGTTTTATGGCACGGGCTTGCAACATCGTCTTACAGATTGTCACCACGAGGCGGTCCACAGAACTTGGTGCCAGATCGCACCAGCCTTCGATGCAAGGTTCAGGGAGCCAAATTTATCCAGTCCTTTGCGAAACAATCTCCTAGTGCCTGCCCAGTCGCACGCGCTCGCGTAGTCGTTGGCGTCGTCTAGCTAGAGACCGACTAGGCGTCCATCGATGCCCAAGTGACGGCTTACCATCACCTTTCTTTCGATGACCAAGTAGCGACACGTCGACGTTTCGGTACCTGGCCTCGTAGGAAAAGTACCTCTCTATTCCAGGCACGTTAACACGCAATGTTGGCAGAGCTAGAAGCACAGGCTTGTCTGCAGCATCCTCTCCGTCAGAAGCTTTGGCACCTGCACTGTACACAGCGGGTAGCGTCGTTCGCACCTTGCCTGGCGCATAGCATTTCAGTAGTCTTTCGAGCCTAGCTCTCTGTTTCGGATGGAGCGCCCTTCGGAAAACCTTGCTTGATTCAGGCTCGTAAGGTCGAATGGTCACGGGTGGTGATGTTACGCGGTATGACAATTTTAGCCAAAAACGTCCATCGTAGAGTTGACAGTTCTTCCAGGCCCGCCATGGTGAGGTTATGGGGATTGGCTCAACCATTGAGCCATGTGGGCCGGATCGTTTTCGAGGATACTCTTGACTGCGCATGTAGGGTCGTGCTTCTCGCGAAGAATATGGTGCTCGTGAGAGCAGCCACCGAGTGACACCTTTTGCCACTATCGGATCGAACAGCACACCACCAATAGAGAACGTTTTTGGGTCTGAGCGACGAGATCCTGGATTTAGCCTAGGGAAGAGGCTGTTGACAGCATTGTCAAGGTTATTGAGCGAGGGCAGATGGTTCTCTGGGCTTACGAAATCCATCAGCTTCCTGATCGCCAAGCCAGCAACTCGTCGCCTGTGAGGCAACCAAGCCTTCTCGCGAGCCCCACGGAACAGCTTTCCGCCTCGATTCTGGCTATTATGAAACATAGGAAGCTCGACCAACAGTGTGCCAACGTTCGTGTCGAAATCTTTAATCACAGCTTCTCGGATGAGAAACCTTGTTGCTTCCGCCTCTTCGAAGTCAACCCGCCTCTTCGCTCTTTCACCAAGTGCAATGACAGCTGGTTTCTGCAGCGCAAGTGGAAGCTCATGTCGACGAATCATATGCCGGATGGCATTGCGGGTGGTCAGAGTAGGGTCACTATTGGTATGGTCCTCTACCCATGGGATCTTATGCGCTTCGCAAGTCGCCCGGAGTCGGTCTTTATCGAAACCTAACAATGGTCGATAAACAGTTATGCCGCCGTCTTCACACGGAAGTGGTGTAAGATATGGTACGTGAGGATCAATCATTCGCGTAAAATGTCCAGGGAACCAGTCAGTTGACTTGTGTTGAGACAGAGATGGCTGTCCCAGCAACTCCTCAGTTCTATCGTCCTGAAACATGGTTCTTATACGGCGTATGGTTCTTTTTGTCGGGCTGAAGCTGAGGTACGGATATGCCTGCTGCTGGTCATCCAAAAGACCACTGTTGTAGACGCCATGAATATCGTAAGACTCGGGTATTGGGTTCGCTGGGCGGATCCCCTGCAAGCCGCGATATTTATGGCCTGCGAGGAGTCGCATAAGGAGAGTTTCGTACTGATCGTCTCGATGGTGCGCGGAGAAGAGACTCGTAGCACCCACATCATAAGCACTCAAGCCCAGGGTACGATAGCGAAGGAATCTGGCGGCTGTTTCGAAGCTCGAGAGGTTCCGCAAGTCAATGTTCTGACCCTTTCTGGCTCTCTGGACAAGGACCATGCTGCGGCCGCGAACACCTATCTGCTGGAGCCATCCAGCCACCTTCCTTGCTTCCTCGTCGCTCCCGTCGCGCAGGCCATGATCGATGACGAAACCGTGGATTGAAGATACGGGGTTGTCGGCTACTTTGAGGCTCAGGGAGTAGGTTCTCGATACCGCGGAGAAGAGGAAAGCCAGAGCCATAGAGTCGACACCGCCGCTGACCGCCAGAGCTTTACCAAGTCAGCTCGGGCGTACAAATTTGATTCTAGGCCTGAAGTTTGCTTACCTACAGGTCTTGGGCGGGCCCAGCGGGCCATACGCCAGCGTGGCCTGCAAACAGCATCGAGGGCATCTTTGAACTCATTAAGGGAGACGGGCGAAGTCGCCTGGTTGTAAGCCGGGGGCGTGCCCATTCCATCCCTTTGTCCAGTCCTTGGGCGTCAATTCGGTAGCACGGAGAGCACGGTAGCCCTAAGGTTGGAAAAGTGGCTGCAAATAAGCCTATTTGCTAGATCACGGATGATGCAAACGAAGTGGTGATTCGGCAAACAATTTGGAGAGCTCTGGTGGATCTAGGATGAGTACCGGGCAAAGCGCTTCTCCACTTTTATCTTTTGAGTCTCGCTACTCCATACAGCAGTCAGATCGCATAAATTATGAGGCAGGCGCTGGCTGCCGCCAGTTGTTCCTTCCTTTCGTCGAGCCATATGAAGGTCACGGGACCAGCAGAGCATCCCCTTTCCGACCTCTACTGAGGCTGTCACAAGGATTCTGTTTGTGAATGTCCAAGCACGCACTTCACATGTCGACGCGTGATGCACCTCCAGATATTAGCTGCATGACAAGGCACACAGCCCAGCTGCCGCCAACTACATCCTTGTTTTTGCCCCAGCTGTCTCAGTGGCCAGACCCCTCCTCGTGGCTACTGGCCCCCCAGAAGCCTTCGGGATCGCTCTCCCCCCCCCGGGGACTGGATGTCGAGCACATTGCAATTGCCAAAGCAGCGCAAGCCCACTCACCTGCAGTGGAACACCTCCAGGCTGCCACTTGACCAATCGCCGGGCGCCCTCTCGGGGCACACGATGCAGAGGACTGAAGGCAAAGCCATTGTGTGGTTCTTGGTTGGCGTGAGGCGCTTGGTGGGCAGCTAGACGGCTTGGAGCTGCCCGGGAATCAGGGCTGGCAGCATAATCCCTGTCCTGCGTCGCTGATTTGTCCAGCGCCCCTCCGAGGTACCGATGATGACTTTGGCTGAAGAGTGGCATCCCGCTTAGAGGTACTACTAATTACACCTCTGGCATGATCAGCTTCACACCATCTTCAACCGTGCCAGTCCATGCCACTATCCGACGCTTCCCTCTCTGGTTGTCCGACTCCTCGCCAACCCCTTTCTTCCTTTGGTCCTCCTCACGATATTCTGCGAACAGCCCTATGCTCAAAATTACCACGACCGCTGTGCCGAACTGATGACCTTGCCCCGCCTCGTTCAGCACTGACACTCTTTGTTCGCCTGTTCGCCACCGTCCTGAGCAGCGCAAAACCTCGAAATCAACGCCCGTCGCAAAGACGCTCAGACGTAATAAGCGAACCATATCCCATGTTCTGAACGCCAGCTCTTCGTACTCATGGTCTCCCAACCTGAGGCAGTGTCCACATCCATCACACTTCGGGGCCCCTCCTCCGTCGTCTCTCACTCGCATCGGCCTTCTCTTTCCCGCACGAAACGATACAATCGTTCTCACACCGGCGGACGCACCTACGCCCCTCAAAATGAATTTCCCATTTTCAGCAACAGCGGCGATGTGGAGATCATTGTGCGCGCAGGCCCGGCGGAACAGCGTTACCTGCTACATCGGCATACGTTAACACGGTGCAGCGGCTTCTTCGAAGCGAGCACTTCGGTGGAATGGTCGAGAGCGCAGAAACCACCGGCCCTGGCAGGTGGGAACGAGCTTGCGAGGATTGGGGAAGATCGAGCGAGCGGGAGCAGCGCCGAACTCGAAGGCGATGGGCCTGGTTCTTCCAGCGGGACAGTCGTCCCTGGGGGTCGCAGGAGATGGAGATACGAGTTGGATCCAGGATCTGGCGACGGAGATATTCCGATGCTTGTTCAGAAGGACTCATCGCGATCCTATTCCGATACAAAGCCTTCGATCTTCGGGCCCGTCAATGGGTCTGGTGCTTCCAAATCCAGCTCCCAGGCCTCACGACCAAAACCATCTCATTCTCACTCGGCCTCTTCCGCGTCTGCCTCTTCCAACCATAACTTCCTCCGCTCTATCGCGAACCTCTCCCTCACTGGCCCTCACGACCAGCTTTCGCTAGCTGAGCAAGATCTGATTCGTGACTACGATAACCTCTTTCGGATCTTCTACAACTATCCCCCTCTTCTTGATGGCGTCAATGTCGCAGACGCGTACGTCCAGTGCAAGTCGTTGCTCACTCTAGGTGACCAGTACGATGCTCTCGCTGTGGTCGGGCCCCGGGTAGACCACCACCTCCTGCAATTTCAGTCACGTCTTTGGAAGCAGATCGCAAAATACCCTATCTCATATCTGCGACTGGGGTACCTCGCCCGGAGCAGGATAATCTTTCAAGAAGCTCTCATTCATGTCGTAGGTCAATGGCCTATCGGTGAGCGTAGCCTTCGTGCTGCTCTGCCGCCCCTGGTGATGGACATCATCGAGGATAAGGTCGACGAACTCGAAGAGGCTGTGAGCCGGGTGGACGCTCGGCTATTCCGCCTAGGCCTTGTCAACAGTCGAGGTGATAGGATCACTCCCTCGGTGAATTTTCTGGATTGGCTTGCTGTCTGTCTCTTTCGCCAGTGGCTCGCCGATCACACCACCTCTCTTCCTCCACCAGTGCCGCCCGCTTCCTCAGATCGCAGCAACCGCATGTCCTCGCGGGATGGTCCTCGCTCTCCTCCTCAACCCCCTCCTGCGCCTTCTATTGGACGAGCGTACCGAACGCTAGGCTCGTCCAGTCCAGCTGCATACCTCGGCCACGACGAATGCAAACGCTTCCTCAAGCTCACTCCAGAGATGTATAGCCGTGACAACCTCCGTCGCTTTGAGAAACGTCTGGATGAAATCAAGGCCATGGCCAGAGACGTTGTGAAACCTCTCATGGGCAGCGGCTTGGAGCTTGACATGAATGGAAGTGGGAGAGGGGCTGAAGCTGTCGGCTATTTGACATGCACGACGGTAGATGACCGGGACCTACCGTGGCCCATGGATTGAGACGACTTTCACCAGCTCCGTCCAATCGAGGATTGCTTGACGCCTATCACAACGACCTGACGACATTGAACGAAACGCATCATCTACCCAGCCTTTACACTTTTTATATAACATCATGTTGGCGACCTTACGCTTGGACGGAACGGCCCCAACCTATTCAGATACCCCTGTTGCCTGTTTCTTTTCTCCTGGGATTCGCGTCTTTCACACTTGTCCTCTGTGCTGATCAGATCGGGCTTGTCGCATCACACATCAACTTACATGAAGCATATTCTCATGCCTATAAACGACTCTGAATCGGTCTATTCTGTCTCGTGCTGCATATTACAGACTCGCGCCTTTGGGGTGCTCATATTGTTCAGGATTTTTTTTTCCTTTAGTTTCTCGTCATTATGCCCTGTTATGTGTTCCCTTCACAGTCATGGCTGGACCAGGTAGCGAAGGATAATGAACTATAATGACAAATCAGAAAGAATTGAGTGATTCCCCCTCTCATCGGATTAAGACATCGAAGCATTCAGCAAGGAACTCCCATCAGGAGAAAAACTTGTATTCATTACATAAGCAAATAGCTGGCTCTCACATGTGTACTGGCGCGAGCGCATGAAACGAGGAATCGATATGCATATCTGTTCTCTTTCCCCAAGATAGAACCAGAGAAAGTACGAGAAGGAAAACACATTAGAAAGCGACAGACCTTGTGGTATAGTCATCATAAACAATCCTGAACGCCATCATCACGTCTGCTCATCACGCACTCTTCACAAGGGCTCCCTCCCAACCAAGATATTTTCGTCGCCACTCACAGTCACAATCTTCAAATCCGACGACCCATTGCCCTTCCTCCCGGTGTAGGTCTTCATCAACGGGGTGCCTACGTCGTACACGTGCAGACCCTCTCCCCTGATGTGCTGTGAGCCGGAGATAGTCTCAGCGAGGAGGTTACCCTCCCATGACGCAGGGTATCGCAGGCGAACATCTCCGCTGATAGTCCCATGACGGGAAACAAGATTGCCGAGTGCGGGCTTGCCGTTATAACCTCGTTTAGTCTTGTCGTTGTCATCGGTGGAAATGACATCGTGAGGGTGGATGATTACCCAGGGATTATCTCCATCTTGGGGCTTTTCTGGTTCCTGATCACCATCGTTGCCTGGTCCCTCCAGTCTCTGGTCTTGAGGCTTGATGATCCCCGTCCAGAATGGCTCCAGTAATGACAATGTCGTATCACCGCTCTTAGAATTGGTACTCAAGGACGGCTGAGACTTCTCGGATGGATCCAACACCGGCCAAAGCGTCAGCTTCAAATCCCCAGACTGTGATCTGATGTTTGCGTAGCTCGAGCAGGCCAGGTTTGCCGTGATTGATCCTGATGCTGTGCCTATGTCGACATAGTAGTCACGCCCTGGGAACTTCTTCGCTGAGGCGCTGAAATCGTCTGCCAGACCGCTATCGATTGGTTCAATCGCGGTAATGTCTCCCGACGCTGTCGCCAACTTCAGCTCGGCTCTCAATGGGTTTTCCGGATCAACCGCCTTAGGCGCAACATCAAGCTTGATATCTCCAGAGACAGAAGTGACCTTCAAGAGGTCGTTCAGGGCAAACCATCCCTCCACATTGCCACTGACAGTCTCAACGATTGTCCTGCGGTTGCTGATGAGATACGGATCATTCTGCTTCGACCCTTCTGGGAGGCTAGCCTTCTCTACAGGTGCGTTTAAGTCGCCAGAAATGGTGTGAAGGAGGGCCTCATGTTGAACGCCAAGGTCCAGACCTTTGACGATATCGATGTTGAGTTGCGTAGTATTCACCAGGAGGTTCTCCAAGACTGAACCTGCAGGAGCAGTCACCGTGACGCGCATCTGTACGCACGGCTGCAATGAGTATTTCCAAGCGACCTTATTAGGTGTCGTCACTGTCAGCTCTTGCTCTTCACTGTCGAAACCAATGACTGTCTCGATGTCCTTGTCGTTCATCATGACCTCAATCTTGACTGAGCCGTGAGACTGCGAGTCAGGAGTACGCTTGAGGATAACCTCACCCTCAACATTGGGTCGATGATTCCAGCTAGGTTCATCCTCGCGTCTAATCATTTTCTGAACAACAGAGATACTCCGACTGCTTCCGAATTCGGTTCCATAGCTGGCCTGCATGCGGAACTCACGGTCAGGTGTGTGACAGTACTTGCGAGGCTTCCAGGTGAGCTCGCTGTGTCCGTCGCCAGGACCTTTGACAGGGGGTCGAGAGGGCTTGTGAGGGTCATCCGGGTTTGGGGGATTTTCTGGATCTGGTTGGGGGTCTGGATTCGGGTCTGGATTTGTTCCATCCTTGGGAGGTGGTAGCGGATTGTCTGGATCCTGGGGTTCTTGTCAGCAACCTCAGTCCTACTACTTCACACAAGTCCAAGACATCTAACCTTGACCTCCGAAGGGTGATGCTTCCCAGAGATGGTGAGACTCGAGAGGATTCCGAGGACGATAACGGTTATCATGAGCCACTTGAGCACCTTCGTGAGCTTTCGCCTGCCATCCGTTACTGTGAACGCTCTCTTGAAACGCTGCCAGAACGTCCGGGGGGGCTGATCACCAGTCTCGCCACCCATAGACTCCGGCTCTCGGTTATGCGGCAGTAGCCGCTGATGTTCTGTAGGGTGACCCATGCTGGGAATGCTGGCACCGGCTGAGTTAGGAGGTGAGCCAAGTGTCTGGTACCCAGCACCAGTGCTTGACGTGCTGAGAGGAGACGAAGGTGTCTGATCCTGTTGGGAAGGCTGAGAATGGGTTGTGGGTGAAGGTGTGTAAGCTGGAGGAGCGTCGAAGTGCTGCTGCAGAAACAGTGGGCTTGTCTCGTTGGGACGAGATCCAGTTTGTTGTTGCTGAGGACTGCCAACCACCACCGGGCTCCGGGGAGACTCCTCACGATTGTCGTAAATATCCTCAAGGTCGTCTTCCTCTTCGATGCTGCGACGATGGGCGTGTCGGGGCCGAGAGGATGATGCTGGAGGGGATTGTTGAGAAAGTGCAGGGGAGGGCTGTTGCTGGAGGGCTGCCATGTTACTTAACCTCCTCTCATGCTCTGCCTCCCTGGTCTTAGTGTCGCGATCATCGTCGCGAAGAGTGGGATCCTCGACCAACACATTAGGCACTACCGGCACATTCGACGATTGTCGGCGTCCAGTAGGGTCGTAGGCGACGGCATCGGACGCGTGGAAGTACCCATCGGCTGGCGAGAGAGCTTCATCCTCGTCATGCGGATCCGTCTCACCAGTCTCATTAACATTGGATCCCGGTTCAGGGTTCGCTGCTGACGTTGCACCTTGAACAGATGACTGGGCGTAATCGTCGTCGTCCTCGTCGTCCAGAGCGGAGTAGAGGTTATCAGAATAAGGGACAGGCATGATCAAAGCGCGGGTTCAAGACCCGAGGGCAGGGGTGAAATGGTGGCGTCGGATGTCTCGTCGTCGTAATGAGGCCTCGTAATGGAAGAGGTTTAAAAGGACGAGACGAATGAGACAAGGCTAGAAAGCCACAGAGTATTGGAAAGCAGCGAGGATAAGCCAGCCCACAGGTGAGGACGGTGGGGTGATAGAGTGAAGCGAGATGGGGTAGACGCGTACGCGCAATAGCGACAATGGACCCTGGAACGAGGGACAGAGCAAGTCGACTGAAACTGAGGAACTTAAAGAACAGAGGGATTGGAGCGGCACAAGCGACAAACAGCCTGAGGTGCAGCAATCCGGCCGGGGGTGGTGGTGGTGCAACGAGCCTGAGAAGGGCTGGGAAGGGTTGCGTCCAAGATGGGGGATGCTATATGAGTAACGCCCGGCACGAGAGACTCGATTGATTCAGCGAAGAGGCTCTGACTGAATTGTCTTCACAAGAGCTCAAGCAGCCTCTCTATCAAGAAGACTACTAGTCAGTGGCAAAGCAAGACACACAATGCACCACATCCCCTCTCGCTCTCCGAGCTCGTCACCTTCATCGACCCTCTCACCATCCGCCGACTTACAAAAGTGCTCCTACTAGACTAACACAACAGGCTAGAACCAACAGAGATAGACGCCCCTCGTGGGACCTGTACATGGGAGGCCGGGGTCTAGGATGGGCTACCCAGTGATGGGCAAGGACTCGGCGCGCCCTCGGATCTGTGCCGCAACCCCACCGCCTACGAGGGCCGGGGCTCGCTCTTCCTCCTGTCACTCCGTAAGAATTAACGATGCAATCCTTGGCTCCCGCCGTTCATCTTTCCTAGAACCGGACGTGCGCCTTGGCCGAGCCGCCAATCGAGTGGCTGCGTGATTCGAGCCTCCACGGAGAAGAGTAGCAATAGCTACCAGAGATACCTCGATCTTCGGCCGTATGGGCGGGTACAGATCCCGATGGCGTCCCGTCCTCGTCAGCTTCTCCTCCTTGTTTCGCTCTAGCGCGGCGACTCTACTCCCTCTTGATCCTGGTTCCTGTCTTATTGTCAAAATCAAACCCCGAGTCGCGATTGGTGAAGTCAGCTTTGGCCACAGTGGCTCAAGAATTTAGCTGTGACTGCATGTCGCGTGCCAATCGATTGATTGTAGTGGGATTGGCAAGGCTGCATCGCCATGAATGCAGCCAGCTTGCTCACCACCAGTTCAGTAGCAGTCACACACTTGGTTTCGGGCCACAAGGTTGAGGTTCACGAGATGGAGCTACAGAATCCAATCAAGCAGCATGCTTTCGGTATTCACCCTTTGAGTGGCGCCATTCCCCAGTATCTCGTCTATCCTGATCCATCTCATCTAGCCAACCCTCAATGCAGGCTCAAAAGCTTCTTACTGTTCTCGTACACCACCCACGTGATACTCAGCGCCGGCGCCACCTTCAGTAGGTTCGGTGTCAGACCTTTATACAAGCCTCTCCATCCTTCTCTCTTTATTGTTTTGTTCGTCGCATCCCAGATACCGGTATACGTTGGCGGATGCATCACTGTTCCCTGCGTTTGCAACCGAGTACGGACTACATTCAGCGGATACACCACTGACGCGCCAAATGCTCCCGATGATGCTCCGATGATGCCTGTTGCGATGTTGCCTGGGTTCGCGTCGTCTTCATGGCAGCCCGTGTATTTCGAATAGTATGTCCGGTAGGACTTCTTGAGGAACTCGAACATCCCCATATCGATGGCACTATAAGGGAACATGCCGATCAAGCCCATTGTAACGCCACGATAGGCTGCTCGCATGCCACCATCAGCGTACATCTTCCGCGCCGTCTGGCGAACAAGGGCACTGCCGGTCAGACCGCCCTCAACGGTCTCGCACTGAAGGCGGAACTTGAGCGTGTCCACAGGGTACACACAGAATCTATTGTGATCAGCAAAGGCCAAAAGTCTTATATGAGTTGCAGATCCTCGTCACTCACTGTGCAATCATGCCAGCCAAGCCTCCGGCTGTGAATTTGGACCACCCTGTGAGCATCTTGGTGTCTCCATGTCCTTCAAGGTTAGCGAGACCTCTCTTCGCGGCCTCATACGACCCGAATTTGATAGCCGACTCAGGCATGATCTTGATTACATTCAGACCGTTGCCTGATGGTCCGCGTCAGTATTCAGTACTTATGCATCATCCCGGGGGAGTGATGGGGAAATTTCTTACCCGCAAAGAACCCTCGTAGCCCTCCTGCTCGATACAGATCCCTGACAGCGTCTCCAAGTGGCCTGGCTGCGTTCTTCACAGCATTCATCGGCCGTCCGCTTTTCAGGGCTGTCACCGCCGTCTCAGCCTCGCTCTTGGTGTTGACCAATAAGTACACCTTCAGGCGGTCTAACGGCGCAGTAGCCGTCCGTGACACGCCTCCTGCGATCGCGCCGGCAACGAAATAACCTGGATCGGGGACGAACTCGGTCAGTGTGTACAATTTCCTCTTTATTCTCCGGTCATCCGTTGCACCGTCAGCTGTGGAGGAGGAATGGTTTTCCGCGTCGTTGATGTCTTCAGGCTGTTGCTGGGGCTTCGCTTCGCTCGATGCTGCAGTTTGGCGGCTGGCGGCTTCCCCTGTGCGTCTACGTTTCCTCTCTGGCCCTTCCCTGCCCACCCCGCCTACCACCACAGCTCGTCCGTCCGGTAAAGCATCGATCGACTGCGCGGCATCCATTTGCGAGTTTGCCGCGTTCTCGGCGGCGGGTATCGAGGGCGGTGATGATGGGGTTGGATAACCGGCTGGGTAGGCCACGCGGAGGAGGGAGCCAAAGAGGGATTGTAGAAGGGAACGAGGAAAGGCGTTCGTACCTAAGCCTTCTAATATCTCATCACTGACGAGAGAGTCGCCCTCGGGTGTGACGTGAGTGACTGAATCATAGTATGTGAGGACTGCTCGCAACTTTGACTCATATCCGCGAGCGGGGATGAAGAGAAGAAAGTCTCTGGGACCACAGTCAGTGAGAATTCATTTGCATGGGGGCTCTAATTGCAATTCAGCTTCGGCAACTGATAGTGTGTCACGAAGATATGTCGTCGTGATGGGGTGCAGGTGTACCACCTCAACTGACACAGGGTTCGCTAGTCACGAGGTCATGGGCGGTGACCGCTCAAAGCTAACAAGTGCAGCCAAAGTAAGTGGCGTCACCCAATTATGTCTTCAGGACATACCAGAGGAATAGAGAGAAAGAAAAAGCGGTGACTTGCCTCCACTCGTCGAAGCTGACATATCCGTCGTTGTTCATATCCATATCGTTGAAGAACTCGGACAAGCGGCCGTTGGACACGGTCAGTTTGGCGCTTTTGAAAGCTGTTTGTAGCTCCTTCATATCGAGCTTTCCGTTGCCATCCTTGTCGATGCTCTTAAAAAGGACGAGGAGTTGTTCTTCAGCCTGTTCGACGAACGTCCGGAACTCTGCGGCACGACTAATCAGTGCCTGTTCTTTCATTCCATCTTGAAAGTAATGGACCGGGACTATCCGTACCTTCGTATTGTATCTTGCCATCGCCACTGGTATCGACCTCGTGCAGAATCTTCTTGAGCATATCGTCCGCATTCTTCAAAGCTGCAAGTCCGTATCAGTATAGCTCACAGGTACGAGCAGCAAAGGGTCAAGCTCCTCACGGTGGTCAATCTTCTTGAAACCCTGCTGCAACCCCTTCAAGTCCAGTTCTCCGAAGCGGTTCGGGTCAAGCTTCTTCCATAGCTCCTCGACCCTCACATCGCGCTGGTTCTGCGTCTCGCCGAGGCCAGTCTCGACCTCTTTTACCAGCTTTGAGACGCTCATATCCGCAACATGCCTCGTGTCGACAAGGATGGACGAAATCAGGTGGAAACCAGCCTCCTTGGCTTGGAGGCCGTGATAGACACGTCCTGCCTATTAGGTACTCGGCCCTTCACAGTCGGTTGATTGAGGTGTCGCGACGGTCAAGACTCTCTTGCTCAAAGGGAGTCTCCACTCGCGCAGGGATTTCTCGTGCCGTTATGAGGATCGCATCGCGCAGCTTTGTCGAGTAATTGGCGACCAGGAGTTGCCGCAAATACTGTGTAGGCTGGAAGACCTTATCGCAAGTCGAAAGGGGTCGAGTCGCGGGGTGATGGGTGGGTGATTGGGTTGCCGAAGGATTGGGGAGGGCGATGATGTCGATGGTGCTGCATGTTGGATCAAGCTGCACCACTGTGGTCGCCAAGCCACGGCGACGTAGGTGCCGGTGACGTTGGGCGGGTTGAGCTCACTGGGGAGCTTCGCTGTAGAGTCTCGTGGGCCGCTGGCCATCCCCCCTAAATTTCTCGTCTAGCAATCTTGAGAAGTGACCACAGGGCCTCAAGATGGCCCAATTTCAGCCAATCGTACACGTGCGATTACTGTGCCAGCAGTCCCACAATTGGTCTCTTATCGGCGACGGGGTCCCCGCGCTGTGCGCCGTTGTCGCAGCCTCGTCGTCTACGGTGTTCCTGGATTCAAGCTTCAGCAAACCACAACAATCCAACGACGCTCTCCCCTCGACGGGCGAAGGACAGGGCCTGCCGGCCGCAATTGGCCTCCCTGCACTGTCAGCTTATTCCCCACCAGCACGAATGCTAAGTCGATACATCTCTTCGACTCACAATGTCTGCCAACTACTGGGAGTCGACCCAGCGGCAGCACTGGCTCTTCACCAAGGACCAGCTCGCCTCGATGCGCCAGAAGCTCGATGATGACAACGCCGAATGGGTCAAGTCATATCCCCTGCCTGAGCAGCGCCATCTAGCCATCTTCTTCAATCAACGTGCGTCCTCAAGTATCCTCTCCATCTTCATGGACCTTGCTGCATTCGATCAGCCTCGCCAGACATCAAAGAACTGACGAGAACGACAGAGCTCCTTCGTCTAGGCAAACGCCTCAGCGTCCGTCAACAAGCCCTTGCCACCGCCCAAGTCTATCTCAAGCGGTTCTACTCCCGCGTCCAGATCCGATCTTCGAACCCATACCTCGTCCTCACAACCGCCCTATACCTCGCCTGCAAGATGGAGGAATCACCTCAGCATATCCGTCTCGTCGTCACCGAGGCCCGTCAGCTATGGCAGGATTTCATCGGTCTCGATACGTCCAAAATCGGCGAATGCGAATTCTACCTGATTAGCGAGATGAGCTCCCAACTCATTGTTCATCAGCCATACCGAACGTTGACTGCACTACGGCCAGAGCTGAGCATGACCGAAGAGGATTACCAAATGGCCAAGTCTGTGATTAATGATCACTACATGACTGATTTGCCTCTCCTTCACCCTCCGCACATCATCGCTCTTGTGGGCATCCTCCTCGCCTTAGTCCTGCGGCCCGTAGCACCTCAACCCGGCGGCCAAAACAGTACAACATCCTCCTCTGCCGCAGCCGGTCTTGCAGCCGCGCAGGCGGCTCTCCACGCAGCACATATGGGAAGCAGCGGGGGTTCAGTAGCATCAGGGTCATTGACAGGGTCAGGCGACGGCAAGGACAGACCGCAACCAGAGACCAGGGTGCATAGAGTGCAGATGTTCGTCTCATGGCTGTCAGATAGCAATGTCGACGTCACCGCCATGGTGGACGCGACGCAGGAGATCATCTCATACTATGCGTGTTACGAGACTGAGTACAACGACAAGAACACGAAGGATCAGATTCATCGATTCGTCAAGGCGCGTCATCTGGACAAGTGATAGGTGGGCGGCACAGGTTGGGACAGGCATTGAGTAGACGAATTTTGCATTGCATCGGCGTACGGCAGGGATTTCACAGAAGAATGGAGTCATCTGGGCATGGCATCACTAGGCGTTTCTGATCTGGTCCAATATAGCAATTCTATGTTCTAAGTCTAGCTTGCGGTAGGAGTTCTTTGGTCACCATCATACCGTGCCTCGCCTCGGGTTCGCCGTCCAGCTTTGCATAGCCACCTGAGCAACTTCTTTCCCCTTCGCTATCGCGATCTCGTGTCCTCCCTCCAGCACACGAATATTCACGCTGTCTTCGCCTAGCACATCTATGGCATCCTGTATCAACTCATCCTTATGCACATAGACATCCTCAGCGCCCAGTACGATGCAAAGTCTCCCTCCCACGAGACCAGGTGGTGGATCGTCCAGCCTTCTTTGCTCCAGTACGTCTCTAAGCACACTCCACTCATTCTGGTGTTGGTCATATATCGGCGCATGCTGGAATGTAGACAGGTACGCAGTGATGAATCCTTCGTTCATATCCAGCTGCCACCTCATCATGTCCTCCCAGCTAGGCATTCTTTCCTCTCCTTCTTCTTCTCCTCCCTTAAACTCCACGGGCACGTCATGACTACTTCCTCCCCTTCCTGGGTCTAGCCTCCTCCGCATGACTGCTCGAAGCCACCAGTCTGGGAAGAAGCCATTGGAGTAAAGCAGACGGTCGACAAACGAGAGTTGCGTGGTAGAACGAACAAGCCCGCCGGGACAGACGATTGTCAGCGAGCGGATAAGTTGGGGGTAGTATGATGCGATAGCTGCGGCAAGACCACCACCTAGGGAGTAGCCAAGGAGGTGAAAGGCCTCCTTGCCTGTCCATGGCAGCGGAGACGAGGCGAGAACGAGCAGAAGCTGGGAGAGGTAGAGGCGCAAGTCATGAGGAATATCAGTTGGACTGTCCGAATATCCCCGTCCGAAGTAGTCTCATCACAGAAGTCAGTGGTCTGACAGCGTCCATAGTCATCGTAAGATCACGCTCTTACCGTAAGTCATAACACGATAACCATTTGCCACGAGCTCATTGGCGATGCCGGCGTACCCCAGGGACGGAGTCCCAATGCCTTGAATGATCAGCACCTTTTCTCCGTCCTCTGGGCCCCATTCAAAGACCTTGATGGTGCCGTAAGGGGTCACGACATTCCTCGCCCCGGGGTAGACATCCTGAGGGTAGAGTCGATCTGTCGCAGAATCCCGGCTTTTGGCTCTGGCGATGGAACGAGAAGCTTTCTGTCGACTTCTGCGGGAAAGCCTGACCACGACAGCGCACGCAGCCGTTGTCGCTGCAGCTATGGTCAGGAGTGAAGTAGTGGTGCTGGCATGGCGAAACATGATGAGGAAGGAAGACGTCTCAGGCAGGCGGGGAGGTCGGATAACTACATTAACGTCAGTCCTGGTCACTTTCGCCAGTCTCGCAGGGTAGTTGCTACCAATTGTTTCCTCCGCGATACTCACCCCCTTCATCCAGATGCGAGCTTCGGATAGCCGGACCTCATGTCAGAGGAACCGAGGGGTGAGAAACAGAGAGCCGAGTTCGGGTGGGTCTCCGCGCTCCATGAGCTGGTCAGCCTCCGATCGCCAGCGAGAACTAAGATATTCTGGAGCCTGCCTATATGATATGCACGCTATGAAACCTGGGGAGATAGCATATCATGAGGGACGGGACGAAGTCTGGGGTCAATATACGGTTGGGATCATAATATGCAGGCTGGGGCTATCAAAACGTGGTAGAGAGGCGACGCCTAATGCTGGATGCTGAAGTACCGACATGCCGCGTTTCAGGGCAACTATAAAGCCTACCAAGCATAATGTGAGTTCATGTTGAATCAAAGCTACTGTAAGGCAGCTTTCAATGTCGGCTGTGGCGGTCGGGAGACTTTTCTACTTTTGTAGATTCTCCCGGTGACAAGGCTTCGAAGTTGCCGTCCGCGACAGACCTCACAGACCTGGCCTGAGGTATTCCCTAACGGTGGTTGTCTTCAATCAGATGAAGATCTACAAGTCTTATCCCTCAATCCATTGCTGAGATCCACAGGAGATGTCGATTTAACTATCAATCAGAATTGAAACCTGAGCTATGACCTTCTCAACCCCTGACCCTTACCGAAGATGTCTACCTCATCGCCAGGGACCCTCTGTGCGCGTAGCACAGACATCGAAGATAAGACTCCCACACAGGCGTCACCTTCAGCCTCGAAACTGCCGGTTCAGTTCTCTTGAACCCAGTATCAGCAGAAGGAATGAATCGGGGGCTATTTGTGCCTGTCTTCTTCTGTCCCAGGGCTTCCCTCTCAACTACCGGCTCTGCATCATCGTGAGACGTTCATCAAATCTCCCACCCGTGTGTTCACCATGCACTGGCAACGCTACACATCCTATTCCGCCACCTCAATCCATCGGCTAACAAGAAGAAAGAGAGGGGGCATTCGAAAGGCATACCACCGTTGAACATCGGGTGTTCCCCTCCGAAGACACCCATAAGGGGAATAAACTCCCTGCCGAACCCCAACCACCCCCCGGCTTCCACGACATACACTGCCGCAAAGGGCCGAGTTAGAATGTGTGAAATAGGACCACTGGCAGACCAGAAAGCAGAGAAGAACTCAGCCACGGAAAGGTAGTCAGTCAGTACATCCGCGCTTCGTAGTCGACACGGCATGATGCAGCATGTAAGGCAATGCAAGGCCGCGAACCCCGGTACGACTCCAGACCTCACCAACCCCTCTGGCTACCTCTGTGTTCCATTCTCGTCTTCGTGCAATTCTTCCATCTTTTCCTCGTCCCGCATGGCATCCCATGTGGCTCGACCTTGTTCCGACCTGCAGACGTGGCAGACCATCCACCAGTCAAGCGGCCTCTCTCGTCGCCCAACTATCACCAACACAGCCTGTGATATACCCCCCATAACCCAGAATCCCCATTCCCCAGCCCACCACACCTTTCTCCTCACCGGGTACGAGGCAAGACATCCCTAGAGCTATTGACCTCGTACATCTGCTGCCGGGCTGCTAGCTGCATGTGTGCTGCCCGCAAAAAATGAAGCTGCTCGTGTGTTGCAGCTGTAGCGTCGTTGTCGACCTCGTGCACCGACACGCAACCGATCTGACCGCCTCCATCTGCAACCAGGTGCAAGCACCTCCATCGACCAAGCACTGCACAGCAAGCTCCAGTCGTCGGGCAGCGCCCTTTCGTCTTCGTCACACATACATCCGATCCTTAATCCTGTTCATGTATATTCCCTCCCCAATTACTTGGCCTCCAGTGTTTCTAGTCCTTCTGTCTTTCTTCCTCTCTTTCCTCTTCAGTTCCCTTAACTTTCTTCAACTATCACTTCCTTCGCCTCCTCCCGCCCACGCATGGACGCCATCTCTTAGCCGCTACCATCATCATGCCGGCTCTCATCCACGATGACCCTCCCAGCTCGGTCATAGGCGAAATCACTGTCTTTGAGGATCCTTGGCCAGAGGCTCGAGCTGCCACGCCTCTCCAAGATGCCGCTTCTGTAAGTCTGTGTGGCCCATGTCATTTATGGACTGTTGGCTGACCCATGGGTAGGACCACATCGCCCTCGTCAGCTTCTTCCTCCGTGTCCTACCTCACTTCCCTCGTGGAGAAGGTGGCGTCATAACCGACGAGGCACTCGCGTACTCAGAATGGCGATATATCTGCTATCTTCGCTTTCTTGATGCTCACGGCCTGAGTCCTCACGACCGACCGCCTCCATGGTATATATTTCCATAGTCTTCACTTTCATACAAGCAACCATCGTGCGCTCATAGCTGACATAATCCAGGGACGTCGCTCTCATCTGGTACTGCCATCTCATGTCCCCAGCGAGCTTTCAGGCGCATCTCTGGAACCACGGCCATAAAGCCTTCGGCCTCGACTACCACCACTTTCCTCTCAAGCGTCTCCTACAACTCAAGCAAGCCGGCCGTTGGTCTGATCGTCAGGCACAACGAGACTGGGACCGCTGGGCCACCTCCACTGGTGTTGGCTACTACCTGTCTTACCAGCTCTGGGACTCGCCGCCATGGGAGCACGTCTCTCTCCTATCACGTATCCTCCGACGTGCGCCCAAAACACAACCACCTCGTCGCTTGACCAAGCATTCAGCAGCATCAGCACCATCTCCAGCACCTTATATCAGTAACAAGACCGCTACCAGTTCCCTGGCAGCAACACACATTCATCAACCTCGCGAGAACCTCTACCCCTGCTCCCTTAAGGCCCGTTCCACAGTTCCAACTTCCTGGCCGCTTTCCGACTATGCTCTCTTCCGTTCTGGTCAAATCCACCGTCCCTGCCAATCTCAAGTTCTCCACGACGCATGTCTCCCCAATTCTCCTCAATCAGCTTGCGAGCTCGCCCCTTGGCGCTGCATAAACCACCTCAAGACCGCCTTGTACCGCCAGGCTGCCTTCTGGAACGCCATTTGCGTCGCCCGCGAGACCCAGCCATCCTTCTTCGGAAATCCCACCGCAACAGGCGTGGTAGGCGAGTATGCCACCTTCATTGCCCTCCTACGACGGCCAATCCCAAGAGTACACAACATGAGTCGCTTCGATCCCAAAGCAGAACGCTTACCCAGTGTCCACCCCGAAGCCCGGCTTGTACCACCTACACTCGAAATTGATTTGCTCTGGCGAACTCACCGCCTGTTTCCAGGAAACTACTGGGCTTTCTGCGACGAGCAGGTAGGCAACCTCATCGATAGCGAGGCGGCAGGAGAAGGTGCTCGCCTCGCCTTGGAGATGACCCGCGCAGCCTGGTCTGCCCTGTCCCCCATTAACTGGCCTTCCAACGGCAGTCCCATAGAAAACTGGGAAGACACCTACATCCCCGATGTTGCAGTTCTGGGTCCTCCAGCTGACGAGACTACCCCCCTTACCTGCATCCTGACTGGTCTCCTCCCAAGGCGAAAGCGAAGGCACGCACCTCGGAAACCGCCGTCTGCCCATCAGAGGTATGGATCTGGAACTGCAGGAGGTAGATATTCGTTCTCCTCTACGGCCGGCGCTGCGACACCTAGGACATCGACGACAACGTCAAGAGGAGGAGCTCGCGGATCTAGGTCTACGGATGGAGGTTCGTCGACGCTTGGACAGAGTAATTCGACGAGAGGATCTCTCGATCAGGGGTATATCCCTTTGGGCAAGTTCGAAGATGAGAAGAACTGGCGGATTTCTGGTGTGGTTGTCTGAGTGCCTCACCAATAACAGGCTCTCCTATTTGACTGATGATGGGGAAATGAAGAGGACGAGATATGATCTGGTTGTGATTGATACCCCGGGATTTTGGTACTCTACAAAGCAAGCGTTCCATTGATAAAAAGAGCCGCGCTAATTGTTACTGTTCGTGATCATGAAGCTCTTTCAAGATCTCTTCATCACCTTAGCGAAGACCTCATGCTGGCTTTGACTTTCTAATCGCCTCCTCCACCACCTCCGCCGCCTCCTCCATCACCACCACCACCACCGCCCGAGTTGCAACCTCCTCCACCGCCTGAATCATAACATCCCCCGCCGCCTGAATCGTACCCTCCGAATCCAGATGAATGTCCACCAGGCATCACAGCGTAATATGACGGACCTCCATATGAATCCCCTCCTCCTCCACCCCCTGAATACCTTCCACTTCTCTTCCCGTTCTTCCTCCAAACACCAGTCGCAGCAAACGCCGCCTGCTGCTGTCTCATCGCGTACTGCCTATCCATTCGCTCTGTCTCGCGCTGGATGTGTGCTGGAGGCTTGTACTTGCGCTTGCGGAAGCTTGAGGCATCTGAGTCGATTTGGCGGGGTGCGTAGACGTCCTCGCCCGCTTTGGTGCCTTTCTTTCGAAAAGGTATGCACATTGCCGGCCGCTTGTGTAAAGGGCTATGTAGAAGTGTTTATACGCCTTCGCGCAAGGTAGTAGTCGAAAGGATGAGAGCTCGCCGTTCGTGAAAGCGCGTTTCCGGACTTCGATGCCCTGTTCTGGTGGTGTGACTTGTATTGTACTGCGCTCGTAGGTGCTCCTAATCTATGCGTGAGAATGGGCCAGTGGATGAATACTCTTGTCGTCTTGGGGATGACGTCTCGATCCTTTATAGACATGATTGTCTGTTGGGCTCTTATCAAATGTGAAGCCGACTGAAGCCGCCCAGAATGCCTCGCGCGGTCAACAAATTGCCCTGGTGATGTTCAGCCGCACCACCGTACCAGAAGCCAAATCCGCCCTCTCACCACCACCCTCATCCTAAAGACGTCACCAACGCCAACCCAAAAGCCCCGGCTCAAAGACCGGTGTTCGGCTGCTTCCTTGACACATTCTAGCGTCAAAATCAGGCTGTGTTTTCCATTTACAACGCCTCCAGATATGGGGCAGATCTTGCCGATCTGCTTCCAGATGCGTGACGGGCGTGTCAACGATCGTCTGGCTTGGATGCTCCGCCCCAACACCATGAACTCAAGGGGACCAGCGATGGTCCGCGAATGAGCATAGCCTCGGCAGAAAGGAAAACACCTCATACTCAGCGCAATGCGAGAAGGCTTCCATCATGCTACAGACCACCCTAATGAGGCATACTCATACATGATACGGACATGGTTCTGCCTCGCAGCGTAGTTGCCATGCCCACAGTGGCCGCGTTGGGCACGGCCATGTAGGAGACGTGCCCCATCACCATTGATGGGGAAGCTACGATATATCTGCCTTCGGCAACGGTGTCTCTGGCCAGCATGCCAGTATCTGGCAATTTGACAAGGCGGAAATACTAATCTCTAGCGGCCATGCCGCAGTCAGAGTTCGGGTGGCTTCGGTGGCAGCCAGAGTGGCCGAAGCTCTGGACTGCTGGTCAGCTGGAAAGACGCAGATGCACACAACCGAAGCCACAAGATGGGGTTCGGGTTTTCCTCATCCTTGCCATCGTGCAGGTATGCATGCACAGTCCCAGTCATGGATGCTGCTCTTATCGGATCGTGACGACGCAGATTGGGAATGCCTACCCCAGTCTTAAGACTCCGCATGGTGTTGTGCTCTTGACTGAGTCACCGTGCGTGTGTGGTCCACCACCATTCTACGATGAAGTCCATCTCAGAAGCGATGGTGCCTGGTGATGCCCCGCTGACACGTTGGCAGAGGTCCATCTCTTGACCAAGTATGCGCATTTCTCTTCCAAGATTGCCATGTCTCTCGAATGCCGGACGTCTGTGAGAAATGAGCGGTGTGGCTCAGCACTGGATGTCCCAAAGTGAACACCCAAAATTGGCTACCCATTTTTCCCCCTTAGAGGGGGCTGAAGCACCTGCAAGCAAGGCCACAGCATGCGCCACTAGGCGTCCCGTGGGGTCGTTCTCCAATGGTACCAGTGAGCAGCGCATCTCATATACTGCCGCTGAGCCCCAACAATAGGCATCTGCCGCTCCACGCGCGGGAGATATCGCAAGGTCCTCTCTTCTCTGACCAGAAGCTGATGCCTTGGCTAGTTACACAATTCGAGGAGCCGAGTTTTCATCAGTTAATCGTCTGCGTTCCCTGCGCTGCTGGGCAGTTGGGCAGTTCCAGAGCCTTGCGCCATGGGGATGCTGCTACAGGATGCGATCAAGGCACATTACCCTGTACAGAAACCTCAGCTCTTGCATACGATTCAATCAGCCAATTGTGTAGTCATCAGTAGCCTACCCTGGCTGCCTGATCTATTCCAGGGGTAATGAACATGAGGTCAAGGGAGTACCTTAGCTCCGTCCTTGGTGTTTACGATGTCAATGAGGGGCAGAACAGAGCTTCGCTCTAAACCATCGTCAACTCGAGACACTCAAACCGAGAACCCCGCAATGATCATGGTGTGCACCATCGTGGTGGTCAGCTGCACAAAGCCCCTGTGCCTGGTTCCTGATGCGCCGCCAGAATCCTACGACCCTGATACTATGGCTCAGGAGCTTTTATTCGACATACTCCTCCGTATCTCAGGTCCTGTTGCTGGATGAGTGATTGGAAGCACTCGGTGCGTATGTACAGACAAGGCGTCACTATTGGAACCTTGATGAACGAACCCCTCATCCATTGATGCGACCGCGTGAACGCTAGGCGTTCCCGCAATCAAGTCCGTCCAGTATCACATTGTTCACCTCACTTATTGAAGGACGCTAGCCATGTCGTCATGCTTGCCGCCCCAATACCTCCATTCGCCGTTCGTGATGAAATGAAGGCGAATCTCAGTAATATCGAGACGCAAATCCCTGGGATGACGGCGCGTTGCGTTCGTGTGGCGTGCGCATCCTCTCGCAAATGTGAGCAGTTCCTGTATGCATGGCAACAAGACCCTGGTATCTGGGCCACCTCGTGGTAGGCCTCACGCATCGTAGCACTGCCTGCTATGCCCCTTGCGCTGGGAGGGCGACTTTCACATCGTCACTTGATCAGCGGAGTCTTGAACCTCCCAGTACCTCCCCACACCACCACCTGCGTCGAGGCTGGCAGCACAGTGTGAACGCCGAAGGCCAGCGCTTGGCTAGGGTGCGCATTTGACGGTGAGGGTAGAGCGACAGGGGTTCCTGGTCCAGACGGCCGCTCAGAGGCTGGGCAAGCGGCTGGAGGCCCTGCTGATGCTGCTTGTGGTCCGCCAAAGGGGTAGATCAGGCCAGCTGCAGCCTATGCAGGATTGCAGGTTCTGGAGGCTGGGACCCGGTTGGATGGCGGCTGGGGATGCAGATAGACGTCCATGTGGCGGCGCACTTGAATTGAAATGCGCCTGTTTTGAGGCACCAGGGTTCTGTTGGTCAGCGTTTCGAGACGGGCACAGTGGCTACGAGCTCAGTCCGGAAACCAGCCAATGCGTCATGTGTCTCGTGGCATGTTTCGTGGGTCGAGCGCCCCGCTGTCAACAATAACAATCCGTCTCAAAGACAGGTCAAGAGTCATTAAGCTTATCCAAATGACCCTTTTTCAAATCGCGTGTTACGATGGTCGTGGAAGGGCGATATCGGGATCGGGAAGACTTGGACTCCTGAATGCGTGATGACTCTGAAGGTGGTGTGCCTGAGGCGGGTCGAGGCTTTGCTGACGGTGCCGCCGGAAGTTCTGGAATGGGTGAGGGCAGCCTCCAGGCTGTGAGCAGGAGTTGTTGAGCGAAAGAGGGGAAGCTGGGTGAGGGAGGGAGAGGTACCGGCCAGCCACGCGACCAGCCCCGCCGTTTGCAGGTACCATTCAGTGTGCTGTCTCAGACGGTACAAGCTTGGGGTCTAGTGTCTGCACGCAAGCAGCCTCAAAGTGTACCGAGTGCACTCTGTTTGTATGGTGGCGGCCCTGTGCGCTTATAGTGTCTCACACTGTCGTCCATCCAGCACCCGACTTCCCAAAATTGCTCTCTCTGCATGCCCTAGACCAGCTTCGGTAAAGGGCCATGCACACCAGCCCAATCATCTAGCGGTGGCGAAGACAAGTGGGGCCGTCTGGCGCGCGCCCTCATTCGCCGAGTCTGTCGCCTCTCAGCACCCCCTTGCCCGTTTGCACCACTCAGCATCAACGCTGAAGTCCCACCGGGCTGTTGAGTGGGGCGCCCTTGCCTCCAGGTGCCCCTCTCCATGCCCTCAGTGGCCCCAGTGACTGCCAGCGCCCCACTACCATCCATCTCCCCCATCCGGCGGTCTTCCCCTTCGCTTTCCTTCTTCCTCTCTCTTATCTTTCCCACATCGCATCGGCTCCTTTCCCTCTTGTTCCCTCCTCCAGTCACGCAACCCCGTCCAATCGTACCACCGCCAACCTTCACCATCCTCGCGCAGAATTACCACTTGTCACCCATTATCCCGCGCATATCTGCATCTACTCTTCGCTTCATCATTATTCTTGAACTACTACGTCGCTTTAACTCGACAAATATCCCTTCTCGGCTTTCACGGTCGCCACTGTTGTTTTGTTTTGACCCTCGGCCACGACATTCGAACCCGCATTCCCGAGACTGCTTGCTGGGCAATCCACACCTGATCTCCCATCCTTAATCCCGCAGCACTGCTTCTCGTCCTCAACACGGACGCACCAGAAACAAGACCGGCAACCTGGCTTCCTCATAACCTTGTCGCATCATGTCGTCGCAATACTACAACTTCAACGGCAATCCGTCGCACCCAACCCCCATGACCCACACTCACCATGGCGGTCGCAACCGTCGCGCACCGAGGCTCTCCGTCTCTCAAAACTCGCAGCGCCAGTTCCGCGGCGTCCGCAGCATGAAGGAGCTTAACGAGTCTGCCTCACTCTCTGCTTTTCGCACAAAGTTCGAGGCTGGCCGCTCCTTCGAGCTCGAGGACGACATGGAGTTCTGCCCCGGCTTGTTGACTGAGAACGACGTGAGTGCTGATGACATGCTCCAATCCTACCTCAACTCTGACAAATACGCACAGTTGGTCTCAATTTCGAGTGCTTCTGAACGCTCGTCTCTTGCGAGCAACTCCCCCGAATCATCTCCCACCCAACAGCCTCAAACCGTCGCTCCCACCTTTTCACTCAACTCTTCCTCTCCCGCTTTCATTCCTCCAAGCTTCCAGACTCAGCAAATGAACGTCAAGCTTCACCAACCCGCGGCAACACGTGGCCGCAACGCTATTCCAATCATCAACCCTGCGACCGGAATCACCATGGCCAGTCCGCCATCGTCCGTGTCCCCAGCCAAGATGCAGCAGTCCATGGGCCGTCGGTGGTAGATCCACCGGGGTCGCTTCGCGCCTTCCGTAGGCTGTGCGAAGCGATCCAAGCGCCGTTGTCGCGGTGCATTCTGAACTGCGAGTCTTCATGACTTGGATGACTATTCTTGGCGGGACATCGACAAAACTGGAAGCAAAGACATCATATTTCATCGGCGGGCTGGGATTCCTCATCCTCTTCGCGGGCCTCTTGGTGGCTTGATGCCACCTCTCGACTGCTGGTTCCTAATCAGTCACCTTCTTCACGACCATTGTACAAATATCCTTAATCACCATACCCTCTGGTTACCGACGAAGACGATTACAAGGACACTACCGGCGCGGCATGAGAAATATCGATACCAAGTTTCATTTTGTCATTTTTGTTTGCAAAGCATCATACCCTGGGGATTCGGTGTCCTGCCTCGCAAGAGTCTACTGAGCGTCACGCTGGCGCCAGTAGCAGGTCAGTTGGTTTCAGCATTTCAGTATACACCATTGATTTCGACGCACGGAGTTGGTTTCGCATCCTCTACCGCCACAGCGGAGACGGAACATGCATCGCCTGTTATTTTGGATGACGCTTTGTTGTCCTGGGTTTCTTTTACGGATCACGGAAGTTTTATCGGACATCTCTCCAAAAGAAAAAGAGAAGAACCATATAGAAAGGAGTGCTTTCTGAGCGGGGATCACGGGTGTTTTGATCGGTCATACGAAGGGAAACGTTGACCATGGCTGGTCGGTGAACGAGCGGTGTCTTTTTTTGGGAAATGTGTTTTGCGCATCATGCCTGAGCAGGGAAACGGATCTTTGGGTACCATTGCGGAGTTGGTCAACATGCATCGTCTTGTTGTTTTTGCGAGCGGCCTCTGTCCTATGTTCCGCAAATATACAAGGCCCCGTGGCATGTTGCCCGCGCCTTTGTTTTATTTGTACCAACACGAGGGACAAGCAGATCTGCTCGTCTCGTTACCTCTTGCTATCTTTCTTCGTCTTGCGGAAGTCCTGCGAGCGTCGCAAGCATGAGTTTGTCTAGTGGAAGGGAAAGCGTTTTCAGGGCTATGACATGATCGGTAGCGGTTAAGGGTACCTGTTTTTGGAGCTTATTTGGGAGGTGTGATAGTTGCGAGGGCGCTCTGCTGCCCCCTATGCGTGTTGCGATACGAACATGGACGGTCATGGTCATTGGTCAAGGGAGTCAGGGTGACTCCCCTCATGAGGCGCTTTGTATGCTGCGGCCTGCGGGCCTGCAAGACGAGAATACACGAACGTTCAAATACTTTTGAGGAAGTACGTGTGCCACTTTATATTTCTCGTAGAGATATCTGAGACCAAAGTTGTTGACTGAGAAGCTTTGAGTAGAGCTACGTTTAAGTGGGAAACATGCATGGGGTGCATCGAGATCAAGCACAACCAACGCCCACGAATCACCGCCCCCAATTGGTGATGAACCCCAAGTCTGGTACTCACCCAACCTCGATCCCGCGCTGCTTCAGGTTGTAGCATCGTAGCTTAAGTCGACCCCAGCACGTCAATAGCTCAAACTAGGGGTAAATATTCCAAGTGGGATGAATCTTCGATTGCTTTTGTGGGAGTCTCGCCTGATCAAGTCCCCGAGATCGACCCCGTTGTAAGGTGATGACGTCACAACCGAGTCTTGATGATGACCGGTTCGGTTGATGCTCTCCGGGTAGAAGGGGCATGGTAGTGGAAAGAATGGGCCGAGGGAATGGAGAAAGAATTAGTTGACGTATAGCAGGCTGTTTAAATAGGATGGGTTTCCTTCCCCGAACGTAAGGGTGGTGCTGTGTTTTGAGTTGCTTGCATACACACTTTCATTCAGTCTTAACGAAACCATTCAGAACAGAAATCAAGATGTCTGCCAGGACTCTCATCAACATGCGTGCACTTCGCGCCTCGAGCACGGCTCTTTCTGGTCGCATGCCGCTGTCCACCTCCGCGCGCCTCTCTCTCAAGGAGTCCTCGAGTCGTACGTCTCCGTAACCCCTGGAAGCTTTTTCAACTCCTGTTTCAAAACGGAAGATGAGCCAATTGATTCAGACGATTCTAACGCTTCTATTTTAGAGACCGATGTCGACTATGACAAGCACAAGCAGGACTCACTCAAGAAGCAAAAGGATGGTGCCGGACACTGGAAGCCGGAGCTTGCCTCCGACAGTGAGGAGGCCGTGAAGGCGGATCGTCATTCGCACGATGACCCCAAAACGTTGGCAGAGAAGACAAAGCGGGCCGCTGAGGAGTCGAGCAAGGCCGGCACGAGTGTCAGGGATTCTATGTAAAGGCGTTGTACCTTTCTACCTACTGTCGAATCGCGTCACGGATGAGGCGCTTGCATGTTCTGGCGCAGTACTAGAAACTTCATAATAATTGACTTTTCAACATGACTAACGGACCTTTTTGGAACCCTTGAGGTCTGAGGACTTGGTGACCGCGCTCTAGAGGGAGGAGGTGTGTCCAACTTGTACTGGTGTTTACTCTTCACACATTGCGGAACAATCTGATGCTTCGGACACCACAAACCCGCAACTAAGTCTTCACAACAGCGAGCCAACAACAGCCTATCATTACAAATCAACAAATCGACAACACAGAAAGATCATAAACACGATATCAAGAGTACGATGTTTTGTTTGGTTCCGCACTCACCATCTACCGCAACTCCGTCGATAATCGAGGTCTGTCCGAAAACCCTCCCGGGTAGCGATTTCGGAGCTCCGACCCTGAGCCGGTCACCATCGAGCTCCAGACTATCGATACTACGAATTTCTTCCACTCCGACGAACCTCACCTCTTCATCCTCGATACCTTCTATCACCACCTACCCCAATCCCTCTTCCGCGAGGGTCCTGCCCCTCACCGGGCGCCTTCTTCTTCCTCCGACACCCATTTTCCCCCTCCCGACACCATGCCGTCCGAACCACCACCGCCCTCGTACCGCTCCGCCCTCCTCGCCGGAGCCCTCGCCGGAACAACCGTCGATCTCTCCCTCTTCCCCCTCGACACCCTCAAAACACGTCTCCAATCCTCCACCGGCTTCTTTCCTTCAGGGGGCTTCTCTGGAATCTACCGTGGCGTCGGTTCTGCCCTCGTTGGCTCAGCACCCGGCGCAGCCTTCTTCTTCTGCACCTATGAAGCCGCCAAGGATATCCTCGGTCCACGGCTCATCACACGACCAATCGACCACGACGGCAAGACGAGCGATGTCCTAGGTGAAGCGCTCACGCACATGGCAGCAGCCAGTCTCGGCGAGGTAGCTGCCTGCGCCGTCCGAGTCCCTACCGAGGTGGTCAAACAACGAGCTCAAGCCGGCCTCCACGGCGGCTCCTCTTCCGCTGCCTTCCGCGCGATCCTCACCTCCTCCCGCTCTCCCTTTCGTGTCTGGCGGGAATTATACCGCGGTTGGACCATCACAATCTTCCGCGAGGTGCCCTTCACGGTTATCCAATTCCCGCTCTGGGAAGCGATGAAGCGATGGAGTCGTGGACGGAGAACAGCCCAGAATGGAAGCGGTGCTAAAGATGTCGGGGATGTGCCGGCTTTTGAAAGTGCTGCGTATGGAAGTGTTTCGGGTGGTATCGCTGCTGCGTTGACTACACCCCTTGACGTGCTGAAAACGCGCGTGATGCTCAGCACGGAGCGGGTTTCAGTTGGAACTATAGTCGGCCGTATGATCCGGGAAGAAGGTTGGCGACCCTTCTTCTCGGGCCTGGCACCGCGGGTGACGTGGATCTCTATCGGAGGAGCAATATTCCTGGGGAGTTACCAGTGGGCGGCAAACACCATGGCAGGCCCATCATGAAGAAGTGGTTCGGATCACCAGGACAAATGTGTATAACCATCTGTAGCAATACTGCCTCATGAGATGTGGGCTCTATAGACTAAGACTCAGGATCGCAGCTCTTGAAGCGCTGCATCCCAGTAATACTATGTACATACCATTACTTAGCCCTTTTTCTTCTCAATGTACTCTCGAATTGCAAAAGAATCAACAAACCACCATTGTCAATGCTTTGCAGTAAAACGAATAATGGTCCCATAACAATAGAACTCCATCTCTCCAACAACAGAAACGCATCCGCCAAAACGCCCTCGCTTAGGAAGCCTGCTGCGGCTGTGCCGGCGCGTTTGCCGTTCCCTCCGCGCCCTCCTGTGGTGCCTCGCCTGCCTCGGGAGTCGGTTCCTGAGGCGGCGTCGGCGGGGGCTTGATCTCCTTCTTTCCGTTGGCCTTGTAGTGCAGGACGATGTCGTTACCACCCTTCCAGACATGGGTCCGTAGTGTGGCGAGCGTCATGGTTGGATCAAGGAGCTATAGGATCCAGTAAGTATCGTGCTGGAACAACGCCACCGGGGAGGGCAGGTTCTTACCTGGTCGTTACAGTACAGCTCCAAATACTCATCAGGCTTCAGCGCGTTCTCCGGGGGGTTCTCTTCAGGCGCCTCAATCCTCTCCGCTACGTACGACAAAATCTTCTTGACGCGCAGCATCCGATTTGCGTTCAGCCGGTTGTTACCATCGGCTGCCGTGATGCCCACGAGATCACCGATTGGGTGCAGGACGAACGACACCTTGACAGGCTCCTTGAACGGTACTTGGTTTTGCAGGAGCAAGTCACCTAACCACATGGGAGCCTTCTGCTCGATCAGATCCGCATCCTGGCCAACGGTGGCCACAGTCCCTTGGTAGATGTTGGCGCTGCCACCAGATGTCTCCTCCTGAATGATGACCTTGGTGGTCGGAGGTAGCTTCAGCACAGGGGTGTCAATGGGCAGACTGGGGGTCACGAGTGTCTCGATGAACTTGTCTGGTGCCTCGGCCAAGCTCTTCTCATACTCGTTCCGAATCTTTTGGACTACGCCGTAGAAGCTGTCATCCACCTCCTTCTCGTGGTTCGACGAAGATTCCTCTGACTCCTCCGCCTTCTCATCCACAACCGCCGGCTTCTCGGCTGTTGCTTGTGACGCAGACCTGCCGAGTTTCTTCGTTCCAAAAGACATGCGGAACTTCTTGCCAAAGGCGCCTGGGGACTTGCCGTTATCAGCTGCCTTATCCTTGTCTTTCTCTTTGTCCTTGTTCTTATCGGCGTTGGCATCGACAGCTGGTGTCTTCTCGGGTTCTGGAGCAGGCGCCGGCGCTGGAGTCGCTGGAGTGACCGGCTTGTCACCACCGACGGGTCCGATCGCGCTGGTAAAATAATCGTTGTCACCCTGTCCTACCGCGGACATGCGCTTTTCGCTTGGACTCATTGGACTACCAACTGCTGCACCTTCAGGCACACCAGGCAAGCCCGAGGACACCGGACCGGGCGTAGCTAATCCGATAGCCATGCCCGGCGTCGTGGGGGTGAAATGCGAGCCGTTTGCACGTGGGGTGGTGACTTGGTCCGACGTCTCCCAGTTCGACATGTTTGACTCGGGGATCGCAATTGATGTCGGCGCGTTTGCTCGCCCAGCTACACGCCTCTTCTCAACTGACTCGTTCAGCTTTGATCTGTACGCCTCATCCCGCTTAATTTCCTCATCGATGAGGTTCGCAAATAGGTACCTCAGAATCCACCTTCCGAGGCTGACTACAAGTTATGCGATTAGTGCGCGCCGGTAAACGAGCGAAACATCACTTACTCCTCTGATCATCGCGGAAGCCTGGTGCTTCATCAAGCTCCAGCTCATCGGCATAGACCTCCGCATCGAAGCAATTGAAGGGTTCCAGCACCACAGTCAAGCTGCCAGAACTCAGGTCGACTGAGCACCATGGCGCAACGGCTTCTCGAGTGTTGACCACTACCTCAACATCCTCGAGATGTTGCTTTCCAAAGCTTTGGACAGGTTTGCACTGGTCATTATAAGCATTTGACTCACAGACTGAAGCACTAGAGAGCTTACCTTGACCAGATCCCACATCAGCACATCCCCCGCCGTGTCAAGCGTCAACACGCGTCTCCTATCATTGAGCAGTTTGTGCTTGAGCAGACCAAATTGCCCCTCGATGGTCTCCTGAGGCAAGTGACGGATGGGCTTGGCCTCCAGATCAGAGTCATGAGCGACAGCCTCCGATCCCTTTCGTGCGTTTGCGTCTGAATTCGTCTCCGGCTCCACTGAGCTTCGAATCGGGAAGGCTGCCGCATTCGATATCCTGAGGATGGACGCTGCAGGAATTTCGTTCTTCTCATCCTTCGCGCCTTGTGGCGCGGGCGGCGATCGTGACTGGCGAGCTGAAGCGCCTGACACGGCCCGGCGCCGTCGGAAAGCTGCGGGAAGCTGTGCGTCGGTGCTCGTATCAACATCCTCCCACCTGTTGATCGAGGACTTATTTGTGGCAGTCCAAATATGACCGCCAGCAGCCACGACCTTGCTTACCCCAAAATTCTCGCGACAAATAGCAAGGCTGAGTCCGTCGTCGATGTAGTCGAAGTTTCCGCGTACATCAGTCTTGGCCACCATGCCGGACCTGTCACTGCTGTAGAAAATGCCGAGTCTCGGATCTTCAGAGAAGAGGGACCATACGCTATCGTCGTGCATAGTAAATGTATACATACAACGACCGCCCTTGACACTCCACATCTTCACGGTCTTGTCTCCGCTGGCGCTGAGGATCGTATCGCCGGAATCATCTATGAGGATTGCTCTGATGTTGTCGACATGGCCAACCAGCTTGGAGATCTTGTCACCCGTGCGAGGATCGTACAGTCGAACCACCTTCTCAGGACCACCACTTGCGAGCAAGTTGTGCCCAACACCAAGGGCATATACCGAGCCCTTTTCTGCCATCTCCTCTCCCTTGACATCGATATGCAGCGTGTTTCCTCCGCCATTGAGGTCCCAGAGGCAGATCTTACGATCAAGACCTCCCGTAGCAACCCAGTTGGCGCCTGAATCGGCTGGCGGCACCGCAATACACTTGACATAGTCGGCATGCGCACCGATGGACGATGCAATGTGGCCCGGCTCTTCTGAGTGAGGGCGCCAAACTTTCACCGAGAGATCGGAGGACGCCGAGACAAGTGCTGTGTTATTCTGAGCGAGGGCGATGTCGTTGATCCAGTGCATATGGTGTTGTGACGAAGCTCGAAAGGTCGTGGGAGGGGGTTTGGTTTTCGTACTCGAGTCGACGACGCTGCTAAGAGCGGAATTGCGCAGGTCGAGGTTCAGGTCCCACGCACATACGACACCATCCCGACCTCCGGAGTATCTGCGTATGTTTGGTCAGCTGGTGCATGTTTGAGCAGTGAGCCAAGCTTACAGGATGCCATTGTCGTTGTCGACCGCTAGGCCATTCACACCAAGACGATGCCCACCCGCCGAGGATTTGGCGTTTTCAAGAACTATACAGGAGCAAGTTGATTAGCGATAGGGTCCTGTCTGTATCGGACAGGGTCTGTCTCGTATTGCGGCAGTTTTCCGGGGCGAGCAAGCTACGGGAAGGGCCATGTCTCGGAGCAGCACCTCGATGAGCCTCGTGAGGGCGGCTTACCATAGCTGATCCTCTGCCGCGCCTTTTTCGCCATCGCGCAGACCGATTGTCAATGCACAGCGACGCAACGTAGTAAACAAGGACGTGACGCAGGCGGCGGATGCAGTCGACGCACAAGCAACGGCCAGATGCGGGCTGCAGATTGCGCTGGTGTCGCGCGAGCAAACGGAGAACGCAGACGATAGCCGGAGCCGCGAGAGAGTGCTGGTCCTTTTCAGATAAGTGAATACAAAATCGCTGTTGGATTGTGCAGTCAAACCAGTGAGAAGCACGAAAGTGAGGAGAGAACCGTCAACAAGCGAGCAGATGAGGCTGGTGATGATGGGTGGTGTGCTTGGATGCTCTACTGAACTGGGCGGCTGTCAGTGACGGTGGCGGCTGGGTGGTGCCCTGACGCTGGGAACCATGGGACAGGACATGGGGGCAGGATTGGATAGAAGGAGGGCGGAGGTGGTGAGCTAATGCTGCCTTCAGTTAGAGCGGGGAACCCTGCCCCAGGACAGTGGCATCCACTGAAGAGGCCGCACTCTGGGGGGTTCGTGGGGTGGTGTTGCAGTGGCCTAGAAGCGCCTTAGAGGGCCATGTGGCTGGCGCCGTTAGCGCGAGGGTGCCCCTGCGAGTAGTGGACAATGCGACGCTTAGTGCGCATAGACTGGCTCACTACAGGTGGAATTGGAGCTTGGAAACGATGGATGGAAGGCCGGAGAGAACCCCTCATTCCCTGCATGAGCGCACATTGTGGGAAGTGACCAGAGGAGCATCGTTCCTGATTGCAATCTTGGCCGAACCATCGTTGTTGGCAGGCACAACGTAGGTGAAGCAAACCTGCGCGTCGATAGCGTCCTGCAGCCTCTAGGATCTTGGGCAAGGCCCTGCGCAGGGTCACTGTATCTCGTGCATAGTTCTTTCCGTTCTCCAAAGAACGAGGGTGAGAAGAGTCGTGGTTTCTGAACTGGAGGCTAATTTCACTACTTCGACTAGACTTTGACGTTGAGGAATATCAAAGCAAGGGACCTTGCACCACATGGCCAAACATCTTGACGGGAACACAGGTACTAAAGCAGACCAACAACGCCATGTTTCTCATATCGAGAAACGTCCCAACATCTTAGTCCGAACGAACCCCTCCCGGCTGATTCGGGTCTATCGTGCCGCTTGCCAAGCAACCCATCCTGGATGTTTGCGCTGCTCGCACCAAAGTGTCACGCAGAAGACATCCATTCCTCTTCCCCAGCCTCAACAGTCCACAGCACGTCTGTCAGACTGCTGTTGTAAAATGTCTGGCTAGCCTCCGTCTCGCCAGTCAATCGTCGCAATCGTACATTCATCTGGCCTAAATGCGGCCATGAGAGCGCTTGTGTGAAACTGCCATGCCATTGTGACATGCGGTGACACCGCGCAATGTCCCAGAAACGCCATTCTCCCGAAAGTGCCCATCCTTCCTCACATCACCGTGCAATTGCACCCGACAGGACACCATCTTGAGGAGCGTATCCGTTTCTTCGCCTCGCAGTTTGGGCAGTTGTCTGCATCGAAGGAGATCTCATCTCGACGGCCGGGGCACTGGTCCCGAAAGCATCGTGTATAGCCACCTCTGGGGATCTGGTGCTTGCACTTATATTCGATGACGTTACGGACGCACATGATGGCGCTCTGTTGAAATCTTCGTGTTGAGTATCGGGAAGGTTTGTTTATGTCTCGTGCGACTGATGGCTGGAAGGCGCGCGGTGCGGCGCAAACGGTATGGTCTTTCGTGCTTCTGAGTGCCCATGCAACGTGGATGGTCTGGGTTGCGCAAAAGAAGCCTCCTCACAGGCGCCGATTTGTGTTGTCGTAAATCATATCACGGCTATCCGTGTCTCCAGGGGTAAACAAGAGAGAAGGCAGCAAAGCTCATTCTCGAACGGACGATGTGCGTGATTGCTCGGCTCGAAGACGGCTTTGCAGGAATGACAAGACGGACGGAATCACGGGAAGGGCGAATGGTAAGACAATCAGTCTTATGGCTTCGCCAAATGGTGCCACCACCACGGTACGGGCGGGTTGCCCTCCTTCTGACCATCCCTCTGCATGCGACCAAGGCCGCGTCACGAATGAGAGCCGCGGTCGTTGTTCTGGATCGCAAAGGACCACTACGTAACAGCGGGAAGCCCACAATACGACGTGCCGATCACACGCCGCGCAAGTTGGCCCTTGATTTGCCGACGGTGGTTCTGTATCTCTCCACACGCCGATGCTGGTTACTGGCTCGTAGCAAGCTTCGACTCAGAGGCGCTTTCGGCTTGATAGCCTATGGGCGGCTCTTGGCCTTGCTCAAACACCCATTCACGGTTTGCTGCCCGGCTTGAGATGAGGGAATGAGGTCTTCCCATTATTAGCATCATGAGGAAAGCATCCTCTTGCCCCTACACGCCACTTCAAGCCGAAGCAGCCGGATAAAACCTTCTTCACCACCTTTACGAAGGCTCCGGTCCGACAAAGGCGAATCGGGCGCAAGCTGCGGAGCCTCTATAACTCAGCCACCTTGAGATGATGAAAAAGAGTCGCTGTGGGTGCAGAATAATTGCTCGATGCACTTGGCAGCCCAAGTTCACGGCCAGTTGTCCTTTGGAAGAACGTCATGAACGTCGTACCCACTATAGTAGCAGCCTGAGCTTGCTTGTGCCCTGGATTGATGATCTGCAACGTTTTAATCTCATGCAGCTGCGCGACGGACCGATCCCTACTAAGGCCAATGAGCTTATACTTGACTTGCCAAATATCTCAAGCTGAGCTTGTGTGGATTGCTACTTGTGTCAATACCTTGAAGTTGATTCAAACATGATGCAACTTCGTTAGCACAAATTCCTTCATGGAGCCTCTGGAATTTGTACCCTAGGTATGGATTGGCGCCTGTTTAACCAAGACGGGGCCTTCCAATTGCCAAGTCAGGGTCAATGACCAGGGAGTTTTTGTGAACGATGGACGGAGAGTCAAAAGGGAGTAACCTGGCATCCCTGAAGACTGCCGAACGACACAGAATATAATCGTTGGACCAGCCTCGGACAGAAGCCTCCCTCATGGAAGGTCGACCTCTTGGCTAGTGCATCATGAGAAAGCCATGACTACATGGTGCCATATGTGCAATTCCCATCAAAGAGCAGCCAGGCGGTGGGGAGCTGCAGCATTTGCAGAAAATGGCCGATCTTGGGATCGCGTCGTGCAGGGATGGCGAGAGCACCGACCAGCAACAGCACCGCGTTCCGTCGCGGACAAGGGTAACAACTGCACCACCAACCCCTCGGGACGGGAAATCCAGTTGATCCGGTCGGGTGCACCCCGGAGGAAAACGCCAAAGAGCCTTCGAGCTGCAAATTGCACAGTGATGTATCCTCATCACGATGCGCATTACTCGTGCTCTTTGCCAACACACTCGCATCATCTCGTAACATTTATCTCCCAGTCGTCTGGCTGCCCCGTCGCATCGTTCCAGGCACTGACAGGACCCTGCTACCCCCACTACGGCACTATTACAGAACCACTTGCTGCATTAAGCTGGAGCTTCCCGGCACCAAGCGCTGGTCGGAGCGAACAGAGCGGAAGAAAAAAAAGCCCTGCACGTTCTTTGTTTCTGCCGGCATTGACCTACCTGACCTCCCACGGGGATCATCCCACTCGCAAGCATCCCTCCCCTTTCCTCCATCTTTTTGAGCATCGTTCTCATCATCTTGCCGCGTCGACTGGCCTCGCTCCTTCTCTCCGACTCTCGTACTGATCGTATTGCCCTGTCGCCTTTGGTGCATCTGATGGTCTCACAACCTGCCACGACTCTCGCTCGAAACTGCTGCTATCCCTGAACCTATAACTTCTACTCTGCTCGTCTCGTGCTCGTCGCAGTGAAGTAAAGCTATCTCGTGCGCCTCTTCTCGCGCACCCGTGTACACCTCGCTTCTTGGAACAACCCGTCGTTGCCTGGTACTCTGACGCAACTTCTCCCCTCTCGGGCGAACGTAACAGAAGGCACGCCAACCATGGCCGAGCCACAGCCCAATATCCAGAGTATTCTGGCGGCTCTTGGTATGACTCGTATTCCCTCCTTGTGCATAGTATTTGAATGCTGACACCTTGGCCAGCGGCGCAACGCCCTGCTACGACCCCGACGCAGACGCCTCCCGGCGCCCCGAACCAAGCCTTCCCGGCGCCCGGTGCTGCTCAGCCTGGCCATTACCAGCCTACTCCTCCCGGTGCACCAGGCTATAATGTTCCGCCGCCTGGTCTCCCCGCGCCTGCGTCTAGCGGCAATGTTGACCTGAGCGCTATTCGCCCGGTCAACTCAGGCACTGTCAACTTCGACGATATTGTGTCCAAGGCTCGTGCGCTTGCCGGCCAGAAAGGCGCTACATCCTACGATCGACCGCTCGTGTACAATTCAGAGTCAAGGAACTCAGATCGGGGGTTTCGGAGTCGATCGCGCTCCCCTCGCGGTGACTACCACGATAGCTACAGAGATGACCGCCGTGGAGGAGGTTATGGACGGGATTACGGAAGAGACCGTTCGCATTCCCCTCCACGTGGGGGCCGACAGTCACCTCCCCGAGGCGGCAATCGAGATCGATCTCCTCTCCGCGGCGGTGACGACAGCTCCGAGGTCATTGAGATCGAGTCCAGCCTTGTTGGTCTGATCATCGGTCGCCAGGGAGAGAACCTCCGCAGAATCGAGGCTGAGTCAAAGTGCAGAGTTCAGTTCCTGGCCTCTACAGATGGCGGTCCTTTCCGTCAGTGCAAGATTACTGGTCCGAGGGCCCGTCGTGCCGAGGTCAAGGATGCAATTAACCAGATCATCGAGGACAGTGGGATGGGTGCCTTGAACCGCGGAGGAGATAAATCTCGAGCATCACAGGACAAGGGGACAGGCGCTGGTGCATTGCGAGAGGGAGAGGATCACGTCCAGATCATGGTACCTGATCGTACTGTGGGCTTGATCATTGGTCGTGGTGGTGAGACTATCAGAGATCTGCAGGAGCGCTCTGGGTGCCATATCAACATCGTTGGCGAGTCAAAGAGCGTCAACGGCCTCAGGCCTGTTAACCTCATTGGTACACGTGAAGCTGCGACGCGCGCGAAGGATGCCATCATGGAGATTGTTGACAGCGACAGCAGAGGGGAGGCTACTGGATCCAGAGCTGGAGGCGGTCGGCCGCCCATGGGCGGTCGGGATGACGCTCAATCGAGACCTGCAGCAGGTGGACACTATGGCGGTGGAGGTGGTGACAAGATTACTGAATCCGTCTACGTACCCTCTGATGCTGTTGGGATGATCATCGGCAAGGGGGGCGAAACGATCAGAGAGATGCAAAACGGCACTGGCTGCAAGATCAACGTGCAGCAAGGCCAGCCGGGGGAGACGGAAAGGGAGATCACCCTGATTGGCTCGCGTGATAGCATTGCGCAAGCGAAGCAGGCGATTGAGGAGAAGGTCGATGCAGTTGTACGTATCATACGCGAGTCACCCGAGCAAGACAGAATGCTAACCATCATGAGCAGCGGCAGAAGAGCGGCGGCGGCGGCGGCGGTGGCCGTGGTGGCCGTGGGGGATACCAGGATCAGGATCGTGGCGGCTACTCAAACCAAGGCCCTCCCTCCGGCACTAACCCTCAACCTCCAGCAGCGTCCAGTGATGAAGCAGATCCTTACGCCCAATGTGAGCATTATCGTAATTCTAGCTATTCTGGACTCTTGCTGACTCCATATCACAGACGGGGGTTACCAGAACTACGTTGCTCTCTGGTACCAGTCGCTTATGTACCAGCAACAACAAGCAGGTGGTCAGGGAGCACCATCAGGAGCGCCAGCTCCGGGCGCCAAGTGATGCAAACCATGATTTGATGATATTTGACTACAGCCATGGTCCCGATGGCTGTCGACAGCGCTCACTGACGAGTTGCTTCCACTCCGATATCTCTTGTCTTTTATTTTGCCCAACTTTGCACACCATACCCAACCCGACTGTCTATGGCGTTTCGGACATGCCACTTCTGGATTTTCTTCTCGTCATCATTACCTAATGTTGCTGATGTCCTTTATGGCGACTGCCGAAAAGCATGTGTTGTCGTTCAGCGTGTGACGACCTGGCTTGTATGGGAGCACAGCGCTTTCGATCAGTCAACTTGATCTTCTACTTATCAGGGGAAACGCATATGGTTGCGACCCCGGCATCTGCATATGATTTTCAGAGCGAACCGAGAACAGGAGCTCACATACCCGGCTTTCAGCGGCCCGACTCTACACGACCGTTGGCAAGCCCGGAGTTGGCCACTTGATCACCCGGGTGTCTTCACAGCTTCTTGAACCTCGTTGACTTCTTGCTGGTCTGGTAATCGTTGCTGCTGCTAACGCGCATCGGATCCTTTCCTGGAAATTGTCGCTACTCGCGAACTTGACAATGACGATCCCGGTCATCTGCCGACTGCTCTGCCCCAACTTTTCCAAGTGTTCATCCAAGGACCATAGTTTCTACGTGGCCATCTGGTGCATAGAGACCATCATCCTCGCTTGTACAACTTTGACCAAACAACAGATCTGTCCGGTGGTGGAAGTTGAATGAGGAGGATGCAACGGGAATTGTCAGAGGAAAGGAGAGGCAGCTTCGTACTATTGCTGATGTGACGCGAACTTCTGCAATCGTTGGAGCTACTCCCATTCGTACATCAAGACTAAGGCATCGCGCCAGGTCTTGTCATTCCATCTCCTCTCGCACTATAGCTTGCTTACCCCCCTTTCCCACACTACCCCTATATGGTTTTATGTTTCATGATTTAGTGATTTGCCATCTCATCCGCGAAGCGAGCTGCGCTGGATCAAAGGGTCTCAAAGAAGGAACCGAGACACTGAGGAGGTTGGACCTGGAAAAGGAGTTCGTTGCGAAGATAACCTAAATAGTAATGTGATTTCGATGAGGCATCTTTGGGACAGTCTTCCAGTGGCAACAATTACATTTGGCACGAAGGTGTGACCTGAGAGCTAATGACACCTTCTGGCAATGCAGCCTATTCGGCTTACGATGTTCCCATGATGTCCTAGTTCACGGATTCGATTCTGACTATTGATTACCGGTATAATGTTCGCTCCTCAGAGAGTCATATCTGATTCGAAACTACGTCCCATAATTTGGGACTGCCGCAAAGCGAAAGAGAGAAGTACCGATGCGCCATTCACTCAACTCTCCTGGAATCAATCACTCTGCGCTTCCAAGCGCCTTCCACCGCTGTCCAATATCTCTTGAAGTCCGTCCTCGCATGCGATACATGACTCGATCCCTCAAACAGCTCCAGGCTCACCACTGGTCCCCTTCCGCGAACCTTCCCCCCCTCAACCATTTTCTTCACCGTCGCTGCATCGTCCTCGATGTCCGACGGGTCCACCATGATATCTTTGTTGCCATAGAGATACAGCCTCCTCGTCTGCTGGGCCAGGAAGTCAGCCTCGCGGCAGCCGTGGGCATTGTTCTCAAACCACGTCGGTCGGCCCGGGAGGATATAGAGAACCCAGCCGATGATGATCCATACATGAACCAAGGGACGGACCCATCGTGGGAAATTTGACGCCATGGCTGAGTAGGCGTTCATCCAATGGAAGTATCCCGGAGCTGAGTCGGAGATGAAGACATGTCGCGGAACAGTCAGATGCTCGTTCGGCTTCCCATTAGGGTCTCTGAGCTCCCGGACAGTCTCTAGCAGATGTCTCATGGTTCCGGCGCCCCCATTGGAGAACATGTGGATCAACATGCGGGCTTCATCCTCCTTGCCTTCGCGCTTCGCTGCCACGGCCTCAGCATGGATGATCTCAGCGGCTGGGCGGAGGTTGTCGTGGGAATGGGAAAGCACATAGGTCCACTTAAAGGAGATGACAAGAATGCGAGATGAGGGGAAGAGACGTTGGTATTCGGCGGTGTATTTCGCGATGTGAGCGTTCCGAGCACCCATCCATGAAGCAAGGAGGATAAGCGAAGGATCGTTTGACGAAAGGGTGGTATTTGGATCGTAGGACAGGACATTTGGGGAGAGACGATCCATGAAGGCAAGTGAGGTATCTTTGCTTGGCGCCATATTGGGTGAGGCTTGTGGTTGATCAGTATTTGAACGCTTCTTGATGTCGCATTGAAGGCTATGTCCAGCCTACAGTCGCTCTTGGTATGGCCGTTGATTCGATGGCGGTCGGTCAGACTATATATACTCAGCGTTCTTGGGCTCAACGAAGCCAAGGCTGAATCGGAACAAGATCAGCCCGCGACTGAAGAGGTGCTGGGAAGACGGGTTTCAGGAATGCCGGGGTTCGGCTGAGGAGGCTGGGCCAAAAGGGAAAATGATGAGAGTGAAGATGGACAAGCTCATGCTTATTGGAGGGGAGTAAGCCTGAGACGTGTGATGAAAGGCTAGTTGGCCGTCTTGGGCATGAAAGCCAAAGAGAAGTTTGATATCCAAGACCTCGCAGGGGTTGCTGCTCTACGAGTGTGTAGGTAGAAGGATACGAAAAAGCCTCCAGATACTTGCACGGATCTTGCAACAAGTATTTCTATCCCGTAGGTAGAATAGCTCAGACACCGGATTTCTTGGGGTAAGCTTGGAACGAGGCACAGCCCAGTAACAGCAGATCGGGATAGTGATAATCACAGGCACACCGTGCCCAAGCTATTTTCTGACATGCAGGCAGGACGTCTCACATACATGTCAACCATTTGCGTGTGTGTGAAATGGAAATGAGGATTTGGTCCAAATCTAGAACGAGAACCTTATTTGCACTTTCGCTCCCGCCCAGGCATCCTCACCTGTTCCAGGATCTGCCCTGTCTTGGTGTAGCCACATAGGGTGCCTCATGCTGACCCCCTCCTCGAGCAGGTTCACGAACAAGGTAACACGATACGTGGGTACCGTCACAAGCAATTATCACGACGGCCTGTCTGCGGACGGACCATTGCTTGACCGTCGCAGGGACAACAAGGCAACAGATAGACCGAATGCCGTCAAGTCGGTCTGGCGTGGTCACTTTTACTCCGACATCTCAGACTCTGGGCGCCGGGATTCGTTACATGCCGACGATCCCAAACCCGCACACCGTACAGATCTCCCCTCAACCTGATCTTCTTCTTGTTCATCAAGGAGTGCAGCTCAAGTCCTTGATCATCAAACCAGGCAGTATGGCTGATGCACGTGTCGGCAGTCTCACTCAGCTCCCGCCATCTCAATCACGCACTGCTCTATGGCCCCAAACGGATCCATTGCCTCATTCTCTCTCAGCATCCTCACCACCCTTGCCTTATAACCTTCGACATCACCATCTACCTCTCCAGAGCTCAAAGCATCCTCCACTGCACCTCTCACCTGCTCCTCGCTCGGCCGCCCAGTTCCCAGATTCACCCCAATCCCCGCCCACGCCGATAGCGCTACCACATGAGGCTTGTCCTCACTTGCTCCAGCGAGTACAACCGGTGTCCCGTTCGTTACCGCGTGTATCACACTCCCGTATCCGCCGTTTGTAACAAAGACGGCAGCGTACGGGAGAAGCGCGTCGTAGGACAGGTAGTCAACGATGCGCGTATTTGCAGGCAAGGAGACTGTAGAGAGTGGCAGGATGGCCCCTCTCACGCCCCGGATGCCTACCACGAGAAGGTCGTCCCTATCAGCCAAGCAGCGGATTGTGGGCATGAGCAAGTCATCGTAGTTGACAGCCAAAGTCCCTTGCGCTACCATCACAATTCTCTTCTCACCAGTCGTCACCTCTTGCCACCAGGAAGGTAACACAGTCTTGGGATCGACTGGTCTGCGAGGCAGCACGCCTATGATCTTAACGTGCGATGGAAGATCGCTCCGCTCATACTCTAACCCTGGAGGGCTCATTTGTAGCACTCTATCTTGACACAAGTAGAGTCAGTCCATTACTCTCGGAAGCGGCTCCATGGTCGCCCCATAAGTCTTGAGAGCTTTGCGATAGAATGCCGCAGACTCAGCCCATGGGCCTCGGTCTAGCAGCTGATCTAGAAGTGCATTTCTTACGCGATCCGATGGGCTTGAGTCTGGCGGAAGAGGAGTACTCCATGGTGCGGTGTCGATGCTGGATGCCATGTAAGTCGTGATACCTAAGTGGATGACCTTAGGTCGGACAGTCATATTGCCAGGCAAGGGCGCATCGTGACAGAGGACATTCGCCCCGATAAAACCATACTCGACTAAAACGACCATGGGACGACCAGGGTCATGCTCGTGTACGTTGGCCAAAGTTTGCCGCAGGACTTTCCAGTGTTGGTGCATTGATCCGAGGAAGAGATCTCGTAGATCCCAAGCAATCAGGTCTAGACCTGGCTCCGTCTCGAAACGCTGAGCAACAAGCACTGGATCGACGGCCTCAGGCCACGGAGGGAGAGAAACACATTTGATTCCCTGCCGCTCAAGTCGTTCTGAAAATGATTGTATAGTGATGAATGTGACTGAAAAGCCAAGTTCAGCCATCCCCTCAGCGACGTGAACCACTGGCCGCGTGTGGCCTTCAAGGGGCATGGCACAGAACACGAGATGCGGCTTTACGACCGTGGCGATTCCATTTCTGAGAAGAATGTCGCAGGATCGTCGCAATCAGCTGTTGGTAATGGGATAGTAAAAGCACCAGGTCTGGAGACTGAGCTCAATTGTGGAATCGCAGGTAGTCAATTGAGCCACAGCACAGGTATTGTGCTTATTGGCGTCAGCATCGCGACTCGATTACTTACCTGGGGACGCTGATCCTTTATAAGCCTGCGAATCTTATCGACATGTGAGATAAAACCTGCCATGTGAAGCACGATGTAATCCTCATACATATTGGCCCACGCAGTGCCTCTCAAAGAAGCTGTCATCCTCTTGCCTGGACAAATCATGCGCTCGCACGCCCGCACCTCGCTTGGCTATGTCGGGATACTGCAGAAGTGCTGCTACTGTTACCCACCCCTTGTATCAATTGGTGCTTTCTGATCATCCATCATGAGGGGCTCGACCCAGATCAGCGAGGTCATTGCTGATCCACTGGCTGAAAGACCCCTCGATTATACGTCGCCGAACGTGTCTTCTCGTGGACGAGAACTGGCTCCGTGAATGTTATCATCGCAAGCTTGATAAGCTAAAGGCGTCACTTGACAACCCTCGTGCGGTAATCAGCCGATTTACGAATGCCAGATCTGTGGTCTTCGCCAGTACGGTCAAGACGAGGCAAGAGGTCCTCCATGAGGTTCATGATAACGGCAAGCAGTCAGCACGCTCCGGAAGATCAGATATCGGTCACATTGTCAGGTCGAAATGAGGGTTTGGCTGCGGCCGAAGTCTGGGTAATATGCCGCTTCGGACTTCAAGCTCGCGTGCGACGAGGAGGAAACTTTGGTCTATATTGGACCACATACAAAATGCCGACGGCTTGTCTGGTACATTCAAAGAAGCAAGTCTAAGCCAAGTACTACGTGGTACCACCAAGCCCGGCCCGTCTCGGCAACATACACCTATGAGATGGGCGACACAGGAACCTCAGAGAAGACCAGGAAGACACCAACGGTCCAAAGAGGCCTGTTTGTCGTAGGAACGCCTGCTGTGAAAGTCTTTGATGCCATGGCCCAGATTAACACCTGTCAGAGGAGACATCGGTTGAAGCAGCTGGTGGGCAGCTGGCCGCACGTTCACAGATCTTTCACGACGACTCGTTTCAGCGTGAACATCCTTTGACCTCCAAATCTACCTCTCTCCTCAAATGCTTCACTCCAACCGTTCCTTTCCGTCGAAAGACAAGACGCGAGTCAACGCAATCATCAAACACGTTCGAGGCAGCTGCATGAGAAGAAGAAGCACCACAATGTTTCTCACGCTCCTGATGGGACTTGGCTTCATCGGCCAGGTCACTAGCCGCGCTCTCGACACCGGCTCCAGCCCTCATCTCGAGTCACCACCCAAGCACTGGGATATCTCGCAACCAATCAACGGGGTCACCTTCTCCCACGCCAAGCCCATCTCTGCGCCGTCACTTGACGCTTCTGCCCCATATGCTTCTCGCTTGCGACCTTTTCGTGGCCGTAACTCTCGCCGCTCGTCAATCACCGCCGCCTCAAGACTGCACTCCACAAACGTCAACCCTGCATGGAATGCCTCCGTGTCTCCTGTCTCTGTCCTCGGTGGCTACTCGACGCAGTATGGCGTTGAATGCATCTGGGACGGCACACCGATCTGGCTGCTCTTCGACACAGGGAGTTCCGACACGTGGGCTCCCAGCAAAAAGTTCGAATGTCTGACCAGTACCGGAACTGTGGAGGACCCAGAGATTTGCGGCATCGGTCCCGTCCGGATTGGGAAGTTCAGTGGTGGTCTGGTAGATGAGGTTCATATGTTCGTCAAGTACGGTTCGGGTGAGACTGTTTCGGGGCCGATGGGCTATGCTGACGTCTCGTGCGGGGGTGTTCACGTTTCCAAACAGCAGGTCGGCCTCGTGAACAGCACTTACTGGCACGGCAACAACGTTACTAGTGGAATCCTCGGCCTGGCATATCCATCCATCACCAGCGGCTTCTATGGCCAGGTCGGTGAAGAAGCAATCTGGAACACTGCACCGTACACCCCCTGGTTCACCAAAGCTGTGAAACAGGGTGCTGTAGCTCCCATATTCAGCGTTGCTCTTGAACGGAACTCTACTAATGGAGTGCTCGCCTGGGGTGGACTCCCGCCGAATGTTGATTGGCAACCAGGCAGTGCGGTGTCCGCGGACCTGATTATCGTAAGTAGTGCTTGAAGTCGAAAAAGCCATGCCGCGGGCCATACATTGATCAAGATAGGCAAATATTGCTGGCGTACAACAGACAGCCTGGGAATACTCCTTCTACACCATCATTCCAGATGGCATCAGATGGGGCGAGATGTACGACACCACTAAATATCCTTTCATTGTCGACACTGGCTCGACCATGATATACCTCCCTCCTCGTAAGCACAACTGCTGTTCGCGACCCCTGTGTCAGGAACATGTTCTGACGTTTTGCAGCACTTGCCGAAACCATCGCCATGTCCTTTGAGCCCCGGGCCACGTATCTCTACCAATGGGGAGCATACTATGCACCATGCGATTCTGTTCCTCCCATTTTCGGGGTCGTTATCGAAGGGAAGACCTTCTATATCAAGCCAGAGGATCTCATCTTCCAAGATGTGGTGGACCCAGCGACAGGATTCTGCGCAGTCGCGCTGACAACAGGTGGAATGGGTCCATATATTCTGGGCGATGTCTTCCTGCAGAGCGTCGTTGCCGTCTTTGACGTCGGTGGGGCGGAGATGCGCTTCTATTCGCGGTATTATTCCGACTGAGCTTGCAAAAGACGTACAGACGTGAGGTGCCCATCTGTTGAACATGGCGAATAGCTCAGCGTGCTGAGAGGGGTACCAAGAGAGAGTTGCTTAGGTGAACTTGATAACGGAGCCTAGGACCACACCGCTGCATGTCAAATCACTCTTGAATTGAATCACGCGTTCCGAAACTCTTAGATGTCGTCAAATCCAGAATTCAAGACGGTTGGTGGTGCACATAGCAATACTTGCGGCTTATCGGAGATGCTACCGTTATCGCCTTGCATACTGGGTGCTGCCGATGAGTGAGGTGATCTGCCGTGGTCACCGATCGTCGGCTGGCATAATTTGCAGCCGCACATTGCCTTTCAAACCAAGTCATCTCGAACTCAACTTTTATCACCATTCGAAAGCTGCAATCTTGCCTCTTGCGCAATACTCGACTTGAGTTATTTCGTCTTTTTCCCATCTGGCGACCGAGGAGTAGCCACCAAGCACCGTTCACTTTCGTATGCGGGGCTCTTGTTCGCCTGGATCATTGGACCGACAAGGCGAGCACGATGCGTGGGATTTCTGCTGGCCCCCCTTCGCCACCGCCAGGGCGGTCAAGGGCCAATACATGGAGCTTCAGCAAGGTAAGATGCGCAGTTTCCTAAGTCTCGGCCCAGGCCCGGTCCGCAAACCAGGTTCAGACGGGACACGTGAGGGCATCATCAAGTGATTGCAGCCCTGGAGATTGTGAAGCGGTGAGAGAGAGGGACCACCAAGCACGTGCTCGAAGTCGAGATATGGTACTTCCATCCGCAAGCTCATAATGCAGGCTGGAATTGGCCATTGCAGGCTGAGAGCAATGCGTTGGATAGATTCGACGAGGACAAAGTCTTGTCCTCGCCCTACGTCGCCACTGGGACGGATGGAGGGTTGAGCAAACCCGCCTTCAGCCTCGGTGCTGGAGTGACTCGGGCAGAGTCGGGATGGGTCCGGCTGGTGAGCAAATAGAGACAGGATCGAAGTACAAGCGGAGCGCCTGTGGTGGTGCCTTGCAGGAGGTGCACGGCGGGCTTTCGGGGCCAGCCCGCCAATCCCCACGCTGCGTGACAGGAGTCACTGGCGAATCTCAGCACGATTACCGAGAGACGTCGTACGGCATGACAAAGTATGTGATACCGCACCCACAGGGCCTGAGGAAAATCCTGAAGATACGTTTGATGAAAGTCGTGTCATGGACCGTGGCATCACCTTTGGGCCAGTTGCGGAACCGCACCTCCGGCATACGGACTCTCCACAGCTCGACATGATGTTCATCGAAGCGGCCTGAAGGGAACCCCCACTACGGCAAACGAAAGCCAAGGCGAAGCTTCTCGCTGAAGGACTATCAGGTGTATGCAGTTTCCGCCAGTCAAGGGGAGGTGGAAGGCAAAGGACCAGAGAGCATTCCCAACATGGTACCACCAACCAGCGAACGACCCCGGATCAAGACCCATCCCCCGAATGACTTCGGCGTTGACCTGAGATCGCCGCCAGACATTGGCAACACACCCCGAGCGTCTGGAAGTGAGCCGTTGCAATGCCCTGAGGCATCATGGACGTTGCAAATGCTGTTTGATGGCCGCTGCAACATGCCACAGCCAAGGCTTGTTGTCTTCAATGCTGGCAGCTTGCAGGGACGTCACCCAGAGCCACACCTGCTAAGGTATCTCTGGCATGTGCACGTGCAACGCGACCTCGCACAAATATCATCGTCACGTGCATGGTTGTACAATTGTACAATTGCATAGCCAGACAATTGCACAACGCACAAAAAACGTCGAGATCCCTTTCTTCTGAAGACATCGGCATCTCCAGGATCGCCAGTATCGTCAAGTTCCAACATGCAAGTCTCCGCATTTGGCTGCATCATCAACTCAGGTTGCACTCTTCCCCACACGGGTTGCGTCTCACTCGCTGCAGGGCGCACACACAGCACCGCTCGCGCGCCGTACAGTCACTCCACCACACCCGCTGCAGGCAAGCCTCAGAACCCTCTGAGCACTGCGAGCTGCCCCTAGCGTCGCCATTGTCCCCGGAATCCACACATCACAAGGTCGTCTTCCTTTTCTCCATCCGTGGACCAAGACGCTTCACCGGTCCTTTGTGGCGCCTGCTCTACAACCCTTCCTCTTACCTAACGAGCTCTCACGGCCGTTGCATTGCCAGCAGTTTCCTCGGGGCGCCTTACTCACACACTTTCATGAGCTGTCTGCCCCTCCTTCCCGACCTCAGCTACCACTTCGGCAACTCGAACCTTAAGGTGACGCCGGGCAAACTGACGGCTATCCGTGTCACTACTTGCTTCCTCCAACGGTCCACGTTGCCATCGGACGATTCTCGATTCTGCATCTCCTGACCTCATCTGCGGCCGAACTGCTCTCCATTTTCTCTTTTGATCATCCTCTCATTGACGTTCTGCCACTACAAACCCAAGTGTCGATCCCACGACATACCTCACAAGGAGCACTGCGTGACAGACAAGTTGTCGTCTCGCTGCCTCACGCGACCTCATTAGCTGGGTACCGACCCGGGCGCAATTGCATCTAAACACCCTTTTGCAAGGACCATTCCACTGGCATAATTTGTGACCACTACACTTTTCCCGCACACTCTCGGTCTGTTTCATTGAAGACGGTTCCTGCTCACAGTGGTCCTTTCTATTTCGAGACAAGTCGGATGACTTGGACATTACGAGCCTTATTATTCACACACTGGAGCTCTGAGAGTCGAATAAAACACAGACATCATGCCGTCTAGAACTAACGGCATCGGTGTTCAGGTTGAGGACACAAGGATATGTGTGGTCATGGTCGGCTTGCCGGCCCGAGGAAAAAGCTACATCGCGCAGCGAGGTAAGTCGAAATTTCACACGCTCTCTGTGCATGGGCCATGGCTCACTCATGACTGCAGCACAAAGATACCTCCAATGGCTTTCCATTCCTGCGCAGACGTTCAATGTCGGCAATTACCGTCGCCATGATGCGCCCCAGCCAACAGCTGACTTTTTCGACATCAGCAACAAGGAAGGTGAACGGAAACGCAGAGCCGCCGCCGAAGCTGCAATTGCCGACATGCTCGCGTGGTTCCGGACTGGCGGTGTAGTCGGCATTCTCGATGCCACCAACTCAACCAAAGAGCGTCGAAAATGGGTGCTTGACACTTGCACCGAGCATGGCGTCGAGGTTCTCTTTGTGGAAAGCAAGTGCGACGATGAAGAACTCATAATGGCCAACATTCGTGACGTCAAACTCACTAGCCCCGATTACCGAGGCCAAGACCCAGAGGCCGCTGCTGTCGACTTCCGCAATCGCATCAAGATGTACGAAAACATCTACAAGACTATTGATGAGGATGGCGATGAAGATGAATATACGTACCTCAAAATGATGGATGTCGGGAAGCAAGTTATCATCAATCGCATCCAGGACTACCTTCAAAGTCGAGTAGTTTACTATCTCATGAACCTCCATATTCGACCACGTTCTGTGTGGTTATCAAGAGTAAGGCCGCCAGATTCTCCTGTGATATAAAGGAGCACATTCACTGACATGATGGCCAGCACGGAGAATCTCAGTACAACTTGGATGGCAGGATTGGCGGAGACACATTGCTTTCACTTAGGGGCGAACAATACGCCAGGAAACTTCCAGACCTTGTGAGAGAGTCTGTAGGGGTTAGGAAAATACCACTTTACGAGCGTCATGTACCAAGCTGACACCCACAGGATGATCGCCCATTGACTGTCTGGACATCGACTCTTAAGCGGACCATTGCAACCTCGCGCTTTTTGCCTCCACACTACAATCAATTGCAGTGGAAGGCGCTGGACGAATTAGACTCTGGAGTTTGCGACGGCTTGACATACCAGGAAATCAAGGATCGGTATCCCGAAGATTTCGCCGCCCGCGACGAGGACAAGTATAACTACCGTTATCGAGGCGGCGAGTCGTACCGTGACGTTGTTATTCGACTTGAGCCCATCATCATGGAGCTGGAACGAAGCGAGGATATTCTCATCGTTACACACCAGGCCGTGCTGCGATGCATCTACGCATACTTCATGAAGAAGGACCAGGCAAAGAGTCCGTGGATGAACGTGCCCCTGCACACACTCATCAAGCTCACACCGAAGGCATATGGGACAGAAGAGGTGCGGTACGAGGCCAACATACCAGCTGTCAGCACCTGGAGGGGCAAGGGAAGCACAGCTAAGCACGAAAATCCAGCACCGGATGCAATCTAGAAGGAGGCTTCCGTATCCGTGGAACGGCCAGATGCTGTGTTTGGAGCTGAAAGGTTGAGCGAGGAGGCGCGAAGGAACTTGGTGGATGAGGACGGATGAATCTGAACAATGCATGTTCAACGAGGAACGTTCTGTATGATGTCTGAGCGGAAACTGTGGTCCCCCCCGCGTTGCGGGACCATCACGCCATTGATGAGTGCCATACTAAATTTATGCCTTGACTCCATAAGCCTTGCCTTCGAGGCTGACAGGAGCTCCATCCTGGGTGTCCACGGGTCCGTTGAAACCCTCAGGGCTCACGCTGCTATCGTCAAATGCTCGTTGCTTATCACCGCGCCTGACAAAGAACCATGTTGTGATGACAGAGATAACCGTGCAAACCAAAAGCCCTATGGAGGTTGAGAAACTGACACGGTACGTTGGGCCGAACTTGGGTTGGTAAATTTGGGGACCCTAATTGTCACTTAGAGACGAACATCATAAGTGGTCATTGGAGAGAGAAAGAACTTACGACAATTCCCATGAGCTGACAGGACGCCTGAATCCAGATGAGTCAGTTCAGTTCTAGGTAGTAACATTGACGGATTGCTCTTACGTTTGTGATACCGATGGCTAAACCTGCCGAGGTAGTGCCCCTTGCCGCTCGGATGCGCTCTGGGTCATGGGTGTTAGCTCAGATTCACAACATAGAATTAATCTGCGTACCTGGCCAGATGATGGGGAAGAAGCTTTGAGAAGCAGCAGTCGCGATCGTCACGAAGATGTACTTCGCGATCGGCTGCTTCACAGTGATGAGAAGGACATAGCATACGATCTGCGCAATCTCGACGCCAAGTCCCGCCACCCAGGGACTCAGCTTTCCCTTGTGGATGAACGCTGCAAGAGTTAATAGAATGACAAACACCAGCGTGAAGGGTGGCATAGTCATGACCTGCGATATGGCTGTATTCGAGATTCCGAGTTCGTAGATGACCGTGGGGAGGACGAAGGAGATGCCCCAGCCGCCGATGCCATGAGTGATCCAGATGAAGAGGAAAGGAACAAAGGTTGGGTCGCGGAAGAGCAGTTTGACTTGCTCGACGTTGAAAGTCTTGGAGAGCATTGATGGGGCCTGATCGGGGAGGTCGGCAAGGATGGCGGCACGTTCCGGCTCATCGAGGAACTTGACGGTTTGGGGGTCTTCCAATGGTGTCAGCATGAGGGAAGTGGAAAACGTAGAAGGGGATAAGACTTACAGTTTGGTAGGAAGAAGAAAGTATAGATACCGCAGAGAATAGCGGGGATGCCTTCCAGGATAAATAGCCACCTCCATCCAGCGAGACCCCCGACACCGTTCATGAAGGAGATGGCATACGCTACGAGGGTCAACATACTGTACTAAGAGATAATAACTAGGAACGTAGTAAATACCTAGAAGGCCGCTGATTGTTCCTGAAAACATGCCGCAGGCGTAGAAGAACGCCTATCGCTGAGTTAGGTCGCGCTCGCGGCTCATCAGACGGAGCGTCACTTACGATTCGCAGGGGCAGCTTGTGGGTGGGATACCAGAAGCTCAAATGATAGCTGAATTAAGTTAGGCAAGCACAATAAACTTTGTGACGCACCTCGGACTTACAGTACTCCAGGATAGAATCCCGCTTCCGCCGCGCCCAAGAAGAATCGGCAGGCCAGAATACCAGCATAGTTTTGGGTAGCGCCTTGACACATTGAGATGATACCCTGGAATGGACTTTAGTTCGCGACACGTATTAGTATGCCAAGGGGAACTCTTACCCAAGTGATCATGATCCTGCTCATCCACACCGAAGGCGAAAACCGCTTCAGCGCCAAAGTGGCGAGTGGCTCGAAGAACATGTAAGGGTAGTAGAAGATACTGAGTGCCCAAGCCCATTGGCCACTAGAAAGATCTCCCAACTGCTTCTTGATGCCGGTGCCTTGTTCGAGGTTCATGATGGCGGTGTTGGAGATGTTGCTGACATGAATGCGCATAATGAGGTAGACGAAGGCATACCAAAGCAGGAGACGCTTGTCGACCTTGCGATGCGCGGTTTTGAGAACATCTTTCTCTTCGCTGAAATCATTCTCCGTTGATGAAGCATCTGCCTGAGAAGGCGGGACGGTAGTTTGAACACCCATCGTGATTCGATCGAGAAGAGCGTAGCGAAGAGGTTGATTCAGCAATGTTAATAGCGCGGCTTCAGCATCCGGAGGGAACGGCCAACAAAAATGGTCCAATCCAATGACTTATAAACATAGTCAACGACATAGGGTCGAAAAACCATGCTCCCCTGTGGTTATCTCCACCACGTGGGAACAAGGGGTTCTGCTTTCGATTTCCTCGCATCCTGCGAGCACGCCTTATTGCGGGGATCTTGCAAAAGAATTATGAACGAAGATAATCACCCTTATTATGGCCATCGGAAGTCGGTATCGTCTTAAGGGCTTGGCAATGAGTTCTCATAGGTGTCGATGCCGAGCTGTGTTGAGAGGCTGATAGGATGCGCTGACTCGGCACTGGGCCCTGACTGCGAGATCGGTCTCTGGTCAGTGTTTGCTTGCCGGGGGGCTTCAACAGAGGGGTTTGAAGACTATAGAGTAGATCGCCTACGTGGAAGGAATTCGTGGAAGCTGCATATCTATTGTACCTAGCATGTACGTAGCGAGCTCTACACGAAGTTGTTCACCCGTAATAGCTGTGTTCGGCACATCCAGCCTTACAGATTTGAGTTACAAGCCACTTCATAACTTAATCTTTTGAGATTGAAAGTTCCGAAATCGGCTGTCAATTGATTCAAGACATGCGTATTCCCGGGTGCGAATGGAGTCTGTGCCTTGGACGTGTAGGCGCTCGTGATTTCCACCATGATGGCGTGATCATAGCTCGAGTGGATGCAATCCGCCATTTACGGTCATCGGCGGGCAACACGACTTATCGTACCCGACGCTGTTAGAAATGTTTCTGATAAGTCTAAATAAGAACCCGGGGTAATAATCTCAGAATAAAGGATCAAAGCTCATTGTTCCTTGCACCGTGTTCATCAGGAGCGAAGTGCGCCAATCCCTTTCATCATGCCTTCAGCGGTGACCACCCAACCTGCCCCAACTCTCAATTCGTGGAAACGCCCAAAGAAGACGAGTCACGATCTACCATGGGCCGATATCAAAGTACTTGATCTAAAGGACTTTGACGCCCCAGGCGGTAAACAAAAATTGGCAGAGGATCTTCGGCAAGCTGTAAGTGAACCCGTTCCACTATGCAGTGTGCCTTGTCTGACATTTGCAACACGACAGGTCCACGAAACAGGCTTCTTCACTCTGATCAATACTGGATTCAGTTCCGAAGAAGTTCAGCGACAATATGATATTGGACAAGAGTACTTTGGGCTGCCAAAGGAGAATAAGGGCGACCCAAAGTACCGATGCGACTTCACCAAGGGAAACTATTTCGGATACCGGGCTGTAAGTCTGCCACCACCTCATGCTCAAAACCAATCGCTCATATGATGTCTCCCATCTAGCCCCATGAGAAGACCATTATGAGCACGGATGTTCTTGATAACGTTGAGTCGGTGAACATCCCCAAGTTCATTCCTCACTATGAGAACGAGCCATTCCATCCCTTCTTCAACCCTTACAAAGCAGAGATTGAGGCATTCTCGCGGGTAAGATACTAAATGGTCAATCCTGCTTTATACGGTTCTCAACTTACAATTAAATGATAGAAATCCCTCGACCTTGCAAGCAAAGTCTTCACCCTCTTTTCCATCATCCTTGAGCTCCCGGAAGACTACTTCTCAAAGCGCCACGAGTATTCCGACCCGAGCGAAGACCACCTCCGATACATGACATATCATCCTCGACCTTTATCTGACGATCTTCGCGTGGAAAACACTTGGTCTCGCGCCCACACCGACTTCGGATCCTTGACACTCCTCTGGAGCCAGGATGTGGCTGGTCTCCAGATCAAGACTTCATCTGGGGAATGGCGATATGTCCCTCCCGTCGACAACGGAATTGTTTGCAACGTGGGTGATACTTTGGACTTCTGGTCGGCAGGATACCTGAAGTCGACCACCCATAGAGTGATACGTCCACCGGAGGACCAAGCGCATCTCTTCCGCCAAGGCCTGTTCTACTTCGTCAGACCCGGCGACAGCGTTGACATCAAGCCAGCGCCATCACCACTTTTGCGGCGGCTGGGGCTGATTGGGGATGATTCAGAGGACGGCGAGCCTGTGACAGGGCTTCAGTATGTGCGACAAAGAGTCAAGGATTACCATGATCACCAAGATTACGCAAACATGAAGGGAAAGAAGTTTAAAGTAGGAAACCTCGAGATTGAGGATGAGGCAGCTTAAGATGACCGCGGTGAATAGCGAGCCGTCCAATTTCCACAGGTCAGCCGAGCCATCAATGCCCACTCCCTGTATTCGCCTTTCTCCGAAAGAGGAAGTCATGTAGCGATGGATGAGTGTCAGTCACCAATCCACTCGAGGCTTCTTGGGATCACTACAGGGTTCGACTGAGCCAATGCTGCAGCATCATTGAATCACCGCCCCATCTGCACGTCTCGTGTAGCGTTTGTCAGACGCCAACCCTGGTCTATTTATTTAACCATGCGTCGTGCATGCCATTGCATAGTTTCTGGGAAAAGAAACTCCGCGTGATTCCTCTTCCGAGAAAAGACGTATCGCGGTTTGTTTGGAATTGCAGATATGGCTTACCAGCCGCTATTCCAACAGCCATGCTTTCTGGTTCAACCTGCGACGAATCGCTTTCCGACGTTAAACTCTGTAGCCACGGTTCCAGCTTACTCCCAACCCATATACCCGGCCGTATACCCCGTATCAACCCCAGCCGTCATGGTAACCACCACGGCCCAGCCAGTTCTGCTTCAACAAGCGGTTGGTGTGACTTATCTAGTCATCTCTCAGAGACCTACGGTCATATATCCCGTTGTGCTGCCTCGGGCTGGGTTTTAGGGCGCCCCAACAACGGGAAAGATCACGACGAAGTTCATCCTTCATGGAAAGCGCGCGAGCCTGGGTGACTGTATCGAGACCTTTACCACGGACTTTGCACGAGTACCCACTCGCGAGCAGATTCTAGAGAGTATGCAGCTGTGGGCGAGCCGAGCAGGATGGAAGAAGAAAAAAGCTCTACCTCAGAAGGCGAAATTGTACATTGTGAATAGCCTCGGAGACGTGTTAATAGAGAATGGTGACCTTAAGATCGAGGGCGCCCAGATTCTACAGATGATCGAGATGGGGGTTCAGCGCAGCGATGACGAGTGGAAAGAGCTGCTCGATCACACAGAGGCAAAGGCTATGGCCGTGTTGGTGGACATGGATAAGGCGATCCCTGGTGTGGATGAGGAAGAAGAGGTTGAGGCAGGCTCGGATGAAGATGACTGAGTCCTGAAGCGCGACTTAGCCGTACTCAATTCTATGTCGACTGATGAACCGCTTGTCAAGCAGTCAACTGTGCGAGCAATCCGACGCGCCGTCTGTCTAGGTACAGGACCCCGGCAACATCCGGCGCGACGCCCCTGGCGAACAGCCAAATGTGTGGCAGTCCAGTGGGAGATTGCGCATTTGGAATCATAATTCAGGGCCACCGCCGTTTAGCGGCTATTGTGCAGCGCGCTCCTAGTCTAGTCTCCTCAAGCTATCGCGTTGGTGCTTACGGGTTGGAACTTTGTGGCGCCAGGGACCTGTCGTCTCCAGGATCGCCTATCCTATCACAAAGCGGTCAGACACTGAGGATGCTGTTCTGCCGCGCGACGGTCATGGCACATATTTGATCATCCAGCCCTATCCGAGTCACTCTTGAACCTGCCCTCTCCCGCTCAACCCTTATGAGTCGTTCACCACAAGCAGCGTCATGGCCCTCAACACCACGTCGCCTTATGCCAGCGAGGCGTCGCGAAGCTGGAACTGGGGTGCTGTCGTGCTATCGCTCGTCTCCCCGTTGCTTGTAACGTACCTCATCTCTCTATGGAACTCTTCTACCACAATACGCAAATACACGGACTCTCGTCGGCCACCCACTGCGCCTTATTACCTGCCTTACATTGGGCATGCCATTGAGTTTGTTACCAGGCCATTCGAGCTATATGAGCGCAACTGGTGAGCGCCGACTTGGTTCCTCTTCTACCCATGGCTGCTGACTCCACCGACCAGGAAACGCTTTGGCCGCGATGGCCTCTGGAAGCTCTCCTTGCCTGGGCAAGACTCCTTCCAAGTAAACACTCCTGACCAGGTTGCCAAAGTGTTTCGCGCCCAGGGCATGATCATGTCCGAGTCACATGCTCGCTCCTTAGGGTATTCGTTTGGCATGCCACGGAGAGCAGCCTTACTGGTATGTTCGCAGGCCATATAGTAGTCGCGGCTTTTTCTAAGATGGTTACAGTATGAGAGAGACGATTCCGGATATGGTCCAAATATCCTGCCCGGCAGTAAAGTCAAGCCCAATGAGCGGATACTAGTCACGCAGCATGATTTCACGGCACGCAATCTCAGCGGCGACAGCCTCACAAGCATTGTGAGCCATTACCAACGTTTCATTATTGAGACTTTCACGGAACTGCTCGAGGACATGGGTGATGAATGGGTTGAGATACCCGATCTCGCAGAATTAATTCACACCCATGTCACCAAGTCAGCCCTCAATTCCATGTTCGGGCCTCATTTGATCCGATTGAACCCTGACATCGTTCATGATCTATGGGCCTTCGTCCCCAACGTCATGAACCTCTTTCTTGGCTTACCACGGTGGCTCTTACCGGCCGCATATCGACTGCGAGACAAGTTATTAGATGGTATCATGAGATATTACGAGCACGCATACGAAAACTACGACACAAATGGACCGGAGCAAGATTGGGAGGAGTTCTTTGGAAGCCGCTTCACCAGAACCAAGCATATGGACTTGTGGGAGAAGTTTGAGCCGATGGATGCGAAAGCGAGGGCTGCTGAAGAACTGTCTTTTCTCTGGGCGTTTGTTTCCTTTTCCCGCACAAACCGAAGTGTACGCGAAGCTAACACGGAACAGGTCGAATGCGAATTCCGTTGAAGCTGCGGTATGGTTCGTCATTGAGGTCCTTCGCGACCCTGAGCTGTTCGAGCGCATCAAGTCAGAAGCGGCCGAATCGCAGATCCCTCCAGGGAATGACGCGACGGTTTCGATGTTTGACTCGGACAAGCTATGCTCAATGCCTGTATCGCAGGCAGTCTATGCTGAAGTGCTGCGCCTCCGAGTCTGTGTGCTCATCCTGCGCAAGGCCAAACACGATCTAGACTTCGCAGGGTGGTCCATTAAGAAGGGTGAGCGTGTCGCCGCGGCGAGCATAACCCGATCCCTAGACGACAGGATATGGAACACGGGCACGGTCAAAGAACCACATCCTCTAGACACGTTCTGGGCAGACCGATTCCTGGTATACCCGAATGACCCAAACAGCGGTCCCTTGAAGAACCCTCCCGTCCCCCAAAACGGAGATCACCAAGATGAGAAGTCGACAGACGGGCCAAGGTTCAGCATGACAGGCTTAACGAACACGTGGATGCCATACAGTGGAGGGGCCAGACTCTGCCCTGGACGGCACTTTGCGAAGCGGGAGATCATTGTGACGGCTGCAGTGATGATAACCATGTTCGATATAGAGCTTCTTACTCCAAAGGGATGGGATCCGCAGCCAAACGTGGCAAGCTTCGGGGGTGGCACGTTGCCGGTCAAGGGCAAGATCCCCTGTCGCATCAGGAGGAAGAAACAAGTGTGAAGCCAGCGAAGTAAGTAGCAGACGGCTTCGCCCACTGCGAGCCTCAAGATATTGTGCACAGCATCTTCACGCTTTCCACCGGAGCAAGAATTGTAAAGTTTGAGGCAACTCTGCCTTCCCTGCACTGGGCTACTGGGACAATCAACTTACAGACGCCAGCCTTAGGCTGTCCCTCTGGTTCGGCCCAAGACTGCGGCCTTTCGCGCGCGGCTCAACAAATCACTTGCCTTATGTTCTGCAGAATAGAACCCAGCTGAAGCACCCGTTCTTGGCATCGTAACCAGTGTGGTGTGAGCGACCGGGCCGTTCCATGAAGCCCTTTACGGTGGCGCATATCACGGGACAAACCGCCAATCATACCAGCAGAAGTTGGGCGCAGCTGAAACAGGCATTCTGCGAACAACGCATTGGGGTTCTTGAGCCAAAGCCATTGCATAGGTTCAGCCACCACCTGCATGACGGACTTACTGTGCTACAGATTGCTTGATAGGCGTTTCCAACCGCTCGTAAGGCAGACTATTCAGGGCGCTCGGGGCCATGTTGACCTGACATGAAGCAGCTTCGACTATATTAATTCAAGGCTCCTCTCCAGTTGTTGAAACTGTCTTTTGTCACAATTCGTTGCCCGTGCCTGTATCTCACTCTTGTTCACGCGCTCTTGACTTAGGGCTCCGCGAATAACTATTCCCCATCTGCCACAGCCCAATATCTCAACGCATCTTAAGGAAAATGGCTGGCTTCCGCGATGGCAGATGGTATTGCGACTGTAATGACCAAGCCAACCAGTACACCTCACGCACGGACGCGACCAATGGACAACGCTGTAGGTTACTTGCCCAATTGCGCAAACACTTGTTTCATTCTCCGGAGCTTAGATAGCTGACTGTCAGCCGAGCCGCAGTTTATCGTTGTCCTAACTGCGGTAACGGACAATGCAGGTTCTTCCTTTGGGAGAAGGACGAAGCCAAGGAGAAACAGAAATACGCCAACGCGAGTAGCCCTTCCACACCCCAGACGCCGCAAAGCCAATACATCCGAGGGGTCAGTGAGGCGCCGCCTAGCCAAGCTTCTACCATCAAGAGAACTCCAGAATCACCGGATCAGACGAGCGGCTATTACACTACTGTAAAGAGTCCGGGATCGCCGTCCTGGGCCCTGAATGGTAAAGGGCACGATGCTTTACTTTCCACATTCGGTGATCTGAAGGTCGATGCCTCCAAGAATGAGGCCAACAATCTCTTTGATGATATCCAGTCTATATTGGCACGTAACAATATCGTGCTCAGGACGTCCACCAATAGCCTGCTCAGGAATGCCATCAAGAAGAGGATGGGCGTATACCAGCAGCAGATACGCACCCTGGAAGAAAGTGTGGAGAAGCTGGCTCAGCAGCTTGATGAAGCGGAAGTCCGATAAGTAGGTAGGAAGGCTCTGTTTTTGGTGATGAATAGATGTGGTTGTGGTTACTTGGATAATGCATAGCTCTGGGTAGGAGGTGATTATGTGACAGCAGATATAGCATACTTCAATAACTCGTATGAATGCCTCCTCACTGTTTTAAAGCCTCCGATCATTACCTATAGTGTAGTATTTGGTTATTAGACCCTGTGAGGATTTACCAAGTGTGTTTGATAGGCCCCTCAAAATTTGTAGCAGCCTTTACAGCACCCAATCGTATTGCTTCTCGAACGTCTATCGTAGCACTGGCATTATACTCCTTGCCGCCATTCTCCTGCATAGACCCTTGCCTGTTCAGAGACACCCAACGTTCATGTATTTGTACGTACTTCTTGCGTGTAACTCAGGGGTCTCGACGCATGTATTAACATTCCAACAAGTTTCCCCAGACTGTTGCCCCTGTTCATGTTATGTTTCCCCCGCACTCCAATAAAGGCAGCTCCTTCGTTGCCGAATGTCACCCCCCGCATCTCACCCCACACCATGACCAAAGCCTCCGATGATGTTTCTACCCAATGTGACCTTCCTCATCTTGGACTACTCATTTGTCTTGCCGCCTACATGCATCGGTGCCTTGGTTTATAGTTGGAGCTAGTCTTGTTGGGGTTTGTATCCGAGAACTGGTTGTTGTCGACATGCTTACATCTTAACACTTCTACTATACATTTCAGGAACCATTGAAGTCTAGACAAAAGCGCGGGCCGCGGATTCACGTGAAAACTTGAAATAACACGTGCTGGAACCCTTACTCTGTGGCAGATACTGGGAATCCAGTCGACAATGGCTGTCTTCATGGTTGATAAGATGATCGGGTACTGACAGAGCGTGATATTTGCTCAATTTGAACCAAAGCCGGTTCATGGTTCAAGGATAAAATCTTGGCTGATGATAAACGACAGAAGCCGGTGGCCAGTGCTGAAGCTGATCTCTCGCATAATTCCACTTCCCCAGACTTTTCACTTCTACGGAGCCGAGGCCGAGACCTTGGAATCCTGGGGAACCCCAGTATCACGACATAACCGCTCCAGTAAGACGTCAACATTGATTGGGTCCGAGGCTTCATGTGCACGTCTAAGTCTGGTAGCGAAACGTGCAAGGAGAGGTCTTGGTAGGTGAAGAGAGGTATATAAGGGAGCTGGAGAACCAGCGACTTTGACGATGTGCAGACTGAATAGCTCCAGCAACAGACAGCCCTTCAATTCCAAAAGAATCTACTTTTTCAACTCTCTCCAAGACCATCAACATGCGCGTTCTTGCCACCCTCGCCCCCGTTGCCCTCCTGGCTACCCAGGTTGTCGGCCAACTCTCTGTCATTCGCGGCGTCCTCACTGGCATTCAGGCTGACGTTGTTGCCTACGGCAACGCCTTCACTGCCAACGATGCCGACGCCATTGCCTCTACTGGAGATCAGCTTCTTGCTACTACTTCCGCTGGTGTCACCACCGTTAACGGTGCCACCGCCGTAGGCCTGATTGACGCTATCGCGCTCCGTGGAGACATTCAGGCTCTTCAGAGCGCTGTCCAGGTTACCTACGACAACGCCGTCGCTCGCCAGCCCGATGTTGAGGCTCTGGGCATCGCCGATGATGTGCACGCCGACTTTGTTGCTCAGCGCTCCGTTGTCGCTGTCCTGGGTGCTGCTGTCATTGCTAAGGTTCCTGCTTCTGTCCGCCCGCTTGCTCAGACTTACGTCGACAACATCGATGCTATCATTGCTGAGGCTATTGCCGCTTACGCTTAAGCCCACGGAAACTTTTGGGTAAATTCTCGGAATGCGCAATGAGGAATACGAACTTTGTTAAGTGAAACACGGCGAGACTCATGAATACAATCCCTCTCTGCTGCCCTGAGCTGCTTTCGAAGTGAATGCAGTCGATGCCGTTATAAGCCACGAACCTGTCTGATATTTGAGAAAGCAAGTGCTAAGCAATAGCCAACGTAGAAACAGTATCGTAGAGTACCAATAGACATAAGTGTTGAGTTCATCAACATGGTTGCCGAGATGCTAGGGAAGCCCTAGTCGAGCATGTGTGCATAGCATAGACTGAGAGATTTCCTCATGACACCGAGACTTAGTTTCATGAAGGCCAAGGACTCCAGTTGAACGAAGTTAAATAGCGATGCCATCTAGGCAGCCAACCAATCGCAGGCCCTTCTCGTTAGATGGACAGAAGTACGATGCATCTTGGCAGAGTCCAACCTATCAGTAAACATAGGCGGCGAACAACATACACATTTTGAGAGCCGGAGAATTTTGATCATCAACCTGGCAGAAACTGCAAGAGGACCTGCACCAAGCCTAGTACGTCACACAGCCTACAATCGATCCCATCTGAACAAACCAATAGACCTCTGATGCATTCTCGGAAAGTGTGCCGTTAGGTACCCTACACGCATGCTCCGGATGAGATTCGAACGGAACGAACAGACAACAACGCGTAGTGAGTTTAATGACACCATTATTTCTTTTTATGAAGACTCTTCTTATGCTCCAAAATTGATTTCCGTTGTCTGGTTCAATAAGCATGGGTTTGCCTTTGCCTTGGGTATTGCCAGAGTTTCCGAGGTGTTGTTATCATTCAAGTCTACAAAGCTGCATGTTTTACCCTCTCAGTCCTATTGAGTTCAGCATCTCTCAGCCATCTCCAGACTCTCCACGTAGAGGTGAGCTTTGACATTTACCCAGCTGCACTATCAGCTTAGTCCCGATGGCTTGGGGAATGACCCACGCGAGGCGCCTCAGTCCGGTGCCGCGCAACACCACAATCGCGGCACGGTTCCTCAAGTGGGGGGAAGCTGATGGCGTGAACACAAGACACCCTGATAACAGAACTTCATGTAAATGGGAATGAGGAGGGTCGAAGATAGCTAGATGGTGCGGGCCGTGCTTTACACATCTGAAGATAGCCCGGGGGACTTGCAGGGACTGAGATAGGGACCCTGCATATCCAGTCTTCCCGATCGACATGTCGGGATGCGGCAGACTACCGCGGCACGGACACCTATGCCAGGCTCTTATCGGTAGCCGTTCTCATACACAGACTGATCGTCGAGAACCGAATGAAGTCGGGTGGTCGCATTGGATGTAACACAGACAGGAGAAAGCAACTTCTCTGATAAGTGTGTGCTTCAACTTCCAGGCTTATCTCCAGAGTCGCCTTGATAGCATTGCTGTATAGACCGAAGACTTCCATTGCCTCGCTGTTGTCCTATCCAAGCGCTGTACACTGTCAAGCTTGTGTGTTCGTTCAAGCAATGGGCATCAACTCCTCAAACGAAGCGGCTTCAGTCGTTCTGGCACCTGAGCCACAGGTTTTGCCTGCGACACTGACCCCTCACGTCGCCGCGAAGGACATCGTTGTGGAAAAGGTCGAACCCATTAACAATGCGACAGCCTTTACTTGCAAGGATGCTCCCGTAGAAAACCAGAGGCCACTCAAGGTTCGGGTGATTGGAGCGGGTTACTCAGGTGTTTACCTGGGCATCAGGATCCCGCAGCGACTACGCAACATCGACCTCAAGATTTACGAAAAGAATGCTGGTGTCGGTGGAACTTGGTGGGAGAACCGCTACCCAGGATGCGCCTGTGACATTCCTTGTAAGTTGTGAAACTCCCAATTATACTATAGATGTGTGTGCACCTATCGACTGGCGAGCGCTGACTATGTATGAAGCTCACTCCTACCAATACACTTTCGCACCGAACAAAGCCTGGTCAGGGTTCTACGCACCCGCGGAAGAGATTTGCGAGTATATAGACAGCGTTGCAACGAAGTATGGCGCAAAACGGTACATCCACCTTCAGCATAAGGTGACGAGCAGCATTTGGGATGACATCGCGAAGAAATGGTGAGACTCAGAGACCTCTTTGACCAGCGTCGTCGCACAGTGACTGATAATCGGCTTCAGGACGATCACCGTCGAGAATGCAAGCGGCGTCTCATTTACTGAAGTGGTTGACATTGTCATCGCCGCCCGTGGTAACCTCAATGATCCTGCATGGCCGGAGATCCCTGGCCTCGACACCTTCAAAGGCAAGAAGATCCACTCAGCAGCCTGGGACCAGGATTACGACTTCAAAAACAAGAAGATCGGTATCATTGGAGGAGGCTCAAGCTCCATTCAAATCGTCCCCGAACTCCAAAAAGTAGAGGGCGCCCAACTGAGCTGCTTCGTTCGCAGCAAGGTCTGGATCTCCAACCGCTTTGGAGATGAGACCATGGCACAGCTTGGCTGGGATCCAGCCGATACAAAATGTAGGGTTTCCGGCAATCAAAAGACCTATACTATGCAGCTTTATCTAACGTACAACAGTCTCTGCAGAACGCCTTGAAGAGTTCTCAAAGGACGACGACACGTATCTCAAGTTCCGCAAGCGCATTGAAGATGATGGCAACATGGTCCATTCCTCGAGCATTCGGGGATCCGACATGCAGAACATGTTTGTCTCGTTCTTCTCAAAGATAACTCAAGAACGCCTTGCCGGACGACCTGACTTGCTCGAATCATTTTCGCCTTCCTTCGGCGTTGGCTGTCGACGTCTAACACCAGGCCCAGGCTACCTCGAAGCTCTAACTCAACCCAATGTTGACTTCATCACCCAAGGAATCGACTCTATCAATGAGAAAGGTCTGAAGTTGACAGGACTGGATGGCCGACAGGTCGATGTCGATGTTCTCGTATGCGCGACTGGCTTCCACACCAGCTACGTTCCACCATTCCCTGTGAAGGGTCGCGGTGGTCGTACGATCGAGGAGAAGTTTGATCCTTTCCCTGGAACCTACCTCACCATCGGCTTGGACGATTTCCCCAACTACTTCATGATGCTCGGTCCGAACTCAGCTATTGGTGCTGGATCATTGACCTGCCTTCTGGAGTCTAAGGGTGATTACATCGTCAAGTGCATCCGTAAACTGCAGAAGGAGGACTATGTGACCATGACCCCGAAGCGCGCCCGCGTCGAGGACTTCACCGAGTACATCTCAGAGTACTTCAAGAAGACAGTATACATGGATGACTGCAAGTCTTGGTACAAGGTCGGAGGGCGAGGTGACAAGGTCTCTGCTTTGTGGCCAGGAAGCATCCTACACCTGATGGAGACTCTACGGACACCAAGGTGGGAAGATTATGATTATGAGTCAACAGATGAAAATCGACTCAGGTGGCTTGGAAATGGCTGGAGCATGTGTGTAATGGAGGACGAAGAGCAAGGCGATCCGAGCTGGTATCTTAACCCGGAGTACGTGGATGTGCCACCGGAGGAGCAGCCAGAGAGGGACCCCAAGATCAAGGCTCGACCATGGTCTCATTGATAGACATAGAATCGCATTGTATTTTCATTTCCAAATCTCTTTCCTATCCATCCAAGCTTTGCAACAGAAGATTTTACTTACCTCGTACATCTCTACCACTGACTGTGAACAACCTGGTCCATGTGGACAATCAGGAAGCTGGTGATCGGTCACACCCTTACCGTGTGGCTCGCTACTCGAGGCCGTCGCAGCCCAATCTCACGTTCGCCAAACTCTCAGGACCAAGATCTGCCAAGTGCCATTCCGGTACAAGCTTTAGATGGAGCTGTCGTGCTCACTGAGGGTGTCGGGCCGCGACCCTGGTGTGTGGGGTTAGCACATGCAAGGGTCCAGACTCCAAGAAGTAAAGCATGAGCATGAGAAGGGATGACCACATTCAAACTTCTCACCGCAGCTGAACCTCCTTGACATCGGGACAACGCCTCCCTCTTATCTATCCGACGCTGCCTTTCGAATGATAGGCAGCCGGAACGATCTGGGTAACTTTGGTCGGTATAGCACATCCAGCGACATCGAGGACACACTCAGCCCCGCCCAGTCTACTCAGCTTCAACAACACATGACCAAAAAAAGTTTGAGTGAGAAGACAAAAGAGAGTAGCCAGACAACATGTTCTCCTTCTTGCGAGCGGCGCACCCGCCGAGAACCAACAACACGGCGAACAACCCCATCGCCTATGATGACGGCCGTTCATCAGTCACCTTTGCCAAACCTGGCTCAGACTATATCATGACGCATCGCATCCCGCCAACTACCAAAGAGCACGGAACCTCTATCGTGACTCCCCCATTCCATTACCACATCTATCAGGACGAATACTTCCGTGTCCAGTCTGGCAAGGGCCACTTCTACCGAGGTGTTGACCCCAAGCCATTCGCCATTCTCTCCGACGAGCCTGGCGGCAAGAGTACCGCATCAATCAAGGCAGGAAGATACCATCGCTTCGAGAACGCAACTGAGGATAGAGATCTGGTTGTGGACATTCACCTCACCCCGGAGTCTTACGAGACGGAGCAGCGCTTCTTCAGGAACTTTTTTGGGTACTTGGACGATTGCAGGGCGGCCGGGCAGGCGCCCAGTTTCTTCCAGTTGATGGTTTTCCTGCACGATGGAGATACACCGCTTGCTGTGCCGGCGCCTTGGGAATGGCTTGGGAAGGTTGCCAGTAGGCTATTGCTGTGGAGCGCAGCATTCTGGGGACGGTTTATCTTGGGATACCAGGTGACTTATCCTGAGTATTACGAAGAGGGCAAGTCGAAATAAGTGCGCCGTCAGGGCTCCACGAAAGGGCCTCCAGCATTGAGACAACTACTTGGCGGATTAATTTGTAACATTGGTCATTGTATTGCACAATCTATAGGTGTGCTTGAGTGCGTCCATAGTATTTCATCCGTCGACGTATCATTTGATGCAACTTGCTTGGATTCGAGGAATCTATCGACCTTCATACCCGCAGAGGAGATGCTATGCAACTGAAGGAACTAGTTCTTTGCCTCAAGTGTACATGCTTATACTAATCGCGTACAGCACGGCATCCCATGGCATGATCTCAATTTACAATCCATCAGTTTAGGTCTAACTTAAAACATGTTGAGTCGGAATTGCCCATAAGAACCTCCTATCCTGTAACGGTACACACATGAAATCCTAGTCAACACGATGCGCCACTGATAAGAAGACTCCTGTAGGAAGGAATCTGCACGATCATGGCTCATCTGCTCAGAGAGCGGCAATGCTGATGTGTCGGGACCCGAAGCAGATCCGAAGTTGGCGTGAAGCGGGTAAGGCACCTATCGGGACCCGCCAGCAACCGCTCATGATTGATGCGATAAAACCAGTGACGACTGGTGATTCAAACTAAGCAAACCACTCTGTTCTGACGCAAAGCGACGCAGTTATGCCATCTTCTTCGTGGAATTCCACGCCCTGGGTGGCAGCTGGCTCAGCATGGCACAAGCATCGAGTCCCATACAAAACCGATGGTACATATCTTCATACCGTCGATATCTGGGCACCAAAAGACTCCCAGAATGACTCCACAACTCTTCCAGCCGAGAGATTGCCTGATCCAGAGGGTCCATGGATAGTTTATATCCATGGCGGCGCCTGGCGAGATCCTCTCGTCGACTCTTCGTCGTTCGAGCACACCGCTCTCAAACTGCTTGGCGCTGACGATTGTCGCATCGCCGGTATCGCTTCAATCAACTATCCGCTTTCAAGTCACCCGAACCATCCAACTCATCCAGCGCCACCTCGCGACTCATCTCTACCGATTGACGAGGCTCGCACAGCGAAGCACCCGGACCACATCATTGCCGTCCTCTCGGCCCTCGACTACCTTCAGAATGAGATCGGCGTCGCTCATAACTACATCCTGTCGGGACATAGCTGTGGTGCTACGCTGACTTTCCAAGTCGTCATGAGCGCGAGCCGGTGGGCGACTGGAAATGTTCGTGGACTCGCGACACCGAAAGTTCGGAAGCCAGAAGTAATCGTCGGCCTGAACGGCCTCTATGACCTGAAATACTTCATTGATAACCCCCCAGAATCTCATGCCAATCTGAAACAGGCATATGTTGATTTCACGAAGGGCGCATTCGGCGAAGACGAGCAGGTATGGAGGACTGTCTGTCCAACTGACGTTTCTGACTGGTCTGCTGAGTGGCCTGAAGGCCGGGTGGTCATTGTGGTCCAGAGCAGGGAAGATGGCCTTGTGCCATACTCCCAAACAGAACTCATGAAGGAGTATCTTGCGAAGTTTTCGAAGCTGACGGTTGCGGAGATGAACGCTGGAGGTGACCATAACGACATGTGGAAGACAGGCGACGAACTGGCTACTATCATGGCAGACGTTGTCTCGAAGTACACTTAGCGTCAGCATAATTATACTAGAAAATATCGCTACAAATATTCACATTTGCGCAGTGCAATTTGTTGTTCGTCAGCGCCTAGCAAGATACGCATCCCAGGCGTCAACCAATTTGTCAAGTCCAATCTCGTCCCAAAGCTTTCTGATAGCTGACGAAGGTCCAGCGGATCCCTCCTCCGCAATTTCCTGTTCCAAAAGACTATTCTGTGACTTTCCATAGACTCTCATCTTCCTCGAGCAGCGGAATTCGGGCCACGGCGCGTCCCCGTAAACGAAGCTCAGCACGTCGCGGGCGAAAGTGTGAGCTACTTCCAATTGCGATTCGCTCATGAGATGCTTGTAGTTGAGGAACAGATACGCAATGTCTAAACAATGCGCTGAATGACCTTGATGAGGGCCTTCCCACGGATTCGGTTCCTGGAAGTAATAGGTCCACGATTTTGAGGGCCAAGAGAGTGCATAGCCTTGTGTAGAGGCAAAGTACTTCAGGTCGGTTCCGAACTGGAGTATGCTCAATTGAACCTGTCCAGGAGCATGTCCTGGTGTAGACGATACTCCATATAGACTCAGGATCTTCGCAATGCTTGGGTGCTGATCGAGAGGAACAAACCGTCGCAACACATTGGTGAAGTCTTCCACTAACGACGACTCGTCTCGACCAGCGAATATGCCAAGTACTTCGAAGATAGCCCCGTCAAGGTCAGTGGACCCGCTCATGAGAGGGACGCTGTGTCTGACAGGCGGCTTCGCATGCATTGCTTGGAATGACGGCAGTTGATCGTCGTCCACAACCGGACCCAAAGGTACGGACGGTGGCACTTTGGCGAGAAGCTCGTCTGAGGCAGTGGCAGTCAAAAGACGAACTTGTTCCTCAACTGACAGCCTAGAGTCTATGCCAAGGCACTCAATGACTGTACGATATGCAGCCTGTGCTACAGATCTAGGGAAGACTGACGCTGCCATCAAGTTTCCGCTCAAGCAGACAGCGCGATCAAATGGAGGCGCATTGACCTGTTCAAGGTTGAGCATATGCATGATCGAACCTTGAGAAAGTCAACCATGATGCCGAAAAGTGAGATAGAGTATGAGGATATGCCTACTTCCGCCTGCACTTTGTCCGATCGCAGTGACTTGGTCAGGGTCACCGCCAAAGCCAGCAATGTTCTGACGCAGCCATTGGAACGCAGCACCTTGATCCAAGATGCCTCTGTTGGGCGGTGCACCTGATGCTCTCAACTCATCGCTGTCCAAGAAGCCTGGAACTCCCAAGCGATAACTGATGCCGATGTTAGGAACAACTGAGATAAGGGGAGTTTGTAGTTGAGTACTGACTTGATTGAGACACCCACAACGGGCTTGCCGATGGATACTGAGAATGCAACGAAGGCAGCAAGGTCGTAATGAGGGGCCCAGGTACCTCCAAAGAGGAAACCACCACCATGAACAAAGCATATGACGGGTAAACAAGCTTCTGCACTGTCTGGAACCTCTGCTGGGACTGTAATGTTTAGATTCAGCCCCTCTACATCAGATATAGATGGCAGGGGTGGCTTCTCAAGAGATTTCTGTATGAGGCCGAATTCTATATCACATCCTATGGGAGATGTCACGACACTCGGGCTAGAGAAGCAAGGCATTAGTCGATTAAAACCCTGAGACATCTGTGTGAGTCCAGTCACTCGGCGCGGAACGGCTTGATAGCAACATAGGGAACATACCCGAATGCCTTCGCGTCAACCTTGCCCCCATAATCTTTCTTGACTGCTGGCGGTGCGAAGCGATGCGCCAATGTAGCATAATGGATGCCCAGATATTGGACTACATCTTCACTACCATGCCGAGTACCAATAACCTGCCCCAGTTCGGGATGCTTCAGTGTGATCGCCATGTCGGAAACTGGATCATCAATATTCGATGGTCGTTGACCAGCGCGAGCTCTGAGAAGTCTGTCCAGCCGTCCTTCGTATTTCGGAAGACCGGCTTCGTTATCTCCCATGAACCTGAAGCAGTATCGTCTTTATCCCAGCGATTGCCTCGCATATACTATTACCCCAGACTTGGTACACGTTCCGACACTAACTTCGGACCCTGAGCGATTGCGAGTAGGTGCACTTGCCGCGGCCTAGCCCCCTAATCTGAGGGATCCAGAACTCCTATCGAGCCGGACGATTAGCAACCAACAAGTCAGGCAACCACCGTTTTAGCGGGCGTTCCAAGATTCTTCAGGCGAGATTTAGTGCTCGCCTTGCGCAGAGAACCCTGGAACTCGCCCCTCCCCCGCACTGTGCTTGAAGCGTCGCCATGCTGCTAGTCACTAACACTAACAGACGCCTCATGGATCCAGGACGAGAGCGTTCCCCATCAGCGAGATAAGCGATTCTAGAACAGAATCAGCCTCCGGCCGCCATGAGGGGGCTCGAACTTTGAGTCGTAATGCGCCAGAAGGTCTTTGTTGACGGCTGCGATCATTCTGGCATACGTCTCCTCGTCTCCAACTCCCGCGACACCAATAGTCAGCCTGGGATACCATGCCTCGCCCGAAGGTCCGACCTGAGGCACGCCGACGCGCCGTGGTCGCATGTGTCCCTTGCCAGATGAGCAAGAAGAAGTGCGATTCACGAACTCCATGCGCCAACTGTTGCCGAAGATCCTATGAAGCCAATTGCGTCTATGACCTGAAAGCATGTCCTCGCCCATCTCGACGCTCTGGCTCCCTCAGCACTATTCAAGCGCGTCGTCCAGCAGAGATAGCTGAGCGAAGAAGCAGCTTTGTCACTCAGAGCGGCGATTTCGGGATTGAGTCGTCGTCATGCGCGGATAATAGGTCTATCAACGGTCTGCAGATACCGCGAACACCGGAATCAACCCTCGCTCCATGCTCAAATGCTACTCCAAACGATTCGGTCTCACCAGGCATGTCTAATATTCATGGTGATCTATCTGGAAGCCGGCCAATGGGTAACTCAGGGGCTGGGAAAGGTCAGTGATCACCAGTCAGGACTTCGATCGACAAATGTCGTAGCCGTGAATTGACCCTCGATTAGTGTCTATGGGCGATTCCGCATCGCTTTCATTCCTAGATTTCCTGCGGCACACGTTTCACTATTACATGGGGCCATCGCCCTTCACAGATAAGCAGATGGCAAAAGCCATGCTGGAAGCGGTCTTCCCCCTCCGTGTGTCAGATGACATACAAGAGGGAAGCCCCGAAAGCCAACTCAACGTCGAGGAAAAGAAGGACTACTTGGACCGTTTCTTCATTGCCGTATGTATATTGCCGAAATCCTGTTACGACGGAAGGGGACTAAAAGGGACAGACTACCGGCCTCATCTACCTCTACTCACCCCAAGAGATGCTCATTATTCTTGAGGATATGGAACCAGCCACTGGTCATTCACCAGAAAAGCCAAACTCCCCAAAGTACGGACCACGAGATGCCGTAGTTGATATGGCGATTGCGATTGGAGGACAAGGCTGTGGTACCACACCGAAGAGCTTATACCACGCCCAAAGACACTTCAACAGGGCTCAAAAGTTCGCTTTCGAGGGAATGCTTCTTGACCCCAGCATTGACATGGTCGCTGTCTTCCTGATGATGAGCACCTACATGCTCAATGGATGCAAGAGAAACGGGGCTTTCATATATCTTGGAGTTGCTGCTCGATTAGCACAGTCTTTGGGACTACATGTCACGGAGACATATCAACACTTGCCATCGAAAGAACGAAGGTTCAGGTAAGACAATGTTCCCGAAATTTCTCGCGGACCTCAGTGTTTAACACGGCATGGATAGATCACAAGTATGGAAGAGCCTCCGCATACTTGATATCGCATTTGGTGCGGTTCTTTCACAAACACCAGCATCGGCTTCATCACCAAGAAGTCGCTTTGGAGATGCCTTCTTCTCTGTCAGCGATGATCTAGAACCAAAGAGTCCGGAGTATAACTCCATGTCTGCCAGCTTCGAGGTCTGCTTGATTCTAGAACAAATCACAGACCACCTCGACCATGGGCAGGAGACAGACCTTGTTTCGATACAAGACTTTCTCAGACGGCTCAGGGAGCTCACAGAGGGACTTCCAGCAAGCGTAAAGATGTCCACCGTCAGCTCGACCATATCTTCTGAGCAAAGACGACAGACCTTGGGAAACTTTGCTGTGTCTTGCTTCTACTATTACTCTGTCATACTGGTCACAAGGCCAGTATTGATATCGAATCATTTAGCGAACTTGAAGCGCCTGGACCAGTCGTCAAATACTTCCTTTGACGTCAACTCTGCTCGTGAGACCGATGAGATCGCTCAGGTCTGCGTGGATGCAGCGATCTTGTTGGTCGAGACAACACGCAGGGCACACTCAGTCGGATTACTTCTCCAGCAAATGGCACTCCTTAAGTAAGTCATATTGCATTGTTGATGGACGAGCATTACTGACAATTTCATCAGAGCGTGGCTCTTCAGCGCATGCCTCATTCTGGGGTTCTCTATATTCGTTGATATCACACTATCGGAGACTCCATCAACATTAGAAGCAGAGGCAGCCTTGCGTGGAGGCATTTTCGTCATCAGAGATCTGGCTCAGACAAGTCCTCAGGCCCATCACTATCTAGACGTATTGACGGAACTGCAGAGCGCGATACACAAATATCGAGAGCGTCTAGTACCACCTAAAAAGAAGAAAGGAGGACAGTTCCTAAGCCAAATATTCATACTCGACCAGGACAAGAGTGTACTAACAGAGTCCGTACCGGACACGTCGACATATACGCCCTCAATGGCTGCAGAGCCGAGTGACGACACCTCAGGTGCGGGTTTGTGGATGTTACAGCAAGCAGCAGAGGCATCACAAGGCGTCAATAACATCTGGCGAATATCTGATGATAATGCACCCTTGACTGATCCGTCGTTGTCCGGACCAGTCGGCGCAGGCGGCGTACCACTTTCTGTCGGCGGCTTCGACCTACATTGGGGATCGATATCAGTGCAGGCGACTGATGATTTCTTGTTTGCAACAGACTCGTTTGCAGGCATGTTAGACCAGTTCTGAGCGATTCTTGGCGGCCCTTTGTACGATGGAGATCGGAGTTATATTATTGGTTATTCCCCGTGAATCTATGAAGCTCTTGAAGCTCATTTAGGAATCTAAACCTCAGCCTTTTGACCAGTCGCCTCCCTTGAGCAGATATTAGTGATCGAGTAGTCATAAGAGAGGATCTTGACTTACCGTGCCGAGAGCCTCTTGGCCGCGATAGAAGTCCTTTGCAAGTACCGATCCCATCCATTGGGGTAAAGTTTTGTCAAGACCAGCTTCGGTATCGAAGCCTCGACCTCCACCGACAAGTACTGACTTGCCATTCAATCCGCCGTCGACAGCACACTGCAAGATGAGCTGTCCAACTTCTGCTGGGGTGTTGATAGGCAAACCTCGTTGAACCCAAACCGATCGGACGCTGTCCATCAACTGGGTATCTGTTGCCCATGGACAGATCGCATTGACGCGGACACCATAGTTGACAGGGGCCCATGCTTTCAGAGATCTCATCAGACCAATGACCCCATGCTTTGCTGCCCCATATGAGAAGAGACCTGCTTGTTCAACGATGCCTGCAATCGATGACACCAAGACGATGGATTTTGAGAAGGGTCTGTGTGCTCCATTCGTTGCAACGGCTTTATCGTCTTCCTTCATGAACGCTAGAGCTATGCGGCAGAAGAGCACGACACTGGTCAAATTGATATCAACCGCATCTTTGAGGGGTTGTGGTTCGGTCTTGACAGTTTCGAGGTTAAGTTCGTCTGGCTGGAACCAACCACTTGGCTCCGTTACTGCGGCGCAGGATATGGCGATATCCACATATCCTCTCTGCTCATACGGTGTTCGGAACAATTGCAACTGGGATTTGTAGTCGCGGACGTCGAGTTTCTGGAATTGGACCGAGCCCTTCTTCCCGGTCGATACCTTTTGAAGGGAACTGACTAGTTTCTGCCCTCTAGCATCGTCCCAGTCGCCAAAGTAGACATGTGCGCCGGCCTCATAGAGCAAAGTGACAGTTGCTGCGCCAATTCCCTGTGCACCACCTGTATCCAGCCAGTCAGCTCAGACGTGTGTTGATTCTTCCCAAGCAGTATTGTACCTGTCATAACGACTACCTTTCCTTCCACATCGCCGGCGATCTCGGGCGTGAAGACGATCTCGGCCATGGTGACAGGTATTGATGACGGTGGTGTCGCCTGTGAACACAATGAGCAGCTTCAGTGACAAGTTGGCCTGAGCATATGGCACAAGCTGACATACAGAGCATTGATAACGCAGTATTGCACCTTAACTGATGGGATGATACGGCTATACGATCTTTGGACTTAATGCTTGTTGGGACTATCTTTGTGTGATACCGTGCTTTTGCCGCGAGTGCCGTTGCCGCGACTTCGAAGCTAAAGACGCCCCCAGACATTCATCGGCATGCACACCTTTGATAGCGGCTCAGCTGTAATCCTGGACACAGGGTCCAGTGTCCTGGGATACTTTATCGGCCAGGCTACAATAATCAGGATTCTTAGATCGCTATCGCCAAATGCTGTCAAGTACATCAGGGTGCTGACGTTCATTATTTGCAAAGACACCGGTATTGATGCCACCAGGCCAACGGCAAATCTTCACGACTGCTAAGAATCGCACCCTTACACCTCTCAAATATCAAGATGGCAGTTACATCGGAACCGCTGAACCAGCTGCCAACCGGCGCAGGCCGCTTGTCAGTCATCGTCACGGGCGGTGCAAGCGGCATTGGATTAGCGATTGTTCGATTGTTTGCTAGTCAAGGTCATATGATCACTATTCTTGACGTCAACTCTCAATCTGGAGCTGGAGTCATTTCGCAGCTGGCAAAAGAGTTTCCACAAGCATTGCTGAGCTTCAAATGGTGCGATGTCTCATCATGGGAAGGACAGTACGCAGTCTTCGAACAAGCTTATCAGGAGCATGGCAATCGCATTGATGTGGTTATTGCAAATGCTGGAATCTCAGAGCCAGGAGCCGGTGCATTTGACTGCGTCCCAAGAGAGTTTCCTCAGAAACCGCAGCTTAGAATGCAGGATATTAATTTGAACGGAGTGCTCTACAGTGAGTCTGGGTCTTAAGAGTACCTGAGGAAATCTAACCAGGACAGGCACCGGACTGGCAGTACACTACATGCTCAAAAATGAGATAGGCAGCCGCCTACCATCCTCGAGGGGATCTATTGTGTGTACGGCATCAGCAGCAGCCATCTATCCCTTCCCAGTCTCCCCTCTCTACGCCGCTTCGAAGTCCGGAATGGTCGGATTCGTCCGGTCGATGGCCATCAGACTTGCACATAGCAAGATTCAGATCAATGCTCTGGCCCCTGGCGTACTAGGTAAGCTCTAATCGATGCTGGTGTGCACTCCGTTGTGTTACATGCAGATTCACTGACGTCCTCCCTGCAGAGACCAACATCACTCCGGATAAGGAGTTGTTCAAGAAGATGGTCATCACTCCCATGTCAACCATGACCAGAGCGGTGACTCAATTTATCACGGACTCATCTAGAACTGGACAACTGGCTGAATTACATGGAGACACCATCACTGAAAGGCCACCTGCAGATTATGCCGATGCCGACGTTGCACATAACAACAAGATGTTTTGGGAATTGGGCCACGCTTAGAACTGCTATATCAAAACTGAAACCCTATATTCTTCATCTCCAATTATGAATCATTGTGTTATCTTCGGCTTTGATCAGGAGAGAGGCGCACATCTTAGCAGCCAAGCACTCTAGATACGCCGTTGTCGGCAAAATTAGAGCGCCGCGACCCAGACATAAAGCGGCAGATGTTTCTTCCCCGACACTTATGACTCGAATTCCTGCGACGCGTGTCAGATCTCACTTCGTGATACTGTTTCGACGATATCGTATCACGGCCATGAGCCTGGGCGTTCTGATCGGCACCAGATTGAGCAGGTGATGCAGTTCGGCTAGTGTCCTTGGTTGGCCCGCGGCAAAGGGCCAGTCGAGATACCAAGCCTCATTGGTGTCCCCTCCCGCGCAGACCAATATGGAGTTCAGCTATCCGAGGAACCGAGACATCCATCTTGGCTATCATGCTCCACAACCCTGCTTGGTCCACTGAATGTTATCTTCCTCTAGCCACATGGAATGGCGCCAAAGCGCTAGCATGGGCGCGACTCGAGTCGGCACCGGACCCCAGATTGTGAGGCTTGATTCTAGATACGTTATCAATTGATGGTCTAGCCGACCAAACCATTGGATCCTAGCTCTGCTGGGTTAGAAATGCCGTTTGACGACGTCGCATGGCACATTGACCTATAAGTTACCCCGGATCCACGGTGTCACATTCTCAACATCTCCGGCCAAGGACCAACAACCTAGACAAACTTGACAATTTCGTAATTCATTGGACACATCAATCAGTCGTTTACTCTGAACCAGAATCTCGTCGTCGCAATGGGTCTAGGCATTCTCCCGGACAAGCACCTCGACCATGTGCCTGGCACATCCTTCATGAACGAGAAGGGCATCGTGACCAACGTGGAGGACGTGCCTGATTCACACAGCAACCTGAAGCATGACCCTTCCGGCAAGTTCGTGTTAGTCCCGCAGCCGTCTGACGATCCCAACGATCCCCTTAACTGGCCGAGATGGAAGAAGGAGATGTTTACCGTTTCTATCATCATCGGCTGCGGTGCTGTCGGCGCCGTTGGTCCGCTACTCAGCTCAGCCATCGTCCCTCTTGCTGAGCAATTCGATGTTCCAATTCAACGTTTCACACTCGGCTTCAACGGCTCCAGCCTTATCGGTCTCGCCGTGGGAAACCTCTTCTGCAACTCCCTTGCCATGATGTTTGGAAAACGACCTGTCTACCTAGCCACTGCTCTGGGCCTTTTTCTCAGCACCCTTTGGAGTGCGGTTGCCAAGGACTTCGTCTCTCTATCAGTCTCTCGGGCTGTACAAGGTGTCTGCATCTCACCCATGGAAGCCTTGATCCCCGCATCCATTGCCGAGATCTGGTTCGTCCACGAGAGAGGCTTTCGCAACGCTGTTTTCAACCTCGGTGTTCTGGGAGGCATCAATCTCGCATCACCTATTGGTAAGATACTCGTAACTTAAGGCCCGTGTACTGGCTAACAGATGACCCAGCGGGACCCATCATTGACAAAGCGGGCTATAAAGCTGCGCTCTGGGGCATGACTGGCGCCTTCGGCTTACAAGTGATTCTCACCATCTTCTTCATGCCTGAAACAACATACGACCGTTCCACTGAAGGAGTTGCAGCAACCTCGACCGCGAGGGATGTTTCAGGAGATGAGAAGTCTCCCGAAGATATCAAGAGCACATCCGTTCCCGAGACTCTTCCACCAAAGAAGGCGCACTCATTCCTGTACACACTCAGACCATGGAGTGGGCAGTGGAACCCTGATCATTTCTGGTACAACGTGATTGCACCTTTCAGGATGCTTGGATCCCCACTGGTCATCTGGGGCAGTTTCCAGCTTACGATCTGCATGAGCTGGCTCGTCCTTCTTGTCATCACCTTATCTCAGATCTTCACTGGCCCGCCCTATAACTTCTCGGTGACTGCGGTTGGACTTGCTAGTCTGTCCTCTTCTGGCGGCATCCTGATTGCAACAGCACTTGCAGGCTTTCTAGTCGATGGTCTTGTCAAGTTCATGTCTCGAAAGAACAAGGGCATATATGGTGAGCACAATCTATGCAATGAGAGTGGAAAAGGAATGCTAACTGCTGTATTTTCCCAGAACCCGAATTCCGCTTGCCTATCGTAGCTCTTCTCACTACATTGAGCGGAGCTGGCTTCTTTGCCTGGGGTCAGAGTCTTCATAACGCTGATCCCTGGCCGATTCCGGTCATCGTGTGTCTGGGCATGATCAATCTCGGCGTGCAATTCGGAATTGTTGGTGTTGTTTCCTATGTCATCGACTCTCACCGTAACGAGGCGGTTGAGGCATATGCCATGATGAGCTTCTGCAAGAACGTCTTCGCCTTCGCCATGACATTCTACGTCAACAATTGGATTGCTGCCCAAGGAGTGAAGGAAACCTTCTATGTCGTGGGAGGTATCACTATCGCTGTCAGTTCTATGACGATTCCGATGTACATCTATGGGAAGCGCGCTCGCAGCTTCGCCCATCGACACGGCTTGATGGTTGAGGTCGCCAACGACAGCGTTGATGAGAGCAAGTGAGAGGGCAGAGGGCAACGATATCCTACAGACTTGAGGAGAGGACGAACTGTTGATGATCTTGAAGTCTCGACTTTTAGGTTTATTGAGTAGGCTTCCTAATAGTCTAAAGCGCATATACTTTGTGAACCATCGTTGGCTCCATGTCCTGTATAAGCCGAATAAGACTGGGCCTCTCCAGTGGGCAACTTCTGTTCTAGGCCACTGATGACCGGTCACAGCGCCCAAGGAACATCCTTGAAGTCCAGATCACGAGCGGGCCACGCTCCCAGTTGTTGCGCATGGTCAACCAGAGCAAACTCTCCCTCAGGTGCCCTGCTCCTCCAAGTCTCCTTCGCAAACGCAATCATCATATCAGTGCCATTCAGAAGTGTGCTGCTGGTCCAGAGCTTGCCGTCACTGACCCAACGCTTCTCGATCCAATTAGTTCCCGGAGCCTGCTGCTTCAGCATAGGCAAGAATGGGCGAGGTCCTGTCGCAGTCTTTCCCTCGAGGATCCCGGCGGCCTGTGGCACCAAGACGCCACCGCAAATGGTCAGAAATGCCGAGCAATCCTCCCATGCTTTCCGAACAAACGCCAGCTCCGCCTCGTTTGGAGTATACTTCATGTTGTGCGCTCCGATCAGCACGATGTCGAGAGGCGGGCATGTCTCGAAAGAATCCTGCATTCTATGATTAGTCCCACGGGTTATCCATGTAGCGGCAGACGGACGACGCACTGTAGGCTCCAACTTGATTCCAGAAGTGAGCTTCATGGTCTGGGGTGGTCCGACTTCAGAGACCCAATGAAATTGGAACTCCATGCGCTGTGCCTTCACACCAGCAGGCAGTATTTCCTCAGGGATACCGAAGTCCTCTGCAGAGTTGAGCGCACTGAGCAAATCAATGGGAGCGACATCGAGAATCTCGGTGACTCTGGCTCAATTTCAGCTTCTGCTTCCTTATGGGGCCTCCAACTGATTGCAGATATTCCTTACGAGTTCATCAAGATAACGCCCACGTGGATTGGCCGCTGTGGGTTGCTGAGGTTCAGAGGTGTAGACATTGTCGCTGTTGCCTGTCGGTTTTCTTTTCGTTTTCGGACGTGGGATTGCTTCGAGAATGTGCTTGGGTAATCTGGAACTCACGGAAATAACAAATATAAAATCTGCCCTTATTTATATCAACGTCTCGTGAACTTCTCCCGCCGTGAAGCATACGCCGAACGCTGCCGGTGTTAGTCGGGGCAATTCCCTCCGCATGTGGGGCTTCCCCGACGGCTGTGTACGGGTTGGCTCAAAAGCGCCGACCTGCATCGGCGAAGTCGTCGTCAACCTCTCCTAATCATCGAAGGTCTTCAGCGAAATTGTTCTCACAGGTCATCGGGTTGTATAGCACCTCTGTCGACATCAGATACAAAGGCAATACCTCCGAGGACCAGCGGCAGCCGCGAGGCCTCCAAGACCCCCAGGCACCTACCCCTCTGTTTCTTATGACGGCGCCGGGGTGTCGCATTCTCAAGCAACGGGAATTCAGTACTAGATCACGAACCCTCTCAGAATGAAGGTTCCTACCGCGGCAACCCCATCGGATGCCGCAGTCCGCTCGAGAGCCTGTGAAGGCTGCCGGGTGGCCAAGATTCGGTGTCGAGCGAGTTCACAGCCCGGAGTTTGTCAGAAGTCCGTTCCTTGAGTGACCGTCCCTTTCCGAGATTGAGATTCACTAACCGACATCTACAGATGCCTCGACTCCAGAAAGGAGTGTGTTTCCAAGACTGGGCCTCGCACTCGTCGACCCAAGAAGGCACTTGCTGAATGGTGAGTCGCCTGAGATCCTGCCATCGAATTATTGTCCCAGTGCTGGTTTCCAATCGTGCACGGCTCGTCCTTGCTGAGCTCCTAGCTGTCCTTCATTATTCGCGCTGACATTCTCCATCGCAGTCCCGTGTCCTCGAGTACTTCTAGCAAAGAAGCTGCATCTTCAAGCACATTCAGCATTGACTTTGCGCTGACTGCAGAGCCCGAGCTCGAAGACACCTTTGACATCCTTCGTTCTATGCATGAACCACATATCGATTCCTTATTGCCATCAATTGAGGATGATGTGGGCTTTGGGCATGGTCTCGAGTTCCCTGACAAGCTGCCAAGTCCGGCACCCACGCCAGCCTCATCGACAAGGGAATACTCAATCACCGACCTTGATGGGAAACCGCAGTTCAGCCTAGCTTCGGCAGAGTCTTTACTCGAACACTTCCGCTCCATGCTGACATATCTTCCATGCGTTGAGATTCCTCGAGATACCACGGTTCAGTCACTGGCTTCTGCCAAGCCCTTTCTCCTTCTCGCCATCCTCACGAGTGCTTCGGCGTCCAAGACGCTCCAAGGGCATAACCTCTATGATGCTGAGTTCCGCAAGGTCCTTGGCCTCAAATTTGTGGCTGCAGGTGAGAGAACACTTGAACTACTACAAGGTCTTCTTGTCTATTGCATCTGGTAAGGATCAGTCACGAAGCAAAGCCGAGCCTCGTCCTAAGCACCAATCCGCAGGTACCCTTTTCATATTCGCCCTCAAAGCAAACAGATGTTCCGATACATACGCATGGTTGTTGACCTGGTTCACGACCTGGGCTTGGACGACGCCGCCGAAGATCATGTGTTACCCCAAGGGAGTGACGAGCATCTCGAAAGGCTCCGTGCATATCTGGGCCATTGCTACCTTGAGGCAGTGTCGGTGATCCCTGAGTGCTCTGGGTTTGAAGCTTGATGCTGACGATGAATGCCTTAGATTCACGTCATCATGGCGACCACTTATGCGTACCTCTGCTAGCAATGCTGCCTGGATCCTGCGATGCTGTGACACGTTGCAACACCATGGTCGAGGAGCTCCGGACACGATTATAGTTGTTCTTGCGAAGGAGGGTATTCTGTACTCACAAGCCACGAGTGCCATCTTCGCACGTGGACAGCAAACTGAAGACCAACGACGATTGCTTCTACTTGGCCTTCACGCCCGATCTTGCGAGATCCGTCAACAGATTCCGGTCGATATAGCTTGCTCTGGTGAGTATTCAAGATGCGGATGCCAGGACCCAGGAATCAGCCTGTTTGGCTAATGAAACGCAGGACCCGTCAAGCTCACCACTTTATTTCTTGAGTTATATCTCAATTCGGCTGGTATTCTGCAAAGGCACGATGATCGCCGAAGCTTGACAAAGGACGATATACTAAAGCCGGACTCGTTAAGGCTGATGAACGCCGTCGCCCCTGCAAAGGCTTTCTTGGACCATGTTCTTGGTATGGACCAAGAGGCCTTCGCCAGCTTAACAGCGATCGACTGGTGTCGCATAATCATCGCGATCATAATTGCCATTCGTCTTTCACTCCCGATTCCCGAATGCCCCGATTTTGATTCCTCCTGGGCACGTTCAGAGGTTCAATTACACAGTTTCTTGGACTGCATTTCCTCAAGAGATGAACCGCTGACCACGTCGCCTGTCAAGATCGACACCTTGTCTGCGGTTCGCGTTGTCTTAGGTGTAATCCAAAGGAAATTCGAGCAGAGAGTACAGGCTGCTGAGAGGCAGGAGGCGGCAGCAATACGAGGTCTTGCAAACTTCGGATGCCCATTTCTGGATGGCAGCTTGGATGAGTACTTGACACAGTGGGACCCTGACCTCAGCACGGCACCTGTGACAGAGTCCACAATGACTCAGGTTGAAGATGATGCTCCGGCAAATACTCTTGGTGCGGGAAAGGAGCGACAGCCAGTATTTCACGATATGTGGGCGACAATGACTATGAGCTGGGCGAACGCTGATACCTAAAGCCAAAATGTGACCCCCTCTGGTTGAATTGCTCGAGCGTATCTTCAAGTTTATGAGCAGGGTCATGAACCGCTAGATACTTGCATCAAACCCCGTCGCTTTACTCATCTGACCTGGGCGTCGCATACGTCAGCCTGAAAAGAGATAGTATCGGCCAGCAATCATGACAACCATACACATACCAACAAAAATCAACGGCCCCATGGGCGCGACTGCATGTTATTCCCGGGATCATCTATTTCAAGTCCGCAGGCCATGATATTCGGCGGCGCGTGTGCCGTTGCATACGTCGTGAATAAGACATTTTTAGATTAAGAGCCTCTGTTACGCCTCGGCAAGACGGCAAGGGCCGTCAACCTTACTGATGCATTCCACACCTACAGAATTGTTTCAAAAGTGCCGTTCCAAAGAACTCTTGGCCGAGCATTACGGTTGACAGCGCTGGATAAGCAACCCCCGAGTCAGCCTCATCAACCTTGAGCTGGCGTTCTTGTCTAACGCAAAGGAAGCCCTCCAAGTCGACAGAAGGACTTATAAGACAGGCTGCACAGCTGTCAAATAAGAAGAGCCTTGTGTTTCTCCTCTGACTTCCACAGACTAGCGAGTGAAGGCAAAGATGGCCAATGTTCTCTTCCTCCTGGGATTTGCGGCTGGCATCGTTCAATCAGTCAGCCCCCTTCAACCAACATGCGACAGCCCTGAAAAGCCTCAATGGGGTTACGATAAGCTCCAGAATATTGTGTGCTATGAGCATGTCAGAGTCGTTACCATTGCCGTTGGGCCCGCGCCCGTGCATCCGTCGGGCTGCGCTGAATGCGATCACGATTCACGTATTCTCCTCTCGAACATCAAGTGTGATGCGTGTGTTACAGCAATTGAGCCGTACGTTGGCCCTTCTAAATTTACCTCGCCCATCACGACTACCATCTATCCTCCCTCGGGAAGTGACGGAAGACCGACAGTGATCGTCTACACGCCAACAACTGAGGAACTAAACGCTGCACCTACCGAGTACGTCCCCTACACAGGAACCTCGCCCGTCACAGCTCCGGTCACGACCACAATTCGTCCTGGCGGTACTGGCCCTCCGACCATTCTGGTTGAAACCCCGGAACCGACCATCCTCGGAGACTATGTCACAATAACAGTGCCATATACTGGATCTCCTCCAATCACTAGGCCAATTACTCGAACCGTTCCCCCAACAGAAGAGGAACCTGGTACGATCATCATCGAAACACCTCCTGTGAACCGGCCTGTCGCATCAGCTTCATCGGCAGTAGATGGGGAGCCTGAAATTCCTGAAGAAACGGGAGAAGAGGGAGACGAGGATGAAGATCTTAATGAAGACCCTGAGGAGTCTCCCACTCCCACACCTACACCCACAGAAAGTGATCCAGAGCCTACTCCTCCAGAAGGAACCCCAGCTGGCCCGACATTCGATTGCGATGAAGGTGGATATCTTATTCAGCAAACAACTCTCTACCGGTTAGACTTGGCAACAGGTGACAACGTTGCTGTAAACCCCAGAGTAGGACCAGGGGGAAACATCAACGCGATGGGATTCAACATCTTGGACGGGTATCTATATGCCTTCGTTAGTATTGGAGGCGGTGAGCAGCAATTAATCCGGATCGGTGCCGACGGGACTTATGATCTACTTGATCTCATTGTTGACAACGGATTAAACGTGGGAGATGTTGACGATCAAGGCCGAATGTGGGCGTCAGATGCTGGCAGACGTTGGCTCCAGGTTGACCTAAACCCCGACTCTTCCACCTTTGGCGAGCAGGTCGACGAAGGTGTATCCGAGAATGGCAACGTTGCCGACTGGGTGTATCTCGAAGACGGGGGAGACTATCTTTACTCTATCCGGCTTGGGAACACAGCTATCGCACAACGCTGGTCGCGTTCTACTCACGAGTGGGAGACGATCCGCGAGTACACAGATGTTATCGAGGGACGAAGCGGATTTGGTGCGCTCTACGCAGTGGAGGGAGAGCTCTGGGGAAGCGATAACCAGAGTGGTGATATCATCGCGTTTCCGGTTCTCAGCGATGACGAGGACGCAGATGCAAGAAAGATCTCCGACGGACCGTCGACCAGCTCCAATGATGGAGCGCGTTGCTTCAGAGCCCCGGCCCCAGGTGTCCCGTGAACGATGGCTTTTGGACAAAGATACCTGCTTCGCAGCCAGTGAAAAACGATTGCCTTTTTATTGAAGCGTTGCAGTCCGTAGCCTAGGTCTGAATACAATTTCCCCATTGATATCCCTTCGACTAGGTCGCTGTGTGATGGCCCTCGCCACGCTAGACCTTCGACTCTGTTTGCGCCTTAGCAGTCGTTGTCTCTGTAAGCTCTGTCCCATCCACATCATGGAGCACCTGCTCAATATTCTTCTCGACCTTGGCCTGCATCTCTTTACCCTCGAACATGAAGCTGAGCTCCTCAAGGGTACGCCCATGAGTTTCCGGGAACAGGAAGTACACTGTTGCGATCTCCACCAGAATCCAAATGCAGTAGACAATGTAGTATCTCCAACCAATATCGTCCAATGCAATGGGGTTAACGTAGGAGTTGAAGAACACAGCAAATCGGACGGTGAGCTGCTCGAATGCAATTCCCTTGGAGCGTTGCTGATAGGGGAAGATCTCAACCATGTAGGTGTAGGTGAGAGCATTCCAACCGAGGTTGTAAAAGCTGCTAATGATCAGCAAGGTAGAGAAAAAGTTGAACCATTGTGATACCTACGGAGAGTAGAGGAAGATGAACACCAACACAGGGATGGCGGTGGCCGTGTTTTGCTCAATCTCAAAACGGGCTGAAGCGATTGTCCACACAGTGTACACCACAGCAGTACCACACGTACAGATCAGGAACATCACACGGCGGGGGAACCTTGGTGAAATCAAAGCAATCGGGACGGCGTTGATGAAGCCCCAGCATGTGTTACTGAGGATGACCTTGACGCTGTTAGCATTGCCCAAGGGCAGATCTTGAAGAGTTGATTCACCTTCTGAACGGTTCGGTCATCAGTGATGCCGACAAGGTTAAGGATCTTCTTCATATAGAACCTTCAAAGAGTCAGTCTGATTCGCTTCTTTGCGTAAGCTGACATGCAGGGAACATACGAGAGCAAACCATTGCCACTCCACTGAGTGAAGAAGCCGACGATACCAGCAAGGAGGAACCGACGACGCATGGGGGCATCACGGACAACATCAGCCCAGACGAAGGACGATGCCAGTTGCTGTTCTTGTTGAATCGTCGATTGGATCTGTGCAAACTCCAATTTCGCAAATTCTTCACCGTTATCGCCCTCGCTGTGGATTCGCTGGATAATCTTGAATGCCTCGTCGCCACGGTCACGACTAATCAACCAACGCGGGGACTCAGGGCACCAATACATGAAGCTGATTTGGAACATGGAAGGGATAAGCTGCAAGAGACTCGGTAGCCTCCACGCCCAGGTACTGCTCATTTGAAAGGTGCCATACGTTGTCCCAGCGGCTGCAATGGCACCGACGAACCAACTAGCGTTGAAGAGCGAAGTCAAAATAGCGCGTTCTCGAGGGTATCCAAGCTCCCCGAGCAAAGAGGAAGCGTTGACGATCGCAAAGGGAATACCAAAGCCCAGAACCCAGCGTGAGGCAATGAACATGTCTGTGTTGACGGCACCAGCTTGCATGCCAGCGCCGCACATCATCAGCAGCGACGCTGCAACGATAGTCTTACGACGACCGAGGTACTGTGACACGGTTGGTACGAAAGGGATAGCCATCAGAGCACCGAGAGAGTAGATAGCGTTGAGGAGGCCCAGACGGGACGAGGTAGGGTTGTCAAAGTCTGAGCAATGGTATCAGCCGCTGCGTAAGCAAAGCATAGACGGTAATAGATAGAACTCACAGTCAACCCAGGACTCAACGGCCTGTAGAGAGTTCATCATGGAACTATCAAAGCCAGATGTCCACTCTACTCCCAGTCCACAGGGGACCAAGATTAGGTAAGTGAAGCGTAGCTCCGGCTTCTGGTACCATTTCTTGGTATCAGCTTGGGCGATTCGTGTGAGCCGATCATCACCGTGCTCTTCTTTGCTGCCAATAATGGCCATGATGGGTGGTACAGCGCTTCAAGGCTCAGTGCGGGTTATGCTGTGCTTTCAACAGTAGTATTGCCTAGAATGTGAATGAAGAGCAAAGCTACAGAAGCATTTTGTTGCGTCAACGGGAGGATTTGGAGCTCTGATATATATATGCACCCCAGTTCATGGAAGATTATTCGCCTCATCAGACCGGGCCTGTCTAAAACTACCCTTCGCGAGCTTGTAAGCCCGTCTCCAGGCTTGGCATCTCTGGAGAACCCCGAGAGGAGTAAGAAGAGACCGTGTGGGGATTGTAAAGGGATCGACAGGCCGAGTTGACGCGGGGAAGATCCGCGCAAGCGGTCTTTCATATTCCCGGCCCAGTTCTCTCCGTACACATCGCGACGTGACATGGGCCGTTACATCGGGTTAGACGAATTGCAAAGGGTGGTCAGATTACCCCGTGTCCCTTCGCGTTTGCCCTGTCAACAGGGTATGTAGGACAAGTTCCGGGCTCGGTGTATACATTGCCGAGGATGGCGTGGGGTAACATGGTCCCAGGAGGAATGGTGGAAAAAGAAGGTCAGTTCTGATGTGCATATACAGGGGTCGGACCGTTTCCTTTTTCCGTGGGATTTGAACTTTATTTCATTGGTTGTTACTAACACCCACGCTGCAGAGCGAACTCCTTCCAACACATCAATCCAGGAGCTGGAAGAGATCAAAAGACTGCAAGTTGTCATATTCTAATATTTTGGGTGGCCTAAAATATCGAAACAGAATTCTTTTTGTTTTGTGTTCCAGTAATCGTACATTTACTGCCTGTGTCTGGTTATAGCAGTGAGTTGCGCAGTTCTCAAACTCCAAATCCATCATGCAACCGCAGGTATGGCCAGAGGGGCCATCACCGACGGTCTCATACAGACTATGGTGTATTCTTGGCTTTCGTATGAGTCTCATTGTAGGTGCTATGCTGCTGAAATATCTTGTGCTCAAAGATCCTTAGCCGAGACACTGATCCAAACATCCGTCCACCGCTCGGGTATCTCCCCGATCAATTGCCGGCTTATCTCCTCTTTCGAGTACACTGGTTCTCTCTCCATCCTACGGCAAGACCATGTTCCTACTAAGAATCGACGATAGGCCAGTCGGTGCTTCTTTAAAAGGTACTTGCGATCACGATGTTCGAGATCCCCTTGAGGTTTTGTTCTGAGAGGCTCCATGTATCGTTTGGGCATGACATTATGGCAGTACATGGCGAAGTAGATCAGCAAACCCTATGCTTGGAACCTAGCTGGATTCGTGCCTACAGTTGTCGTTCTTCAGCAATTCGTCTGTGACATCGGGCAGTTGCAAAAAAGATAAGAAAATCGGAAGCAATGATTGTGTAACGTCAGCCGGTGCGCGGTTGTATAGAAAAATAAATCACATAATAATACAGGAAGAGGAGAAGTCCTGAGTTGAGGAGTGACTTGGTGTGATGCGCACACGATGTGTTGTCGCTATGCAGCTCGTGTAGGACAATCAAGCCGGACTTCACACCGCAAGAACAGGTGATAGATATGAATTGAGCTTGCGGAAGTTTACCATTGAATTCCCAAGAATCACAACACTAAGGTGATGCCAAATGCATGATTTCGCTGTAGCTTTGCCTCACCTGTTGCACGAAGGCATCTAAGGTACCGTAACCCTCGACTCCAGGGTTGCTACATCCCACATTAGCCAAGCTCGTGACCTCGACCACCTTAACAACCTCCGACTTCACCTCGCCAAACCCCTTCCATGGCGCTGTCTTTCGCGCCCACACCGCCATGGACTCCTCCCAGGCACCTCTAATATCTAATGACCCCCGCGACGACAATGAGCTCGAGTACGACGCGGACGATGCCACCGACACCGCCAGCAACGCGAGCCGTCTCCCGGATGCCCAGCCTGGCCTCTTCGTCGTCCTGCTGACCTTCGCGGCCGGCATTAGCGGTCTACTTTTTGGCTGTACGATCTCCTACCCCCTTTCCTACAGACATTCTCAGTTACTGATGCTTCCCAGACGACACAGGGGTCATTTCCGCAACTCTAGTGTCCATCGGCGATGGCCTCTCTGGCCGCGACCTCGACTCAACCGACAAGTCCATCATCACGTCCTCCACCGCCCTCTTCGCTCTCCTGATCTCGCCATTCTCCTCAGTTCTCGCTGATACACTCGGCCGCAAACGCGTCATCCTATGCGCCGATCTCCTCTTCATCGTGGGAGCCGTCTTCCAAGCCATCAGCACCACCGTCACCAGCATGGTCGTTGGACGCTGCGTCATTGGTACAGCGGTCGGCGCAGCCAGCTTCGTAGTACCGCTCTACATTGCTGAAGTAGCACCAGCATCCCATCGCGGCCGACTTGTCACAACGAACGTCCTCTTCATTACACTTGGCCAAATGGTCGCCTACATCGTGGGCTGGCTCCTCGCCACTTTCGGTCCCCCCGACACAGCCTGGCGTTGGATGGTCGGACTCGGCGCCGTCCCTGCTGGCGTTCAAGCCGCGGTGGTGCTATTTATGCCCGAAACCCCGAGATGGCTTGTCCGCGTGGGAAGGACGGCTGAGGCGAAGCTAGTTGTGCAGAGGGTGAATGGCGGTGCGACTGTGGGAAACACTAGAGCAGCGGAGATGGTTGTGAGAGAAATCGAAATGGAGGTCAGGGAAGAGGAGGAAGCGAAGAGGGGAAGGGAGAACCCGGCTGCGGGGGTTGGGAGGTGGTTGGGACCGGTGCAGGAGTTGATCGTGGAGGGGAGGAACCGAAGGGCGTTGGCGATTGCATGTCTGCTGCAAGGGCTCCAGCAGCTTTGCGGATTTGTGAGTGACCTATCTATACTGTTGCGCTTTTTGACATGTTTTTGCTGACCTGATCCAGAACTCGCTGATGTACTTCTCGGCCACCATCTTCACCTTGGTTGGCTTCAAGAGCCCCGTGCTCACATCCCTTACGGTGGCAGTCACGAACTTCATCTTCACACTTATCGCACTAGGTCTCATCGACCGGGTTGGTCGACGTCGAATCCTCTTGTACTCTATGCCTTTCATGGTTGCGGGACTCATCCTCGCAGCGGTTGGCTTCCGCTCCTTGACAATCACGCTTGATCCATCCGACCCTGAGACGACGGGGCCCGACTCTTCAGGCTCCGCTGGTGCAGGCATCGTCCTTTTCAGCATCATGCTTTACGTCGCGTCCTACGCGCTTGGCCTCGGAAACGTTCCCTGGATGCAATCCGAGCTGTTCCCCCTATCCGTTCGGTCCGTAGGCAGCGGCATGGCTACGGCAACAAACTGGGGGTGTAACTTCGTGGTTGGCCTGACCTTCTTACCATTGATGGATTTGCTGAGCCCAAGCTGGACATTTGGACTGTACGGATTTGTATGTGCCGTGGGATGGGGATTGATATGGAAAATTTACCCTGAGACGGCCGGACTGACACTCGAACTGGTAAGGGGTCTGCTAGAGAATGGATGGGGAGTAAAGAGATGAGCTATAAAGCCAATGTTCCAGACTTAGACAGGCGTTCAAGAATATGCAGCATTTACAGGTTTCAGGCACCATGTTCATCCACCGTTAATGACTAACAAGGTTAGAATGACAAACGCCAACGGGGAGTTCGTGGTGCCAGTGGGGCGCAGCGGGATGACGCAAAGTCTGCAGACCATCAGAGCGACAGAAAGCCACGCTACAAAGTCTTCGGTTTGGTTGCAACACTAACAAGAAGGATCCGGGGTTCGGGTCTGTCTTTCTCAGAAGCGAGTACGAGTAGACTCGTGCTGATTATGTGATTGTTGAACATATGCGCCTTGCTTTACTAATGGGTTCAGGGGATCATTGCCAGGAACACAAGAAAAGTCTGAGCCAAGAAACTGCAGGTGCGTGGTCCGATGCTTGGCTTCAGCCTTATAACAGCGACATGGACCAGGGGGAAGAGTTTTGTTCGACAACATGCGAGAACTTTCCCTGATGAAAGCTTTTACATGCCATTTTGCAAAATTTTGCCATAATTAGAAGCTTCAATTCAGGAACAAAGAACAAAGAAAAGGGGTCTGCTCAATTCCGTACCGCCTGCATGAGTAACCGCCACTGTAAATCCAGCGCACGTTCGGCTTTTACCGCGGGATGGATGCCCGAGTTGGCCAGGCAGGAACGGACGGTGTTCGCCCTTTGTGGTAAGAGCCGAAGAAGCGGCGACGCGTGGGCCTTAGTAATGACCTCCAACCGCCGTGTTGATCCTGCATAGAATTTGCTAGTCATCCATGCTTGTGGCGTTTGTCTGAGCTTGCTGGTCAATTGATGCTTTGGCTTCTGATGAAGACAATTCATTGCGACTCTGAATCAATTGTCGTTGTTCATCTGCTTGCGGGTGAGACATCACGTTGACCTGTCTCAGCACATCTTCAACGGCTGTTTTCAGCATCCAGTGTCTCATCTCACAGCACGACACCAGCAAAAATCGCCGTCCCATTTCCAGCGGCTTGCAGCGGCTTCCCAGTGCCGGGTCCCACTAACCTGGTTCCAGCTTGCGGCGTCTTCGGCGGTGCCCGAATCCCAACCGTCTCCACTACTACCGTACCGCTCCCAACTCCCCACTGGAGCTCCCCCTGCAACTCCCGTCCTGGTGGCCCGTTCACTTACTGAAGTTTCTGTCCGAGAGCTGCTGCGGCGCTCCCGCCCATATCGTCATCCACCCGAGGCTTCGCGCCCTTCCTGCTCCGGCCTACGTCGATAGATAAAACTTTGTTGACCCCCCCTCTCCTTTGCGTCTGGTGATCATTCTCTCATCTCATCTTGTGTCTGTCTGCTCTCATACTTCATACTGCCTCCTGATTCTCAACTGGAAGTCTTTCCTCATATCTAATATACAATCAACGACCAACTGCCTGAATCGTCACCTATCCCCCGGTTTCGGCTCGTCGCGATAGCTTCACAAATCCAACACTTCGATACTCGTCACCACAACAGCACCAATTAGCCTGCGCAACACTCCCAACCGCCACCATGGATATCGTCGACCGCGATCTAGCGGATGCCGCCCGAGGCGCCTCACCAGACCGCTACCACAGGCGCGCATCCAACGAAATCGAGCACGTCCTCACCAGCTCCTCAACCTCAACCACATCCTCAAACAACACTCGCAACCGCACAACCTCCCTTGCCTCCCGCAACATGTCCCGCGTCTCTACGCAAAACGACCTCGAGCGCCATCCCACCGAGCTCAGCCGCATCGCAACAGCCCGCTCGCAGCATGTACAGACCGTTGGATCAGGCGTACGGAGCCGCACTAACAGCCGAGCTTCGAGAAAGCCGATGCCTAACTTTGGCGCGGGAAAACCGTTTCCACCACCGTTGCCGGATCGTGAAGAGTACGTTGTAGAGTTTGATGGGCCCGAGGATCCAATGCATGCCCAAAATTGGCCTCTCAGGAAGAAGATCGTAACAGCGATCATGCTTGGGTATACGACCATGACTTCAGCCTTCACATCCTCTATTTTCTCCGCTGCGACCATGGTTGTCGCTCGCGAATATCATGTGGGAGATGAAGTTGGCCTCCTCGGCACAACCTTCTACGTTCTAGGTAAGTTCTCTGCAGCTCACTTCCACCTCGAGCCTGAGCAAGTGTCCTTGAGTAAGGTACTAACATGATCAACCAGGTTTCGCAACCGGTCCAACCCTCTGGGCGCCCCTCTCCGAGCTTCGTGGCCGCCGTCTCCCCCTCGTCATCTCGATGTTTGGCTTCTCCATTTTCTGTGTCGCCTGCGCCACCGGCAAAGATATCCAAACTATCCTCATCTCCCGCTTCTTCGCTGGCTTCTTCGGTGCCTGCCCCCTCGCTGTCGTCGCCGCCGTCTTCTCCGATATGTTCGACAACCGGACCCGTGGTATCGCCATTACTCTGTTTTCCATGACCGTTTTCACCGGTCCTCTCCTCGCACCCTTTATTGGTGGCTTCATCGTCGAGTCGTATCTCGGCTGGCGTTGGACCCAGTACCTAGCTGCTATCATGGGTTTCGTCGCTTTCGGTCTCGATTTTCTATTCCTCGAGGAGACATACCCGCCTGTTATCCTCGTGGACAAGGCTGCCGATCTCCGCCGTCGCACCAAGAACTGGGGTATCCACGCCAAGCAGGAGGAGATCGAAGTCGACTTCCGCGAGCTTGTCTCCAAGAACTTTTCTCGACCTCTGCGCCTCCTCTTTACTGAGCCCATCGTTCTTCTGCTCTCCATCTACATGAGCTTCATCTACGGAATCCTGTACCTCTTCCTGACAGCGTATCCATTGGTCTTCGTCGGCGTCCATGGCTTTAACTCCGGCCAATCTGGTCTCACCTTCTTCGGTATGATCGCCGGTCAGCTCATTGCTGGCGGAGTGGTGTTGGCGCAGCAGCCTTGGTATACTCGCAAGCTAGCTGCCAACAACGGTATTCCGGTGCCTGAGTGGCGTCTGCCTAGTGTCATGGCCGGCGGTGTTTCCTTCGCTATTGGCATCTTCTGGTTCGGCTGGTAAGTTTGCCTAATTGCATCTTTAAATACTCGAACTGTCGTTGCTAACAATCAATTAGGGCTGGTTACAACCGCAACGTCCATTGGGTCGTCCCCGCCCTGAGCGGTCTTTGCACTGGATTTGGTCTTATGTCAATCTTCCTCCAGTCCTTGAACTACCTCGTTGACGCCTATCTTATGTTCGCCGCATCCGCCATCGCCGGCAACACATTCCTCCGATCCCTATGCGGCGCTGGCTTCCCTCTATTCGCCCGTCAAATGTTCGACGGCATGGGTATTCAATGGGCGGCCACTCTTCTCGGATGCGTCGCCGTGGTCCTTGCCCCGATTCCCTTCATCTTCTATAAGTACGGCCCCAAGATCCGTCAAAGGAGCGCATATGCCCCAACCTTCCCCATGGGGCCACAGGGTGGCGAGGAAAACGAGAGTGAGGAGACAACGGGAGAGAAGGAGGAGGGCCAAAATGCAGCTATGATGGCGAGCGCGCCACAGAGGGAGAGCGATGCAGGTGCCAGACAGACTGTGTAAAGTCTGCGTAACCATCTTAACAACTGTTTTGACCATACGCGATACCTATCTAAATAATTATCATACAATCTCAATCGCCATCTAATGATCGCTTTGAGAATTATTCTAGTCACTTTCCAAACAGGTACTCTGGCCAATCTCTCGACGTTTGCCCTCCTAGTTGGACACCTATCTTGATACCTACCTCTCTTACCAGGTTTTTAAATTCCTACTCAGCATTCTACATAGGAATCTGAGGTATACGATTTGCTGTTCTCGGTGCTCATCTGAATGTAAGGTAGGTTACAAGTCGACTTATCACCTCAAACCACCGCCACTTTGACTGCATGTTGCCTCGTTACCATGTAGAGACTTAGATAATAACTCCTCCAAGATTGGATTTGTGTTACCACTTTGTCAATCAATATATGTGTGACTGAACGACTATTCTCGTAATTCGTTAACTCCAACGATGATATTTGTCGTTCGCAGGGCTACCTCACCTCTCTGCATCGTAGATCACCACCTTCTCGTCGCTGTGGAATCGGCTTGACGGTGCCGAACCACCAGCCAATCCATCTCCTCGACCAACGCCTCCTCGAACCAAAGAACCTGCTAATTCCAGGCCATTGAGTTTCCAACCAACCCTCACCGTCTTCTCACCATGCAGAACACCAACGCACGACGATCTCGCTTTTAAGCGGGGATGCGTCGTCATTGGGTCTCCCATCTCCCACCCTTGCAACCACACACAATGGTGGCTGTCTCGACATGACCTCATCGAGCATCCCGCCCAGCCAACCTGTTTCGACCATCTGTAGCGTTATCTCATAGGATACCAAATTCATCAACATTCATCAATTGAATTCCTTATCAAATAATCCTACCTTATAGAACTGCAGGAATCACTTCGTTGCAATGCCAGCAGCAGAGCAGAAGGAAAAATCCCGATGGAAAGGCCTCCTCGGTGGCAGCAAAAAGACCAAATCAACAGCCCCTGACACGGATCATCTACAGCCTCCACCATCAGCAGCTGTGCCTCCGCGGGAGCAAATCGACGAAGCATCATCTGGTCGAAGCAACGAAACGAACCCCTCGCTGCTGACACCGGAGCAGCCTTCGGACGTATCAAGAAGCACCAGTGGCCTGCCTGACGCTTCAACCAACCCGACGACGATGTCAGTTCCAACGGATGATGCAATGAGGGGCCAGCCTTCCTCTTACACTTCACCGACGATCAAGAGGGAGACGCACAGCAATCCTGTGACTGGTCAAACTGTCACCACGACCACCACGACCACCACTACAACCACTACCATCACCAACTCAGATGGCGTTGTAAGTTTGAAATCAGACTTTCTCACTCCATGATGCTAACGACAACAGAAAACCACGATTGAAAAGCCAAATGATAATGCAACCGAACTGCCAACAGGGATGGAACCTCCGACGCAGGTTGAGCAGGATGAGCGCCCATCAGAAACACCAGGAAAGCGCCTCATCCCCCAGCGTGAACAAGCACCCATTTCTCCCATCAGCCCGACGCACGAACAAAGCAACAGTCACATTCCCAATAATAACACCAACGATACCTTCAGTAATGCCCCAGCTCCCATAATCCCCGAACGCAATGTTCGACGGTCCCTAGAGGGCCGACCATTGTCCACGCCAGTCCAACAGCCCCAAGAGCCTTACGCTGCGGCCCCTGCGCCACCACCGAAGATTCCTCAACAGGCCCCTTCACCCAGGAGAGGATCTGCAGACTATACAACAAACTCGCCGTTCCCTCCGGCCAGGGAATCAACTTTGAGAGAAACGCCTGGCGCTGGACCACAACCGCCTCCTGCGACAATCTCGGGATATCAGATTCCCAGAAAGGCCCCTGGGGCGAAGACATTTGAGAATCTGAAGCGCGCTGCAGCAGGTGTCCACGTGAGTTCCTTGAATAAATGTCTCTTAGTTGGGCCTAACACAGATGAATCGCTAATGTCTCTTCACTTCTAGGGCGCATCCGACCTCATCCGTGGCACCATCAACTCCTCCATCGACAACCGCTTCCACGAGCCCGACTCATTCGCCGTCAAGAAAAATGCCGAAACCATCGAGCGCGGCCGCTGGGAAGCCGAAAATCAACGTTTCCAGCATTCTTTCATCCAGCCTCAAAGCCAGGCTCAAACCTCCTCCTCATCTCAAGAAGCCATGCCACAACTTGATCAGATTCAAGAGACAAAGGAGCCAAGTATTGGCGGAGGTGTAGAACCGGACTACCACGCCTTGGGAGGGAATGGAGCTGCAGCACAAGGAGCAGATATTGCGAGGCCGAGGAGTAGGTTCAGTGGGATGTTTGTGAAGAAGGAAAGGTCGCCGAGTCTGGGCCCTGGAGATCCGCCACGGAAGCTGAAGAAGGCGAGAGGCGTTTTTTAACGATCAAACATATTTGATGCAATTCTGGATGGCGTTAAGGTGTCGGATGGACGGCATAGCTTACCAGCAAACGACTAATGAGACATCTGTGAACTCGTGCTCAAGTAAGACTTTGTCTGTGCGATCTAAGACAGTCACATTGACCAACACACATGATGTCAGAACAGCTATAATCATAGGCACATGTCACCCAAGCGAGTAAAAATACTTCTGATGGCGATGCGTGATCTTCTCAATCCTCACATGTGATTTCTGCCAGCACATAGGGTGTCGAGGTGGTGATCTCGGTTCCAGCCCAGCCAGCCACCGCCCACGCCAATGTTTCACGCGCGATGCTTCTCCCATTGCGTCAGAGCTGTCACAGCTCCCATGTTCCACTTCCCTGGGCCCTTGCCGCAATTAAAGTTTCCTCTCCCTTCGTCACCTCGCGCTCGCCAAATTCCCCTCGTTCTGATTCACAATCATTCATCTCCAATCTATTTCTACTCGCGCATGAGACCTCTCTAACACAAGGGCCACTCTCTCGCCATGCGCTTCCTGCGGCTATGTGTCATTGGCGCCTCGCTTGCCTTCACAACAGCCAATCCCCTTGGCGACAACATCAACGACCAGCTCGTCATGGCGCCCCGTCCCGATGCGACATCCTCCGGCGGGCGACCCCGCGAAACCGGCGTCGGACATTTTAGCGAATGGTCCCGCGAAACGAAGCGTCTCTTCCTGATTGACTGGCAAGCTGGCAAATCGAACGAATGGATCATCGTGCAGGGCAATGAGGGCGGCGACCTCGACTCCATGGCTGCGGCGCTGACATGGGCATACCATCTGCAGCATGCGACGCAGAATACCTCAAACCCTTTGAAGGCAATTGCGTTGTTGCAGACCCCGACCGATGCGCTGGATTTGCGACCGGAGAATAAGATTGCGCTGGCGAATTCGCAGATGAGCTCAGGACATTCGGACTTGTTGACGATTGACGAGTTGCCCGAGGATCCTGATACTCTATCGAGGGACATTCAGGGCATCGTTATCGTGGATCACCCTGTTCCTCTGAGGAGATGGTCTGATGCCGCAATCATCAGCATCTTCGACCATCACCGAGACATTGGTGCGGGCCCAGACGCCGAGCCTCGCATCTTTGAGAAGACCGCAAGCTGCACTACGATCGTCGCCCGACAGATGCTAGACGAATTGGAGAAGCTGCCAGAGGAGTACCACATGCCACACGAGCTTCTAGAGCTTATCCTGTCCGCAATTGCGATCGATGCTGGCGGCCTCAAAGATGCCACAGACGCAGACCGCGAGACCGCCGAGCGCATCATCAAGCGCAGCAACTGGCGCCGATCCCACCTCGAGGACAAGATGAAGGAACTAGACGATGAGCTCAGCGCTGCCAAGAAGGACCTGGATCATCTCGGCGTTCGCGATCTCCTCAGGCGAGACTGGAAGGGCGATCTGGTCGACACCCCTTCACCACGCACGCCCACCGTCAGCCTTGGCTTCGCCTCGATCCCCTACTCCCTCGAGGACCAGATCAAGAAGACCGAATTCGGCGAGCTATTTAACTGGTTCGCGGTCGAAGCTGCCTGGACTGCTCAAGTTGGCAGCGATATCTCCGTCGCCCTGAACAAGTACAAAGTCAAGGACCTGACCACCAAGAAGAAGAAGAAGGTCAGGGAGATCGTCCTCGTTGTCCGTACAGATGTTCGTATCAACGAGACGCAAGCGGATGGGCTATTCAACACGGTTGTCAAGGCGATTGAGGCGGATGAGACGTTGAACGTCAAGCCGTGGCATCGTGCGAGGGAGTTGGGGAAGAGGCAGATGGTCTGGACGCACGAGAGGCAGGATGCGGGAAGGAAGATTCTGAGACCGATTATTGAGGATGCGGTGAGGGGCTGGGATGAGTAATTTGGGGCGATTTGATTGCTTGTGCGTTGGGACTTTTCGATAATGGTAGATACTTTACTTGGTCTCGGTTTTACGATGACTTGTAGCAACCAGCGTTATTGAAACCCTCTCAGCTTCGACAACCTCCCAAATCGAAAGGCGCGTCGCAACGAAGCGGGGCTGATCGCCGAGTTCCAACGCAGGCAGGTAACGACATTTGTCGATACCCAGAGTCGGTACCAAGAATCATGAATAATTATACCGTTCTGAGCACCCCATGAAACCACACTTGAACATCATCGGGGCTGTTTCCAAGTCTAATCTCAAGAGACACAGCTACCTTCCTATTCGAGGCGGGGAAGTGAGGCTATGTTCGGGCTGATTACGGGATGCCGTTATATGCGGGATAACGCTTCGCGCTGACATTTCCCCAAACGCAACCTATAAATATCCATATGGAACATCGATGCCGAAACCCGGATCAAAGTCACTCTGTCTTCTTTAAGCAAGGCAAAGTCTTTCTCATCAATTGTGATCTGCCACAGCACACTCGAACGTCACAGGATGAGCGACGCAACTAAGCCCCAAGGTGAAGAGACGAGTCAGACGTACGAGGCTGGATGTCATTGTGGGAATGTGAGGCTTTCGGTTACTCTCACGCCGTCTCTGGAAACGTACAAGGTGCTCAACTGCAATTGTTCGATCTGCAGGCGATTGGGATACCTGTTGGTTTGTACGTGCTTCTCGTGCACGAAATAATTGACCGGACTGCTGACCCAAGGCTAGATCCACTGTATGAAGAAGTGGCATGGCACAATGGATCCAAGGAGAAGTGCTCCAAATACGCGGTGCGGTCCAACAACTCTTTTGGCAGCGTGTCTGCGCAAGCCAGCCGTGATTGTCTTACGATAGCTAACTATGAGCAGTTCAACACCAAGAACAAGGACCACCTCTTCTGTCCCCAATGTGGAGCCAGCATCTGCATCGACTTCCACAGCGAGGGCCTTCCTCTCCGCTACGGCATCAACGTGAGTCCCAACTCGTTTGGCTATTTTCTTGGCTATGACAAGTTTCCGTGCATAGTGGGTAGAGAGCTGATTGAGTGGGGTTTACTATCTTAGGTCCGGACCTTTGACGGGATCGATTTGGACAAGCTCCATTTGAAGAAGCTAGATGGGATAAACAGAATTCTGCCAGCGGGTGATCTCTCTGGAGGGAGGATATGATGTGCCTCAGACCTGTCACGGCAGCTTGTTTCATCCGTGATCAGATGTTGATGGGAGTGTCTCGCTCGGGTGGAGGCAGTGATGCAAGTTGCAACGCGATGGAAGCAAGCCAACTACGCTGGTCCGGAGCAAAATGTGAGATAGTCAAAGCCAGGGCCGCAATGAGATACAGCTCCGGCGATAAGAAGAGCAGCTGTGACAGGGGCAGGGGGGGCTTGATGATGTGATGACGGGAGGGAGGTTTCTCGGCGATCGGGTTGGATCTGCCCTCGGGGCTTGCCGTCCATGGCCGTGCAGGGTCGCATTCGTCTAAGTTTATGCAATTTATATGATATTGATTGTACGGGCTATCATGCTTGTCAATTGTTCATTTAGCGATAGTCTTTTATTCTTTTCGAAGCCGTTTCTTCACCCGGTGTCACCAAGAAAGCCGCACCCAGCCCAGCTCCAGGTGAGCAGCAGGCCCCGCGTCGATCGGCCCCACCAGCCCGCATCGTCCACCTTCGCAACCACGACGTCATCGACGACAGCTTCGTGCTTCACAAGCCAAACGCGGCGTGATGGCACGCAACCCACGGTATCGAGATGCACCGTAGCACCACAAAACAAGCATTGCGTGGTCCCAGCTGCAGTGTTTTGCTCCAGCCGCCCATGTCATCCTCTCCTCTTTTTTAGGTACCTTAGCCGCTACAACGCAAGCTGAATTCAAGCTCATTGGACTCCCATCCTGTCCCAAATCCGGCTTTCTGTCACATCCCTGCCTCAGATCAGCCTCCCTGCCTCATTTCCACTCGAGGCACCTTATTTTCTCCTCCATCCTCTTCTTCACTTTCCCTTCCTTTCTTTCTCCTTTTCTTTCTTCTTCCCTGTTCTTCTTCTCCATCCTTCATCAGCTTGGCGTTTCGGCACCTCTCCGCCCAGCATGAACGTCGACGAGCATGTGGCCCCTTCGGGTGGCCAGCACTATAGCGGCCGGAACCGTGTGCCCAATATCCACGAGTTCATGGAGCAGCTGGACAAAGAGAAGAAAGAGCGTGATGCCGAGATTGATCAGCAGCTCAAGCAGAACAAGGCCCATGGTGAGGTCCAGGACCACCGGAATGACCGCCAAAGGAGGAAGGCGAAGCACCGCACTGTCCGTGATCCAGTCACTGGCAAGGATGTCGAGATCAGAGACACGGAGTTGAGCTACGAGGAAGCCGTTGAGAACCCACAGGTACGTCTTCTTGGCTGCCTATGGCCTTTACGATACCCTTGCTTACCATGACCACACAGATGTCGATTCCGAACGAGAATCTAGGCAAGCCCTCCACGGCCAAAGTGGACTCTAACATGTCCGGCGAAGAATACCGTCGTAATCAAGATATTCTTGCTCCTCCAGACCCAGTCCAGGAGGGTGCCACTTCCGACGTCCCCATCCGCAGCGAGAAGACCTCCGTCCTCTTCTACAAGACCCCCTCGGTTAGCTACGAGCCCATGTTCGCCATCCTCGAGCAACGTGCCAACATTCTTTGTGCTGGTATCTTTTTCGCCATCATTTTCATTGGCAAGTTCTTCGGTGGTCGTCTTCTCGGCCTGATCCCTCTCTCAATCTGCATTGCTTCTGGTGTTTTCCTTTGGGCGAAGGATCTCATTAGACAGGGCAGAGATATGGAGTGGGCCAGTGAGCAGGAGAGGGGTGAGACGGCCACAGTGAACTTGATTCCTGAGTCTGTCGAGTGGTTAAACACTGCTCTTGGCATTGTCTGGAGCCTGATCAACCCCGAGATGTTTGCTGGTATTGCTGACACGTATGTTCCACATTTCTACAACATTGGTGGATGTAGCTAACATTGAACAGATTGGAAGACGTCATGGCTGCTTCCGTACCTGGTGTCATTGAAAATGTCCGTGTTGCCGACATCTCACAAGGCAACAACCCTATCCGCATCCTCAACATGCGTGCACTTCCCGATTCCCACGTGCAGGATATCAAGGACGAGATCCACAAGGAGAACGAGAAGAACACAGATCCTAATGAGCTGGCTGCTATTGAGCAAGCTGGCCAGTTCTACAACCTCGAGGTCTCAATTGCCTATCATGCCAAGCCTTCTGGCGGCGACATCGCCTCTAAGGCTCGGAACATGGGAATGCAGCTCGTCTTCTACCTCGGCATCAAGGGCCTCTTTGGAGTCCCACTACCCATCTGGGTCGAGCTCATCGGTCTTGTGGCGACCGCTCGTGTACGAGTTCAGCTAACGCCTGACCCGCCATTCCTCAAGACCGTGACCTTCACACTTATGGGTCTTCCGAAAGTGCAAGCTGGTTGTACGCCCATGATCGAGAAGGGAGTCAACATCCTCAACCTCCCACTGATCTCCAATTTCGTCAACTGGGCTATTGGTGCCGCTGCTTCTATGTATGTCGCTCCCAAGAGTATGACTCTTGACATAGGTAAGATGCTTCAGGGCGACGACATCAAGAAGGAGACGCTTGCTCTTGGTGTCATGTTTGTTCGCATTCACAAGGCCACGGGTCTCAGCAAGCAAGACACCCGCGGCAGCAAGGGCGGCGGTTCAGATCCTTACATTACCATCAGCTGGAGCAAGTTCTCCAAGCCGCAATTCTGTACTCGTGTCATTCAGGATGATCTCAACCCGATATTCGAGGAATGCGCTGGTCTCCTTGTGACTAGTGACCTTATCAAGGCTGACGAGCAGCTTTCCATGGAACTCTGGGACAGCGACCGCTCTTCTGCTGATGACGTCGTCGGAAAGGTTGAGCTCAGTATTCAGAAGCTCATCCAGCACCCTGGCAAGATGTTCCCTCAGGTCTCCAAGCTTCAAGGCGTCAAGGCTGAGAGTACAATGCCTGGTGAGCTTCACTGGGAGGTCGGTTTCTTCGGCAAGACGCAGTTCCGCAAGGCACTTCGCACTGATGGTAGAGACATCAACCTGCCCAAGGAGCTCGCTGATAAGCCTGAGTTCCAGGATGAGAAGGGCGCGGTCGACTCGAAGGAAGAAGATGCCGTCATTCACACTCCACCGGATCCGCTGTGGCCGTCTGGTATCCTCAGCGTCGTCGTTCACCAGATCGTTGGTCTCGAGTTGGCCAACATCAAGGGAACGTCTGGCTCTCGCAAGGGCAAGGAGTTCGAGCCTGGCAGGCCTGAGGCCGGCGAAGTCAAGGAGGAGCAGAGCAAGAACCTCCCTAGCTCATACTGCACCATCCTTCTCAACGATGACCTCATTTACAAGACTCGAACCAAGGTCGTCTCTTCCCAGCCCATCTTCAATGCCGGAACCGAGAAGTTCATCCGCGATTGGCGCTCTGCCATTGTCACCGTCGCAGTGCGTGACTCGCGCAACCGACAACACGATCCGATTATTGGTGTCGTGCCTCTCAAGATCTCCGATATCCTGCAGACAAGCAGTGAGGCCACTCGATGGTATCCCCTCGATGGTGGAGTTGGCTTCGGCCGTATCCGCATCTCCCTACTTTTCCGATCGGTCGAGCTCAAGCTTCCCCCACCTCAGCTTGGTTGGGATATCGGTACGTTCGAGTTCATGGGTGACCAAATTGTTACTTCTGGATACACGCCTGCGAGCCACGTCAAGCTTCGACTTCGCACTGGTGGCTCCTCCGCCACGATCAAGAAGCAAGCATCAACGAAGGAGGAGAACGGCATCAAGTTCGATATCAGCGGTAACCATGGTCATGAGAAGGTCCGTCTTCCCGTGCGCCACAGATACTCATCTCCCATCTTCTTCGAATTTCACCCAAGCGGCAAGCGAGGCGCCGATGCGTACGCCTCCGTGTGGCTTCATGAACTCGTGGACGGCGAGGAGCGTGAGTTCGACCTGCCTATCTGGAAGTGCGGCAATAGCACTCGTCTAGCCCAGAACTATATTACGGAGAAGAACTTCAAGGAGATTCCAGATACGGACATTGAGGAGGTTGGCCGCGTCAAGTTTAGGGGTCGCTTCTCGCCTGGCACGGACTCGGACCATATCAAGTTTGTCAGTGATAACGATTCACGTGAGACAATCGAGGTCTGGGAAGCTTGCTTTGCCGAGGGTGTCCGAGAGGAGGAGGTTGCGACTGAAGTACCGCCGCTTGTGCAGAAGCTTCATGACGAGTCACTCACCCACGGCCGCGACGTGCTCGCCCAGGCTTCTGAGAAGGACAAGCAGAAGTGGCTGGCAAAGGATGGCACCGACTGGTCAGGCGCGTTTGGTGAAGATCCTACCGTTTTGATGAGTGGTCGAGCAGCGGATGAGAACAGCGAGGAATACGACGACTTTGACAGCGACGAAGATCCGGACCTTGGCATCCAGGACGCCAGCACCCGCGACTCGCACACGGACGGCTCTCACTCTTCGGAACCCCGGGGGTCCGAGGACACAACAGGCACGACGGGAACAATGGAGTCCACAGAGAGCGGAAGCAAGAACCCGTACAAACAGTACAAGGGCTACAAGGAACGCAGTCGTGACTTGCACCGACGCCACCGGGGGTTGATGCAATGGCGACCACTGCGAAATGCGCAGTTCGCAAAGGATGAGGCAAAGTATGCTGTGAGGAAGGTTAAAAACTTGGGTGCCCTGGACGGACGGAAGCCTGACGTCGAGACGGAGGTGTGAAAGGCCAGCAAAGTCTTTGCGGCTGCTTGCTGGGTTAAATTGTTTGAACATTGGCTACGCACGTGCAAGACAGCAGCTCGGACGGAAGCTGGCGTTTGGCTGCATGTTCATGTTTTAGCTTGAATGATGGAAAACAGATACTGTACGACATGAATAATTTGAATACGAAGTTATTGCCCTATCCTCTGAATGCATGCTAGTTTTGCGTGATGAACATTGGTTGCGAGTCCGTACCAAGAATCTCAGGGTTCAGAGGGTTACGTCGCCCAACCCGTGGCGCTGGGGTCATCCAGCAAACGCAACCTCACTCATTTTATCCCTTCGTGTCACACATCTCACCCCAATCAGGTCTAAACTCATTCTCGCGATTGCATTGTAGGTTGATTTCACTTTTAGCTCCAGCCACTCATACAGCAGAATCCTTACTCGCCATAAGCCCTCACTTCCATTGGCGCGAACGCGCGCCAGGCCATCCACCAGGATGGACTACCACCACATGACCCTTGAGGAACGGCAACGCTACATCCTCGAAAAAGGCCTCAAGCGCAGACCTCCACGCGATGATCGCTATGAGAACGACAGTGCAAGCGGGGAAGATCCCCTTGCGAGCGCTCCTTCGTCGTCTCTACACCCGGTACGCGAGTTGCAGCAGCGCCAGCATACACCCAAGCATTCACGCGTCGTCGCAACGCCAAAACCACGATCGGTAACTCCTCAGACGCAAATTCCAATGCACGAATCACCGCAGAAGAGTCTCGCTGTCGTTATTACGCCTACGCCGAAGAAGAATCGGGAGGAATTTGTGGCGGTAGGAACAGATGAACCAGTCCCCAAACGCCGTGCATCAAATACGCCACCACAAGCAACGGCACCAACTCCGTCGTCAGAAAAGATGAACCGCAGAGGTCGACCAAAAGGCTGGAAACCTGGCATGGCCTACACGGACCTTCGTCCTCGTCCCCACAAGCCCAGCAACAACACAACGGCTGGGCCAAAACGCAGAGGCAGACCCCCGAAACCAACATCTCCGCCTCCTCGGGAGGTATATCGCCAGAATTCGGCGGGGTTCTTTGCCTTTCTGTGTGAGTGGGAAGAATGTAAGGCCGAACTACACAATTTGGCGACGCTCAGGAGACATGTTCACGTAGTGCATGGAGAGGAAGGGAGCACAAGAGGTTGCAAATGGGGAACATGTGACGGCAATCCTGCGAAGGAAACAGTAGGAAGGGAATTCAGGAAACACATCGAGGAGAAACATCTCATTCCTATGGCATGGCATGTTGGCGACGGCCCTCGACATCAAGGCGACGGCGTAAGAACTTCGACTGTTGAAACAGCAGGAACCGCTGAAGGGGATGTTGTACCGAGGTGGTTGAAGGATGAGGATGGGAAACAGGTCACGGAGGGAATTTGGGAGCAGGAATTGGAGGATAAGGCGACTTGGAGGGCAAATCGGAGGAAGTTGAGGGAGTTACTGATCAGGAGGGATGAGAATTTGCCGGGTGAGGAAGAGGAACCGGGTAATGAGGTGGGCGGTGAGACTGGGAGTTGAATTCCCTATCAGAACTGAACAGGGTCGGATGGATATGATCTCACCTTAAGCGTGGCGTTTGGGGAACAAGCTTTCTAGCTCGTGCTTATTTCGGACTTGGCGGTAGGGAAGAGGTGCGTTTGCATGGCTATGGAGTTGTTTTTCTGTGAGGATTGCGTGGCATGCTGACTTATGCATGAAGAGCATCCGATCGAGCCGGTGGTTGTGCCGCCCTTGTGGAGATACTCGTTAATGAGAACCCGTGTCATTACTGGATGGGGAGACATTCTCAGGGGTGAAGGTTTGGATAATTGGACTCATTCAGGTGAAGCTTAAGTTGGGTCCTGACTTGTGTGCCAATGTTGGAATGGATTCGGCCGAGTAATAAGATGCCCCAACATAAAAGACTACAGTTGCGACGATGACGACCAGTAAGTGAGGGTCGGGCATTCGTCGAAACTAAATGCTTGCCTCGGGGCATCTTGAATAGAAAGACTAATTCTTGATTGGATGAAGCGAAAGAGCTCCCGACGAAGCGAGAACGGTTTCGAGGCTGAGGTTCGCGATGCCTGCCTGCAGGGTAACGGGGACTGCCCAGAAGGTCACTGTGAGGCACGTCCAGGCAGGTGCGTTCAGGGCACCGTGGCATTGCCTCATCGCATGTCAGCAAACTCAATCGACTCGACAAAGTCAATGTACTTTGTCCCTTTCTTTCCTCACCCATCATCGATCTGACAACGTCACATTTGCCTCGACTGATTCTGTCCTCATCAACTGACCTCAGTCTTCCCCAAGAATGTCCCAGCCAGGCCCAGACCCCCACCAGATCGACAAGCCCCTGCACTAATCGCTACTACCAGACGCCACCCACCACCACGGGAATGATTCCAGAGGGCATTAGCCGCCGTCGCAGCGGCGAGTCGAGGGCCAGTGAGGACGAGCGGCAGCAGAAGCAGAAACCGCAGACAGAACCTGGCATGTCGGAATTGACAGAGTTGCGGACTCTGCCTGGACTGGATGCCGCTACCACAACAGGCTTCACCTCAGGACCAAGACTCTTGGGGCTTTCCACAGCACCAGCAACTTACTCGCACGACGACTCCACTGTCGTGCCTCGTGTTCCATCGATTGGAGACCTGGCATCCACTGGCTCTGGCATCCTTAACACTATTAATGCTGCTGCTAGTCCTCGTGATACTGGCGCTATAGCGACAAGCATCCCTGTTCCCGCCTCCGCTACCACCTCCACACCAGGTGGAAGTGGTGCTGGTAGTGCGAGAGACACTGGGACAAGCCACACCTCCCAGACACCCGGCCACAGCCTGAGCCACGAGAAGCCGCAGCCGCCTCCGCCTTCGCCCAGCATTAATCATCAACCGCCGCTGTTGTCGTCGTCGCCATCTTCCGACTCGCCCTCGCTCTCGCCCTCACCACTACCGCATCGTCATCCCAATTCCCGCTCTCATTGCCCGCCCATCGCGACTTCTCCTCCTGCCTCTTCCGATCGACACCTGAGCCGCTCCCATCTTCTGCGACGAACATGGCACCGGCTGCATGATCGATTCTCCAATCCCAGCCCCGATCCGTCCAGCTTCCCTGCTGCCCGTCTCTCCAACGACGCCATCCCCCGTTCCAGCGCCACAAACGATCCCCTCCCAGCAACGATATCATACCACAATAGCGCACGCAATCCCGGGATGCCTTCAACAAAACAGACCAATGGCTCGGGAGGTCAGGTCAGCCATCGTCTGCGAAACTTCTTCCGCATAAATTCTAGCGGAAGTACAACCAGCGACAAGGACAAGACCGCCGCCTCGTCCTCGACCTCTATCGCAAACTCCAGCAATGGCACCGAGAAGCAGGACAAGTCGGAGAAGACCTCTCGCCACACCAAGTTCTTTTCTTCGACTGTTGGCCGACTGCGCGCCCACACTGTCGCCAGTGAAGGCAATCAGCTCGAAGAGGCCATGAGCCCGACTGCTCAAGCGAACCCCTACTTCGCCCACCAAGGCCTTCCTGGTCTGCGCCATCACAACGAGGGCTCTGTACCCCCGAGCCCGCCTGATACACCGACTCTGAAGGTCTCTGGGCCTGATGGCAAGAAAGCCGACACTGCTACAGCTGAGACGAAGGAGGAACTAGCCAGACGTCTTAGACGTGTTGCTAGCGCACCCAATGCCCAAGGCTTGTTCACAAAGCATGCCAGCAAGACTGCCACCAGTGCTGAGGGTGACCGCCCGGCTACTGCCGAGCTTGGAAAAGATCCTCTGGTTGCGGATGGGGACTCCGGCTCCCTTGGCCTGAATGATTCCAAGAATGCGCCCGCTAAGAACAAATCCCTCGGGTTGCCTGGCGGCGATGATGTTCTTGCTGGACTACCCGCTCCCCATGCAGCCTTGGCCTTCCGTCGCACGTACAGTTCAAACTCGATCAAGGTTAGGAACGTCGAGGTGAACCCGTCCAGCTTCGACAAGATCAAACTTATTGGCAAGGGAGACGTCGGCAAGGTCTATCTCGTACGGGAAAAGAAGAGCAGTCGATTATACGCAATGAAGGGTAAGACTTGCAATCGAGACTCGAGAGCAGGATTGAGCTGACAGACACAGTGTTGAGCAAGAAGGAGATGATCAAGCGCAACAAGATCAAGCGTGCCCTCGCCGAACAGGAGATTCTCGCCACCAGTAACCATCCCTTCATTGTCACTCTTTACCACTCATTTCAGTCCGAGGATTACCTCTATCTGTGTATGGAGTATTGCAGCGGCGGCGAATTCTTCCGTGCTTTACAGACTCGCCCTGGCAAGTGCATCCCCGAAGAGGATGCCCGATTCTACGCCGCTGAGGTGACCGCGGCTCTGGAGTATCTGCACCTGATGGGCTTTATCTACCGTGATCTCAAGCCCGAGAGTATGTCTCATTCTTCTCCGAGGTGGTATTTCATGCGCTAACCCATATAGATATCCTGTTGCATCAGTCAGGACACATCATGTTGTCCGACTTTGATCTGTCCAAGCAGTCCGACACCGGTGGCAAGCCCACTATGATCGTCGGCAAGAATGGCGCGCGAACTGATCAGCTCCCGACGATCGATACGAGGTCATGCATTGCTGACTTCAGAACGAACTCCTTTGTCGGCACCGAGGAGTACATTGCGCCGGAGGTGATCAAGGGGAGCGGACACACAAGTGCCGTCGATTGGTGGACGTTGGGTATTCTCATCTATGAGATGCTGTACGGAACTACGCCGTTCAAGGGCAAGAACCGCAATGCCACCTTTGCCAACATCTTGCACGAGGATATTCCTTTCCCAGATCACGCTGGCGCAGCGCAAATATCGAAGTATGTTTTTTTAATCCCAGTACTATGCGCGCAGTTGCTTACCATTCACAGCCTTTGCAAGTCTCTCATCAGGAAGCTCTTGATCAAAGACGAGACCCGCCGGTTAGGTGCTCGTGCTGGTGCCTCCGACATCAAGGCTCACCCCTTCTTCCGCACAACGCAATGGGCTCTGATCCGTCACATGAAGCCTCCGATCGTTCCCCACGCTGGCCGTGGAATCGACACGCTCAACTTCCGCAACGTCAAGGAAAGCCAAAGTGTGGATATTAGTGGTACAAGATCATCGCCACTCAAGGGCGTTCCGCTTGACAGTGGCCTGGCAACGCCTGGTAATGAGATTGCCGACCCGTTCCTCGGGTTCAACAGCGTGACGCTGCATCATGACGGTGACGACCATAGTCACAATCACAGAGGCTCATGAGAGTCCAAGAAGCGGAGGCAGATCGGGTCATTTTCACAATAGCGGTCTACGTCTGTCGTCGTTCGATGCCAGACAGTTACCATCGAGACAGCATTTCGGCCTCGACACTTGTCGAGCTTTTCATTCCTTTTTATTCTTCGAACATGACACGCACGCGCGCTGCACGAAAGATTGGCGTTTGTTTCCATGAGCTTCTTCACTTCTCCGGGCTGGCGTTCGACTTTTCAGGCACGATAACGTTGTCTTTTGAAAGCAGATGAGAGAGACGCAGGGTGTTTTGACCTCTAGAGCGGCAGGTCGCAAGCGACGAGGAGAAGAGGAGATTTGAGCGAACGGTGGAGGCTGGCACCTGTCCTTTGTACAAATCCGACCTTGGTAGGAGGTGATTGCGAGAGCTCCAGTTGGGATTTCTTAAGAACGACGGGATCTGCATCTTCGGAATAGACAAGGATGATTTCAGCTTGATGTTTGTGACTTCCGCTGTTTCGCACGTGAATGCGCGAGCTCGTAGTTGCACATGGATGAGCGTGATGATGGTGGCTAAGGGGCGGTGATGCCCTCGTGACTATAGACTCAGACATCACGCGCTCGCGTGGCTGCACAGGATGGTACCCATGCCACAGCACTGAAGCATTGATGACAGCAATTCAATCATGCCGACAACCGTTTATGGAACACATGAGTATTGAAAATTGCCATGCGATTCATTAAATCCATACGTTCTGTTCATATGAGTGATGATACGTCAAAAGATGTTGTTGGCAAGCATCGGGTTCCCCTCACTTTATTCTAGCTTGTTTCTTCATTCATCTGAAATATCAGAGATTATTCAGCTGTTCAATAACTTCTATCTGTGCGACTTTCTGTCAAGCCTTATTGCAAGCTTCTGGTGAAGATGGCGACCTCTCGTAGACACAAGTCTCGAGCCGCGCAGCTTCGGCACTACACCTCTCATCCAGGCTACCACACCCCGACAGCGCTTCCTTCCTCGACAACCTACATTTTGACCGTGTCATCCTCGAAAACACCGTTGAGACAGATCATTTCGTCGCCGAGAGAGCTTCGCGATGAGGTGGAGAGGCAGCAGGATGGGGTATTGGTGATCAAGGGGAGGGAAGGGTGGAGGATGGCGGAGGTGATTGGTGCTGATGGTAATTTTCTGATATCTGAAGGAACAGCAAGTTACAGGGGAGATGGGATGTGGGTGGAGGATGTCGGTGGGAGTGTTGGAGTGCATATGGGAGGGAAGATGCCGTTGATGGTGGTTGATGAAGGGAACTCGGTGAAGTCTCCAGCGAGGACGAGAGGACAGGACTTGTTGAGGCTCGTGCCAGGTACCGCAAGATCTGGACAAGGTAAACGGCCAGGGAGAAGCGGATGGGACATCGATGATCTAGAGGAGAGGCTAGCAGAGGAGATGGCGACAACTGCGGATCTCCCTGAATTGCTTGGTGATATCGCCTATGAGCGCTGGGCTGAGTTCCTGCTTGCTACCGGCGCTCGGGGAGGCCATCAAGACTGGTCGAAGATCCTCCACTCACTGGAGAAGAATGTGGAAACAACAAGGAAGAGACTACCATCCACCAGGAGAGTGACTTACACCCACTGGACCGAACTCATCACAAGAACCACCCTCCGCCACATCCTCCTCTCAAAGTCCTCCACGACACCATCCCCAGACTACGAAGAACCCCCCCGCAAAAGCCCCAACGAACGTTCCCTCGACCGCGTAACCTACCTCGGCGGTCTCCTCCTCCCCATGACCGTCGTATCCTCCATCCTCGCCATCGAAGGCCCCTACGGACCCACAGGCCCATCCTTCTGGGTCTTCTGGGTCGCGAGTGGGATTTCTAGTCTTGTGGCTGTGGCAGTGATATATGTTGATCAGATGAGGAGAGTGGATGTTTGGGTTGAGGCGGTGGTGACGGGGGATGAGGGGGTGATGGGTGTAGCGGAGATGGGGATGAGGAGTGGCAGGGAGAGGATGTGGAGGAAGGGGGAGTTGGGGTGGAAGGGCGCTGTGAAGAGGGTTAGTGGGATGGAGAGGTGGTGGCCGAGCGAGGGGGTGAGGTTCCAGAGACCGGCTGTGATGGAGAGGATCGTGATGGATGTGTAGATGGTATCATAAATATCTGATGTACAACATACCAATCCACCTCTCACTATCATACATGTCCGTGTCCCATACTCAGAAGCGTACATTTTCATACAAAGTCCGTCATACAGTCCTCACTTCCTCCTCGGCCCCTCAATCCTCTCCATTCCTCCCATCCAAGGTCTCAAAACCTCTGGCACAAGCACACTCCCCTTCTCCCCATCCCATCCATTCTCCAACAACGCCGCCAACACCCTCGGCACCGCCAGTGCCGTCCCATTTACGGTCCACGGGAACCCCAGCTTCTCCCCTCCAACCCTCGTCCTCGTCGCCAACCGTCGACTCTGGTAGTCCGTACAGATACTCGCGGAGGTGACCTCCCCCCAGCCAGCTTCCTGCGCCTCGGCGGGTGTTTTGCCGACGGCGCGGGAAGGAAAGAAGGCTTCCATGTCGATTTTGCGGGTGGCGCTTGCGCCGAGGTCGTGGGTTGGCATTTCGAGGATGCGGCATGTGAGACCTAGGGATCCGAGGATCTCAGTCTGGATATCGAGCATTTCGTCGAAGACCTCTGTTGTGATGTCTTGGTCTGGATGCGTCCATGCGAATAGCTCCACCTTTGTGAACTCATGTACCCGATACAATCCCTTCGTATCAGCCCCTCTAGCCCCTGCCTCAGCGCGGTAGCACCTGGAGGCAGCAACTCTCTTCAATGGCAACTCAGACTCTCCAATCGTGGTATTCGCCTTCATGCCGGCCAATGCAATCTCACTCGTACCGGTGAGGCTCATCTCGGGGACACCACGTGCCTTATCCTTCTCATCTTGGGCGAGGGTGTAGACCTGCTGTTCACCGCTTGCATCCCGCGGTTGAAACCCACAGGCGGAGGAGATGTGAGAATAGACCATCGATGGAGGTGATACCGGCGTCCAGCCATAGCGGGTCGCGACGGCGAGAGCGTAGGAGACGAGGGCATGTTCGAGGAGGGAGCCAGCGCCAAGAAGGTAGTACCAGCCCCAGCCTGAGGCAGTACCAGCTGAAGCGAAGTCGAGGATACCAAGTCGAGTTCCGATGTCGACATGAGAGACGGCCTTTGACCCGTTATCCTTGATGAGAGAGGTCGTCCCCTCGTCGCTGTTGATATACGAAAGGACCTCAAACTCTGCCCCCCTCGGTGTCTCCTCACTCGTAAGATTCGGCAACGCCAGCGCCAACTCCTCCATCTCAGTCATAGCATCCGTCTCCTCCTTTTCCACACCCACAAGCTTCATCTTGATCTCCCTCGCTTCCTGAAGCGCCTCCTCGACGTCCTTGCCATCCTTCTTCAGCTGTGGTAGCTGCTTCTTCAGAACATTTGCCCTTTCGCGCAGGGATCGCGCATCTTCCTGTAAAGTCTGACGGCGAGCATGTAGCTCGTTGATGCGAGACGGGTTGGTGGCGAGGTTGGGGTAGTTCCGTGAGAGGCAGGTTTCCGCGTAGAGGTCTGGGTTGTCGCGGATGTGGCGCATGTCGAGGATGGGTTTGGGGGCGATTGAGGGGCGGGAGGGAGAAGAATAGTATCGGGGTAACGCCAGGCGAGGTGTCCGCCTGCACCGCAAGCATTGTATTGTTATGCGATTCATTTTGGGCGGTTATGGGTGAGCTGTGGTGGTGAGAGAGGTTGAGAAGGTGGTGAGGTGAGGTGAGGATTTGGTGTCATGGGATTTCGGGTGGTATGCAATTAGCCGATGGCAGATCCAGCACCAGCCAGGGTGCTCAACATCGCCATTTGAGCGACGCATCACATTGATATTTCTTAGGAAAGAAGATGGCTGTTGTTGCGTCAATGAATCATTTCTAGATAACATCAGATTTCTGGCCGATCGATTCGAACGGCGCTCGGGCAGTTCTGCTCTAAGCATCACCGCATGAAAGGCAGGGATATCACGAGAACGGAAGCGCAACAAACAAACAAAGACGATCTATTCCGGGTATCGCTCAACATCTCATCAACGTCTCCAGGATCTAAAAGTAACCCCAAGTCCCCAGCGTCCAGCTCTGATGATGCCCTGCGCCACCTCCTCCCCTCCACATCCCGCTTCCTCCCATACTCTGCCTCTGCTGCTGCTTGTAGTCTACCTCCCCAGGCCGTGAAGCACCAGCGATACCATGCTGTAACCACTGCTCCCGATCAATCGTTGCAATCGCACCAGTCTTGAGCTGGCAGACCAAGCTGGCACCAGCCCAGGGCCCAACACTGTGCAAAGCTCGGAGCTCGCCCTGGATCTGTGAGGCTGAGGGGCGGTTCTTTGCCAACTTGGCTTCAATCGTTGCTTCAACCGCAGCAGCGGGGTCTGGGAATTCATCGACTGGATCGTTCGGACTGTCAAGAGTCGTTGGCGAATCTGCAGTTGATGCTCCATCGGGGTTTGTGTGTGTTGAGAGGGGTCGGCGAAGCTTCGCATTGTTGCGTAGCGCATCGACCGCCTTGCCAGTCACAGCCTCCCATCCCCTTCGCTCAACGATGGCATTCACCTCATCAAATACCCGCTCCTTCAGGCCGAGCACATTCGTGCAACCGCCAGTGAAGATGATGCGAGACATGCAGATGGCTCTAGCGTCAACAGGCAACTGCAAGAGGTGCTGATATACTAAGCCATGAATCGGAAGCTCATTGTCGTCAAAGTCGGCCCAGGGAGTTTCGGGTGAGAAGAAAGTTTCGTCACAGGTGTCGGCGAGCTTCTCGAGAGGAATCTTCACCTCTCGCGGCGGGGATATTGAGCTGAATGGTACCGTCGTTTCACCGATAACCTGCGGTGAATGTGATGCATCGACCTCAGACTCATCCTGCTCCTCCACAGTCTCAAGCTGTGCTGAGTGTCTCTGCGACGACTTAAATGCAGAGGCTCTGCACCACATGAGGCGGTACATGACCTCCTCGCACTCCTCAAAGCTAATCCTCCGCGTCTTGTCTTTAGTCTTGCCGTCTGCCCTGCCATCTGGCTCTCCGTCCTCCACTTCATCAGAGACGTCTTCGCCGATGATGGTGCATAAGGTTTTGTAAAGTTGGTCCAATAGTCTCCGGCCGCCGCGTACACTGCGCGTGCTCTTCACCTCTCTGTACTCATACACACTAGTGACAACGGTCTCCTCCCAGCCCATGTCGATAATGAGGCCTGATCTGACTCCAGCACCAACGGTCGTCATGACGGCAGACGAAAGTAATGAGACTACTGGTGCCTGGAACTTGCCGAAGATGATATCCAGGAGTGCCGAAAGGAGCGGAAGTGGAAGTCCTGAATCCAATACTAGACCCACGCGTCGTGGACGTGAGTCGATGAGCAAGTACCTGGAACCATGTCAGCAAGCGACGCTCTCGTCCAGTTATGGGAACTCACTTTGAGAATGCTTCTCTCAGGATGCGGTCCAGCTTGTCCTGCACCAACCCCAAATCCACATCCCTTAAATCCTGCCTCCAGAGTTCCCGCTCAGAAGTCCATCCCCGCCTCTGTTCCTCACCACTCAGGCCATGCTGCTGCCATTGTCGAAAGTCACCGACCCTGCGCTGCTCATCTGGTCCACACTCCAGCGTTGCCTTGGGCAGTGCTTCGCCCGCGAACCCAGCCCTAATGAAGCGTGATCCAGGCTGTAATACAATGATATCCTCCTCTGCTCTGATCGTAGATGGTGAGCCGTACGTTGAGCTGATGGTTCGGGGTGGCGTGTGAGGCGATGAGGGGATGTGTTGGCCTGATGATGGGCCCTGACGGATGCTGGCCACACTACGGTGAGCAAGCGTCGGGCCTGTGTGTTGGGACATGGTGGAAGGGCTCCCAATGAGCGAGAGCTGAGAAGTATGAAAAGCTTATTTGAGTGGCATCATAGAATCCCTATGATCTGATCGCGCTGATGGCTGGACCCCTCGCTTGATCGCCTAGAAGTGTTCGGTCTTGGGTTGATGGGCCCCGTTTCTCCTGGTCGAGGCGCGACACGTGATGTGGTCGGGCACTCGACACCCTGGTTATGCGCTGTGGCCATCTGCTTCGCCTTCATCTCACAGAATCCTCACGAATTGCTCATAGCGCCATCTTTTTCTAACAATTTGCATGTTCGAATCTTAACCATAGACTGATCGACCTGATTTTGGTACATCTTGCAAACCGAACGCCCTGACTCCAAGGAGAGATTCTGCACTACGCGACCAACCCCCCCTGGTCCGTTGCTCGTTGTCCTACCATAGCCTCTTCCAAACTTAACGAAACGCGAATCGTGCAACATCATACTGATTGCGCAGTTGCCTGTTCCTTCGGCTCTGGAGCGTCGACCGGTGTCTCCTCCTTGTGCACCGTTCCGGCTGACATTCCACTGAACGGACACGTAGACTCACTCGCCATAGGTCTGGGTATCCTTGAAGGAGACTGAGGCTGTGGTGTATGAGTTCCCTCCTCAGTCTCCTCATCGCTGTCTTCAAGGACCTTCTTTCCATGAAGGAAACCCTCTCTCTCGATGATGAATTCCTTATCGCTTTTCTTAAAGTCGTCGCCGTCTTCTATATGCCACTTCGCCATCAAGTCGTTTTGGATCCAGATAACCTTCCCGATCGCCTTGACGAGTGCGATCTTGCGCTGGAGTTGAAGCTTAGGATGTGACAGAATGGCCTCTGTTAAGAGGTCTTGGATGAAAGCGAGACAGATGCCGAGATGAATGTACTCGATGTGAAGTGGGTGCGCGCGTCCGAGTCCAACGTGCATCATGCTATCGCGTGTCAGCAACATCGTTGACAGGATCATTCCCTCGATGTCGTGACTGCATCAAGTCTATTCGACAGGTGTTCTCTATTACTCACCCTACTTTGTCGAGATACTCCCAGAACTCCATCTGAGTCGGGTCAGAGCAGAGTTTGGCCAAGTATGCTCGAAGGAACATCTTGCGGTGCAGAATCTGAGGGCTGTTCTCGTCCGGAACATCGTCTATAGGACCTTCGAAGCTTGTCGACCTTGTTGTGAATGCTCGCGCTGTGATATCGTATGAAAGGAGTTTCTTGTACACAATGTTGACAACGGCAGGGATCAGCTGCTTGATGTACTTTGCGCCGGATCTGAGTGCATCGATGTCGTCTGCAAATCTATGTTAGGCCGTCTTATATCGAGATACCCCACTGAGGCGCAAGACATACTGCTTCCGAAGTCGACGAAGCTGTGCAGGTAGCGGATTCGCGCTTCCAGGTCTGTGTACAGCTCCTCCCTCTTGACTTCCATCATGTGGCGTGGAGGACCCATCTTGATATTGTAGAAGTGCTTGCTGGGTACAAATAGTATGTTAAAGCTGGGTAACCAATTGCGAATAAATGATTTGGCGTGTAAGCCTGGGGCGCTCTACTTATTATACGTCGCTCAAGCTCAGACTCCATATGATCGCGGAACCAACATCACGTCACTCAAGGTCCCCATGACCGGAGACCCTCAGGACATTTTCCCCATCGGACCAGGCCGAAGAGAGATCATCTAGAACTAGAGTGGCTGATTGAAACCAAGAAAAGCCGGATCGTCGCGGCTGCAGCCGATGCATGGCGCTTTTCTGGGGTCAGCTCAGGTGAACATGCGATGTGGTGGTACGATGCGCCGCTGGAGAGCAGCACCGCCCCAAGTCAAGGATCCCCAGAGTTCAATGTCCATGCATAATGACTGCAGCGAAGCGCACTATAATGTTTGCAATCCGTGTTGATCCGATGCGGGAATCAAGTCGGCCAGTCCCGATCCGACAGGCCTTGATTCACAGCGACTTCTCTGCCTCACTCTTGCTTGGAGCCTTGGATGATCATACGAAGCAGATGCAATAGGGTCCTGCCTGGGCCTCAGCATTCCTTGTTAGCAGAATATTACATTGAATTTCACAAGGGCTCGTTGTCGATTTGCCTCTGAGCTCGTCGCTCCTTGGAAGATGCGCACTTCTGATGCTTCAATGTCACGTCGTAGGGACGAAGAGGTCCCGTGGCCTAGCGCCCGGCGCGTGTTGTCGCTGGAGTGACGTGGGGCTAGGCTGATTCGTGCATCAACACCATCATCGACCTCAGATTGCCCAATATCAGTAACGCTTCCGAGGGCATGAGCCCCGCTGGTAGAGCTTCCAATGGGCATAAAAGGGTAAGAGTCCTTCATCTGGTCAATTTGGGGCGCAGGCTGACCATCAAAGCATCTACAAAGAGCTGGGGCCTGGGAAACGAGTCTCCCTGTCCAAACTCACGGCCGACAGCTTTGAGAGTCTGGGACGCCCATTGCGCATTGCTATTGACATTGCTATCTGGCAATTCCAGACTCAAGCAGCCCGAGGTACGTTGCATTGATTCTGAGATCGTCACATCATAGGCTGACACAGAACTAGGTGGAACGAACCCAGCGATCCGAACCCTCTTCTACCGCCTCACGCGCCTCCTCAGTACCCCCATTCAGCCCATCTTTGTCTTCGATGGACCTCATAAACCAGCCATAAAACGAAACAAGCGCTCCGGTCGAGGTGATGGCGTCGCCACTGCACAGGCCAAGCGCCTGATCCGGCTCTTCGGGTTCGCCGTTCACGATGCGCCTGGCGAGGCCGAAGCCGAATGTGCTCTTCTTCAGCAGCATGGCATAGTTGATGCCGTTCTCAGCGAGGATGTTGACACAATAATGTTTGGCTGTACGAAGACTTTGCGGAACTGGTCGGCCGAGGGGAAAAGCGCGAAGACCCCAACACATGTGACCCTATATGATGTGGAAGATATCAAAAAGGCCAGACTTGGCTTGGATCGAGAAGGAATGGTGCTCGTCGCTCTGATGAGTGGAGGCGACTACCTTCCAGATGGGATACCTGGCTGTGGTGTCAAGGTTGCCTGCGAGGCTGCTAGGGCAGGGTTCGGCAAGTCCATATGTCAACTCAAGAGCTCGGACTCAGCAGGGATACGCGCATGGAGAGAGTCCCTTGCCCACGAGCTTCACTCAAACGAAAATGGGAATTTTCGTGTACGGCACAAGGCTCTTGGTATACCCGAGGACTTCCCCAACATTGAGGTCCTTCGATATTACACACATCCGGTTGTGTCCAAGACGGCTGACCTACCATCAATAAGGCAAAAGTTCAATCAGCCGAGGGATATGCAGCTTGAGGGTCTGCGCGAGTTCACAAGAGAGACATTCGATTGGGATTACAGGATAGGAGCTATCAAGTTTATCCGCGTTTTGGGACAAGCGCTGCTTGTACGACATATGGTGCAAGCACAGTCTGAATCTGGAAAACATGTCCAGCGGGTTACGGGCCGAAGACAGCACTTCAGTACAGACGGAAGCTCCGAGTTGCGTGTTGCATATATCCCAGGAGACGTCGTGCCCATTGACCTATCCACAGAGGTCGACGAAGTTATCTCGTCGGGTCGCGAGGGGCTGGCCCTGAACAGCGACGACGACTTCGAGGCCCCGGAAGAGGAGCGTGATGCTTCATCCAAGGCCACCAATGGGAAGGTCTTCGATGTGACCAAGCCTGAGCTTGCCTGGGTACTGGAAGACCTAGCAAGGAGAGCTGCACCTTCGGCAGTTGCAGCTTGGGAAGAAGCAGAAGCTGCCAGAGTATTACGCAAATCTCCAACGAAGAAGAAGACAACCACTACTTCACGAGCGAAGAAAGCTACGAACATACAAAAGGGCGCAATGGAGCACTACGTGAAGACCGCAAAGTCAACACGGCTCCAGCCCACCAGCACTATCAAACCAATAAAGCCACCATCCTCGCCTCCGAAACAAACCTCCCCGCGTCGTCCCGCCATCCAACGACCCCAAACCCCACCGCCTCCATCCTCAAGTAAGCCCTCCACGCCCTCGACCACGAGCAGCCTCGTCCGCTTCACAACCGACTGGACACTCTCGAGCTCACATGATGCGTCGCCTAGGACACCATCGCGCCAGCAGCGGACGGGTCGTCCATTTGCGCAGCATCCTCCCGAGACGATTGTCCTTTCGTCAAGCCCTGCCGGTGTCGAGGGGGTGCTCAATAGCCCTGGGACAGACGGTGACGGCGAGGTTGCTGAGTCGGTACGGGCGTTACTTTCCAAGGGTGGTGCGCATGAGGAGGTAAAGGGTCGGAGATATCAGGCAGTAATGGACGACGCCAATGAGGAGATTGTGAAGCCGAAGCCGAAGACGAAGTTCACCCAGATGTCAATGGATCGCTTCGCCACGAGGCAGGCCAAGTATCCAGCGACTCAGACACCACCACCAAGACCGCAACAAAAATCCACCTCCAATCAACCCATCACAATCGACTCATCCCCCATCTCACCTTCCCTTCCCCCTCCCATCTCCCCATCGAAACGGACCTCGTCCCACGACTCTCCTCCTCTCCGCCCAAGTAGCCCTAGTCCAACCCATCCTCAACCTCAACCTCAGAAGAAGAAGCTCTTCATCCCACGCACCAGCGCAGTCGGCTTCTTCGAGACAATCGAGGTTGAACAGAATGAGGTCGACGATGTCTTCGGCGCTCACACAAGGAGATTGGAGGCGAGAGGTGTCAGGGCTGGGGTTGTGAGGTGGAGCGATGTGTCGGAGATTGATCTCACGAAGGAGGATGATGACTGGAATTTTTGATCAGATCACTGTAAGGCCACACGGGAGAGAACTCGGAGGCCGAGATAGATGTATAATATCATGATATATGAATGTTTCATATTCTCAATAGCTTCAAAAAGCCATGTAACGCCAGCTTTCCAATGCTCTTATCGTCTGTCAAAACCAATACACGTACCCAAGATGCACCCTCTTCACGTATCCCCCATTTCCAAATCCTGATCAATCTCCGTCCCCAGATCCCTCTCCTCCAAAAACCTCCTCCCCACAAGCTCATCCGGCAAATACGTCTGCCTGACCCTCCCCTCCTTATAATTCGGAGGGTACTTATAGGCCGCTCCATAACCCATATCCCTCATCAGCCTCGTCGGTGCGTTTCTCAGGTGTAGCGGGACAGGCAGTGCAGCGACGCCTGGTTCTCGGAGGGCTGTGTAGGCATTGTTTAGGCCGCGGTAGGCGCGTGTGCTTTTTGGAGCGTGGCAGAGGGCGACGCAGGCGTGGGCGAGGGGGATGCGAGCTTCGGGCATGCCGATTTGTTGGGTGGCTGTGTATGCGGATGTAGCGAGTGTGAGGAGGGAGTTGTCTGCTAGACCGACGTCTTCAGAAGCGATGACGACCATACGCCTGGCGATGAAGAGGGGGTCTTCTCCTGATTGGAGCATGCGAGCGAGATAGTATAGCGCGGCATCGGCATCGGAGCCACGAACGGATTTGTGGAAAGCGGAGATGGTATCGTAGTGTTGGTCACCTGCGCGGTCGTAGACGAGGGTCTTTGTAAGTGCGGATTTCATGTCTTCGCGGGTAATGGATGGGCGGGTAGATAATGAGAGGGCGAGTTCGAGGAGGTTGAGTGCCGTTCGTGCATCGCCGTCAGCGAAGCGAGCGAGGTAGCGTACCATTTCGTCGTCGAGGAGCTCAGAGGGAGGGTAGATGTCTCGTTCTAGATCAATGGCTCGGCGGAGAATACCAACAACGTCATCTTCTGTGAGGCTGGAGAGAGTGAAGGTTCGACATCGGGAGAGTAGCGCGTTGACGACTTTGAAGCTCGGATTCTCAGTCGTGGCACCTATCAAGGTGACCGTGCCAGCTTCAACAGGTTTGAGGAAGACATCCTGCTGGCCCTTGTTGAAGCGGTGGATCTCGTCGCAGAAGACAATGGTCTTTCGTCCAGTCAGGGCTAACTCGTTTGCCGCTTCCTGGAAGATCTTCTTGCATTCGCCAACACCTGAGGACGTAGCGTTGAGCTCAATGAAACGGCTTCCGACCATGTGGGCAATACATCGTGCAATCGTGGTCTTGCCTGTGCCGGACGACCCCCAGAGGATCATAGACGGCACGCGATCTGCCTCTATCAAGCCGCGCAGCACACCTGTTGGACCAACAAGTTCCTGTCCACAGACTTCATCCAGAGTCTTCGGTCTCATCCGCTCAGCAAGCGGTGCTGATCTCTGAGTTTTTGTCTTCTTAATCACCCGACCCTCCTCGGCTGTAGCTTGTTGCTGCTGCTGCGTGACATCCTCCGCAGCCGGGCCCTCTGCCACTCCAGCCCCCGGTCCCTCCTCGAAACTCCTCTTCTTCCCCGTCAATGCAAGCGACGCGCCATTCACGATCGGAGTCAGCGCTCTCGCGCCATCAGGAGCAGCTTGTCTCTTCGGCGCAGGCGTGGAGAAGAAGTTGGAAGCATTGCGCTTCTGGGAAGATTGTGTACCAGAGGGTGGTTGTGCACCGTTGGTACTACCGGCGCTACCGTTGGGCAGCTGTGACTGTGTCGGTGGTGAGGACTCTTTGTCAACTATGAATGTCGTGCAGCCTGAGTCGATGTGGCTATTGATAGCAGACGGCTTGACGGGCTTATTGCAGATCGGGCAGTCGACTGCCATTGTTCATATTCGTCCCTAGCTCCCCTGAGCTCTTTCAGGTGCATAGCAATTCAAAATTCGGTCGTGAGGATCGTCGCGGTCGTAGGTTATGGTTTAGAGCAAATCATGTGAATGTTTGTTTGTGCTGTGGTGGGTTTCGTTACTTTCTTTCTGCTGGGGAGACGCGTTTGGCGACTTTCGTTACACAAAGTTTAAAGTGGCGGCATGACGTGACGCGCCGAGTGACCCTGAGCCAGGAGCGGGTTAGTAACCCTGGGAACGACATCACGGCAAAACCGCTTCGCCAACTTCGAAACAACGGATTTCCTTTATTGGTCATTCAGTTCAGTAAAAGCCATTGATTTTGTGGTACTGGAAGCTATATACTGATAGTGACGACTGTTACTCTTCTCCAATCGTGCTCTCTGATCGTAGCGTCAGGACATCGTCTGACAACACATAACTTCCAGCATCACGACGAGAGTAAGAGTGCTTGATTCTCAAGTTTAGCCATTGATTCTGATTATCCATATGCATGTGCCCATGATGACTTTCTCAAAATGACGCTCCCAACCCTCCCATGCCAATGCAGATGCTCCCACCCTTACCCATATGTCTTCAAACTCCTGACCTTCGGACTCGCCAACCCCGTCTCTGCTTTCCTCTTCCCCAACACCGTTGACTCCCCCGTCGCCCCTGGCGTGCCTTCCCTATCTCTCGTCGCCTCCTTATGACAGGACCAGTGAAACGCCCGTCCCTTCACCAGAATGGCATCTAACCAGACCCATTCCTGTGCCTCATCCAGCCACTTGTTCTCGAAACGCTCCTGGCAGATCGGGCAGACGTTGTTAATGCCACTGCCTGCATTCGGTGCTGTGATATATGTCGGGCGCGCTTCCTCCGCGGCTTTGGCGGCTTTTGAGGCGGTTTCCCGTTCTGCAGCGGCGACCTGGTCTGTGTCGACGACTTCGCGTGACTTGAGCCAGTCCTGAACAAGTGTGTTAATAGGCTTTTTATGACATGCAGTGGTGGGGGATATATGCTTACCTTATCATCGACATACCAGCTCCGGTGCATGCCTCGCTGCTCTGCCTCGTTGCTACGTTGGTGGACACGGAAATGCCAATCCATATGCGCCGCTTTCTTTTTCCTTCCCTCCTCATCTGTCTTGAACCGTCGTCCACACTGGTTGCAAGGAAGACCCAGCTGTTCGTAAAGCTGTGAGACAAAGTCTGATCGGAATCTACGGTTTCATGTCAGCCCAAGTCTTCTTGTAGAGCTAGCAGGCTACTTACTGTTGCTTCAGGGCGGCAATGTCGATCATTCCAGGTGTCAAGGGTGCGGGTCGCGTTGCCTGCGTACTCGCTATCCTAGATGCCAGAAGTTGGGCGAGGCTCGCGGGTATCACTGGCTGCTGTGGCGTGGGTGGTGGTGGAGGTGCCACCGGTGCCGCGCTCACGGGTGTGCCTAGAAGTCCAGCCTGTCGCAGCTGATCAAGAAGAGCCATAGAACTCGGTGGCGCAGCCGTTGCCGCGGGTTGCTGATACGGCTGTGCTGCTGGTGGCTGTGGTGACCGGATTGCAGCTTGGGGCAACACAGGGGGCGGCGGCTGGGGAGTCGAATTCTGCGGCGTTGCCGAATTTCTGGCCATCAATGCCGCCAGCGCCCCAGGACCGAGCAACTTGTCCAGAGTTACTTGTCCCTGGGCCGGCGCGGGGGCTACGGGTGTGGCCATGGGCTGTGGTGGCGTTTGTGAGGGTGGCCGAGCGTGCGGCGGAGGTACGTTGTTTGGAGTGGCGGACAGAGCCCTCATCGTCACAGCAGCAAGTTCAGTTACTTTGTTCTTAATGAGTTCCAGCTGATCAGGAGGCAAGGCTGACGCTTGCATAATCCCCTGTAGATCTCCCAGTGCCTTTAGTCTCGTGTGAATGCTAGCATCATTTGGATTCTGTGCCAGCTCTGCCTTCATCGCGACAATTAAATTGGCAATATCTTTACTCAAAGACTCATTGCTTAGCCCAGCAGACTGTGGGCTAGAAGCAACCGGTGTCGGTGACTGGTATCGGTGAGCAGCATGTGCTGCTGTCTGTGGCGCTGAGTTGCCGTAATATGCGGTCTGATTGAGATGGTCAGTTCCGAGTCGTCCCTTGTAGGACCCTGGGTAACGCACCTGTTGTTGGGGATTACCAGGATGCATGGCATATGGTCCTGCATGGCCGTTCGGCGGCTGACCTACAGGAGGTCTGCCAAACCCGCGTCCGCCGGGTGGAGTAGGGGTCTCACGCTGCATCATTCCGACAGCAGACCGTGGCCGTCCTGGCATCTGACCCTGCGGCATCGTTGCTTGTTTGAACTTCATGAGCGCATTCTCGATCGGCCGCACAAGCTCCGGCTGAAACACCGGTCTCGTGTCCAAGGAGCCAGGCACCGGCTGTGTCCATGTTCTCAGCATCTCCTCCATCCTCCTCCTGACATCGGGATTTGCCACTGCGTAGGCTTCCATAAACGTCTTGAAGAGGTTTCGCCCGAAGTAGAGAGTATACGGTGTGCCGACATTCTTCACGATCGAGTCGAGCACGTACAGTGCGGCAAGCTTCTTGTTGGGAGCGGCCTACGATGTACGTTAGCATATCTGCACAACATAATTCAGAGCTATGGGAGGTGGCTTTGCGACAGCACACTCGTCTCGTCATTCGAGCTTCCCACTCACCTTAAGAATGTGTTGCTGGAGAACCTCTGCGATTTTGAGCGCATGCGCTGTGTAGTCTCTGGCGATTGATGTCAAGTTGACGATTTCAGTTCTGTTATTCATAGAGAGCTCCTCGAGAGCCACGCGGTAATCTTCCGCCACCTCTTCCTCCTCGGAAGCCATTGCGCTTGTCAAGTTGGCGATGGGTCAAGGAGATTTGTGTTTGTTTGGGCGAGCACTCCGAGCAAGAAGCCTTAGACTTGGTCAAGCTGGTTAAGTATGCCTGTTGGGCGAAGTACGGAAACGAAGGGGAAAGGGAAGAGTTGAGGATCAGAGACCACAGCCAGCGAGGATGAAGTAATCCTCCTAGCAAACACCAACGATGGGGGTTTTGTAGAGAAGGACAGACGGATCACGCTGCGTAGTTTATTCGAAGAAACTTAGGACCCTGGACAAAGGCCAGCCGCCACCGTTTCCCATGCACAAAGAAACCACAATCTGACCAACTACGCCATCAGCACACGCTGCTTTTTTTTCCTAAACGATGTACGCACGAGCCACAGTTGAGCCCGTTGTTGTGATGTGTGTCGCGCCTTGCACACGACTGGCGATTCGGGACACCGCACACGGCCGTCGTGGAGTGGCACTGGAACCCGAGATATTCGCAGAATCACAGACGGTCAAAAGCACTGAACAGAGGCGAAATTGCTGGCTCGAAGGATGCGGGAGAGGGCGAATGTCTGGTTGGATGGCTTAGTTGGAGGAGGCAAGGTGATGATGGAGGAGAGAGCCAGGTTGAGCTAAATCAGGATGGGTCATGAACTGGAGCCTCATTTGGAGGATGTGTCACGTGACCCGCTTAACATCAAGCTCCGGCTTCTAATTCACCAACAAAGACCACGGGACGTCTAGGATATTTTGATGTGCATAAAATTTCATACTTTCCATAGTCTAAACTGTTCAAAACATACATCGCCAATCATGCCACGTTGGGTATATCAATGAAGGTGGGGGAAAGAAAACGCCTTTGGCAAACTCCGTCTTTCGGTGAATCCCTGCGCAATCAGAATCGCGACATGTTCGCCGTAGAGTACTTGCTGCTGCGGCTCGAGATGTCTCGACGGAGAGGGTGAAGGGCTGAGTCGGGTCGCTGCACACCAGGTGCCACGGGGCTTGTATGCGCATACGATTCGCCTTGGTGTTCAATGTCATTGTTCGGGTGATGAGTGGTGATGGGTCCGCTGATGTTGGGCCGAGGTCGGCCACTCTCATCCTCATCCTTCTTCCAGAACATAGACATGAACTTGCTCTTGGTCTTCTCATTGCGGAGACTTGAGTTGTTGCTCTGCTTGGAGTGGAAAGTCTTGGCATATGGCAGCTGCTGGTCGGCATTGGCAAGACTGCCATTGTCGCGGACATCACGGGCGCTGAGATTGCTCTTGCTGTCGCGCCAGACGGAGGAGAAAATGACATTGAGAACGCCCATAACGATGCACAGAATGCCACCAGCGAGGACAAGGCGCCACCACGGGAGACCGATCTTGGAGGCATCGTTGGCTGGAAGGTTGAGCTTGCCGAGCAGGTTGCAACCGATGATCACCATAGCGAGGCCGAGCCATGTCAAGCCATGATGGTCGCCCAGAACGGGCCATGTGTCGTTGAAGTAACTCCGGGCCAGAGGCAACTCCGAGATACAGAGAAAGAGTGACACGCTGCTGGTAAAGAAGAGCGATGCAGCGTCGAAGAAAAAGAAGGTACGATCAGTGTTGATCTTGATGATCAGCACCCAGCAGGCGACAATGGCTGTAGCGAGGGCAATAATGCTGAAGGCACGGGTGCCCTGGAGGACAACCATCCCCACGCCGTTGGATACCAGCGATTGGAGGCCCATGGTGGTGGTATGTCGTTATTCGTATCGACGTTGAGGATCTGTGTTGACTTGTTAGCCTTCGAGAGTGTTGTACAAGAAGGAGATAAGTACAGCCTACGTGAGAGTGCGTCGATGCCGGCAGGAGCAGATGCTCGGTAGGTAATGTCTGACAAGCAGAGATTCTTGAAGAATTTATGAAGGAGAGGAGGGAGAGTGGGTGATGGACAAAATATGTTGTGTAGATATGTATTCAGATGGAAGCAGGAACCAGCCCTTTTGGATTCGTAAGGTAGTAGCAGTCAATGAAGGTGAAGAGTGCACAGAGAAGATAGGGAAAACGTAGAAAGAGAGTGATTAAAGATTTGTTGCAGCAAACATGGTTTCCTGGATGTTAGTGACTGCTCAGGGCAAAAAGAAGGAAAAGGTGAAGAGGTGGTGTGAATGGCAAAACGCATGCATGAATGGGGAGGAGGCCCTTGGTCGTTCTTTATAATAGCAGCCCTTACGAGCCGCCGCCATTGTCAAGGAACCACACAATCGCCCAGTCCGCCGTGACTCAATGCCCAAAGACCTCACAAGGCTCGACAACCCCCTGGCCGCATGGACTGCCGAGCGGGGAGATCGCCCTCTCCACGAGGTTCTCGCGCGTGGGGAGCGTGTCGGTCCCTCCAGGCCGTTCATCCTATTCCGGTGTTTCAAGGCACGCATGTCCAATCAGGCCGGCATGGCTCGAACACAACCAGCTGTTCAACACGAGACGAGAGCGGGCTTCCGCTGAAGCTCGTCGTTCGATGGAGTTTCATGAGTCTCTGTTGTGCCGCCACTGGCAGCGCTAAGGAGCCTCAGAAGGCTGTCGGGCGCTTGGTCTGGCGATGGACTCAGGGAACGCGACCGAGACAAACATAGAAACCCAGGCGCCAGGACGGACACACACTGGGAAGAGATAGTCTCTCATCGGGCGCTGAAGCCCATGGCCAGTCGTCTCCCAGCTGGCAGGGTCTCCTGAGGGGCCGGGAGGGGTATTTGGCCGGATCTCGAAGCAGGGATGCGCCTGATGGTCGATTGGCTGCGAGAGCCCTATTCAGCGTTTCGCGTTAACGACAATGGGGCCCATAGAACGCGATCAACGCGTAGCGCCAAAGGCATGATGCCTGTCGGCGACACGAATAATGCCCAGTCTTAGAGCATTTCGGCGTTCATGCACAAGGTGTTCTTGCTTTTGCAAGATGGAGGAGTCATCTAGACGTGGTGGCGGATGGAGTTGGTGAGGTGGGTGCCCAAGGCAGCGAGAGGTGGCAGCGAGAGCCTCACCCCAACTCGCCCACTGCTGCCACCCTACACTACGGAATATAACAGTTTCACTTCTGCATCTTGGGCATCCTGCATGCATCAACTCGTCAATGCCGGCATGCTGCTTATGTATGTCTGCTACTACCGGTGCTTGAAATCCGTTGTCTTTTTCAGCCCCTCCCGTGTTCAATATGCAGGCACAGCACGTCAAGCTGATGCGTTGACAACTTGGTGGCTGCGGTAACCGTATGGCGTATCTCCAGTTTGCATCACATTAGAGTGTCCGTAAGTCAGGGCACAGCCGCGCTGGTACTATGTTTCAGGGCACGCAAGCATGGACTTCAGCGCTTAGAAAGCCTGTCACCTAACCGACTTTTGTTGTTCCTATCTTTGGGTGTACGACGCGCGCGTCTATGGTAGGCTTCAAACGCCAAACAGCCGCGATTCCTTCACCCTCGTCCTTGATCTTTCGTTGCCTTGCTTCGCTTCGATTCAGCTGCAAGCGCGTACAGGCAGGCAAAACAGTCCAAGAGAAATCGTGTCATACGGAGCCCTGCGCCTTAGCCACGGACAAGGCTATGAACTGATAGTGCACCAATGTGTGTTGCGGATGCACTTTGTCCCTTTCCTGCCTGGCCACACCACCGCCATTCCTCGAATTGCCATTCTCGTAGGGCCGTTGTGGAATCCGTTGCAGGATTCAAGACTCAAGGGGGATTTTCAGGGATATTGCCTCAACTGCCGATGGCACATACAGGCATCTGGCATGCAAATTATCCCGACTGAGACATGTCATCAACGCTTAATTGTTGTTCCCCGAAGGGCAGAGACCCAATTCGTCCGCCCACGCGCTCCCTTGAGCCGGAGGACCGCACCGATATCCTCACAAACAGTCCCGTCTTGGTCCTCCGCGTCGGATGAGCTGCCGTCTCGGGAACAGGCCCATCTACCGGGGAATGCAGGCATCCCCGCAGAGTCCACGGCAACTGGACAACGAGCGTTGACAGCGGCATGTGCCTACAATTTGGCCATTGAGGGAGTTGCCATGCAAGTGGAAGATGAGCTGAGAAAAGCTTGCTGTACGTGATCGCGGAGACGCCTTGACGAGCTCCCCGCGGAGACTCTTCTCCAAGCGTATTCTTTCCCTCCCATTGAAGTTTCCTGCCACTCCACCTCGACATATCTCGCGGTGCCGATCCTCTCGGACGACCATCGCTATAGGGACATGGCAGCATGCCAGTCACCCTGACGATGGCTGACAGATTCGACGATAGGATGCTCGACTGTGAAGATACATGGGCGAAATCTATATAAAGACTCATCAGCAGCCGTGCTAACTCCATGACCTGACAAGTTCTCAACGACTCACATCATAATCTCACATCCTGCTCTACCCACCGCACTTCTTCATCCATCAACATGCAGTTCAAGTTCCTCCTCACCGTTGCCGCTGCCGCCACGGCAAGCGCTGGCTTCACCACCAAGCGCCAGGCCAACATCGGCACCCTCTCCAATGCTCTCAAGGACATTGCCGACAGCATCACCGATGGCATTGAGACGATCAAGGACATCAGCCCCAGCACTGTGACATCCATCATCCCCGTAAGAAGACCTGCGACCAGCCTGAGGATGAACACGGAGAGCTAACATCAAACATCTAGAAACTTGCTGGTAACTTCAACGACATTACCCAGACCGTTGGTAAATTCGGCAAGGAGCTTGGCAAGATCCCTCCCGGTGGCATCCCGAAGGCTGCTGAGTCTGACATCTGCGACACTTACTCTGACGTGAGTAATGCAATTCACTACCTCTTATATCACTCACTAAATTAACAAACTATATATAGTTCTTCGAGGTCTACAACAACCTCGTCGACGTCGTGATTGGCAAGGACGGCCTCCTTGCCCGCATCCCCGCCAGCATTATCACCCTCCCAATTGCTGGAATTCTGCAGGTCGCCAACAGCGCTATCACAAGCTTTGTGTTCAGCTTCATCCAACTCATCCCTAACTGCCGCGAGAGCGCCCAGGAGGACCTTGAGGCGTCCCAAAAGAAGTTTGCCGAGGCCATCAAGACCTTCGCTGATAATGTCTACAGGCCTGTTGGCGGTGACTTCAGTGGTCTGTCCGGCGATAACAAGATGTAAATGGAGCAATTTCATTTATACCAAGGAGAAAGTTGTGCTTGCAGTTCGAGACGATGCCATAGAGGGAGCCAGAGGTGCCAACGATAGGAGGCCTGGCAGTCAGTCAGCGAAGCCAATATAATACAACACAACTACCAGCATCTGACCTATGCTCGTTTGTGCAATGTTACCTCACATATGGCTCCTGTGACCCAGCCTGTGACACAAATAACCAACCTGTCATCATTCTCGCATCGCATTACTCCCTCAGTGCGTGTAAGCGGCGTCCTTCAGCCTGCAGTGCCACCGTCTGTCCAATCCCGGCCCTCTGATTGGCCCACTCCACCACCACGGCAGTACCTGAGAATGGCTGCACTGTCACCTTGCACTGCCTCCACTCTCGACTCGCTGATGGTGTCCGTTGCGATTTATTTCTCCCGCCTGGCCGCCTCTGACTCTTACGCTCTCCCCTCTCTCCTCCAGTCAGCCGCATTTCGACAACCAGCTCTCTCGCACAACACACACGCTCTTCCGTCGTTCGAATCGCCAGAAATCCGACACCATGGCTCGTGGTAACCAGCGCGATAAGGCCCGTGAGGCCAACCTCAAGAAGCAAGCCGGCGTTGTAGGGTTCTCCTACTCGCGACCGAGAAAATGAGAATGAGGCTGACTAGAGGGATTCCCCCTAATTTGCAGAAGTCGAAGAACAGCATGAGCGGTTCAGAGATGCAGAAGGCCAAGGAGTCTGCCGCCGAGATCATGCGCCAGAAGCAGGCTGCTGGTAGGGCCTCCCCAACAACACAGTTTTCGCAATTCGCTGTTGACTAACACCCGGTTTCTTTTGCACAGCTGAGGCACGAAAGGCCGCCGAGGGCAAGAAATAAACATCCAATATCCTCCTACAACTTCTCTCGGACGAACCCTTCACGATTTCGAACGAGGCACATGGCGTCATGAGGCAGATAGGGGATCGCACGTGGAAGATGATTGGAGAACCGGCGCATGGAATGTGAAGCAGCACAGCACAGCGAAGGGACAAGCGGGCGAAATAGGGCGTCAAGATAACAAGTTATCATCTTTGGGTTGGAATTTGGACAAGAAAACATACCAGTGGCCTTCCTTTGCCCTCTCCGCCAGTGCGAGTCTCGTCTTGATCATCCGTCTCCCACACAGTAACCCCAAGATCACAAGTTCGCAGCAGACAGCACACTTGATTGATGAGCAGGCACGAGTAAAAAAGGGTTTGTTAAAAAAGATGGTTTGAAATTAATTGCATCCAGATACGAGCCAGTCATATAAAAACGGGAGGAACCAAGTCCCTCCTCACTCATTATCTTCCTTGCGCAAGCGCAATAGGAAAGATAAAAAACCAGAAATAATCCAACAGAAAAAGAAAGTTCTAATCCCATTTGTCCCACAGGAGAAAACCTTCTTGGTGCACACCAACCCTGTCATCACCACAGATACTCAAAGAAACTCCCCGTTGGTATGGTATCATATGCCGTACTTTCCCATCAGCCATGCTATGGCCTTTTGTCTATCGTTGCTTGATTTGTGAAGAACGAGGCACTTAGCTGATGCCGCCCATCATGGGAAGAGAGCCTAAAGCGAAGGTGTCAGTCGATGAAACTGAGGATCAAGTCACAGTGAGAGGAACGTACCGGCAACACCACCACGGGCGTTGAGACCCTGCTGAGCAGAGGGGAAGCCGCTTGCACTGCAGGAAACCATGCAGACGCAAGAGCCGTCGACGACCTGGCCCTGGCCGGGAACGTTGCCAACGCCACCCTCAGCGGGAGGAGCGGCAGCTGGAGGAGCGGACTCCGCTGGCGGGGGAGCACCCTCTCCACCAGTGATGGGAGTGCCCTGACCGTCACCCTTCTGCTCAATAGCCTTCTGCTGGAACATGGCGTGGGTCTTCTCGGCGGTGGGGTTGACGGAAAACACCATGCCCTGACCACAGTGGTTGCCCTGAGCGCAGAAGAACCCTGGAGGTGAAGGTTAGGATTTGCTTGGAAGCGGATCAAGTTTTTAGTAGGGTCACTTACAGAGAGGAGCCTCGCCCATAACTTGCATGGCGACCTGAGGAGGAGGAACGACAGTGTTGTTGGGGTTGGCCATGAAGCCAGAGTCCATGCCATCGGGAATAGCGTCGCAGGGAGTATCGAAGGGAGACTGGGTGACGGTGTGGTTCTGAGAGAGGAACTCGAAGATGATGGTGTCACCGACGGGGACGTTGTGAAGCTGGTCGGGCTGGAAGATCAGACCACCGGGACCACCGACTGTAACAGTGTGGCTCGCGCCAGCAGCAGGGACAGTGGCGGTCTCGTGCTCCATGATGGTGGTGGTGACACCATCGTGCATGGGGATCTCAGTGGGGTGAGCACCAGCGGTGACGGTCTGGGTGACAGTGACCTTCTCGTGGATGATGGTCGTCGTGGAATCGCCACCAGGGTATGCCCAGATCAGGTGAGCCGGAGGCTGCTCGTGCTTCGGCTGCTCCTGAGGCAGCTCCTGCTGCTTCTCCTCCTTCTTGGGGGCCTCAGCCTCCTTCTTGGGGACCTCGGCGACAGGGTGCTCCATGACCGGAGCAGCAACGGGGTGCTCTTGGACGGGAGCAGCGGGAGCAGGGTGCATGGCCACAGGCTCAGGCTGGACGAGGTGACCATCGCGAGCGACGCGACGGCCCATGGCGAGTGGCGCAAGGGCCAGGACAACGGAGCTGGTGAACTTCATTTTGGCGGTTGTTGTAGATGTTGGATTATAAAAAAGGTTGGAGAGAGTGATTGGGTCCTGTCAAAGGCCGTTTTATGTTTGTTTTTACAGAAAGACTGAGCTCGCAAGATTGAATAGTCGTGAATTGGTCTGGATGTCGAGGACCTGCTCGTGTAGAATCGAAAACTTCGAACCGGAAGAAGAAAAAGAAAGACGAAAGAGAAACGTACGGTACGTTTAGAGATTGTCAAGAGAGGGATGAAGAGAAAGAGAAAGAGGAGAAAAAAAGAGGAGGGGATGGAAACAGGAGGGAGGTGGGAGACTTATATCGGCGCAGTAAGTGTTCGAGAGTGTCCCTGGAACTTGAAACCTTCTGCGGCCCCCAAAACATTGCCGAGTCCGTCCATTCTGGTCGTTTTCCCTTGCTAGGCCAGGGTATACAAAGACTAGGAGTGACCATAGCCGAGATCCAGAGAGGCTAGAGAACGGCTTAGGCGGTGCCAACCCCAGACGAAACAAAGTTGTCACGGTACCGGGGCCTTGGGGCTCATTCATCTCGGTGGCCAAGCGATCCGAAGAACCCCCCCAGCCGCGATGGCAGAAGGAAACAGCAACCTAGCGACAGCAGGGGAAAAAGTCAGGCCAGGAACAAAGAAGTCGGAAAGGGACGACCCCGGGTGCAGTTACGGTGAGTGTTAGAGAGTTGTCGCGGTGGTGTTTCGGAGGCGGTTGGGGCCCCCCTCCGGGTCCCCGCCCGTGGTCCGGGGTCTGTGGCCGAATCGGGAAATAATTGTATGGGAGGAGGTGTAAGTGCCCAGAGCGCCCCAAACCGCTGATGCCGCATCGTAGACAAGGGTCAGGGACAGACGGCGGTGAGGTAGGGGTTTGCCAGGTGGACAGTCGGGAGAGTCGGCTTGTTGTATATGCTGAAGTTGATGCGAGGCGTGGGATGGAAAACTTGAGTTTGGTAGGGGAGTTGGGATGCATTCATAGTTGCGATAGTAATTGAAAATAGACAACAACCATAATTGCGCACATACTGAATTGCGAACAGATGGACTGAGAGCGACTGGGAACCACTGACGACTGCCCTTCAGCAACTGGTTCCTGCAGTAACAAGGGTCCCTGCCTGCGCTAGAGCCTCAACCCAATCGCTAGTCTCCAACTATAGCCTTTCATCCCCGTTCAATACCACTGACAGCTGCCAAGCTCATTCTCTTCTTTTCCATTCTCTGTCGTCTTCTTCCGTTCCCCTCTGCACAGCACAGACGCACAAAACCCCTGGCCCTTCTCCATCTACTCTTTCCCCTTGCGCTTGACCTGATCTCGACCCCAATCCCGGCAACGCTTAGTTTCATTGTTCAACGTTCTGAGGCCCCAATCTCCATCTGTAACATCCAAAATCGCCTGATTTTCGCTTCGCAGGGCTATATCAGATGCCTCGTCTGTTATAAGCGGCTGAAGGAGTTTCCCCTTTCCGCCTAGATGCACCCATGTACGCACGCACTTCAACGCGTTCTGCTTCGTCCGTGCTCACGATGTTCTGTCTTTCGCTAGCCCGGTCCGTGAAACAAATTTGCTTGTTGCCCCTGGGTTGAGTCGTTCCCGAGACTGGATGACGGCACAACGAGAGCCAAGACGATCCGCATCGTCAGAAACCCATGGCTTTCCCCCTCGCAGCCTCTCCTGCCCAGCGCGCTTCCTTGTTCGCGAACAGACTCTTTTGCGATGCACCCTTAAGAATCCCTGGTCTCTTCCCTGCTGGGAAGAAACAGATAGTCAGCTTGGCCCCCACCTCCATAACGCTGGCAATGGAGAATGCCTCCATCCTACTCGGCACCTATGTTTCCTCCTCACGTGAGAACAGCAACCCCTTCAGAGACGTCCGTCCCGGATGCGCCACCTTCCGTTGCGACATGACACATCTGGCAACCCTCCTCTAATCTGGTGTTGGAAACACTGCATGCTGTGGATTGCGTCGATCTTCGGCACTACGGCAGCGGTTTCGTCTGGTCTCCAGCCCAGAGGCCGCCCGTTTAATAGGTGTTCCTCTCTTCGACCGAGTGCTACGTAAGCCACTCTCGTCGCAAAGGGGTTTTTGTTACGTGAGGCTGGTACTCGGCGGTGATTAAGCTATCGTGATCTTCTCATGTCGAAACATGGTGATCTTCGGAAGAAACAAGGCCTTGAGGCTTGGTATTATTACGGTGCGGGCTTTACCATTACTCACGATCATGCGAGACTGCTCAGGCAGGGTATTCGGATGCTCTACTCTACCAGCTGAACGTCTCATCTATGAACAGGACCTCTCTCTTCGCCATTCCCCCTCCCACAACTTCACCTATCGCGCGTCTCACATCATCTGCCATGGACGGTGGACCACACACAATGATACCCACAGCCCCTTTATCTTCTCTTCCCATCACTTCTTCTCTGACCACCTCTCTCACGTCTATCCTCGTCCCAATCGTTGTTTCCACACTTGCGCCAATCGCCTCCAGCTGCTTGACTTCCGGTGCCACGGCTCGCAGAATATCGTCGTGCTTAACGCCCCAAAAGACGCGAGAGCGTGGGCCACCAAAGGACTTCACAATTGGAACGATGGCAGTAATACCGACGCCACCTGCGATTCCGATGACGGTAGAGCAGCTTGTGAGAGACCGCAAGGATGGCGAGGAATGGTACGAGGCTTCGATGTAGACGGGAAGCGTAAGGCTGCCCCCTGCAGCTCGCGTTCGGTCGAAGAGCTGTTTTGTTGTTCCTGACTGAGGTCGGATTAGGAGAACCGCCTGTGGACGTGCGGCTGACGGAACCGTCATGTTTGTCCGCGAGACGTCGTCATCCGAGGAACTCGCAGTCTGTTTCCGAATTTGTCCAACAACCTCGGATCTCTTCTCCTGCCCAGGATCAGTGGTCTGTGGTGAGGGTGTCGGAGCTGCTCCTCCAGTAAAGCTCGAGATCACTGAGAATGGGTGGCTTTCCCAGAGTCGCCAGTTGAGCGAAGGGAAGTATAAGTATACATGCCCCTCAACGACAACGTCGTCGATCTCCAATCTCAGCAAGTCGCTGCCCTCATCTAGTACCATGGTCACCTTGGCAGTCCGCTTCCCAATCACCGCCATTCTCACAAGTCTCAAAACACGCTCCAGGAACCAGATTGCTCCACCAACGTAGATCCAGATCTCGTAACCCCAATCGTACGCATAGAGGTAGTAGATATGGAGAAAGGCTGTGATGAGAACGAACGCCGCAAGGATCTGATGTATAGCCAAGAAGACTTCGTACATCTTCTGGCGGATCGGGAGGACCGAAAGTGGCCACATGAGTACAGTTGCGAGAGTGGCAATGATGCCCCAGTACCAGTATGGGAGCTGTGCCTCAGAATTGTGATCGCCTCGGTGGACAAAGTAGGCGAGCAGCAAGATGGAGTGCATGACCGTCTGGTAGATGCAAGCATATGCAATCCACCGATGTAGCAGGAGGAACGTCGCGTGACTCCAGCCCGTCACCCAGATAAGAATGTTATTCCTCGCTGAGAACAAGAATAGCGCAACATAGAGCGCAAAAGCCAAGACGCCAGCACGGTCACCTAGAACCTGCAAGCGGTGTATATGAGCGCTGGCAAATCGGGCATTCGGCATATATGTGTGGATGGGTAGACACATGAGCAGGACGTTGATGACGATGATGTAGGTGATGAAGAGTGACTGGCCACGAGTAGGCATGATGCCGATGTTGGCGACCATTGGAACACGATGCCGGTGACCCCAGAGTGGTTGATCGAGGAAGGCGTTTAGACGGCTGTCCAAGCGGGAGTACCCTGGGAGAAAGCGCAAGAGTGAGAGCACTATCGGGAGGCCGACGGAGGTGACGGCGATGATGAGGCTTCAGATGGGTCAGTTCCGTTTGTCCTTGCTATTGCTACCTTGTGACAAAACTTACGAGTTGTAGCCGTGCCAGAATTCGCCATCTTGTAGCTCTTGTCAGTTTAAAGATCCAACAGAAACTGGCTCTCATAAGAGTCGTACCTTGAAATCCTTTCTGGTAGTTGTACCATGGGGTATAAACCTCCTCAGGAATCCAACTCGTTTCGTTCATCCAATCCATTTCCACGATGTCCGGTAAGTCACCCTCTCTCTCATCCAGTTTCGCCAACCTCAGCGCCTCACTGTAAGTCACCACCGGCCGCATCTCTTCACTCCAGTCCCCAAGAGTGCCGGTTGCCAAATGCCCCTCCCACCACTCCTCGATCGTCGATACGAGAACATCTCCCTCCTTCTTTTTACAGTACTCCTCGATGCATAGAGCAGTCGTCTTCAAAAACGTGGAGTCGAGGAGGAAGCAGAATGGGCTGTGAGGATCGGAGGTGTCGAAAGAGTGCGTCACATTCGAGGGGGATTCGCATCGTAAATGTTGCATTCGAAGCACGTATCGACATGTGTGAGCGCAGATCGGTTTATACAGCCATTTACCAGCCCCCAGAATACCAGTGCCGTCAGCCTGGACGAGCGTAGCTGCGAGCAGCCAGAAAAACCAAGAAGCCATCTCGACGTAAGCTGGAGCTCGTAAACCACCACACAAAAGTCACAAATCCAATATGCAAATTTGAGGATATGGCATTTCTTATAAAAGGATAGAGTATCTCAGTGACCAGGGTCCATTCACAGCCCAGACATTTTTAATTAACTCCCTCATCACTCGAACCACCAGCCTGACATATCGCCGCCGTTCCAAAGCAGACCCCAAGCGAACAACCGTGCATTAGCTCCTCATAAGCATACAATGCTATTCGAGGATCCCACAGCGCCAAGAACATCTATCTACCAATTCTTGGGGTTGCGTGGGCAGGGATGTCGGTGTCTGCAAGGCTAAATAGCTCAAACGTGCTCATTGACGGAAAACGTGGGACAGAACTGAGAGCCGAGAGTCTTCAGTGCGGGAGCTGCAGTCCCGGGTTACCTCTTCGAGGATTCGCCAGGTTGTTGGGGGTTCAGCTGTCCTGCGGAACCAATTGTGCGTATCGATTACTGCAAAACGAGGCAAATCTTCATTGCCGAGAGGGGGAAGTCTTACGTATGATTGAAGTGAGGAGTAGTGTTCAAGCCAATGATACTGATAATAATTCAGGGAAACAGCCTGCGCAAGAATGACTGCAATAAGTGCTGGATGCTATAATATACTAAGACCCATTCAATCCTTGTTGCTCCCACGGTAATTACGGATTTCCTTCGACCGTCAGAGATCCCACTCTGATTGACCCTCCCAGACCTTTAGTCGCGAAGTTGAAGATGCCGTAGCGATAAGCGAGAAAGAAGGCCCATCCATCATACAATTTGTATGTATCACCAAGATACGTGAACTCATCTCCGTCCAGGCTGTACGAGAACTGCGCGTCTCTCGTTCCGGTCGGCCTAGCATCCAACTCAATCCTGAACCAGATCTTCTTGTCTTTGTCGGCTGGGAATGTCTCGGTCGCCACCGTCTCTCCTGGACTGACCGGCGTGCCGTCCCACTCGTTGATGATGGCCCCTTGAAGAGCTGTGATGACATAGTCGTCCCCGTTTCGATGAATGCCGATGTAAGAAGTCTGGTCTCGGAAGGCGGCGAACCCGGCGCGATCACCATCAGCCATGTCGCTGAAGTCCATCTCGACCGTTCCGACAGGGTATTTGCCGTGAATGCGGTGCGTCAATGTATTGCGAGCTTGATATATGTCATCCGTAAGACTTGAGGTAGATAGGACGAGTGCGCCCTCTTCAAAACCCCAGGCATCATTATCTGGGTTGTGGTTCCACTCAAAGCGAGGGGACAATTGGACGTCTTCAAATGTATAGGTTCCGGTCCAAGCTGGTGTTGGCACCTCTGGGAGAGGCATTGGATACCTGGGTGACCAGCCTCCGTTGTCTCCCTTCACTAGAACGGGGAAGCCGTCCTCATCCCATGTCAGAGGAGCCAGAACCGGCATGCGACCAGCTGGATAGGCCCAGGTGAACGACATGAAGTACCATTGACCCTCTGCTGCTTGAACAAGGCTACCTTGAACAGGAGAACCTCCTCCATCAAGCGGACCCGGTTCACCAGATGTCAAGAGCTTGTACTCTGTCCATGGTCCCCATATGTCGTCCGACTTCCAGATATACGTTCGGCCGACGGACGGTGCGTCGTTCAGGATGTAATACGTCCCATTGATCTTGTACAGCCGATTGCCCTCGAGTGAGTCAAGCCCAAGATCCTCGCCGCGCAAGATCACTTCTGAGCGGGTGATCTGGAGGCCATCTGGAGACAGCTGTGCCATGCTGACGTTCGGGTTCCCAGACACGGTGTACATGGTATCGTCGTCGTCAACAAGAAGGCCCATATCGTACCAGCAGGTGCCTGGAAAGTCGGTGAGCTTTTCCCACGGCCCTTCTGCATTCTCAGCCGTGAAAATATGGGTGATCCAGAAGTTGGTGCATCCTATCCAGTACCACAGTCCCTTACTCTCCCGATAACGCATCGCAGATGCCCAAGTACCGCCACGATACGCTCGCTCTCCGTTGAGTAGATCGTAGCCATTGCCAAAGTTCAGTCTCGGAATGGAGTGTCCTATAACATCCCAATTGACGAGGTCTTCAGAGCGTAGAATTGGAGCGCCAGGACTAAAGTGGAAATTGGAGGCACTGAAATAGTACGCGCCATCGGGGCCAACGGATATGTCGTTGTCGGGGAAGTCCTCATATATAACTGGGTTGCTGAAAGTTTTGTTGCATGCTAACACGGGCAGAGCATGGAGGCTCAACGCCAGAGTTAGAACTTTGGCTACCAATCTCATGATCGCGGGGGAAGAAGAGGAAGTGTTCCCCCAGCTACTATCGCATTGATGCCAATGGGCAACGAGCGATGGGCAACGGGCAAGGCTTCTTCATATATGTCAGGGAAGACTATAAGCGGCGACCACCTATTTGTGGAATCACTTAACTTTCTCTGCCTTCTTCGAGCCGTGCTACTGCCAAAGGAGATCTCTCTATCAAGCTCCGACCTCTTTTCGGAAAGGATACGCCACCAGGAACCATGCGATCTATTGCAACCACTAGAAACATCTATGTTTAGCAGGCGATGTTACATTGCTCCACCGAGGCGAACTCGCAATATGGAAGCATCGGCGCTTCGCTGCCGGTGACGGACAAGAAGCGGAAGGAAATTAAGAATATTGACAATCCCCCTATCTTGTAGTGAACAAAGATCACAGGGAATTCCAGCGAAAAGCCTAAAAGATCCGTGGCCTGGGCCTTCTCGAACGAGCAGTGTAGTATTGCCGGCCATATATAGGTACATTGATTGGCCTGTCGATTCGAACCTGAACCGGTCTATAGGTAGGCAAAAAGATCGGGCCGGCCAATGATAAAAGGCGCAAGGTAAGGAGAAACAGGCACTACGAGACATCTGAGAAGAAGTCTGAACATAAGAGTCTAAGGCGTATCCCCCTCATTGGAGACGGCAGCTGAAGGGAATAAGGGGAACAGGCGACAGGGTAGCCATCTTGTCAAAACTGCATTTCGTGTCTGTCTGCGACACAAGGGGTACTGTCCACACGCTTTCCCCCGTAATGTCTTCCAGGAGCTGCACATCTGCAGGTTAAGTTGGATCAACAAGAATTTGCACAGCGTCGAACATCCACGCTAAGCTCTACATCTATGGCATGCGGCCTGCGGCTCTCGTCAAGAACGTCTTAGAATGCAGCATTTAGACCCCAAGTTGAGTTGACTAGCTCCTCCTTAGGGATCGCAGCATGAGAGCAGCTGCACCAATGGCTGCGGCAGCAGCTGTCCCCAAAATCCCAGCTGTGCTTTCTCCAATATCCCCTCGTCTGAACCCATAGAGCACGCTGCAAATATCCAGCGAATCTGCGATCAGACCAACCCACAGCGCGCGTTGGATGCTCCTATGAAGAGTTCAGCTTCCGTTCTGGGTGTTCTTGCCAGTCATCTAATATGTAAAGAGCAATCCATATTCACCACATACTTTCGACCTCCATCGTTAGCCTCTTTGTCCTCTGCTGTCAAAAGGAGACCCCCGTTGATAGCCTCTCGGGCCCCCATCATGCGCACGAGAAGAGTATAGGCATCGGGTACGTCGTAGCCATGCGTTCCGCAGGTGAACTGTGGTGCGAAGAAGCAGGCGACCCCTGTTGCGATGCGGATAATGGAGAGAGCCCTGGTAGAGTTGATAAGGGTAGTACCCATCGTCAAGCGAGTGTGAGCCGGACCAGCCATTTTGTGAGCGTTATTAGATCTGTAGATAGTCTATCGATGTACTGCGTTCGTGGTCAGGGTGGAACATTTCTTTCCGAGAGCATTACTCCGCATACCATATTTAAATAAGGCAGAGCAAGCTGGAGTTCGGAGTCTTGGCGACCCCGGGAACCCGTTAATATTTGATGCCCAAACCCCGTACAGGAAGCATTAGCGAAGTGGTAGCTTGACATAGAGTTTGAGGGCGTAATAACGCCCCACTGGTGTAAGGCTATATCAGCCCACGTTCTCCTGTCGGGTTAACATAACGCGTATCTACTCAACAACCACGAAAGAACAGGTTTGAGGTATGCTGTAAAAGCGGCAAAAGTATTTCCATCAACTTCCAGATAGTTCGAAGCTGTCAAACTCGACTTTACATGACATAGGTATGCAAGCAAGTATTCAGCTTCTCACTGGAGAACAATCCGTGATTGTAGCTTACACCAGCCGCGGGGATGGCAAATTCGGCTCATGGGCAAGTCCCACCTGGTTGCCCACTCTTCGGGTTCGGTGAGACCGGTGAGGTCCAAGGAGGAGTGTATAACTAAACGACTTGTTTCCTGATCCATCTCTTCCAACAAGTCTTCGCCGGTGGCGGTGACTCCGTGATGATGAAAGCCCAACAATGAGGAACAAACCAGCTCAGTACACGCTTCAATTAGCAACTACTGTTGTAACACTATTTGTCTCATCGCCTCATGACGCAGAACCCATCAAGCTCAAGGCTCTCCCCAAATCTCATCCGCAATCGCCCTGATCAAAGACAACTTCTCCTTCTCCTCCTTCTCATTCAGCGGATACCCGCTCTCATGCGTACTAAACCCACACTGCGGGCTCACACAAACCCTCTTGAGCGCCTCCTCCGTAGTCTCACCACTGCCCTTAGCCACCCACTCCGCCGCGCTGATCACCCGCTTCTTCATGTCCTCCTTGTTCTCCAGCTGCGGGAGCTTAGTGCTGATGACGCCGACGACGACGTTCTTGTTCTTGGGGAGGTATTGGAGGGGCTCAAAACCGCCGGCGCGCTCGGTGTCGTATTCGAGGTAGAAGGTGTTGACGTCGAGGGTCTGGAAGAGCTTCTGGGCAATGACGTCGTAGGAGCCCTCGGCGAAGTGGCGGCCACCGACTGCCCATGAGTTAGCATACAACGAAAGCGAGAATCTGAGAGGCAGGCGGCTTACTGAAGTTACCGCGGCAGAGGTGAATGCCGGTGTGCATGTCCTTCGGGATCTGGGACAGTACGTCGTTGTAGAGCCCGATGTACGCGTCGAGGAGGTCATCAACGGTGCCAATGTTGTCCTTGTCCTCAGCCCACCCGTCGCGGAACTTCTGCGAGCAGAAGTCTGGGAATTGGTCAGCTCGGCTGCTCTCTTCACCGTTCGACAAACTTTACTCACATGCCATGCCGGGATCGTCGAATTGAACGTTCCTCTACGGATGCTCGTTAGTACAACGCAAGTCCATCGAGTGTCAATGGTCAGCTCACCAGCCCAGCCTTGTAGAGCATGTTCAACTCATCCGCATACACCTTGGCCACATCCTTGAAGTACTCGGCGTCGTTTGCATAGGCTTCCGGGGTATAGGCACGACCCTGCTTGTATCGCATGTGGAACCAAGCAGGTGTAATGACTGTGAGCTTGATGTTGCCCCACTCCTCTTTAGGCACAGCCGCCTGAACAAGCTGAAGCTCATGCAAGTTCGACTTGCTCTTCTCAGGATCATGGCTGAGCTTGGCGCCAGCAATGACCGAGTCGCCAGGCATCACATGGCGGCCAGGCTCAATTAGAGACACAACGTCCGGGTGGTAAAGACGGAACATGCTGCCCTCAGCATCCTGGAGACGGGTGGTGCCGGCGAACTCATCCCACATCAGACCCCAGAATCGAGTGCGGTTGTACTCGCCGCTGGAAACAGCCTTGAGGCCAAGGTCGCGCTGCATGGCGACAACATCGGCGACAGCCTTCTTCTCAATCTCAGGGAGGCCAGCTTCCTCAGGCGAAACACCCTTTTCGCGGATCTGCTCGCGGACATCAAGAAGGTTCTGAGGTCGCAGCTACACGTGCCTGTCAGTCTCTTTAGCTACAAAATTCTACTGGTGAGGCGTACGAGAGAGCCCATGTGCTCAGCACGGAAGGGAGGTTGGCTGTGAAGCGACATTATGGCTGGTATACGAGCAGTTGACAGACAATTGGGTGGAGTCAAGTCGTGGAACAGAGGAAACAATCTCTCAGTCAAACACCAGCGAAGTCTTTCTACTTAAGGCTCCATCCACAAGATGAACCGGCAACGGGTCTGTCGTGCAGTGTGCGGGGCAAAGGAAAGGAGGGGCGTTGGCCAGTAGCTGGTCGAGATTCGTGGGTTCGCTGACAAGGCGACGACTAATCATGGGAATAACAGAGCTAGACCCGGCTGTTGGCGTCGGGTAGTCCTAGAAGAGACTAGGAAAGGCACGGATGATGGTACCCAAGGCTTGGAGAATGAGGAGATACAGCGGTTGTCGTGTTGGTTCGCTCTTCGGTCTGCGGCGGGGTTGGGGGCCATTGGGAGCTGTTGGTGACATCAATGGTGTCAGCGTGCATGAGCTAGTTGGCCGTGTGTATGGAAAAGGTGCAGTTTCCAACATCCAAACGGTGTTCTGGACGTTGGCATCATGCAGGCATCATGATCCCTCTCTGGTGGCTTGTACGGATATATGGATGAGACTTACACGATGCAACTCGGTGTAGCACCAGAAGACACGACGTCGCACGTGGTTGACGATGACGCAATGCCTTGAACCGCGCCGCAATCCTTTATCACGCGTTGGCTGTGTCTTATCTGATCCTCAATCTGATTCTACAACTTGCGACGAACAGTACTGCGCATCGGCTTTGCTTCAATTGACAGCCTGAGACATGTCGAGTGACTCGGGGATTTTCTCGCGCGCTGTGTGAATCTGTGCGGAGACTATGTCAACAACAGATCGCGTCTTTGTGCAGAACCATGACAGTAAGGAAGTATTTATATAGAGCTTTGACGCTTTGACTGCTATCACCAGTCCTGCACCGCGCCATCCTGGAACACAACCTTCCCAGCGTCATCATCCCTCTCACCTTCAACCACCATCCTTAGTAGCTGCCCTCCCATCGATGGATCCTTCGCACCCATACTCTTCAACTTGTCCGCCCCAATCCCTCCCAACCCAGTCGCCAGAAACCCAGGGCTCACACTGAATGTCCTCACTCCATCCTCCTTCAACAGCCAATACCAAGTCAACATCAGCATGTTCAACGCCGTCTTACTAGCTCTGTAGCCCTGCTGTAACATCAGCTTCTCCTTTGGCCAGCCGGCGGGAGGGTTCGGCGCCCATGGCGGGTAGAGGGTCTTGGAGTTTCCGATCAGGGTGGCCAGGCCGGAGGTGATGAAGACGAGTCGGGCAGAGGGTGCAGCAATGAGCAGAGGAGCAGCGGCGTAGGTAATAACTTGAGCGCTTGAGACGTTGGTATTGAAGTCGTTGTTGAAGATCTCGCGAGCGTTAGGTGCATCGTCGGTAAAAGAGCCGTCGAAGCTGGCACCTGTGAAGACATGCACATCAGCCATGCGAACCAGGAGACATTGAGCTGTACTTTTTCGCTCACCAGCATTATTGATCAGCACGTCTAGCTTGCCAAACTTCTCCTTAACATACGCAATGGCCTTGTGGATGGATGCATCGTCTGTCACATCGATCTGCACGACCTCAAGCGTGCTCGACGTGTTGGGAACCTCTTCCTTCAGCTTCTTCTCAGCGGCGACTCCTTTGCCTTCATTGCGACTGCCAATTAGGATATGGTATGGCTTGGACGATTGAAGCAGGGCCTTTGTTGTCTCGTAGCCGATGCCCGTGTTCGCGCCAGTGATGAGTACGATTTGCTGTGAAGACATTGTGTGTAATCCTCATGTGTAGGATTTGATGGACAATTGCTATTGCTTTTGATCCAACAACGACGTTGGCATAATGAGCAGAGCCGACTTACTTTATATGTGCAGAGTGTACGCATCAGCGGCTTAGCTCTGTCGCTGCCGCACCAACACATTTCACAGAACTCAATCCGCTAAGGTACAGTCTAAACTCCCCAAGATCGCCATCTCGGACTTTACCCCAGCCTTCCGAGCTCAAGTCCGGTTTCTCGCGTTGTTGTGTTCCGACCCTGCATCATGTCTCGCCAAAGACGTTCATGGGTAGTCACTGCGCGTATTGCAGATCTCCTTTCAATGTGACTTGGCATGAAGCAAAATCAAAACACGAAAAACGAGGTTGAGGATGCGGAGTCCGAGTACCGGAAAGGTGTAAGATATTCGCCAGCCTCATTGGACAAAGTCGCGCAGATGTAGCTCTGGTTCGGCCGAGGTGCTATCGGATGTGCGACAGTGCCGACCTCCGAGATGGTCAATCGCGTAGATGCGCGGAAACGAGTTACAACGACCTCGGAGTGTCCTGCACGGGCATCTTGGGCTTTGAGGGATCATGGCAAAAGTAAATAGTGAGTCTATAGTTTCAAGGTTGCGGCCGCGGCACGATGGAGACGCCCCTCAGTGATTCTCAGAAGCATGCTCTTCATACCACCCTTGGCTATCCACTATCTGAGGTGCGTGCCTTGCCCAGAATCGGAACCACGATACCCTCATAGTCTTCCTCCCCCAGAATCTCCCTCAACATCGGGATCCTAAAAACCTGCTCCTCAGCATGCCTCTTCCGCTTCTCATATTCCTGTATTTTCTCAAACACTTCCACATCTGTCTTCCTAACCATCAACTCATGAGGCGGTCCAACCTGCAGCACAGCAGTACTGCAGTCAATCCGAGATATGCGAAGTTTCGTTTTAACATGGTCGCGACTGATATCATCCACTGGAAACCTTGCCATTCGTCGATCTGGGTCTGCGAGGAAAGGGTTGATGGCATCGCAGTCGACACAGTCGCACGGGATGAGGGGTCGCACATTGCTCGTATTTGTGCTTGGCCGTTCGCCGACATACCTCTCAGTATAAGCCATAAGGGCGGCCCCGGTGATCTTTTGGACTCTCCCGTCCGAGATCGCCACGCCGGCGCTCTTTAAAATGCCTGGGAGTGCCCGGATGACTGGTAGCCAGAACTCATCCAGCTTCTCGCCTATGCAGGCACCTACATCCACCGCACCTAGTGTGTTGAGACACGCGTTGTGCAAATCATCCTTCTTGAAGCCATCGAACTCAAATGCATCAGTAAGGAATCTAGTGAAACCGTGTGTGTCTTCTAGTTCGTCGAAATTGATGTCTTTAAGAAACAAATCCGTGACGTCTCGGAACAGCTTATTGTATTGCTGTCGATGGTGAGGGCGACCTCGACCTCGACCCCTCAATATCGATAGCACCTCGAAGAAGAATGCGTTGCTCGGCCTCTCTTCCTCAATTAAGGGCAAGACCCTACGGAAATCAAATGTCAACGTCCCCCATCCTGGTGCAGTGCAGAGATCAGAACGTACCTCAGTCGAAAACAACCAGGAGGGTCGGCCAGAAAGTCAATGATACTGAAATAACCCGAGATTCCTCGCCACTCGAATTCGCAAAGGTGAGGCGGGTTGATCACCACCAGGTCATGGACTATAGCATCTGCCCAGGATTTCAGTAAGGTATGGGCCACCATGTCAGAATCCTCAAGGTCTCGGACGAGGATGTCGAGCACCCGCGCAATGGTGTCGTACTGATGGTAATGCTTGACAGCCGTGGGTATCCTTCGCGTTGTACGTCAATAAACCATGCGCAGCCTCGGGATTACTTCCTGCTTCTTACCCTTTCTTGAACTTCTGAATACGCCCAATCCTTACCGCCGTTGTACGCCCCTGCGGACCTTCATTGTCTCGAATCCACTGACGGAACCACTCAAAGAAGCTCACATCTAGGCGTCCCTGATGATATTCAGCTGCCCTCTCAAGTAGTGAACTGTTGTTAGTCCGGACAGCAGCGCTCAGGACGGCGAAGATGCTCTTTGGAGGTAACGCAGCCCTGAGCTCGAATGCTGTATCTCCAGCGCGAGACCAGTAATACTCACAAGTCTCAAGAAGTATCCCGGCAGCATCAGAAGTCGCGTCTGTGTCTATCATCTTCGAAGACCAGTACTCAATTTGTGGATCGATGCTGCCTGTGGAACCTTGGAGGAGCCTAATGCCTACTTCATGGTTGTATGCGTTGGCGAGAACTGGGATTAGATACTGACGAGGAACAATCAAGACGGCCTGCTATAAATGAGTGGATATTCCCCAATAATCAGAGTGATAGGAAGTTACTTGCAGCTTTTCTGTGCCAATGTTTAGCCGTCAGTCCCTGCAAAGTTAGTGTTAGCCCAACAGCGAGGTTGATGAAGGAGTGATGCCATCGTACTGCGTCTCCCTGGGCAGCCGTGTCAGTTTGAAGTCTTCACCTTGACGGTACAAAGGAAGGCCCATTTACCATCGACCCATCTCGGTTCTCCTGTGCATCGTTGCCAAATTTCTCCGGGATACTGAGCCAGTGGTCCTCATCCAGCGGCATGCTTTCAACGACGAGATCACCCAAGACATCGTACAGCTTCTTTACTTTGTACGTCAACACTACCCCTTCCTCGCGTGGATCCTCCTCGTCAATTCCAATATCGTAGTCGTCGAGATTGTCTTCGAAGTCGATGTAATGCGAGCCCCACTCATTGTTGTCAGGGTCATAAGCGCCATCTTCGCCAGGCTCCTTGATCTTCCATACCAACGCAAGAAAGAGCCTCACGTTTGCCGTCTCTGAGATACTTGTAAGAGCTTCGATCTCGGCCATGTCATTGGGCTGGAATATTCGTAACAACAGTTCCTCCTCGGTGTAGTCATTCTCGAGGACATGATACACATGGTTCAGCGGCTTGTGGCCGTCGTCCGGCGCTGGCCACCGACTCAGAGTGTGTTTGAGATGCTGCAAAGCTGTCGACTGGTGTGATTGTTTCAGTCCATCAACCGCGGTCTGCAGCTCTCTCTTGTACTCAATTGAAGAGGTTGAAAGCTCCAGTGAGGGTGGCCGCGGCTCGGGCGTGCTGGCCGCTATGCTGGGTGGGCTTCCGGCCAGAGTTTGAGAGTCACTCTGTTGCGGAGTCTCCATCTGAAATGTGAATGTGAAGACCCTGGAGGTGCGCGAGAATGGCCTAAAGGATCTGGAGAAGAGATGGCGGGAAGCCCATGTGAAGCGAGTGTGAAGTTGCTAGATATTATTATCACCGTATGTCGTCCAAGCGGCACAGATCCTGGTCCACCAACCGTTAGATTGAACAGGCAGAAGTCCCACCCCCGTAACGGTACCAGCAACAACAGTCTCCATTGATCAATTGATAAAGCTAGAGATGAGAAGGTCAGGCATTAATTAGTTCACTGTCCTGCTCAAAAACGTACACCAGACATTCCGCCGCCGCTCCTTGCCTCTCTGCCTTGCCTCTCTGCCTTGCCTCCATCCCCAATCTGGAGCTGCTACCCATGTCAACCGTTTCGCCTGTCCTGACTAGGCAGACAATGTTGTTTTAACAATTCACGGTCCGCTGCCAAGTGACCTTCATAAGATGAGGCGAGCGCTGTTGGTTGTAAGGTCACATGAATGCACGTGACGGTGGCCTTTCGTCCTTGATTGCACTGAACCAACATGCATACGAGTTCGATAGCCGATGTTCCAACGCGCCTCTTCACACCCGCCCTCTCTCTCATCACATCTTCCCCGCCTTGGGGTTGCAAGGTCGTGTTGCTCATCCCAGAATCGTGGCCCTCGAACCAGTCCAATAAGCACATCAGCAAGTCCTGCAAGTCCGGCCCTGACTCCAAACCTCCAATTACTTGGTCGGATCCTTTGCCGACCGTCTGATTAGCACCGCATCGTTGTTCGGCAAGGAAGCATACATTGAGCTGAATCGCCTACGTAAGTCCCCATACGACAGCCTTTGAAGTTCTTCGGGCAACGAGAAGTCTCAACCATATCAATAGTTCCATCACCATGTGCCAGGAACTCATTGCTCCACGCAGATACTGCTGCAAGCACACAGTCGACCCGACGTTGGGATTCCTTGTACCATGGCTTGAGTGCAACGGCTGTGGCAACGCCGAAATCACAGTCTACTTGGGAGAACGTACTCTGCGGGACCCTTGCGAAAACTGTAGAGAAGCCGGTCTCTATGCTCAATTCCACGACCAGTGGATGCCAAAAGGAAGGGCAGAGGAGAAGCGCCGAGACGCTGACCTCGTGCTCGTGTCAGACTGGACTTTCAGGGATCTTGCGAACCCAGATATGGATGGAAAGACACGAACAGGACGACCTAGTTGTGTGCTGATAGCTGTGCCTAAGAGCCTTCTGGACGAACTTGAGGAGCAAAAGCGACAGCGTCTACGCGCAGCCGAACCAAAAGAAAAGCCAACAGTACCCAGCAAGCTATGAAAAGACAACATTCACTTGCGAACGTAAATGATTGACACAGTCAGTAAACCTTTGCATATCCCACTATGGTCCAAATTCCTTTTCTTCTGAGACCCTGTCCCTCAACAGCAGAACTGGCGACCAGCCCGGCTGTCACCCGCATCCACCTTAAAATGCTTCTGCAGAATCTTATTGTTCTTCCTCTCCATCTTCCCTCGTTTCCTCGCTTCCAATCTAATCTGCGCCCTGTCGCCTGCGAGTACTAGTCTCGACAACTGTGCCGCGAGAAGCGCCTCGCTGCTGCGCACCATCTGTCCACCACGACCCTCTTGACCACGTCTTGAGGCGACGTCTGTGTTCGTGTTCCCATCAGAGGGAGTTTTTGTTGAAGCTTTCGCTGTCTTCTTTGGTGATGGGGGGTCTGCTGGACCAGCAGTGATGGATTCAAGGAAGGGATTTGATCTTTCCTGTCGCTTCCGTGGCTCTGGTGGTTCCTGGTACTTGCGATTTGAGATGATCTTCCCAGATGGCAGACGAACTGTACCGCTTGTGTCATGTTGTGTCTTCTCTAAAACCGCGTTATCCTCCTGTGGCATCTCGTAGAAGTCCTCCATGTCGCCGGTGATGTCGAACCGGCAGTGACCCTTTGCGATCATGTGTTGCTGTGCTGCTTCTGGCGTACTCCGCCGGGTGCCACATGAGATGCATTCTCTGTATGCGTGAATGACGAAGTGGAGATACCAAACGACCGTTTCGAGGTCTACGGCGAGGAATTCTTGAAATGGCACGTTGAAGCCGTGGGAGGTGGCCATGTGATCCAAGCTCGAGTCCAGGTCGTCGAACTCCTCTGAGCAGAAGAGGCACTGGCCTGGGATGAACTCAGAGATCTCTGCCTCCTCAACCTCGCTTTCGGTGTCGTCTTCATCATACTCTTCGCTTTCATCCTCTACAGTGATCACCTTCGCATGTCTTCGTCTTGAAGTGCTTGATGCTGCACCGTTCTTTGAGGATGGTGAGCCTGAGCGTGGTGGCGTCGGTGGTGATGCGGCACTGTCTGGCTCAGCAACCTTCATCCGAAGGTTGTAGACGCTGTGATATCCTGTGTCAGTATTCGAACCCTTGTATACCTCCAAGGAATGACATCACATACTGGAGGTCGCTTTTGGCATGTGTTCTGAAGGTCTCTCCGCCGTTCAATTGCACGTTGCATAGTCTGCAGGTGGACGGAGCCTCGCCTAGCCTTGGGACTTGGTCGGCAACGACGCCGGTGTTCATTGTGTCAGTCATGGTGAGAGATTCCGATGTTATCGTGGTCGTGTCGTGGGTCGTTATGGCGTCTATCATTAGTGAGGAGGGTTGCTCGCTGTAGTGCTTGGTTGTGGGTGGGTGGAAGGTCCGAACGGAAGTTGTTGTACAGTGTGATGCGATGCTTGTTGATCCTGGGGTGGAAGTTGGCAAGGACAACCCAGCTTTATAATAAGAACTGTATCTTTCTGAACACTCAAATCAATGGAGAACCCAAGCTTTACTGACTCACGACGACAGAAAAGTTCAAGATCGTTCCAATGATCTTGGAGCAGGCTGAAGCCAAGATGACAGAAACCATGCTCCCACCACGGCCCACATCCAGGTAGGACCCTGACTGGTATTTCTGTCACCTAATCGCCCAGCTAAGGTGCCTTGCTGCTTGCGGAGGTGCCCCACCGAACCCCGCTTTGCCCCGCTATGAGTCGAAATGATCAAGATGCCTCGATTGTCCAGTGGCCGCCGCTAAGCCTTGCTCTGCCTGTAGTTCCCCCACGCTAAGCCCCATGGGCCTTTATTTACTTGATCGTGTCCCACAGGAGGCTTTGCTGCTTCAGCCTCTGAGAAGTTGAGTCATCGACGCTGTGGACGTGTTGCATGCATTACATGGTTGAATCGGGAGTTATGAAGGCCCCGGCAGCCCGACATTGTGTCTTGACCATGTCCAGAGACAAAGATGAGAATGATTAATCGTGGTTCGACAGGCTGAGCCGGGTCCTCTGCCATTCATCTCTTGGCATTATCTTCAGTGCCCCCGAACAGATCCTCTTACTTCGCCTCATCCTGACTCTTCTCGCCCAACTTCACCTTCCGTGCCGCCTCAAAGTATCGACCACTGTTCTTATCCTCGGAAGCCATGACAAGGTTCGCGAACTCGGCACCAGAGTGTATGGGGTCCCAGACATCGAAAGAATTTCCGCATTGGCAGCTAATACGACCGAAACAAAGGGTGTGAATCGACTCGTCTCCGGATCCCTTCAAGCGCTCCTTTCCTTATCAGCTCTCAACCAAAGCTTCTCTCTTCCTGTAGCCACCCTCCACGCCTCCGTGTTCTCTTCCAATGTCGCCACAAACCCTTCCCTCCAAGTCCCCTTCGCATCTTTCTTCCACGTAATGGGAGGTCCCAGCGCCCAAGTAAGCCTGCTCTCCGCCCTTGCGCCGTCTGGCGAGTCGAGCAATCCGACACTCAGGTCAACCATCTCTGGACGATCGTCGACCGCGTAAAATACAGAGGCGGAGCAGCGTGAGCAGAAGTAGCGTTGTACATCCGGGGAGCTGGCGTAAAAAGCAAGTGTTCCAAGTCGCTCGTCGCGGGTTTGCTGCGATACAGCGTCTTTCAGCTCAATCGTCGTTGGTGGAAAGTCGTTTCCTTGAGAAGTGTCTGCAAAGGCGATATGCTTCAGAAGTGTGAAGGTCCAGTTCATGACATTGATGCCAAATGACTTCCGGCACGAGTTGCACCCATCAAAACTTGCGAGTAGCTTGTGGTCGTTCGGATCAACGAAGAATGGTAGGTCCTCGCGCTTCCTACTGGCGAAATCTGCATCGCCACGTCGAAGAACGAGGTTCACACCTTGACAATGACACACAATGGGGATCTCGTCTGGTCCTCGCTCCTGGACTTTCGCCTGCGACACATGCCACTTTGGGTCCAACAGCTCGCTCGTCTTGGCCTGTGCCCTCCAGGTCGGAATGGAATCCTGGCCTGGTGCCATTGTCCTCAGCCAAGGCGCGGCACCACCATCGATCGTATCATCAATGAACGCATGCTTCACAGTGCTGACCAATTCAACGTTCTCGGGCCCCTCAAGCGCCCCGATGAGCACGTCAAGAACTTCTGGCTGCCCCTCGAACCTCTCCCACCAAAACATCGGCGAGGAGCATTGACCGCAGAAAAGCAGCGCGACATTCTTGGTCATCTGGTAGAGAGACAATCCATCACTGGTAATTGGATCCATTGGTCCCGGCCAGACAGTATCGTGAGTATACAGTGCGCCACTTACACGACGACAGCTCGTGCAGTGGCAGGTCGAGGCCTCGAGCGGCAGGGAGGATGACGGGACGGAAGTGGTGAAGACATGATTTTTGCAGAGACAAGATGCTGTCAATTCGACTGTTTCTTGGGAAACGTGCGCAGCCATGATTGTGTTCAGTCAGTCAAGTTCGGTGGTTCGTTTGTTGCTTGTAATGGTGAGGAGCGAGATTCACGGTCGTGAACAAGGACCGTGTGGGGAAGATAGTGGTGCGCCCCCTCCCCCCCCCCCCCGTCGTTCACGCCCTTCGCCAGGTACCGAGCTTCTTCTTGATTTCTTTCCTTAGACGAGAAGTTGAAGCCAGTATCGAGATAGAGTCTCTCTCCATTTGGGAAATGCAGCTGAGGTGGCCTCTGATCACTCTTCACATCGCCCGTTGCCGAGAAAACGCGTGCCTTAAGTTGTGCCCTTCCACTGTCCTGCATCGAATCAATGGCACTCAAATCTACACGCTTTGGCCCGCTGCAGTCGTTCATTGCAAAAAGAACAGGGATTCTAACGGACATATTATCGGCTGCCAGGCCGTTCTGTTGGATTCCTCGCAGTGACTCTGAGTGTGAACCACTATGTCCAGCGGGCCACTCCAGCAGAAGCCGTGGCTTGGCTAGTTCAGTCTGCAACTCCCGCAAGGCTGTCGAATGTCTCGCCTCACTCATTGGACGAACAGCTAGGACTTAAATGGAATTCTGCCTGCTTCCTCTGCCTCGGCGTCAATCTCACACCCCTCACTCGTAGCACTGCAAATCACCATGCGATTGCTCAATACCCTGACCTTGCGTGTCGAGAACGTCGCGCCCGACGACAAACCCGACTACGCTATCCTATCTCACCGTTGGACAGATGAGGAGGTAACGTTCCAGGAGATAGCGACCACAAAAGGCAAGGCGAAAGCCGGCTATACGAAGATCACCGCCTGCTGCGCCGCCGCCCGTGATAACGGAATATCCCATGTGTGGATCGATACGTGCTGCATCGACAAGACCAGCAGTACTGAGCTATCGGAAGCTATCAATTCCATGTTTCAGTGGTATCGTGATGCAAAAGTCTGTTACGCTTACCTCTTTGACGCGACGACAAAAAGCGGCATGCTTGACAGCGAATGGTTTGACCGTAGCTGGACGCTCCAAGAACTTATCGCCCCCAAGACAGTCCACTTTTACGCTGGCGATTGGAGTCTCCTCGGTGGACTTGCAACTCTGTCGAGGTCTATCAGTGATAAGACCGGTATATCGGAATCCTTCCTGCACGACGCCATGTTGTCGGATGCCTCGATCGCTGAAAGAATGTCATGGGCGGGGAAGCGCAAGACTACACGTCCAGAAGATATGTCCTATTGCCTCCTCGGCATCTTCAATGTTCAGATGCCGCTGATCTACGGAGAGGGAGGGGAGAAGGCTTTTCGCAGGCTTCAACTGGAATTGCTAAAACAAGGTATCGACTCGTCTTGGCTGGCTTGGGGAAACCCATCCCACGATGTATAGCTGAGGACCAGAAACACAATTCAAACCTGAAAGACTATGTTCTTGTCTTCAACGCCCGGAGAAGGCACCCTGGCGGAAGTGAACTGGCGTATAAAGCTAAGATGAGCATAATCTCCCGGCTGGATGGATTTGCCAGTGTCACGTTCGGATGTCGAATGCTGGGGCACGGCGATCGTGATCCCGTGTCTTTCAAGTTCGTTGACGGTTTCCTTTCAGAATGCAACAAGATTCGGAGTACGCACTAGCATTGTCGAATTATCTTCATACCGCCTGAGAAGAGGTGGCTTCGGTGAAAGTGAAACTTGTATACCACTGGTACTACAAAGTGATCCCAGGATCCGGGAAGAGCTCGAAGACGAAGAGGAGGGATCCCTCAGATGTCGCTCAAAGAGAGAAAGAAGCGAGTCGCCACAATACCAAGTATCGCAAAAGAGGTCGGTAGCCTCTTAAAAAACCTGGTTACTTTGGCTCAAGGCTCTCTGCTGCGGTCGATCTGCGACCACTTGGATTTCGACACACGGAAACGATTCTGAATAGGTCTCCTGGCATCGCGGTACGTCGCCCATGAATAGACGCGATTCAGCATCGACTATATCCTGCATTAGGTAACATCCTTCAATGTGTTGCCAAATATGGAAAACAATCCGTCAGGTCCAAGGAGCTGGCTGCATGAGCCAAGCTCCAATGTCAGCACTTGTTCATAGCTGCTGGGCTCTACCTTGGCGGTGAGCTTCTCGTAGGCCATTATTAGCGCACAATATACGCAAGTGGACTCCTTGAAGACCTTCTTCAAAGTCCTGTTCTTATGCCTATATCAATGTATATGTATGTCGACGTCTGTTAATTGATGTCACACAGCCGCAGCCATCTAGGGGGGTTATGATGCGGTTTTTATCGCACGATGCTCGCCGAATTGAATGGATATGAACGGGTTGCTCGTGGCAATGCACCTGTGAATACAAGGCCAAGTGAATTGGCCCGTGGCGTAGCGGAGTGGCACCGTGATATGTGTAGTTTCTTCGTCGATTGGCAGCTGGGGTGGCTGCTAAAGGACAGTATGGCGACTAACGCGAACCCTTCTCCCATCGCCATATGCAAGTTCTTCCGAGCGCCCAATGACAACGTCTTATTTCCGAGGTCATGGGTGCTGCAGCTCGTGCTTACAAGCAACCGAATATGCGGCACTGCGCCGCACGCTCGTTGCATCGACGCTATGGTAAATCACTTAAGTAGGCAACGTCCAGCCATTGGCTCAGTAATGCATCTTTTCGCCCTTCCAAACCTCAATCGAAAGTCAGCTTGCGCGGTTCAACTTGTTTCTCGGACCATTCATCATGCCCCTGTATGAGGACCTACCACATGACCTCAAAGAGGTCGATGTCATTATCGCCGGAGGTGAGTCGCATCCGGTCCAAAGGGCAATTCTTTACAGTTGTCATGCAGAGGCTGATCAAGTTATTCACCAGGTGGTACATCTGGATCCATCATCGCCTCTCGACTCAGTGATGCCGATCCATCGCTTTCCATCCTCGTTCTTGAAAGTGGCACTTACGCTGGCGATGATCCCACAGCCAAGTACCCGATGCTGTTTCTCGCGCACATGGATCCCAGTAGCAAGTTTATGAAAGGAGCTGAGTCGGAGAAGTCAGACCAAGTCGCAGGCCGGAGCCTCGCGATTGCACATGGAAATGTCCTTGGCGGTGGATCGACAGTCAACATGATGACCTACTCGCGCCCGTACCGATTCGACTTTGAGACATGGGAAGTACCTGGTTGGTCGAGTGAGGACGTTATCCCATACTTCAGAAAGGTAAGCTTACCAAAGTCTGCCAGAGGTTTCTGTATACTGATCGATCCGTAGTTTGAGAAGTACCATGGTCCTGGGAATGAAGAGATTCATGGCAAGGATGGCCCCATCGAGGTTTCGGAGGGTCCCATGGTGCACTTGAAGACCCAAAACGACTTCATCGCTGCATGCACCAAAGTTGGGTTTCCGGAACGCGACGACGTCCAGGACTTTGAGAATGCAATCGGCGTGCAGCGCAATCTTCGGTACGTCTCTCCAAGCGGCGAACGTCAGGATGTCGCGAGCAAGTACATCATGCCACGGCTTGAGGAGGGAGAACGCCCATCACTTCATGTGGCTCTCAGCACACGAGTCACGAAGGTCCTTTTTGATGAGAGCAAAAGAGCCATAGGAGTGGTCTGCAGGTCAACCGCTGAAGGCTCTCAACCGCGGAACATCCGTGCTAGAAGACAAGTCATCCTCTCTTCTGGCACTTTCGGCTCGCCTACCATCTTACAAAGGTCCGGCGTTGGCAACGCGAAACTCCTCGAGAAAGTTGGAGTGCCCCTCGTTGCCGAAAACAAAGGTGTAGGCGAGGACTTCCAAGAACATCTCCTCAGCCTTACGGCGTACAAAAGTGACCTGAAGCCAGATGAAAGCATCGACGCTCTGGCTATTGGACAGTTTGACTTACCCGCTGCTATCGCAAGGCGGGATCCTATTCTTGGGTGGACCGCCATGGATACCATCTGTCAAGTTCGGCCGAAGGATGAGGAGGTGGCAGCCTTTGGGAAGAACTTCCAGGAGAGGTTCTCGAAGTACTGGGGCAGCGAACCAAGCAAGGTTCTGGGCATCTTGACCACAATTAATACGTGAGTGATCACCGCTCATCTACCAGATTCGATTAAATGAACTCTAACCTCTATAGGTTCCCTGGTGTTCCACCACCTGAGCTTCATGGCAGCCAGTACTTCGGCACTACTGCGTTCGCGACATATCCGTTCTCTCGCGGCTATGTCCGTATCACTGGCCCTGAAGACTCTGATCCTATTAACTTCAAAACTGGATTTTTCGAGGATGACGGTGACTTCGACATAAAGACCATGCGATACCTGTATAAATGCCAGCGTGAGATTGTGCGCCGCATGAATCTCTACCGCGGTGAAGTCGCCCTCGCACACCCTGCGTTCCCAGCCGGCTCAGCAGCAGCGCCTTATAACGGATCACTGAGCGGTGATATCCAGAACATTGAGTATACGGAGGCAGACGATGCAGCCATTGACGAATGGGTGAGGAAGAACGTGAGCACAGCGTGGCATGGCCTCGGCACATGTAAGATGGGAAAGCTAGAGGCTGGGGGCGTCGTGGACGAGAGACTGGACGTATATGGGGTCACTGGGCTGAAGGTCGCAGATCTAAGCATCGTTGGCGGCAATGTTGCAGCGAACACGAACAGCACGGCATTGATGATTGGCGAAAAAGCGGCGGACATCATGATCAAAGAACTAGATTACATTTGAGGCCTTTAGCCTCTCCATAGCTGCGCACTCGAGTTCCTTCTGCCACGTCCCCTTTCTCCTCCAGAACATGTTCATCGACGACCACGACGTGCCTGGTTGAGTGCCTGGACCCATGTCTGCTGCTGGGCATCCCGCCCTCGGGCCTCCCGTTCCCGTCTCTCTTCGTGGTACCTGAGCATATCAGAGGCATGCTGCATCATAGCAGCCTTCACTCTCGGCCGAGCATCCAACGCCACCCGAAAGCCTTCATCTCGCAGATGGCCCTTGAAGGTCTGCTCTGTCGCTTGCACAATGACCTGGATCAGACGGTCGGGGAACTCCTGTTCAATGCCCAAAACCTCGACCAGCGCTCGTGTGATGGCAGGATTCTGGTAGTGGTTTAGTGCCCAGACGGGCACTTGATCCCGGTCATCAAGGTGGCAGGAGAGACTTTCACTTGCAAGTTTAGCAAGATCTTCCAAGAGGCGGTAATCGGCAAAGATTAAGAGACGGGCGTGGGCTACGCAAGCCTCATTGAGGAATCTGTTAGGACGAGGTCCAGGTCGAGGATTTGGCATGACTGCCGGGATGCCCAAGTTGCTCATAAATTCGTTGCCCTGGTCAAAGTTGGGTACGAGGACAGATTCGTTATTACTGTTCATCACAGTAGTATACGCAGGGCCTGGAACGGAGGCTCCCTCGTTGGGTCGGCGGGCTCTGCGCAGTCTGTAGTTGCCAGTGTATGCAAATTCGCAAAAAAAGGCCAAGGTCTGCTCGTCGACATCCCAGACAACTCTTCTCTCCTGAGCCTCGGTCATGCTCCCATTCACAAGGACGTTGAGGGTGGGAGACATGGACGCCAGGAGTTCAGAATGGATCTTATACTCCTTGGCCTCACCTGGGGAGGCTCTGGCCACCATGGTGAAGAGTGGCGATGCCATGAATCTAAGAAGAGAAGGGTTAGTAAAGTCACCCTTGAACGTTATATGTATTTCAATAGGAGTCTTCTTACTTGATGAACCTTGGTTGCTCCATCATGGGATGGTTTCGGGGCCTGAATTCTCATTCAGGGAGAGATGAAAACGTGAGTGAGGTGGATGAGGAGATAAAAAGAGCATACGAGCGAACGCGTGAAAAGGGTTTTCTTAACCTCATGGAGGGAGATGAATCACGTGGAATAAACGCAGCTGTTGATCAGACGCGTGCAACTGGCTAGCAGACTGCTCATCAGTTGTGGCCCAGTAATTTTATATAGCTCGAGGAGCAGGCAGCCCACCTGCGGCCTCGAGTCTCAACATGGAGCATTAGCCTATGCATAATCCTGCATTGGACGCACTGGCTCATTGTACATTCCCTTTGATTGTTTGCACAACAGCAATCCTCCCCTCGAAACCTGGGTACCTCCTGAATGCTCTGGTAATCATCCTTGTTATGCACCTGATCTCCTCTTTCTACGCCAGAGGCCTGACCAAATGGGGGCAAGTTTCTCGAATCACGTCGAAAGTGCAGGGAAGGCATACCGTCTGAATCCATAGGCGTTCTCTTTGTGAGACGTTTCAAAGGCTATAAGTGCTTCGCTCTGTCCCGATTCCGACCATATCTTTGATGATGGCTGTCTCGGTCAAAGGGCGATTGTCAAATTCGCCTGTGGACATATCGATTGCAATGCTCGGGAATCGATCGCTATCTAGAGCTGCCAGCTCCTTCAGTATAGTACTGCTTCGAGCTGGTGTCGTGGCTAAGAGCTTGAAGCTGAACTGATGTGTAGGATCCGACGCGAGCAGCCCAAGGAGTCGAAACGCCTCGCGTAAGCCATCACGCCAGAGGTTCCTTTGCGTATCATACACATCTGCCGCATCAATGAGACAGAACATTCTTGTGCCTGCAGGCACTTGCGAGGCGCATTGTCGAAAGACATGCTCAAAGGCGGCCGGGATCCCAACCTCGAGGTCTCGCATCAGCCCTCCTGCATTCACCGGAGCACCATCGCCATCAGATAACCCATACATCAGTAAAATCTGCAAGGCGACACTGCGAAGGATCCCGATCGGTCCATGGAATTTCTGTCTTGGATGCGTGTGCAGCCCGCAAAAGAAGCTGAGTACGACAATGTGATCACCCTGCTGCATCAGCGCTGACGCCAGAGTTGCGCAAAATACAGAGACTGCAGAAGTCTTTCCCTCGGACGGTAGATCGCTATACGAATGGACAGACAAGGCGCCTGGGCCAGTGGAGGTTAGCCATTGTTGAAATCGCCTGCTCGTCATGAGCCAGCGGCTTCTGCCGATGCTGTCCTCGTCAAATTGGTACCGATGGCTGATGATCTGTTTGACGTCGGCAGCTGCATGGAGGCAGTCCTGCGGATCGATCCCTGGTCCGCAAATTGATTGGATGTACGCGGCGTGGTATCTCGGAGCAGGGTGGTTGGAAGCGGCGATTTGTCGCACTGAAGAAGCACCAACAGGTCGTTGATGGAAGGTCTCCTGGCCGAGGTGGTATACAGCTGTGTGCATGACGTGGATATATTTGTTCTGCTTGGTGAAGTCGGCAATCTGCTTCTTCTGCTCTGCATTCTCTTCCCGCAGCTCAATAAGCGTTTTATTGATGCCTTGTAGCGCTTGCATAACCGACCAGAACTGCAGCTTGAGGCCGGTCGACATTTCCCGCATGTCGAGTTGTATGGCCGATACTTGCCCTGCTGTCCTTGTGGTGGTCTCCTCGATAGCTACGACGGACTGATAGCCAACAGTTTCGACATATTCCGCCAGCTTTCTTTTGGCATTATCGACGGTCGCCACGATGTCGCTAATCAGTCGTTCCTGCTCAGACGGAATCTTGCTCCGAAAATGGGACCACCCTTTGTGAGCAATCAGTCTCAATTTCTCAAGGTGGGTAAGTAATTGAGAAAGAACGGACATCTAGAGTCTGACCGGCCAAGCAGTATCTTGATGAGGTTGGGTATGCCTGTGATCAACGCATGATAGAGGTCCCAGACATGATCGCAAAGTTTCGGGTTCTTGTGGAATAGCTCAAGCGTTTCACGCGCGTTCTCCATGACGAGAGGGACATCTTCGAAGCACCTGAGGATCTTCTCGACATTATCGGCTCTATCTGCCAGACACTGGGCCAGCCCTGTCAGTATAATTCACACCCCGATAGCAGTGGTATTGCAGGGCTTACACTGAAGAGCAAAGTGAGGCCCCCTTTGAGAGCTCTCAGCCCATAGTCCTCGGGGATGACTTCAAGGAGGGGAGTCAAAACCATCTTGATAGACTTTCCGTGTCGGAAGAACCCTCGAACCGAGTTCCGCTGCCCCTTTGCCTGGTAGCTTTGCTGTGCCTCGTGCATCTTGTCCAGCACATCTTGCCAAGTGCATTCCTCGACATCGGGGTCTTTCAATCCTCTCATTTGGGCGTAGATACCTAGCAAATCCTCAAGGTCCCTATGGAAGTGCCACAGTCAGCCAAATTTTGAGTTCTGACAACGATGCCCCGTTGTTGATACGAACCCGGTTGATGGAGGTCTCCCTTTGAATAGCTGAGCATCCCATACACTCTGCTTCTGGGTGGCGACTTGATCGTGATCGACTGCACGAGCCGACAAATCGCGCTCGTCGCTAGGCATCGTTTGGCGTTGTTGAGCCGATAGTTCAGGCATATTCCCCACACCGCGAACTTGACGTGAAGATTGAACTTCATTCACAGCGACAAGGAAACTTGTCCCATTGCCCTCCCCTCGACCCTCAGTCGCGTTGTGTTGGACAGGGCCCTTAACTCGAACTTGCGGCCGTTGGCTATGCATCGTTGCAGGACTGAAGGCAACCAATCGCCAGCCACCACGCGACTGCAGCCGCTGCTTCGCCCCCAGCTCCGTCACCTGCAGGATGGAGGTGCAGAGGTTGGCACCGCAGCACATAGGCTGAAGCCGAGTCGGCCCAGGCGGACTGTGTGGAAGGTCGCATCGCCTGCTGTCTGACGATTTCTTATCATGCGGCTCAACAAGGCGCTCTGGTCTGATCCCCATGCTGCTTGCCCCGTCACTGTCTGAGTGGACAGTCATCCTTTCTTTCTCTCAGTCACAATTCTGGCAGTCTGTTCATGTATGTCAGGCAACTTTGAGACTTAACGGCACAGTTCTTCCTTCCAAAGTCTCGCTCCTTGCTCAAACTACCAGGTCGATGGCACCCCGCAACCAGCTGACTGAGGTCGATGGGCTTGACATGAGCTCAGCCAGAATGGCTAGGGAAACGGAACCTCTTAAGTTCAAGGGTGAACAATCTCTAATGGAAGGTGACGACTCAGCTAGACATGAAGGTCCTCGACAAGAAGATGGCGCCGACGTACGATGTGAGCCTCCCATTACTGAGCCATCCGAGTTTCACAGGTTAGAGAGGTCACGTCTTGCCGATGGTAAGCCCGCGAAAATATATCAGGGGTTCTCTGCGTCAGACTTGCCAGGGGTGAGATTCAGTCATTGGGTGCAATTTAAGAATCGCTTCGAAGACGACGATTTGAGTGGCATCTCCGTTGAAGCGCTCATAGGGCCACCGAACTTGAGGGCTGATATAATGGTTGACGATTACTGGCGCACCGTGTCGAACCAGACTGGCGCTACCAACGGACAAGCATATGGACTCGCCGACTTCAGCAAACAGCCAACGAACTCATCGGACACCATGATACATCGGGTCCGGATACTGTCATCGGTCGTGCGAAAGCGTCTCTCGTCGTTAACCAACTCAAGCACAGATTGGACATCCCAGCCAGTCACCTCCATCCGGCCTTTCCGAGAGCTTATCTTCTTCCATGATAAGATGAAAATGGAGCTCAAAGATGATGAAGACACCGCTACAAGAACTACTTCTTTCCAAGGCGATGATGAAGAGCTGTCGAACTACATCAATTTCGTGGAGAAAGTCATCCTTCCCTTAAAGACCAGGTGGGAACCAATCCCATTACACCCGACGCCAAAGATTCGTTACGTCGACCTGTGGTATATCTTTAAGCCAGGAGACCTCATGTATTGGGGTGGAATCAAGTCCGGCTCCAATGAGCAACCCTCGGCCCCAAAGGTCGGCATGCTAGTCTCCGTCACAGTAGAGGCAGATGAAGAAGATTTCAATGGTAAGATATGGAATCAGGTAATAACAACCTGGTTCAGATCATACGAGCTCAACATCATCCATTTGGACTTCGATGGACGTGCATTCAGGCCAGTTACTACTCGATGGAGGCTTTCATCGTACCAAGGGGAAAAGGACATTCGTTCACTACCAGTGTATCCTCTTGATTGCGAGCCTGACTCGAAGAAGATCGTGGCCGAGTATCAACAGTATGGGAACAAGTTCAAGAGATTTTGTTCTAACCAACGTCACTGGTTCCATAGCGGCTGGACCCTCGATTGGAGTCCTCCATTACCGGCAAGTCATTACGAGGCCCGCAATCGTGACCGTGTAGTGTCTGAGTTCGTCGATAGCGAGGTCATCGTCGATTTTCAGGAGGCATTGAGGTCTTCCGCTCGCTGGCTCCCAGAGTTTCTAGGTCCATTGTCAGCAAACACTACCATCACTGCGGCCACTACCACGGACCTGTGGTCAATCCTGACGTGGAGTTCACCGGAGTCCACGAATTCCAGATCGAGTGTCTCGGAGGTTGTGATCTACAATGCGAGATTGGAAGGCGAGGACGACAATGTCATGACGTCCATGATGCCGATGCTGGCGCGAGGCGCTGCACAAGAGGACGAACTAGAGGACATTCATCTTGCCTTGCTGCCGCGAAGAGTATTTGCCTACTCATTGCGGGATCGAAAGTTCGTGCTCGCTCATGTGGACTCCCTGAGTGAGGTCAAGCACGTTGAGGGTGGGTTCAAGAACCTTCGGATAAATCATGCGCACCTGCGAATGATCAAGTCATTGGTAAAGAACCACTTCAACACCAAACATCTTGAGGGTGTATCGGGAGTTGAACTGGGCGGGCAAGACTTCATCTACGGCAAAGGGCGCGGGGTTGTGGTGCTTCTACATGGTGTGCCAGGAGTAGGCAAAACAGCCACAGCAGAGGCGGTCGCCCAGGAATATGCGAAGCCACTCTTCCCTATGACGTGCGGTGATTTGGGGACGACCCCCGAGGTTGTCAGCAGTACACTCTTGAACATATTTCGACTGGCAAATTTGTGGGAATGCGTTCTTCTTCTGGACGAAGCAGACGTCTTCCTGTCGAGGCGTGAGCAGCGAAGTAATGATCTTCTGCGGAATGCTCTCGTGTCAGGTAATGTCAAATGTAAAACCCATTCGAGGCAAGATGCTGACCAACATGTTCCCAAGTCTTCCTGCGTGTTCTAGAGTATTATAGTGGTATACTCTTCCTTACCACGAACCGGCCCGGTGTTCTCGACGAAGCCGTCAAGTCCCGTGTCCACGCCAGCTTCTTCTACCCTCACTTGGAATGGAACCAGACCAGGGACATCTTCGAGCTCAACATTGAGCGCCTTCGTCGAATGGAAGGCCAGCGCGCGAAATGTGGCAAAGAGGCTCTGGTCATCCTTGACCACCAGATCATGAAGTTCGCCGAAGACCACTTCCACAAACATAACGACCACGAAGGCCGATGGAATGGGCGCCAGATCCGCAACGCTTTCCAAATTGCAGCGGGACTTGCACATCTGGACGGGGAAGAGGCCGCTGAGTCGGCTGCGCAAACCTCTCACGGAACTCAAGGAAGTGGTTTGAATGGAGTCGTGCAGCGACAACTCGGAAGGTTGCACTTCCAGGAGGTCGCTGATGCCATCCTCAAGTACGACCAGTTTAGGGCCAATGTGCTGGGCAAGTTCGACGACGAGGTCGCCAAGGATCGCATGGAGCGCGCTGAAGAATTTCCAGAGGGTCAATCGGAGGGGTCTGGCCCGTACGGCTATGGGGGACCGAGGATGAGGGGCGACTATGGTGGAGGTTCAGGTTCGTACGAAAGGTTTGCGCGTTACGAGGGCGGAGGAAGCCACAGAGGCTACTAGGGAAGCCTGAATGGCCATGGATCGATATGAAATGCAGGTTGGACGGCCTGGCCCGTCCTATCCATGAAGTAAACAACATTGCCGAGGCGAGCAGCAGCCGCGATGGGACCAAGGCAGCACTATTCAAAAGCTTTCGCAACATCTGACAACTTTGTCGACGTGAATGATGCCGATAGATCAGCCAACCCAGACTCAAATCCTCTATACCCAATATGAACCGAGTGCCCGGTCTAAGGATTAACTTAGCCAAACAACACCATTAGGTATCAACGAAGTAGGAGGGATATGGAAGGGCGAGTAAGACGCTTTCCAGACAACTGCAGAAATAGGAAATACCAAGAGACTAGGAACCTTTGATATGGAGCTAACTTCGCACGATCGGTGGGTTGTTTCGCTCTTCGGCTGCACCCTTGCTCGCTTATCTCAAGCCGCTCTTGGCCCCTCCAGCAGTGGGATTATTCAATCTGTAGGCAGTGGACAGGGAAGTCCCCGAGAAATATCCCCAAACATGGAACACTGTTACGGGGCTCGTCATCCAGCAATGGTCCTTTTGTAGCAATGGATGCTTTGGTGCATGGGGCTTGCTTAGTTGCCCGCGTGAGTCATTGGCCGCGATACCTTACCACATTACATCATTACCCTGGAACGACTCCTCAATTGACACTCTGATGAATTGTATTAAGTCGTCGGCAGCCCCTCACTCAGATGCGGTCAATCCCATCGGTATACTTGCAGCTGTAACAATGGCAGAACATTCAAGCAGCCGTGGCCGGGTCAGAGACATCTTTCCGGGCATTCATCTCGGATCCTGGCAACCTGGGCCAAAGAATGGGATCACAGATGTTCCGGGCGTCCTCGTTAACACTATAAGCGTCCGCGAACAGAACGGACAGGTCAACACTGGACTGACTACTATTCTCCCTCGCCAAGACTGGTTCCACAAAGCTTGTCATGCTGGTATATTTCGCCTCAATGGATCCGGAGAAATGACTGGGAGCCACTGGATCGAGGAGACCGGCCTTCTTCACTCGCCTATTCTCATCACGAACAGTTTCGCAGTAGGTCCTTGCTACACAGGCATCTACAAGCATGCCATCGAGAAGTTCGGTCAGGGAGAGAATGGGGTCGATTGGTTCCTTCTTCCAGTCGTCGCAGAGACATTCGATGGCCATTTGAATGACCTGCGTCACTTCGCTGTCACCCCCGAGCATGTGGTAGAGGGCATTCGGTCAGCCACCTCTGATCCAGTGCTCGAAGGCAACACTGGCGGTGGTACAGGTATGATGTGCCAGGGTTTCAAGGGCGGCACAGGTACGAGCAGCAGAGTTGTGCCTGCTGAGCGTGGAGAGGACTATACTGTCGCGGCCCTTGTGCAAACAAATTACGGCAAACTTCGAGATCTGCGAATCTCGGGCGTTCCCGTCGGAAGAATCCTACAGAAACGTGCAGAAGGCGATCTTGCAGCCATGGCACACCACAAAGCGTTCGACGAGGCCAAGGATAAACGCGATGGCTCCATCATCATTATCTTAGCCACAGACGCACCGCTTCTACCTCACCAGCTCCAGAGGCTAGCCAAGCGCGCAACTATCGGCCTGGCACGCGTCGGCGGTTACGCACACAATCCTTCTGGCGATCTATTCCTCGCCTTCTCTACCGGAAACGAGATTCCAGTGCAAACAGTAACAGGCCAAAAGAGACAAGTCGATCCATTCAAAGCCAGGGCTCTTGACATCTCTGGTGTGGATGATCAGACGATCAATGCCTTGTTTGAAGCTGTTGCTGATGCGACCGAGGAGGCTATCTACAATGCGTTATGTATGGCTGAGACTATGGTCGGGAACATGGGGCGAAAGGTCGAGTCGATGCCTCTGGACGCGGTGAAGAAGATTATTGCCGAGTACAAGAAGACGGAAGAGGTGCTATTGCAATAGTTGGGGCAGGATGGACAGCATGATCATTTTCCAAAGCACAATACTACCTCCCTGAACAACGCACCACTACTGAGAATATGCGGTGAGAATTCTTTTGGTCAGAGCCTGATGATACCAGAGATAACTGACGAGAATGTTTGGGTTGCTTGCACAGCACCCATGATCTTTATAAGTCGGCCGAATAGTTGCCTGTGTTTCTTTGCTTGATGTCCCGCGTCGTTGCACTATAACGCTGTCACTGCGCCCTTCCTCATGCATCCTCCGCCACGACAGAGTCGCAATGAGTCCCCCATGCCTCACGATGAGCGTCGCTGCAACGCGCGCTGCCATTCACCAATGATCAAGCTTATCACCCTGCGTCGTGCATCTACTCCGCTTACTGCTCCAGCGTTCTGATTCCGAGAAATTCACTCGTCGTAATGCGCATTGCGCAGAAACATGGCATTCCCAGTCTGTGATTGGACGCCTCATGCCTCATCACTCGTGAATGTGCAGGAGGCGGGGTCTCAATCCTCAGCTCTACACATCATTGATTACATTTACTTGTTTTCATGATAGAATCTGAGTTTCAGTAAAAGGAGAATACTACATCGCACCGCATTCTTTCCACTGAGACAGAGCTCTCATACTGACAACCTCCGCCTAAGAACGACGGGCGGAACATACGTACTCTGCCTATAATGGGGGAGAAAGCACCAGCCCTATGTGCGAGGCAGCGTTCCCGAGCTTCAACAACAATCGCCACGCGCGCAAGGCCCAGATTTCGCTTGCTTCGAAGATTCAGGCCCCAGTATCTATCACGACCTCGTCAACTGTCAGATCAAGCTTCAGGACGAGTGGAGCGTACAGTTCAGTTCCTAAAGGCCAGTATAGCAAAGCTTCAGCCACATGGCGACGATTCGACAGTCTCGAGGGAATTTAAAACCTCATATTGCTTAGGCACAGAAGTCCTCGGGAACGGTGCATCAGGTGAGGCGCCGTTTGTGTACGACACCCTACCGAGATTTCTATCGACCCGTGACGATCATGTTCTCGACGATCATTTGCGCGAAATCTCCGTCCTGAGCCAGAACCTCCAGGAGTTGAGCGTTCAATCTTGGTCGTTAGCGTCAGACGAGACGTACTCTACTTCAGTAGATAGCGCGAGGAGCGAAATGGATGAATTGCGACCGTGCTCTGGTTGGTCGGGGGATGCGCCGACAAAGCATGCCCTCGATGGAAGAAGTTTTGATGGTATGATAAGACTCAGCAACATAGATGGAAAACCCAATCCAACTCTTTACTAACATGATACAGGAGCACTGGAGTCGACGACTAACGATGCTGACGACGTACAAGCACATGGCAGCACATTTGAAGCGCAACGTCTCGGCATGTTTGCGTTCCGGGATCCATCAAAGGGCCTCGGCGACGAAACTTCTTCAAGACTCATGACCGCTCCAAACAATCCATCCCAGTCTGAGGTTGAACAGTATCTGAGGGAGATTGTTTTCAAAGCCCAGATCGCTGCGTCGAGGTCGAGGGATCACTACCGAATTGGCGAGTACCTCGATCGCGTGCGTGACATACGTAGGCAATCAGCCTCCTCAACACGCGAGGTTCAACCCAATGGTAGCGACATTAAAGCCACTGCTACAGATGACCTTGAGCTATCCCCTGGGCTGGCACGAACTACGTCAGATGAGGCTTTTGATAGCGACGACCTGAGGAACGACCAAATTCCCACAGAAAGCCCAATGCAGTGGGAAAGGCCAGAATCACATGGTGTCTCTATAGATCCAGATTCCGATGAAAGAAGTCGGAGCGAAACCTCAATATCAAATTCTGGCTCCCTGAATACTTCAATCGAAGAGGTTCCTTCGGCCTTGGCCAACAGCGCAACAGACGATGATGATGGAGCTTCAGATGTCACCGAATTTACCGATCTCTCACTCATCGAGGCCTTCGAAGCTTCACCAACCCTGTCCAATGCTGTCCTTCTATCCGCTCTGCTCTCTATCAAAGATGAGGTAGTTCTCCGTGTCAACAATAGGCTCCGATTGCTACTAGCGGATGGACTGCGACAACGTCCCTCTAATGAAACTGGTACAGGGCAGGTTGCTTCACAGAGCATGAGAGGGACTGTTTCTGATGGTATTAATGGTGGCCAGTCATCCGACAACTGGAAGCGCTCCATCGATAGCGACGCTGAAGGAAATGACACAGGAAATGGCGGAGACGAGAACAAAAGGAGAAGAAATGGGGATATTGCTATTAAGGTAGTATCCGAGAAGCTTATGGGAAAGTTTGCATGCCCCTTCTATAAGAGATACCCCGAAAGCGGCAATCTCCAGAAGTCGTGTCATGGCCCAGGTTGGCAATCTGTTCACCGAGTAAAGTAAGTTCATAATAGTGTTTGACTTGTCGCACAACTCTCAGTACCTATAGCATACTAATCCAGATAAAGGGAACACATCTATCGCCGACACCAAAGACCAACACATCGGTGCACCCGATGTTTAGTCTTCTTTGATGAAGAAATACAACTCGTCGAACACACTCGAGCAGAACAGCGATGTGAAATCCAGACGGAGCATCCGGCTGAGGAAACGATGTATATCACTCAAGCTCAAGAGAGAGCTTTGCGTAAACGGCATCGAAATATCCTAGAGCCAGAGCGTTGGGTTCTCGTCTTCCAAATTCTCTTTCCAAACATCCCACTAGAACAGATCCCCTCTCCTTGTGAGTTAACAGACTATTCACTCTAATATTGTAGGAGGCTGACAATACACCCTAGTCTATGAGCCTAAATCGAGTGACTTGGCACCAGATGTGACGACGCTGAACGAGTTCCGTGCTTTTGTTGTGCAGGAACTCCCATCGCGCATCGTTAACGACATCAACAATCACCTCCGCCTCATCCCGGAAGCCGCTGTAGTGGGAAACCAGATGACTTCAATCCTTCGCGACACGATACAAGAAGTTCTGGGAGAGTTCCTACACATTCCCACAGATAACCATGAGGCCCCAAACCAGGCTCATTTTACCAACTCTGAGACGGCAGCACTTACAACAGGGAACGTGTCCACACTTCCCTCCTATCCGCTTGACATGACGTCCATGTGTGAGCCGTCTTGGCTCTGGCCTCAAGTATCTGACGAAACTACGGGTTTGACATCAGACTTTGATCTGGCATGGGATCCCTCTTTCATGGTGGATGATGGCCGATGATGCTACGATTTTCCAGCATTGCCGCATGGCACTGTTATGAAGCTCGCTTTTTGTCTTGCTATTTATTCAGCTTTTTTATGCACTCTGTTCTTCAGCATTTTCCTTCCTGGCCGAGTTGTTATTCTTCCACGTTCGTCTGCCTCTCTTTATAGATTAGCATGAATAGCTAGAGTAAATCGGTTCAGCCGACTCTGTACAGAGTAGGTTTGCGTTCTCTTATTAGCTTATAGCGTGAGGGCGAGGACCCAAGGTTCTCAAATCTCACATTTGACCTGAATTGGCGATGAACTGGGGTTGCGTTATATAACGCTGAAGATGCTTTCCCGAGCCTCCGCGAGGTCCCAGCACTAACGAGCTTCCTGTTGACCGAATAGGTTCCTACTGATTGGATGCTGGAAACTGCACCATGTTTTCAGCTCTCAGCTCCCGGGACGCGGACCACAAGCAAGCCACCATCCCGTACAAACGCCTTACCTTGCCTACTTCATGCATGACAGACGGCCGGGATCAACTTGCGACCGAGAAGGTCTCTGGCGCCCAAGGTTGTGCTTGATCAGCGTCCTCGGCTGGCGGGCGCCCTCGTGTTGACGTCGCTGGTGCTTGGAGGCATTGAAGCCCGATCCATTTGGAAGCCTGTCTCGAGACACACTCAGACATCTTTAAATGTGGGAAACATCACAAAACCCAGCACATTGATCAATAGCCCTCACTAGCTATTCGGTTGTCAAGTGACCGTATCACGACGGATCGAGATCGGAATTGAGGGAGGGACTGCCGTGCAGCCCTTTTCGCCCCGCAACGGGTCTTCCCGAAGCCTCTCACCGATATGCGAAGCGATACCCACGATGCCGAAAGTGATAATAGAGAAGATGGTCCGCTTGAAGAATGTTTAGACGACGTCGAAGACACCAACGCGGGCAATGCCGACAAGACATTTGCTTTGTCAGGCCAGAGAAGCGCCAATGCGGCTGCCGAGGACCCAGCGGCTAGAGTCGAGTCATCAAGTAGGACTGTCAGTCCCAACGATAAATACAAAACTGGGCCTTTCCGCTGTGTAACAGATGACTCGAACTCAGCAAACATTCACTCGGCCCGGGCAGGACATATCAGGACGGAAAATGGTCGCCGTCTTCTACCTCGATGGAAACCCGGAGCCGTCATTACATACAGAATCGACGTGGAGAGCTTTCCTTCTAAGAAGTCCGCCAGGTTCGCCCGACGCGCTCTATTCCATGCGACGAGCGATTGGAATGGTAGAGACGTTGGAGTGCAATTCCAGCGAGTCAACGATGACGAACCGGTTGTGTTTACGCTGAAGTACCATACAGCACCATATGGCTTCTTCGCCGAATCGTTCTTTCCTGACTCGAGGAATCGAACACTTTATATCTTCAAGTTCGCCTTCAGGAAGAAGCATCGCAAGTATATGGCCAATGTCTTTCGCCATGAACTTGGTCACGTACTGGGGCTCCGTCATGAGGAGGCCGAATTCACCGAGTCCAAGCTCCCTTCTATCGCACTGACACCAGCCAACACTCAGTCGGTCATGAGATACTTTACAGACCCTAGCAGTCTCTGTATCCAAGACTCGGATGTTGCTGCTGTGAAGAAACTCTCTGCTATACAGGAGGAAGACTTCGCAGGCTTCAAGGTGATCACAGTTGATCCCGAAGCCTTGGGTGAGGCAAGCTTCTCTGGTTCAGATCATCTTAGCTCGAGAGATTCAGATCTTGCTAGCACTGAGTCTGGAGGCTCTAATCGTCCTAGTACCGAGCAACAACAGGCCCAGACACGCATGGAGCACAGAGGGTCATTGGAAGTCACGCCAAATCAGACAGAATCAGGCGACATACGGGTCAGAATCCCTACCATTACTATTGTCCCGCCTCGAACCAAAGATGAGGAGCGAGATGGCCAGCCAAAAGAGAGCGCCTCCCAAGCCGCCCTGGAGCAAAATGTACCAGAAACTGCTCAGGTTGAGAACCTAAGATACTTAGAGGTACCGCCCCCAAGTGACAGGACCTCGCCTCCACTCGACAACGGGGAGTCGACATGGCCGAGGTCGGACCACAAGGACACCAAGCACGACCCTGAGCCTATGCACCAACTCGACGTACAAGATGCCCTCACCCCTGAAGCAGGGACTGAGGACAATTTCCTTGTCAACAACAACCCCTTCGCGTTCTCTCCTGGCCAACTCAACAAGCTGTTTCATCCAACGAGCCACGGCGCTTTCTACGCGCTGGGTGGGCTTCGCGGTCTAGAGATCGGTCTCAGAACGGACAGAACCACGGGCCTAGGCCTCGATGAGGTCGAAATGGATGGAATGGTTACCTTCGAGGAGGCAGCCAGTAAGGGTGCTTCGAGATACGGCGAGCTGGGAGAGAAGGCCCCCGAGTCGACGCATCGAGAGCACCGCACGCCAGACGTGTCGCACAATCCGACAGGGAGAAACGACAACGAAGATCATGGAATTGGTTATATTGACCGAAAACGTGTGTTTCGGGTAAATCGGATCCCAGAACCTGCAAAAAAGTCACTTTTCCGAATGGTACGTGATGTATACTGCGGCGAGTGGCTGTTAGTTCTCCTGACAGTCGCTGCGATTGCTTCATCTGCCTGGGGCATGTACGAGAGTATTGTTACTCCTTCGCAAGGGAGAAACGAGCCCAATGCGGACTGGGTTCATGGCGTTGCCATATTGGTCGGTATTTCCATTATCATTGGGGTGGAGACGCTCTATCAGTGTAAGCAGTTGGCCTGGACAGATCATTTAGACAAGAAGAAAGCTGACATTGTCTCCAGGGACAGCACAACGGCGTGTTGCACGGCAGAAAGCAATGCGCGAATGTCGGACTGCTCGGATTGTTCGTTCGGGTCTCACTGTTGAGGTTGATATCATCGAAATCCTCGTCGGCGATGTTGTTCTACTCGCTGCTGGAGATATCGTGCCTGTCGACGGCATCCTCATAGATGGTTACGGTCTGGAATGCGACGAATCCAACTGCACCGGGGAAAGCGACGTCATGAAGAAGGTGCCCGGAGACCAAGTATTCACGGCCCTGGATGATGTCGTCAATGGCTCAGCACACCATCCCTTGACGGCGATGGACCCCTTCATCATGTCCGGAAGCAAGGTTCTGGGGGGAACAGGCTCATACATTGTCACAGCTGTTGGTATCCACTCTACATACGGGAAGACCCGCATGTCGTTGGTTGACGAAAAGTCCTTGGGTCCTTATATGAGGAGATTACAGGATCTCAGTACGACCACCCGGAGACTTGGAATCGCGGTTGGGATCCTCTTATTCACTGTCTGCACCATCAAGCTTCTGGCCACCCTCCCCTCCAGCGCTCTTACAGCAGAGCAAAAGGGTCGCAACTTCCTGAACATGCTTGTTCTTGTTCTAGCTTTGGGTGTCGCTGTGGCTGTTCCTTTCTTATCTCATATTGGTTCCCTCACCACAACGACCATACTGGCAAGGCAAAGGAAGAATAATAGTCTCATTCGATACAACAAAGCCTGGGAGACTGCGGCCAGTGTAACAACAATATGCACAGGCAAAACGGGCATCTTAACGCAGAACCGAACAACTGTTGTGGCTGTCACTCTGGGAAGCTTCAAAGGATTTGGCAACCAACTCGAGGCGACGGACTTGGCAAGTGCTAGTCAAGATAATGTTAGTCCCTTGGATTGCCAGTCCGGGGTTGCATTTGCCAAAATCTTGGGCCCCGAAGAGAAGCAGTTGCTCGTTGGATCTATCGCTGTCAATTCGACAGCTTACCAGGACCACCTTGACGGCCAACACGCATTTATGGGCTCCAAGACCGAGGTTGCTCTACTCAACTTTGGACGCGAAGTCCTTGGACTTGGGCCACTTGAGGAAGAAAGATGCAATTCAGAGATCTTAGACATGCTGCCTTTCGTAACCCATAATCGGTTTATGGCAACAATGGTCAGGTTGCCAGGGGGTGCCTTTCGTGTCTTCATGAAAGGTGCCCCCGAGAGCTTACTGGGACGGTGTTCAGAGGTCGTCTCGAGTGCAACCCCGAACAACGACAGTCTTTCGACGATGAGTCTCACGGACGCGAATCGAGAGCTATACTGCCAAATAGTTGCCACGTATGGTTCCAGATCTCTCCGTCCACTACTTCTTTGCTTTCGAGACTTTGATCACCGGCCAACGCTTGCATATGACACGGCACTTCAGGGAATGACGTTACTTGCCGTTGTAGGAATAAAGGATCCTCTTCGCAGCGGCGCTCCTGATGCTGTAGTGGATTGCCACCGAGCTGGCATCACCGTCCGGATGGTGACCGGAGACAATGTGGAAACTGCTCGAGCAGTAGCCCAAGAGATCGGCATACTCCGGAACAACAGCATCATTATGCAGGGTCCTGAGTTTCGATGTTTGGACGACGGATCGCAGCGCGACGTGCTCCCCCGTCTCATGTTGCTGGCGCGCGCGTCCCCGGAAGATAAGATGCTCTTAGTCCGGCTTCTGCAGCGCCAGGGCGAAACTGTAGCTGTGACTGGGGGGAACGGCAGCGATGCTTTTGCATTGAAGTTGGCCGAAGTAGGGTTCTCCAAGGGCATCTCCGGCACGGATACTGCGATCGAAGCTTCAGACGTTGTGCTGATGGATGACGGCTTCTCTTCGATGGTAACGTGCATCTTCTGGAGTCGCGCAGCCAGGGACAGCCATGCAAGAGCCCTACTGTACAGATTGGCGGCCACTTGTACTGCGTCAGTACTGACGTTCTGCACAGCAACTGCTACGGATTTAAGTGACAGTCCGGTGCTCAACGCTGTCCAGCTCCTCTGGGTCACTCTCGTGACAAGCGTGTCATCCTTCGCCTTCCTCGCGAGCTCGTTGACCGAAACAATTCGACATCAGCAGCTCAGTCCAAAGACCACACCCATCATTACTCTTCCGACACAGAAGATGGTCATCGGACAAATTATCAGTCAGCTGGTTATTACCCTCCTGGCGTACTTCGGGTGTTTGGCAGTATTTGGCATCGGCATGGTGCCCCCATCTCCAAATGACCAGCCACACCGGAACACATTCGTCTTCAACACCTTTGTGTGGCTTCAAATCTTCAATATTGTCAACTCGCAACGACTGGACAATAGGCTCAATATATTCGAGGGAACGTCTCGACATTCTCTCTACTTTTTGGTTGGGGGACTCATTGCAGGCGGGCAGGTTCTCATTGTGTTTATTGGTGGCAAGGCCTTCAAAGTCGTCCCCTTGGACGCCAGAGAGTGGGTGATTTCGATTGTTCTTGGTACGACCTCTCTATTATCGGGTGCTCTGTTGCGTCTGCTACCGGACTTTCTGATCGATAACCTCACGCCGGCGTCTATGAAGCGCAGGTCCCGAGCTGCCCCGTCGCCGACTCTTGACTTGGAGGATACCAACGGTGATTGGAACTAGAGACTTTGTCCTTCAGCGTGGAACTTTGGATGAGCGGTACACTAATCCTCTCAATATACAATTCAATATTTGCGGTTACGTGGGAAGACGGGAAGCAGTCCAGACGTTCAGCACAAAGCAGGTCGACATACTGTTCACAGGCTATGAAAGAACGACGACGCATCCGGTGATTATTGAAGCATCACTCGTGTTTGCACGGAGATGCAAAAGCGAAACATATTTGCCGCATATCACTTTTGTGGACTATCAGCTTTGTACTGGGATACTGCATCATATACTTACCGAACCCAATCTACGTCCGTATTGCTCAGCGGAGGCGAATGAACCTGAAGATTGTGGTGAATGGATTACACGCTTTTTGCCCTGAGATGCTTGAGCAGTTGCTGGATGAAACTCCTATGAGTCGCCTCGTTGCATTAAATGGGAGGGCCTGGGTGAAGCGTTTTCTGACTCTCCGATAGGTACTACGGCTACAAGCCCTTCAAATTCATTGTCGGCGAGCCTGAGCACGAGTTCCTCATGCATGCTGCAGTGCTCCGTGCCCAATCGCCGGTGCTTGCTGTCCTTGTCGATGACCCAATGCGTGAGGCTACCGAGGGAGTAGTGCGCTGGCCCTATGTCGATAAGTGCACTTTCGCTCGATTTGCTCAGTTTGCTTACACCGGTCGGTACGATCTCTACTTCGATGATGTCGTGGGTGGTCATGATGAGGTGGCCAGAACATCTCTTGACGACATGAAAGCTCATTGCCGTCTCATCATCCTTGGTGACTGTTACGCTGTCGACAGACTCACGCAACATGCAACATACAGGCTGGAGGGTGACCTGATTAGTCTCATTCACCATGTGTGCCATGGCCTTACTCAGGGGGGGCGGGGGAGGGGTAGCGATGATCGCAGAGAAGGAGGAGAGACTGGCTTCTTTCATCGAGTTCTGCTTCGATCCCACTGAGGGCCTTCCGCAACAATTCAAGCACTTAGTAATCGAGCTTATCACACACGCGATGGAGGACCTTCACCGCAGTCAGAAAATACACAACGTGGTTGAAGGCTCCTCCGAGTTCTGTCAAGCTCTCTGCAAGCGCCTCATGAACCCAAACTAGATGGACTAAGCAATCATTGTGCAGGGAAGAAGTCCAAAGAGCCCAACCTAGCTCTGATGTTTCGGCAGCTCATAGTTAAAGTCTGATTGAGATGAGTAGTAAATTGGAGTTTCGATGCGTCAGGTTATACTTGAGATATGACTTTTGCAACACAGATCTGTATTGGAAGTATATGCGGATCGACCTAGACCAAGGCTCTGTCTCAATGACAGCGTCCCTTTGGATCATAAAAGGTCTCTGGGTTATCAATACAATCGTGGCGATGAATTTTCGGGGGCATGATGCAAAACAATGCCCATCCTGCTGGCAAGACCGTCAGCGACACAACTATTGCATACCAAGTCAAACATACCTTCTTTCCAGACAGCCCTTCGAATCACGCCACTCATCACTTCATCTTGGAAATCAAACCCTCCGCACTGTAAACCAGCTCGCACTTCACTCCACAGCAAGAAACCATGAAACCAGGCCACAACTTTCGACAGGAAGCTTTTGTGCATCTTGCTGTCACTGGTGCATTCCTTGATGCAAGACAGTCGATCAACACGTGACTGAGAACACCGACATCCTTTACGACGCCTTGGAAGTAAGAATTCCGCCAGAATTCCGAACCATTCATTTCTAGACAGGCCTTGACGATGTCCCGGAGAATGGCAGGGTTCTCGTTCAAGAAGCAATGCTTGAGGAAATCTGCCATAGCTGGCGCCGCTTTACCAGTCACTGAAAGAGAAGCGAGCACAGTTTCGAGTTTCTCGGCAGAGGTAGCGAGGAGAGAATCGATCGCGTAGCACTCTGCGAAGTTTATCACCTCTGCATACTGAATGAGCCATTCGCTGCGCGTCATGTCTTTGTTGTCTATGGTCGTGCCGGGTGCCTCGATGGCAAAGCTTCCAGTGTATGCGAACTGGCAGAACTTGGAAAACGTGTGTTCCGAAATGTGATCCCATGTCACAGACTGTTCGGTTGTTTGCTTCATGCCGTTGTTGACGAGCGCATCAAGCACAGGGGACTGGCTGGCGAACAGGACAGAGTGCATCAGATGCTCCTTCTTGGCAGGACCGACGAAGATTTTGAAGATTTGCGAACTGGCGATTCTGTTTCCGGTCAGTCACGAAAATGGTAACCTGTTAGGGTTGTGGTTCACCAACTCGGAGAAGGAGAGGCGGCGCTTCTTCGTGACAGGCTGAGCACCTTGAGTGGCTGTCTGGCCATTCTTCTTCACGGGGCCTGCCATGATCGCGGCTTTGGTGATGCCGGAGCGGAGGAAGTTGTGTGAGGTTTGATGGGTAGAACTTGAGGGGGTACAATACGGAAGAAACCAAAGGGAAAACATAGAAAGTTGTTATTGTAGCTGGAGGAGCGCGTGAGATGAGGTGGCTGCTGGCCGTCAACGGCTGGCCGAAAGGCGTATGTGCATATGCAACATCAATCCATTTCATACGTCGCTCACGTCTGATGCAATCATCTGGCTCGGGTGTATAATTCGTCATTCCCTGCATGTTCCAGCACTTCACGGACCTATTTCCACCCAATCTTCAGCATGAACTGTCCTCGTAAGGCCGACTCATGTCCATGTTCAAACCGCTAGGTCCAACTAGGGAGGCAGTTGTGAAAGTTGTCTTATCTGGCGTGTGGCTTGTGAAGGTATTTACTGAACTTCAGGGACAAAGGATGATATTTCTCGGCTAGTAGCAGGCAGCGTCGGTAGTCATACAGTGTATTAGAGCACTTTCGAAGGATATCTTCGACTGCGTCTCGGAGAACCTGAGGCCGTCCCGGGTCATAGCAATAGTCGAGCAAGTCCGTAACAGCCTCGACTGCTGTGGGATCGGTGTGGTTTCTCCTGAGACGCGGTAACAAGGTTGCCAACGATCTATTAAGTTTCGCCATCGCGTGACTGATCAGATCATCGACTCCGTAATAATCGGCAAGAGCTATAACTTCAGCGTTCTGAACAAGCCACTGGCCGAGGTCTAAACTTTCCACAGAGGCTGGGATATCCTGTCCGTTATGGATCTCCGGGTGATGAATGTCAAAGTCTCCATTGTACGCGAATTGACAGAAGTGCAGGAACGTTCGCACTGTAATATCGCGCCATACTAGGCGTTGCTCGTGGAATCGGAAGTTCTCAACCATCCTCTCGAGGGTGCGTGACTGCGCCGCGAAGAGCGCCGAATGGATCAGACAAGGGCGAGCTTCTGGGCCGACGAGGACTGTCAGAACCTCAGAGGTGTATGCTCTGGTTACACCTTCAGCTTTTCATCCCAAGAAAAACAGATAGGTCAACTTACTTCGCGAAGAAGAATCTCGGAATCGCCATTCTTTGTTCTAAGGACGGCAAGTCATTCGAAGTCGGCAGAACAGCCTCAATGACGGATGTCATGCCTATCAGGTGCGAAGCCGAACTTGAATAGAAATAAGCGTCATGATGGATCACGGCATGACGCTGTTTGTCTACGGAAGGGTTCTATTGCTGCAGGTGAGTGTGCAGTGAATTTATCTTCGTCTAGTGAATGCCCCAGTACCCGCATCACCCATTCACTTTCACCGCAATTCGCCATCTTTGAAGCACTACTTGTGTCTTGCTCCAGGAACAAAGCTTACGCGACTCGGGCACTGTTCCTTTTTCGAGATTTTCTAACTGGTTGTGAGAAGTACTCTGTTCATGGGAATTGGAATCTACCTGGCAAGTGTACAATTGTATTTAAAAAGAACAAGCAAATTCGTTTACGCTCTTAAAGAAAATTATGTGTTCGCCATACAGTTTCTAATAGACTAAATTTACCCTCTCTTCCCTAACACCAGTCAATAGCTCCGGGGCAAGTCCAGTACCCTCTCACCGATGTAGTTCAAGATCATCTCCCTGCTAATTGGTGCAATCCTTGGCACAAGACACTCTCTGAACCACCTCTCCACGTCGTATTCCATGGCGTAGCCCATACCGCCATGCGTCAAGACTGCTCTTTCGCAAGCTGTAAACGCAGCCTCGGCTGCCAGATACTTGGCACTGTTCGCCGCAACACCAATCTCATCCTGTCGCACCGAAGGATCCGTCTTGCTCTGGTCATAAAGTCGGGCAGCGTGGTAGGTTGCTAGCTTCGCAGCCTCGAGCTTCATGTATGCGTCTGCTAACGGATGGGCAATTGCCTGGTTCTGACCGATTGGGCGCTGGAAAACAACACGCTCTTTCGCGTACTCGCTGGCTTTCTTAAGAGCAGCGTAGCCGAGTCCCAAAGCTTCTCCAGCAAGCAGACAGCGCTCAGCGTTCATCCCGTGCAAGATCATCTTGAAGCCCTTGCCTTCCTTACCAATAAGCGAGTCTGCGGAGATCTGGTAGTTGTCGAAGAATACCTCGTTGGCGTCGACGGCGCGACCGCCCATCTTTTTAATCTTGCGGAGGTCGAGACCCGGCTTATTACGGTCACCGATGTCAATGCAAAACAATGAAAGACCTTCGCTCGGTTTCCGAACTTCCTCTAATGGAGTTGTGCGTGCAAGGAGGATCATCTTCGAGGCGACCTGAGCGCAGGTGATCCAAATCTTCTGGCCAGTCACGCTGTAAGATCCATCTGAGTTCTTCTTGGCTGTAGTTGCAAGCCGAAGGGTATCGAGACCGGCGTTCGGCTCCGTAACACCGAAACATACGCGTGTCTCTCCAGAGACGATGTTAGGAACTGTTGTCTCGAGTTGTGCCTGGGAACCGAACTTTGCCAGGGGCTGAGTGGCATATACATTTCCATGAATGGATTGTGCACCAGCCATGCCTGCTCCCGACTCGGCGATCGTTTGCATCATAATAGTTGCTTCTGAGATACCCAAGCCAGAGCCCCCTAGACTCTCTGGAAGTGCAATGCCTAGCCAGCCAGCCTTGGCGAGCGCGGCGTGAAACTCTTTCGGGTCTTTCTCCTCTTGGTCGCGTTCTTGCCAATAGGTATTTGGGAACTCGGAGCAGACCTGATTCACAGCCTCGCGTACCATGAGTTGGTTCTCGCTGAAGCCGACCATGCTCATGATACGCTGTGCCCTACTTGTTGAGAAGGCATGTCGTCTTAGTGGTTGCGTGAAGGATTGCTTCGTGGACGCAACCCGACTTGCGCGTCGCAGGAAGGATGCGCCGTGTAGTGACATAGTGAGAGACGATTGGCAGTAGCCTCCTTCTTCGATAGGTTGAGATGATTAGCTAATGAGATATACGCGCTTTTCATGTGAGCAGATGTGAAGCAGATGACTTATATCTAACTATGCGGAATGTACTGCACTGACGCCATGACCACAAGGTAGATGCCATGTAGCCGAGCATGGGACAAGACACCGATCATATTGCCGAATGACTGCTACCTGCCATCCCCCGCCTCCACACTACCTTAGCCATCCCGTCAACCCCGATATTGTTGTCATTCAGCCTAGTAACGCGGGAAGGACAATCTTCAATTCCTTCTACGAGCAAACGGAACCAATCTTCTGAGTTATCGGTGTATATGCCGATAATTGGAGCCAATATGGTGGACACAATTCAGTTGCTGTTCCGCCGCGTCCTCTTGAGGTCAGGTCCCTGGCTCCTGTTAAGAGTCCCAACGACCTAACTAGAGACGCCGGTTATATGCAGCCCGTTCGTCCTCGGCTGGCTCTTGTACTGAACAACCGATCGATAAAATAATATGCTTGCCTTTGTGAACGCTTCACTCAAACAAGTCGGTAGATGAATCAACGAGCACATTCTCTTATCCCCCGCGTCATTCAAGTGCCAGGCGACAGAAATAGCGCGGTTCCCCAAACTCGTGCCCATCCCGCAGACGAGCATGGCTCTCCGAGTGTTCACCAGAACAGCAACGCCTTATCTCCGGCAACGCCCTCGGATGATTCAGAGTCCCTGGACTGCCACTGTCGCTCATACACACTGCCGATCTATGTCTCAACAAAGTTCAAGTCACGGACAGACCCATGGAGCGCCGAAGCTGAGACCACTCGATGGCATCACCGTGGTTTCTCTTGAGCACGCCGTCGCAGCGCCATTCTGCACGCGGCAACTCGCAGATCTGGGCGCCCGGGTCATCAAGGTGGAGCGGCCTGGCGTCGGTGATTTCGCTCGCGCATACGACTCCCGAGTAGATGGACTTGCCTCGCACTTTGTGTGGTTGAACCGGTCCAAAGAGAGCCTGGCGCTGGATCTCAAGAATCCCGAACATATGAAGGTCCTCATGGCGCTCCTCGACAAAGCAGACGTTCTCGTTCAGAATCTGGCTCCGGGAGCGACCGCGCGGCTAGGTTTGTCATACGAAGCTCTGAAGCCCAAGAATCCTGGCCTTATCGTCTGCGACGTATCGGGCTACGGCGACAGTGGTCCGTACAGAGACAAGAAGTCCTACGATTTGCTAGTGCAAAGCGAAGCCGGGTTACTCTCCGTCACTGGCAGTGAAAATGAGGTTGCAAAAGTTGGAATCTCTATTGCCGACATCTCAGCCGGCATGTACGCATACACCAACATTCTTGCAGCGTTGATGCAACGCCAAAAGACTGGCTCAGGGTGCAGACTGGACATCTCCATGCTGGAGAGCATGATGGAGTGGATGAGCTTCCCACTATACTACGCATATCAAGGAGCGCCGCCACCTAAGAGAACAGGGGCATCTCACGCAGCTATCTATCCCTATGGGCCATTCGAAACTGGCGGCGGGGAGACCGTCACTTTAGGAATCCAGAACGAAAGGGAATGGGACAACTTCTGTCGATCGGTTCTCGAGAAGCCAGAACTTAGCCAAGATGCTCGCTTTGCAAGTAACTCGCTACGAGTACAGAACCGCGATGAGCTCAAAGAGATCATCTGTGCTTGTTTCCAATCATTCAGCGCAGCGGAGGTCCGGACCAAGCTGGATAAAGCGTCCATTGCCAACGCAACGGTTAACACGATGCAAGATGTCTGGAATCACCCGCAACTCCGTGCACGACGTCGCTGGACCGAAGTTGATACACCTCAAGGGCGCATACCGGCTCTTGCACCGCCGGGCACCCCTACAGCAGCTGATGCAAGGATGGACGCGATTCCTGCACTTGGTGAGCACACAAAGTCAATATTGGAGGAGCTGGGATTTGACGCCAGTAAGTTTTAGTGTTGATATAGCCGTAGGGTTGAGTAAAGCATGCAAATTAAAGCTTGATGAGGGATTCTATCTCCCCACAAGTTCCTGTACCATTTGATTAAAGGGTGACAACTGATCTCTTTCCCGTGAAAGTCGCTGGCGAACCTGTAGTCTGGTGAGAACAGAAATTGTCGCATGTCCCTGAATGTTTCTCACGGTGAGATCATCATCATGTTCGATTTGGAGGTGTGGAAGGGGCGGTGTCTGGTATGCGATTGAGATGAGATCGTACCCTGTAGGATTTCGTTTGCGGGACCAGTTGCAAACTGGGTAGAGTGGGATGCAGTTGTTAGATGCAATCGCCTAAATGTTGAATAACGCCCGTAAATCTCTCACAAGTCGATGATAAATAGCACAATTCTTTGCTAAATCCTACATCTGCAGCTTGCTTTCGTCGTGGTTCAATTGGACTGGGCTTACACTTCCAGGTGTGCTTAGTGACTTACAGCCCGGCAATCATGCAAAGGTCTCTGATGGCTGCGTGAGTTCGTAAAGAAAGTACAATGGACTGATTGTTTAGGAATGAATATGGCCAAAAGAAGGAAATGGTATATGACTTCACGATGAGAATCGAGCTCCTTTTTCGTGGAGAGGCTATATAGGACGAATTTGCCTATTGATACTGTAATGTCTCACTGTGACTCTCCACGACCCTCTGCCTATATTCGACCATTGCATGGTAAAGAAGGACATCTCACTCCGATCTCATCTGGCTTAGTCTCATCGAGACAGATTGTGTTCTGGAGCTGCAGGTTAAGACGAGGGCACGTCGTGGCTCGGCTACCATGCAGTGGGTCAGCATGAACACATACAGCCGGCTCGGCCTCTTTGTAGCGAACGCCCCAAGACACCGAAAGCTGAGGAATTGAACATTGAAGGATCTCTCATTCGGGTCGCAAGTCCTTCCAAGTCTCTCTCAAGGATTGCACATCCATGTCGCACGCCTCGGCTTTAGCCACCACTGCCTGAGCTCTCTTGACCACTGGCACATCGATCATCTTCCCTTCTAGAGTCCAAGCACCCCGCCCTTGGTCCGCTGCCGCTTTAGCGTCCCCGATCGTCACTTTGACGGCCCATGTCAACTCGTCTTCCGAAGGTGAGAAGACCCTTTGCGTTATCTCAATCTGGCTTGGATGGATCAGTTGCTTGCCATTGAAGCCAAGTCGCTTGCCGTCCGCGCACTCATTTTCGAGATGCTGCATACCCTCCTCGCCCCTGAATGATGTTGTTACTAAGTCTAGGGTCGATGGGATCTCGTGAGCACGAGCGGCAGTAACGATGGCACTGCGGGCGAATAGAAGTTCCGTCAAAGATGGCGTGCGCGTGATGGAAAGATCGTGGCAGAAGTCTTCAGCTGCGAAGCCGAGTCCCAATGTGAGCGGACTCGCGGCACTGATCTCATTGAGATTGATAAGTCCCTTTGCCGTTTCGATGAGAGCGATGATGCTTAGCGGGCTCTCTGAGCCTCCACGATCAGGCCGCAGATGACGGATGGCGTCAGCGACAAAGTGAATGTCTGCTGCAGTCTGCACTTTGGGCAATACGATGGCATCCAGCCCAGGTGCACCCAGCACTGCCTTGAGGTCTTCCTCGATGTGTTTCGTGTCCGTCGCATTGATCCGAACGGCTATCTCTTTGATACCTTGTGGCCGCTCATGATTCAAATTCTTGAGGAAACTGCCAAGTGCCTCCCTAGCGTTCTGCTTCTGGTCGGGCGCGACTGAGTCTTCCAGGTCGTATGCAACGCAATCTACATTGAGGTTACGGGACTTGGCCAGCATCTTAGATGAAGAAGAGGGGACTAAAGTAAACAAAGATCATATATCAGCTTTTCAACGTAACTTTTCAGACTCTGTAAGCGCGAAGGGTGGGCGTTGCTCACCATATAACATCGCCCGTCGTATAAGTAATTTTGATGCCATAATTGCAAACTTTTGAATTGAACCCTTACTGGCTGTCAATAGGTCCCAAAATGGCAAGAAAGGAATTCTGAACAACAATCGGTATACTAAATATCTTCAATTGATATCGTTGAAGTGATCGCTGACGCTCAGGGTTCAGCGATACATGGTAAGAATCCGGCCCACCCGATGACGGCTTATAGCCGAACGGGTGTGAACTCAACCGCCGTCATAACCGACGCACTGCCGGCATACCCATCACTCTACATCCCCGTGATCTCAACCTCGAGAGCCTGTATCCATGATATCCCGAGACTTATTGATCATCTGTACGTCAGACTCTGCTAATGAGTAAGGCGAAGTTGATGCATCCCCTGGTTTGGAGCTATTGTCAGTGAGCCGGTGCAGTGCACAGTCAAATACAAACCGACGCCGCAGCAACCACCCGCCTTTCCTTTCCTCTGCATTGTGAACCACATACAACTGGGGGAGAACAATCGCCAAACAAAAAGCCACTAAGCATGTATCGCATTGGGGCGTCAGCTGGCCGTCGAAGGATCCTTTCCCTTGGATTGGCCAAAGCTATTCAGAATGTTCACTGTCATGGTCGCATCACAGCATCGAGACACCTGTCTCATAGCTCCCAAAAGCGCAGCACAGCCGAAGAAACGGCATCTACCATGATGACACAGTTCAAAGACAAGCAATTCGTCCGTCGCCAAATCCTTGACGCCAATCAAGCTCAGAAGCTGGCATTGACGCTCAATCGTCCAAAACTTAGCGGTGTTGACATCCAGGCCACGCCTCCTCCAGACGGCACTCCTCTACCTCCAGGTTACCACTTGGTGTACTTTACCCCGGGCGGTCTAGAGTCAGAGCTTGGTGGAGATGGTACTGACACATCTTTCAATGCTTCCTTCCCATTTACCCGTCGCATGTGGGCTGGAGGGCAGATGGAATGGCCGGTGTCCTCCTCCTTCTCATCATCGGCTGGGCCAGAGCTGCGTGTGGGTGATGAGGTTGAGGAGATTACGACTCTGATCAGTGCTACGCCTAAGAAGAGTCGATCGGCGGGTGAGATGGTACTTGTTGAGGTCAAGAAAGAATTCCAGGGTCCGAGGGGATTGGCGTTGACTGACCGTCGGTCGTGGATCTTCAGACCTGAGATTGAGCAGCTTGAGGGAACTCCTAACACCAAAACTCCTAACACCAAACCGTTGGTTGATGCCGACGTACGGCAGCCGGCGCTTGTTAGGGATCAAGTTACCGAAGATGGTATGTGTGCTCCTCTGAAATGCCCTGCAGTCTGAATGAGCCTGAGGTGGCTATCTGTTCTCTTCCGGCTAACAATGAGCTTCAACTAGGAAACCCAGTGCGATTGCACCGTTGGTCACCCACAAGCCTCTTCCGCTTCTCTGCATTGACCTTCAATGGCCATAAGATCCATTACAACGAGGAGTGGACACGAAATGTGGAGGGTCATCCTGGCTTGGTTGTTCATGGACCACTGAATCTCATCAACATCCTCAACTTCTGGCAAGACTTTCACGGAAAAGGCAAATTTCCCACTACAATTAACTACCGGGCACTCTCCCCTCTGTACGCTGGCCAAACGTATCAGATCCAGGGCACGAAGCTGGAGAAGGACGGCCCAACAGGGAATAAGTGGGAGATTGTGGTCCAAAGGGATGATATACTGTGTATGAAGAGCGAAGTCATAGGCTGATTAGTAATTCGAGCTGGGATTGCAATTCTATACGAAAGTAACAGGCATTTCTGGATTTGAGCCAAGGTAGAGAAGTAACCGAGAGCGCCTGGTATTCTCTTCAGAATCGGTCACTACTATCTCGCGCCGATTGTAAATGCCCCATCTTTCGGTTATATTAGTCGGTAGTATGCCTACCTCCACATTTGCATGGCCATGGTCTGTATACTTTTCATGCAGTGCACCTTTGGAGAGGATATCGATCACAAGAAGCGGAGCCCACAAGTAAGCCATTGACTCCTCTTGGGCGAATTGGGCAAGGAGGCTCCAACCTCGGCTATGTGATCGAGAATGAAGTAGAGTACTGGGATTCAGTTGGCTATCGTTATCCAAGTACTGTATTCTTAGGATCATACGTTGGAGAGGTGTAAATAAAGCGAAACACGGGCGCATGGCCCTTCCCTCACTGCTGTAGATTTGTTGCAACCTTGCAGTCTTATTGCAGATTCTCAGACCATGGCCCAATACGAAACACTCACGGTATCTTTGCCAGAAAGAGTGTCGATTCCAGTGAAAGCCCAGAAAATAGACATCGCCTATCCTCGATGGTTCGGAGGCACAGCGTCATGCGTGGCTGTTGTGGTATCTCATCCACTCGATCTGAGTAAGTACTCAACCACAGAGCCCATGGGTCGCGTGTGGATGCGATGCTAAAGTGCTATGTACTCTTGCGCAGTCAAAGTTCGCATGCAGATGGTCCCACAGGAAGCAAAGCAAAGCCTCCTTCGCACCAGTTTGGCCATTATCCGAGATGAGGGGATGCGCGGTCTATATAGTGGTGTAAGTGCGCGAAATACCTCTACTATTTAGAAATCGTTTGAATGGCTCGGTGTGGCTGACAAGGAGGACGTAGCTCTCGGCAGGCTTCACAAGAGCTCGTATGTTCACCCAACCCGGGGAGCTCCCACCTGCTATGATCACTCCTAAGCACAAGAAGGCTGATAGATACGCGAACAGTGACTTATGGTGCAATTCGCATCGGTGTTTACGAGGAGCTGAAGCAACAAGCTGCAAAAGATGGCTTAGGAACAGGATCACAACTTCTACTACCAATTGCATTTGTTTCAGGCTTTGCCGGTGCCATCTTCGGGACTCCTTCCGACATCGCCAACGTCCGGATGCAAAATGACAAAGCTCAACCCGTTCACCTGCGACGTAACTACCGGCATGTCCTCCACGCATGGGCCCAGATGAAGAGACAGGAAGGATGGAGGTCCTTCTTTCAAGGCATGTCGGCGAACTGCTTTCGATGTGGCGTAATGACTGCCAGTCAACTGGCTTGCTATGACTTCTTCAAGGGGATTCTCAGAGACCAGATGAGTAGGCCGGATACTACGGCCACGCACCTGACCGCGTCACTTGGTGCCAGTCTGGTAGCGACGACCGTAGCTAGCCCGATGGATGTGATTAGAACGCAGATGATGGGTGCCAGCTCAAAGACTGGTGGCAGAGCCTCTGTCTTGGGCATCTTAAGGCATCTCATTCACTCAGAAGGATATCGCTGGGCTTTTCGTGGTTGGACTTCGAGTTTCATTCGGTTGGGGCCACAGACGATCGCGACTTTGGTGACTATGGAGCAACAACGGAAACTGTATCGAGCATTGGTAGCCCATGAAGGATAGATAGCAGAGCGGCGCAGCGCAATGGGGAAGTGAAAGGACCTGTGCCTAGTTTCTCAGCATCTAATTGATGAAGGAGTGTCGTCGAGAGCCGTTGGGAATTCACGCTCGGACTGGGAATCACTGGTTCCCCAGCTGGCTGGGATGGCAAGGATAACACATATACGCGGATACATGGTTCCATGTTTGAAGTTTTAATCATTATGAACGCCCTAGAGTGTTGAAACCTGGCAGCTGCACAGGATCGTTCGTTTGCAAGACCGACTCCAAGTTCAACGATGACTCGTCTCCTTCCCACGGCCCATATAACAGATTCAGAAACTGGTCTTCAAAGGTGCTGGTCTGAAATTGGGTTTGTGGACTAGGAAACCCGCTCAGAGGTCCCACTACCGGATGGTTCTCATCAATGTCGCCGTCTTGTTGTTCACCTGCCCCGACATGACTGTTACTTGGATTCGCCGTGCTTAGAGTATGAGATGTCCCGTATAGCCGTTGTGCAATAGATACGTCGAGATACTGGAGGAAGAGATCCAACACATTATTGTTGATCCTCCAGTACTTTTGGATCTCCTGAAGGCCGAGGAGACACATTTGAGCGCGGTTCTCAGCGATGCGGCGGGACACGTCCTGGTTTCGTTTGATGCTGATGGTGTGAATACAGAGAGCAGCAAATAGGCTCGTGATCCTGAGAGGGCGTTAGTGACATTCTTCCCCTTTGCAGATGACTATGTGATCCCACTTACGTATGCATTTGCCCGTAGCGGAGCGTTCCCTGAGCTAGCATATCTTCGGCAATTCTGCTGATTTTGGCGGCTGCCGTTGCTACGATCTGCCCTGAGTTATCGCGTCCGTCTTGCTTGATAAAGTTATGTCGATGTGTGAGAATTCTCAGATGACTTCACTCGTTTATTAGCAACAAGGTCGATTCGGCCTCCCGGTGTGACTTACTTGTAACCCAGGTGTAGCATGTATCCCCACACGGATGCGGTTCCGTCTTCGACGCTGCGGTTAATTTCTTCGGGCAGATTTCCTTTCCACGCCTGAAGCGCATCATCGACGGCTCTTAGCTGCTCCGGCGTTGAAGCTTGTCGACCAGGTGCAAAATGCAGGTCCACAACTCGACCGACTACTATCCGTTAGAGGTGTCTCGCTGCATTCCGTCGTATCAACTTGCTTACGTATCTGAGCCAGATTGACCATATTAATGGCGTATTTTACATGCTCTGGTTTACATGAGCCAAAGGAACAACCGTCTTGGCTCGTGACCTCAGTCTCTAGATCCGACACGCTCAGCGGCTCAACATCGCAATCATCATCTCTAATCCTGCTTGGAAGTCCCAATGAAGCAGCAGATTGCCGCTCTCGAACCTGTTCTGATCAGACAGACGCCGATCCAATAAGTTTTGGGAAACTTACGTAGATGGACCACCAGATGCGTTTCCTGATGCGCGCCTTTGAGGGGTCTCCAGTTGCAAATCTTGTCCTTGGAATCTGTCAGCATTTGACAATGGTGGAAAGTCCGTCGTCGAAGATAACTGACGATCGATGCAGTCCATGTGACTCTGCTACTTCAATGACCACACCCAGCCAATACCGGACATCTCGAACATCTGAGGGGCCGCCTCGCCAGAAGCTCATGAGAAACAACGATTGGATCAAGGTAATTTGATCTCGTTCCCAGTCAGCATGGAAGAGTAGCCTTGCTCGCGTGTAGAGTAATGACTTGGCCTCCGTTCTGTTGCTAAATCCCATCGAGGTGATGGTCCCATCGTTACAATACGACGCTCCAATAAAGAGCATGCACTGCAACAAGAGATAGGAAGCTTGTGATGCAGCCAGTTTGCGTGAAAGTTCCACCCTGTCCAAGATTGGGAAACAAGGATGAAACCAAGTGAAGTAGGCCTGTAAAGCTGGCATGCAAGCCTGCAGGTCTGGCAGCGTCAGAGCACCCTCGTCCTGTAGATAACGTGATGTCGCGGCACTCAGGTGCTCGATATTGGCGGGATAATCATGCTCCGATGCAGACTGAGGTGTGTGATTTATGGGGAAATGAAGCTGAGCCTTCTGTTGAGTGTGGTTCTCCCTTGAACTCAGCTGTTCGCCCTGACGAATGTTTCCCGGGATCAACGTAAGCAGATTTGACTCGCCATAGAAGAGTGTTGCTGGAGCAGTAGAGCCTGTTCCGGGTGATGGGCTTGTTGCTGAGGGCCCCGTGTCTGGTCCATTACCGTTCTGCTCAGGAGCTGCGTTTGGACTGAGGGTTTGCGCGATGGATACCGAAGGGAAAGAGACTGAGACCTCCTCTTCACCATGCACGCTGGGACTCGTAACCGTTTGTGCCGACGTATCGGTTCGCGCTTGTCCCTTTGGTGTTCTCTTATACCTGATAAGCCCTGTCAGCACTTTATTCTGTGTTTCAACCTTGTCGGCGATCAGTAGCTAATTCAAAATAACAAATCGGAAACTCACCTCCCCCGTCGAGAGGGCAGCACCTCACATTGGGTCCCAGTCGATTCACAGTTGGAGCAAGGGTGACACTGCGTCACATTGCACTTGACCCTTCGAGCATTACACTCGCGGCAAGCATGTTTTGCACGAACTCGCTTGCCGGTGCTTGAGGTTGCTGACCCAGCTTCGGCAGGTCGTTGGGGCGTGAAGCCACGGCGCGGCATGATAGCCGGATGGCCGATGAAGCACAACCAAATCTGAAGTGGATCACTGCCTTTGCAACTCCCAAGCCTCCCGGTGCGGCTTCTTCTGAGAAATTGGCTCGATGATTTGAAGCGAAATGACGGGCATTTGCAAGGGAGAGGCTGCGATGATGTCTCGGCTTCTCGGAATAGCCGAAAGTCTACGCCTAGGTAATCCCGTGAATCTGATTGGCTACTGTGGCTCACCACCCCAGCACCCACGGAATCCTGGACCAGCTGCTGCTTGTCAGAACCTTAAAAAGGATTGTTCTTGAATAGAAGTGACGCTATCGAATCGATTCATTGCGTTTCTTTCATGCGGTTGCACACTGCTGCTTTGATACTCCCAGTGTTTAAACAGATGTGCTATACGTTCGATCAATGCTCAATTGGGTGACACTGAGACACCTATTCGGCTATTAAGGTCAACTACCATTACTCAACGACGATGGGAAAGAACTGTTCGGGAGACACCCAATGTGGACGGGCGAATCATCAGGCTGATTAGATCGTTACTTCTAGTTTCTCTTCTAAGTATTCCCGCCAACCTGAGCTCGCCCTTGTTCGATTGCTCTGTGGAATGCCTGAGCAGCAACCTCTCTGAGCGCCACGGGCTAGAGATGGTACTTGAACAATGGCGAACGGTCTCCCATGAGTGCAAGCTCCTCTGCGTTATACTTCTCTCTGATTTCAATTTCGGACATCTTCGCCTTGGCCTTGTTAGCCCGCTGGAGGCCCCATTCCAAGGCAAAAGCAGCGACGATACCCATCACACCGAACCCGAGTGAAAGTCCGTATCCTGTTGGGTACTGCGGAGCCTCACTTTCGATAAACATGTATGAGCCAATGATGCCGCCAATGTTGCCCAGGCCGATCATGAGAGCTGCGCCCTGAGCCTTCTTCGTTGGCCCGGCCAGGTTGATCACGGTCCAGGTGTTGACACCAGGTGAAATGGGATAAAGTCCTGCGCAGGCGAGACAAACTGCAAAGTAACATAGCGGAACATTGTCCCTGATGTCGGCTGCTTTTGCAAATAGGATGGCATAGGCGATGATGACGATGATAATGGGCCCAATGATGAATGGCATTCGCCAATGCATCTTGTCCGAGTACAAGCCAAACAAGAGGGATGTGATGGCGCCAACGATGTAAGGTGGCACTGTAAGCAGCTGCGCATCAGAGGCTTCGTAGCCCATGCCACGCATGATCTCAGGCATGGTGAACTTCATACTGTAGTTTGGCGCAGTTGCAGCCCAGTAGACGAGGACCATGACATATAAATGCCAATCCATGAAGACACTAAGGAGGATCCTTCCCTTGCGCTGCTTCTCGACCTCCTTCACAGCCTGAGTAACACCATGGTGGGCAATCTGGCGAAGTTCAAGGTACCGCACCTCTTCAGGGTCGAGCCAGCGTCCAGACAACGCTGGGGTGTCGAGTAAGAAGTTGAAGCATAGTGCGCCGACAGCCACGGAAGCAATTCCTTCGATGATAAAGATCCAGCGCCAGCCAGAAAGTCCTCCTACACCGTCCATCTTAGCGATTGCAAAGGCCAGGAGACCGGAGAAGGCGCCAGAAAGTGCGCTTGAGGTGTAGAAAAGGGCGACACGCCACTGAGTTTCGTTTGGGAGGTACCACCTCGAAATTGTGAAAATGGCACCGGGGAAGAAGCCAGCTCTAAAGGAAGCGTTGGAAGTTAGCCTAAGGAAATGCCTCGTGCAGTAGAATATAGGTTCTCAATGAACTTACTCGGCAACACCAAGGGCAAGGCGCGCGGCAACCAGTCCACCGAAGTTTTGTACGATTCCGGTGAGGGTCATAACAGTTCCCCAGCTCATAGCAATGATGCCAATGTAATAGGACGGTCTTTTAACGAAACTAAGGATAGTGTTGCTTGGAATCTCTGGGAGACACACGCGTCAGTCTCGGCAACGGTAAAAGCCTCAGTCAAGTCGTACTTACCAAAGATGATGTAAGTAACGAAGAAGATGCTCAGTACGAAATTGTATTGGATGTCGGAAAGCCCCAGCTCCTCATTCATGCCCTCAATCTTGGCATTTCCGATGTTGGCGCGGTCGAGATAAGCCATCATGTATAGCACAGCAAGGAAAGGAACGAGACGCCAGTCGATCTAATGACGGGAACGGTTAGTTGTTACTCTGAATGTCGTACTTTCACTGTTACAACCAGGAGAAACACGTACTTTGCGAAGAATCTTCTTCCTCTTCTCTTCAGGGAAGTTTTCGAGGAAGATCATGTCGTCCTCGCTCAAGCCAACATTCATATGGTGATGAGCAGCATGTTCGATGCTATCCCCAGTATGCTTCACATCCTGAAACTCGATATCGTGGTTTCTGAAGGACTTGACAGACCCCGCGCGGTTTGTGTTGGAAGCCATGTTTGCAGCAGAATGCCAAGGAAAGGGAGACAGAATCGTGATGGCTAGACGTATAGGCTTCGACGAATGAGGAGAAACTCGGGCTTATATACCTGAAGAACAAACATGCACTCCGCTCAACGCAGTCCTTTACCCCGCGAGATCCCCTCTCTACCCTAAGGAGGAGTGCAAGACCTGGTCTCATGGGGTGCCGGATACGGGGTTGAAGAGCAGCCAACAAGCAGTAGTGTCGTCCCCACGGGGTTATTTGCGGGCGTGATCCCGGGCTTTACCCCAGAGTTACCGCATAGAGTAATGCAGCCTTTTTCTTAAAAGCACTGGCCTGACGCTTCCCTTGGTATGGGGAGAGAAGATAACCAGGATATTTCTCATCAACCGAGAAGCCGACTACTTGAGAGGGGAACCGGCGGTGGTCCTTGGTGTGTGTATAGTCATATAGCCTACTTTGATGGCATGTCGGAGGTCCTTCCCCGGAACTACCCCACACAAACAACCTTATTTCCGATACGGCAGATCTTGCTATCTAGAACTGGTTCTGGCGTGGAGCGTCAGCTGTCGCGTCTTTACCGTGAAAACATGTATAATTGATGCAGGTCGATAGAAGGGCCGAAGGGGTCATTAGATTTTGAGGATACCTAAGGTGAACCCTAGAAAGGTTTAGCCCCCAAGTTATATAAGCTACTATAAGAAATTGTGCGAAGGCTATTAGCCATTAAAAGAATGAATGATTCTAATTTATTTCAAAATGTTGATGGAGACTAAGAAAAGAGATAGCGGGTCGATCAAGGAGAAGACTTAAAGAGCCGGGGGTGAAGGTAGCGAACTTGGGGTTAGATGCGAGTTTCTACTCCCGGAGAGGTGCCTATAAAAATATAAGCAAGGCATATTAGACTTGACATATATGCTTTAATAACCTTTTAAGACTATATGATTTCTTTGTATAACGTACTTGTACACCGAGTGAGCCATGTCACCGAGTGAGCCACCCCAACGCGACCATGCATCAATTCAAGCAAATAACTCAACAACAACATAAGAAAAAATATAAATCTAATCGCTAGTACTCTCATCAGCAGATAAGAGCATAATCTGACAGGTTCGCGTATTATATCCGGCATTTCCACACGTTCCACAGCGTCTTGGCTTCGTTTCCACGCGAGGCTTCCGACCACTACCTTTCTGCGTTTCCTGCTTTATCTGCACATCTGCCTCGTTTTAAGCTATCTGATTATATCCCTCAGTTAAAGACATAGCTCCGCTTTGTCTTAGGCGTTGCTTTTTTTGTCTTCGACGGCGGCTTAGGGTGTTATTTGTCTCCTGAAGTGATTTGACCTCTGGTTCTAAAAGAGCCATTTGATGTATAATGATCGTTATACCTTTCGCGAGATAAGAAATGCCTTCAATAATTAATGTCGGCGAGCTTCCCTGATGACGAGAGATTCGGTCTGTGAGCAGCGATCTTTACAGATCAGCCTCATTACTGTTTATTAGCGTTCGAGAGGTCTAAAGGTCGGGCAGGCCAGAAGAGGTGCTTGGAGGCGTTGGCGTCTTAAACTTCACATCAAGCTTTGAAAGAACAGATTCCGGGTTATAGGGTAAAAGCCCTGCGCCCTGGAAACCCCCTAGGATGTTCTTTTCTGTGAATACCTTCTGAAAAGCGCTGAAAAACGCTGGAAAGAAGTCTTCCTTTGAGATGTGGGTTGTACCTGCGCGCATCTTCTCCTCAATTTCTCGTCCATAGGCTTTCTTGAGCGGCCCAAAACAACTAATATCGAGTAGCTAAAGCATGTGAGATGAATGAGGAGGCATATAGAGCGGGATAATGTCCTTCTCTTTATAGTAGCTGTCGAATTCGATGGATTGGTGACTTTCATGGCCATTTAGCACAAGGAGCCGATATTTGCCAACTGCGCGCGATTAAGTATACTTCTCAAAATGCCGAATCCATTCTAGACCAATTTCATTTGTTGTCTAGCCGTTTAGAGATGTTACGATAACCCAGTCGGGTAGTAGAGGGCTGTCTTTATACCAGCTAGAGAGGTGATATTAGCCGGCAACGACGATGAACGGCGGGACGCAAAACCCTTTTCCCCTAACGCCCTGAATCACAGTTGCCCATTTTCGATTGCCAGGCTGCATTAGTTTCGCGTTTGAAACTTGTTCTGAGCTTGTAACTACCATGCCGGCTGAGATAACGCCCATCTGAAAGCCGGTCTCATTAAAGTTGTAGATATCGTCGTCTGCGATGCCGTATTTCGCGATTGTGTTCTCCACAAGAGAGAATTACGCATTTATTATGGCTGGATCTTCGCATAAGGCTCTTTTATAGTCGTATCTCCGAACTTGACGCGTCTTGAGCTTCTCATGGCGCGCAATAAAGCGATATGGCCAGCGGGTGCCAACTAGTAGCGCGCCACGCGCTGCAAGCAAAAGATTCGCTATTATACCCACACCACTAATCCAAGGGGAGCATGATCGCGAATCTAGATCAATTATTCTCTCAATAATCACCTTCTCTTCTAGCTCCGTCAGTTTCGCAGAATTGGGCGGGCTATCGCGTCGTGGAGTTATGCCGTTAAGTCAGCGGCCTAGTGTTGCGCGGCTAATTTTGTAGATCTTTGCAGCGCTTCGAATACTTAAGGATGGGTCTTTTTGGATAGCTTGAAGAGCTAGGTTGATACTGGCGTCTTTGCAGGGCGTTTCTATGATTTGTGGAGGAGGAAAGGGTGATAAAAGGTTGAAGAGTGGATTATTGCGATGAGGTGGCTCACTCGGTGACATGGCTCACTCGGTGTACAAGTACGTTACTTATTAAATTATAATATCTTATCTGAATGCCTTATATAATATATAGATAGTAAGTCTAAAGAGCTGCGTCGGTAACTTCTATACTGGTGCACGGCAAGTAATTAATAACCAGGGGGCAGTTCAGTAGAGATGAAATGCATAGAGCAGGATATCCTTTCAGGATTAAAGTCCTCTCGGCCGAAAGCAACTAGCGCTTTATAGCAGACACATAGATCTCGCCCATCTATCATCAGGCCTCTGTCTAGCTGATAGGTACAGTCTATTTCATGTCAACTATCCGTGACACCGTCATTATGTAGAAAGCTAAGTCAGTCATCGCCGAGGGGGCAAAAGGCTCTCTCAGTAAAGGCCAGTGATCTATCCCGTATATATTACAACTTATTTTCTCAGAAAAACAGAGACCGGATTGCTAGATGCGTAAATCTGTTTCAGTTTGTAAGTTAAGATATAATATAACGAGCCTTGGCAGCCTTGGCGATCGCGCCTTCGGGGTGGTTCTATTTGAAGGAATTAGAACATATCAAGTGAGCCGTGCTGGGCGTGGTAGCGGGGTCACAGAATGTCGGAGTACTGTAATTGTAGCGCCATGAACGCAACACGTGCGAATGTCCCGTGATGTCTGTCACTGTATTTTATTTCCAGGTACTGCCATTTGTGGAGGAGCATGCATGAGGAACGGTACCAAAAGTACTGTGGCTATGTAAGGCTCATCCGATACAACAGAGACCCCCCCCCTCCGCCACTTCTTTTCTTCCCTTTCCTACGCTTCCGTCAACCTCTGCGATACGTCTTAAGGAAGCATATTGAGCCGCCTGCCACCGCACGACATGTTGCATGATCACACATCATGGCCTCGAGTATCCAGCCAAGCGAGCACCGCGTCCGCCTCTTCTGGTCGATTCAAGATGCGCTCGAATACTCCGTCATGATTATGCGCGGAAAGTACAAACCTGATCCCCCGTATGAGAAGTATTACGAGAGGCCTTTGGCCGACAGCCCTGACGGAGAGTGGCACCCCATCAGTCTGGAGCCCGTCATGGACCCCCCCCCCTCCCCCCCCCCCGTGCAGACTCTCAACGTCGAAGTCTTCCAGTTCAGAGAATGGGCAGAGTCGTGGGCTGAGTTCCACGAAGAGGACTTGGATAGTCGCGTATTCCAGGACAAGGACGGTAACGAGACATGTGAGGAAGAAGATGGTGAGGGGAATCGCAACAAGCTCATTCGTTGTTGTGGGTACGACCGCCCTCCAGAGAATGCCGTTGTCGAGGTTCACGCTTCCGGAAAGAACAAGGACTATGTTACTATTCATGACTACCTTACGACTCTACACGATTGGCTGAGGATACGCCGCAACGATCTTCTTCTGGCGATGAGTCCTGAGTCCGAGTTTAGTAAACCTCTACCAAGTGAAACGCAACTGCTGGTTCTTAACTACTCTGCACATCTTCTGATCATCTATGAGATGGAGGAGTGGAAGTCTATGCTGAGGGCGGCTTCCGGCACGCAGGAATGATTGTAGCTCATTTCCTTGCTAACCTTACGGCAGGTACAAAACTCGGTTTATGCGGCCCGAGGTCTCTTTGTTGAGAGCACAGGGCCGACCTGGCTCTATGGAACCTTATCTGAGCATGCCGTTTATTTCCAGTACAACTTCAACAAAGCAAGGAAGGTATTTGCTGGCATGATCCAGACTGAGTCGCCGTATTACCAACCTACGCCGCATCCTCCAGCGCCGTTCAAAGACGCTGCAGGAGTCATGTCAGGGGATCCCAACTATGACTGTGACGCAGATGACGAGTTCAACGGCTGCGATGAGTCCTGGGCACTTATCATTCGAAAGTCATCTAAGATTATGATTGCGGGAGCCGGAATGTACTCGTGGTTCTCGACATACGCACAGGATTGCAGTAAGTTTCGCTCTCACTCACATTACAGCTCCGCATATATCGCTAATTCAAGACCTACCATAGTTGATGAGCAGGAATGCCAAAAGGTTCTGATGCTCCTGGATGAGAATTTTTCAGGAGTACGGATCCAGCAAATCATCACCATAGGAGCCAAGTATATGGGCGTTCAGGACGGCGTTGGTGTCAAGGCCATTGATAATCTGAACGTAGAGACTCATCCCAGGTGGTCTCAGGTCTCCGTCTGGGACATCAATGGGAATGGTACCAGCTACGATAAGGCTGTCCGGGTTGATCCCGACATTTGGGAGATGGATCAGCCGGCTTTCACCTGCTCGCCGCCATGCTACGCTAGGATACCGCCTTGGACAGGCGCAACACGGACGATCAACTATCCCATCATGACCGTGAGTTCGGTAACCTGGACCAGCCGCATCACACGGGCGCCTCTTACCATCACCGACATTCTTTTCGAAGTGGTCACCCTGACGCAAGGCGATGTAAACCGAGCACGCAAGAGACACCATTTGGGACTTCTGGCCAACGCCTATCACTAGTGCCAACTTGCCTGTGGTAACGTACAAAGGCCCCGACGGGTTGTCTTCAACCACTGCACCAACTGTCAAATTTCCAGCGCTGCCAGCTTTCAATCGGCCCCGGTGCAGCTGCTCCAGAAGAAGGCAGCTGGCCCACCAATCCAGTTAAGGCAATCGTTGGCAGACAGGAGTACCCTCTCGTCGAGGAGTGCTTCTTCCCAGACGTCGACTGTCCAAATGGCCCATGGGAATACGGCGGATTCGAAGACTCCCCGAAGCTTCCCGATGATGACTATGATGAGAACGAGACGGAGGAGCCGACCCTCTGCCCGGAGACAACCAGCACTTCAGCGACGTGGCAGAAGCCGACGTCAACCAGAGAACCGGAGAAGGTTCCCGTTCCGTCGCCCATGGAAAACGAGGCGGACTGCTACGGATCCGGCCGTGGCGCAGATAACACGCGAATGAGAAATGCTCTGCACTCGTTCTGCAACGGCATCGCAGAGGACGGAGACATCCTCAAGGCCGGCTATGATAGCGGTACGAAGAGGTTTACGTTCCCCATCAGTGGGGTGGAGATCGGGCTGGAGGTGGTCGTGTGGCTGCATATCAAGGATAAGTGTGAATGGAAGTATACTTACGACGAGTGCATCCGGTATGGCAAGGTGCCGGTCGACAGCTGTGATTGTGGAGGAGAGAACGGCAAGCACGGAGGATATGTGAGGAACGATTGCTTGGAGATGAGAGTTGACCCAAACAAAAACTGGTGAAGCCTTGTCAAGTAGCTTTTACATGAAGAGGCGAGGATAAATGTGGTGAAGCCAAGGTCTCGATTCAGGTTCCTACCCTAGCGAGGTGCTTGCGATAATATGTGCCGGCAAGCTGACTTAGATATTGCATATAACATCGGTTCGGGTAACGATCAAATAATATATACCTTCTCATCATAACCATCACATTACAGTATCTCACGCGTATGCCTCATGCCACACATAAATGCTGTATTCTGAGAGGCGCTGCGGTCACGACCCCACGGGCCGAACAAGCAAGTTCTGGTGCACAGGGGACAGCCAATGAGTGGAAGGCGGTTATACGGAGATGGTACACGTGGGGCAAGACACCTCTCGGGATCAAGTATCGCGGGCCTGGGAGAACTAGTGCTGTGTGGCAGAAGCATGGACCTCGTCCACCCACGATGAGACCTCTATCTCGGAGTAGATACAGTGGGTTTTAAATTTTCCACCGAGTATGACACCATTACTGCGTCGATAGCTAAGTTACACATCGGGTCAGAGCGTATCTTCCAGTCATCGCCGAAAGTCAAGTAAACTCTATGGCTCCCCGCCACCAAGCCCGGTCCGCCACTTGATATTTCCCCGTTCCGTTCAATAAAACCTCTGCCAAGTCGCGATCGCCAAGGCTGCCAAGGCTCTTCTACATTACATCTTGACTTACAGACTAAAACGCACTTCTGAATCCGACAATCCGGCCTCTTCTTTGATACAAAACCAACCTCGAACAATAGAGCATAGGTCGCCGTTTGTGGCTGCTGCGCCACGCTGGTTATTGCCTTGTGGCTAGGATTTAGCGAGGGATTCAATCGACGCAAACGACCGCGAGGGAAAAGTGACAGCGAACTATACTTTAGGATCGGCATCTTTTCTGCCTTTTTGCTTCGTCTAAGGGTGGTTGGCACCTTGGGTGCAGCAAGGAAGGGGTTAAGGAACATGCCTACTCTTGCGCTCACCAACTTCAACATTATCGTGAGCTTGCTTGGCGGCTGGATCTCGCTCTTCGGCCTCGTGTCGTTTCTCTTGAAGGAGACCTTCTATCTCTCTGAGGCTCGTGAGTTCTCCTTCACTTTATGTCGCAAAATCTAGGCGAGTGACTGACAGATGCTCTTCTCCCCGCAGTTCTCAGTCTTCTCGCTGGCGTGACCTTCTCTCCCCGGGCAACCAACCTCATCAGACCACTGGAATATGCAGGATCGGAGGAGAATGTCGAGGCCGTCACCCTGGCCTTCTCGCGTCTCGTCCTGGGTGTCCAGCTCGTGCTCGCCGGCGTCCAGCTGCCGAGCAAGTACCTCAGCACTAATTGGAAGCCCATGGCCCTGCTCGTCGGACCCATCATGACTTGCATGTGGCTCGCGACAAGTCTTTTGATCTGGGCCATGGTTCCTCGCCTGCCATTCTTACACGCTCTGGCCGTCGGCGCGTGCGTGACGCCCACGGACCCGGTCCTGTCCAACGTCATTGTCAAGGGCAGGTTCGCCGACCACAACATCCCCAAGGACCTTCAGGATCTCATTATCAGCGAATCTGGCGCCAACGACGGGCTAGGCTATCCATTTCTGTTCTTCGCCCTGTATCTTATCAAATACGTCGGCCCACATGGTGAATATGGCGGTGCCCACGGCGCCGGGGTAGCCATTGGTCAGTGGTTTGGCGAGACTTGGGGCTACACCATTCTCCTGAGCGTCCTCTACGGCGCTGTTGTCGGGCTCCTGGCCAAGACCCTGCTGCGGTGGGCCGAGGATCATAACTTTGTCGATCGGGAGAGTTTTCTCGTTTTTGCGATATCTTTGGCTCTCTTCATCGTGGGCACCTGCGGCATGATTGGTAGCGACGACGTCTTGGCCTGCTTTATCGCCGGAAACGCCTTCACATGGGACGACTGGTTCCGCCAAGAGACCGAGGATGACTCTTTCCAGCCGACGATTGATATGATACTTAACGTGACCATCTTCATGTGGTACGGGGCTGTCATTCCGTGGCACTCGTTCCTGGAAAACGGGGTGATCCCGATCTACCGCTTGATTGCACTCGGCATTTTGGTTTTGGTGCTTCGGCGGCTTCCATTTGTCTTTGCAATCCATCGCTGGATCCCTCAAATAGAAAAGTCAAGGCAAGCTATTTTTGTTGGCTTCTTTGGCCCTATCGGGGTCTCGGCCATTTTCTATCTCTTCATCACTCTTGAGTTCATTGAGGAACTCGTCGAGGATACGGGACCTAGCCCAGATCTCACTCAGCTCGAAGAGGTTGTTCGCGTTGTTGTATGGTTCTTGGCCGTCTGCAGTATTGTAAGTTCAGGAGCCTAGGTCCGTTGTTGCACCAGCGCCATATTAACCGCTGTCTCAGGTGGTCCATGGCCTGAGTATTCCCCTTGGTAAACTCGGCTACTATGCCCCCCGTAGCTTCAGTCGTAGCTTGTCTATGATGAGCGGCGACGAGAGCGACCCAAGTCATCCCGTGGCCCGGGTCCGCGGCCGAGTCCAAGATCATTTCGGCCGGGGCAAGGCTCGGAATGCGCAGAGGCATTTAACGAGCGACGCGGAATCTCAGATTCAGTCCGCAAGTGGCGCTGCCCGTTCTCGGACACCTCCGTTGGTACAGCCTCCTGCCGTACAGAGGCTTAGCGGTAAGGTAATGGTGGATGAACGGTCCCCATCACCGATCCTACCAAGTCGTGCTATTCGGTTCCTGGACGAGACACCTACCACATCGCGAAGGCCTAGCACGTCAGAGAGATGATAACTTCAAGGTAGGAAAGACGGGAGACAAATATGCATATCGAGTTCACATGTGATCTGGCAAAGGGATCATGAGTCTGAGAGTAAGGCAGTCAACATCCCAGTACTCAAGATACTTAGGTAACACACCACCTGCCATCTATCCAGCTACCTGGCCATGATACCAACCTACGGCGTGCTTTCGAGTAATCAGTCCCTCTCTTCGAAATAGATCAAAAGGTCCTCCAACGGAACTGCTGCAACCCATTCTTTCCTATTTGGCAGAGTCACTGGAGTCCACGGTTGGTCCGGACTTGCAGAGGAAATCCGTAAACCACCACCTGATGATAATCGGTAATCTCGGAGAACTTGAGATATGGTAATATACAGCTCGAGATATGCAAAGCTATATAACCCAAGAGAGTTAAGAATCACTCATTTTGAGGATGGAAACTCTTAAGGATTACTTACTGCGAGCCGAGGCAAATGTTTGCTCCGACGGAGAAAGGGATGTAGAATCTGTCACGAAGACTATTTTGGCTCAATTGTCGGCCATCGCTTGTTAACCATCTGTAAGGATCGAAATTCTTGGGCTCTGGGAACGCGTCCTTGTCGTGAAGGTACCAGATTGGGGAAGAGGTCATCACCGTCTAGCAATATTCACGGGTTAGTCTCAGAAGGTCTTACGTCGACGCAGATTCCTATTAGACGTTATAACAAAGAAGAGAATAGGGACTCACGCTTGCAGGGATATATGTCCCCTCTAACGTAATCCCGCCTGGTGGAACGACGCGAGGCAGCATTGCTGCTGCTGCTCCGGCCCAGCGGATGCCCTCTTTGACGCATGCTTGGAGAAGCGTGACAGATTCCAGAGTCGCCATGTCGGTTGGAAACCCAGCACTAGCGAGGTCATTATAAAGGGCATCCTGGAAGTCTGGATTATGTGCAAGTGCCCAGAGTATATGCGCAAGCGTCGCTGATGTTGTATCGGTTCCTGGCCCCAAGTTCTCCCTTGCCTCGGCCAATGCCGTTTCGTTCGGCAAACCAGCTCGCGATAGAGTGTCAATTAAGTTCGGAGAACTAACGGATTCAGCTCCTGAGCGATTGAGGTCGAGCGCTGCGTTGCACCACTGCATTGAACAAGTTGTTAGCAGAGATACCTTGAATGGTTTGCCAGATTTCTGAGAGCCGTACAAGTTGGAAATGTCGAAGCCCTCTATGATGTGACGTTTCAAAACCAGTAGTACAGAGAATGAGTTGCTCTAATTGCTGCCATAGCTCCACAATTGAAGGAAAAGTTGTGAGCTATACGTGTGTCAATTAGCATAACTTCGATCAGAATGCATAGGTTGGGAGAGCTCTTACAACGGGCATCCAGGTAGCCTTTTCGTCATTCTTTGATACAAGAGCCAATTCAGAGCCGGCAGCCCACGCGTCGACTGCTTGAATAGGAGTTCCAAATGAGAAATCAGCTGAATTTGATAAGGATGTGAGAACATGGTTTGGTTATTCAGGAGTTCATTAGGTTGTGACTTACAGACGATATCTGCTTCAAGAGCCCTGAACGCCCGTGACACATTGATCAAGGGGCCACATGGACGGACGGACGTCAAGAAACGCTGGACGTGCCCTGCCATAAGAGCCTCCAATTGTGGTACCTTACTGCGGCTGAACAACGCCCCCATTATTCGTCTTCTTCTTGAATGCTCGGCGGGATCACTGAAGTTGTTACCAGTTAAGTCAGCCTGAGTAAAAGGAAGTTTTGACTCAGTAAGAGTAATGACGAACGTGATCGAAAAGAGGGCTGGATGACCTCCTTGGACAAACTCCCCATAGGTTCTTGGATCCTTCTTAAACTTGCTGCCAACTTTATGGACAGTGTCATAGATCTCGGGCGAATAAAATGATACCTCATTCGGTGCAATGCGTATAAGCGGCCCTTGATCATAATGAGATGGTGAAACGTCGCGAGAAAGCTTTGGGAGGAAGCTGCGCGTACCTAGTTGGTCGTGTAGTCTCGGCAGATCTAATGTGATAGTCCCCCGAAACTCGCGTGGGAAGGCCCATGCAAGCCTTGAGAAGTGAGCCCCCAAGGTTGGTGCAGGTAGCTGCCATAGGGGCGATATGCGTGCACGCACTATATTCTGTGTCTTCTAAGTCACTTCCTGACGCATTAGGCAATTGGAGCTCTCACACAAACATTCAAAGCAGCTGCCAGGAATAAGATTCCCGCGAATGCCACGCACACTGAGATGTCAATAGCCATGGCAAGCTTTTATAGATCTGCCGCCAAGGGTTGGAGGTGCCGGGATCCTTCTGTGCGGCAGCGAGCTGAATTATAAGGCAGCATCAATGCTGCTCAAGATGGGAAAAGGGAAATTACCGTGCCGCCTTTATGAATAAAGCAGTGCTGGACAACTCTGTTCGCTAACATGAATGTAGTTATGAAAGGATTCACGACCGAATAGACACATCGGCAAACCACAATTGCAAATTCTTAACTAGAGTCCTTTATTGCACTAAACTGAACTATCAATTCAGGATATTAAGTAATCCACATATCCGAGAACTACATTCTGAAGTGAAGCTATTTTATCTAATCCATAGCCTGTACGCCATTACTCCTAGAATGACGTGCTTCAGGACCACTGAAATCTCACCGAATACAGATCTGAAACCCTGTCTTGTCCTAAGGTGCCCCTCAATTATCCGATCTAGGCCCTTCACGCCGTGTATGGGGGATGACGTGCTATGAAGCACGCATATCACGCTCCCAAGACAAGTCGCGCGCATCCCGCGGAAGCCGCGGATGCTCGGCACCAATCGTCAGGAAACCGCAATTTGACAGCTACTGATCGATCAAACTGACGATATCTCTGTTCGGTGTGATTTCCGAGTGAGTGGAAAGTGGCTTTCAGTGGCTGTCAGCTAGCAGCGGAGTACTACGGAGTACTAAATACAGGGATATCGGTTTCTCCACCTCACCGATGGTGTTCGTGCTCCTACATCGGCTGTCGCAATTTGGCCTGTCTCGCTCTTGAAGACAAGTGCATGTCGAATTACTTATCAAGGGACCTTGCCCATTTCTCCCACGGATAGAGGGATCTTGACTTTATCTCTATTAAGGTTATACACGTTACATCGCGGAAAACCTAAGTAGCCTTCATCGTCCCTTGAGACGCCAAGCACAAGTCTCTGTCTCGCATTCGGCATCCGTGGATAGTGTTATACATCACTCGCCATTGGTCAGGACGCTCTAACATCGACTTGCGCTCTTCAAATGGCTACGCCGAGCTCTCCACGGCCGGAAGGCATTCTCGAGAAGGATTTGCGCGATCCTCACACCGACGCACCAGCTGCCAACGATGCAAGCAATGCCGACGATGCCGTGGTCGTAAGTCTGCACATGAGCTGATACAATCGACAGGGCTAATGCAATCTAGGAAAAACTAGGATATAAGCCAGTATGGCTTCCCAAGTTCAATGTCTTATGAGATAAAACTGACCCGAAGCAGGTTTTACATCGAAGCTTTAACCAGTTTCACAATTTTGCCACAACCTTCGGTGCGTTTATATGCCAGCTACTGGCGACGAACCTGCTTTCTGTGTGACTTTCTTGCTGATCCCGTTCACGTCTAGCTGCTCTCTATTTCATTGGCGGCGTCCGCGTAACCTTTTCTACTGGTATTGCTGCTGGTGGAAACCTGGCGTACTGGTAAGTGGAGATACAGAGGCTGCGCAACACCTGCTTGAAGTCTCATGAATCATGTTTTATTCTGATCATTCTGCAAATAGGACGAGTTACATCATAACTTGTGTTTTCACCTTCATCACTGCAGCCGTCATTGCTGAGATCTGCTCCTCTTTACCCTTGGCTGGCTCGATCTACCTCTGGGCAGCTGAAGCTGGTGGCCCACGATTTGGCCGGCTCTTTGGCTTCGTCGTTGCCTGGTGGAGCACGACCGCATGGACAACATTTTGCGCCAGTAAGATTCATATGCTTTAAACAACAGAGGATCTCTGCTAATATCTGCCCTCAAAGGTAATACACAAGGCGCAGTGAATTATATGCTTTCGGTATGTCTAATGTCCATGCACCTCAACCGTAGCGAGAGTATCATGCTAACCCTAGCGCTCTATTCTAGGAAATCGTGGTTTTCAACACTGACTTTCCCTCGGATGCATCAAGTGTTAAATTCCGAGCAGTCCAATGGATCTGCACTGAAGTTATGCTAGCTTTGGCAGCTATTTGGAACCTACTTCCGCGTGAGTAGTTACTTTACACCAAGAAGCCCTTGGATCGGAAGTCTTGTCTAACTTTCTTTCTTGCGAGGCATCAGCTCGATACTTCAAGTGGATTTTTTCGCTTTCCAGCGGTATTGTTATTCTTGACTTTGTCCTAAACCTCATCTGGCTTCCTATCGCTACCAGCAAAACGATTGGCTTTCGAACAACCCACGAGGCATTCATGACAACCTACAACGGTACTGGTGCTCCAGCTGGCTGGAATTGGGCCTTGTCATATCTCGCAACAGCAGGCATCCTGATCGGTTTTGATGCCTCAGGTCACGTGGCTGAGGAAACAAAAAATGCACCGATTGCAGCAGCCCGAGGGATCTTCTGGAGCACTATCGTCAGCGGTCTGGGTGGCTTTGCCGTCGTCATTCTGTTCCTATTCTGTGTGGTGAGTTTTGACACAAACCTGGCTCAAATACCTGTTGGAATTAACAGGAAGCAGCCGGACGCCGAGACTCTCTTCTCCTACGGTGGCCCACAACCTTTCGTATCAGTGTATGCTGCGATTCTCGGCGAAGGCGGGCACATTGTTATGAACGTTATATGTGTCCTAGCACTCTGGTTTGTAAGTCAAAAGCTTCGGTGTTATATGATGGGTGCAAGACTGATCAAGTTGCATAGAACACCGCGATTGCAGTCTTGGCTGCATCAAGACTTGTATTCGCGGTTGCCCGTGACGGTGTCTTGCCTTGGTCAGGCTGGGTTTCGCAAGTTGTTTCTGGTCAGCCACGCAATGCTGTCCTAGTGGTTTGGGGCGTCTCAGCTCTCATCACTTGCACTATTCTCCCTTCCGCAGTCGCCTTTACTTCGCTTGTATCTGCCGCTGGAGTTCCATCTGCAGCTGCCTATGGGCTCATCTGTCTGGGAAGGCTATTTTTGACGCCTAAAAACTTTCCGAAACCAGCTTGGAGCCTTGGTCGTTTGAGTAAGCCATTCCAGGTGATTGCTGTTTTCTGGAATGGATGGGTTGTTGCTGTCTTGTATTCCCCTTACGTCTTCCCTGTTTCAGGAGAGACACTCAATTACGCTCCTGTTATCATGGGTGCTACTACTATCCTGGCGTTGCTCACTTGGTGGTTTGTGTCTCCAGACAGGTGGCTGCCGAGTCAGCGGATACAGCGCACGTTAGATGCTGACACCGTCGACATTCACTCCAAGGATCAAAGAGAGGAGTAATATCTTAGATAGCAGATAGAATTGTCACAAGGATGGGCAGAGTCGATGGCTTCGGCCTTCCGACCTATGACTTTGCCTCGAGGTCAAGATAATTCATGCCCATCCACTGTACGCCCATGACGCAAGTGAGACCGTTTTCGAATTTATGCTCTAACATTACCAAATATTGCACATTCATTTCACTTCTCAAGGTTCATGCCTTGTAAGAGGCAAGTTCCAACCACACTAAGCTTGGCCTGTGTGACAATTGCACTCAGACATTCATCAAGAACTGAAAGGAAGATCCATGACACAGGAAAAGAAGCACTGCCGTCCCCCTTTCCTCCTCGACTACTTGATGAAGTACTGCCACTTCGAAGCCGAAGTCCAAGCGTATGATGATGAGCTGACAGACTGCTGCCATGAACCCCTGATAACTGCTTCATCGCAGCAGGGCTTTTGTCTGATCATCGACTCCCTAGATCCCCAGAGCTCAACGTAAGCGAATTCTTCGATGACTGGCTAAGAAGCTCACAAAGAATCGCAACATCGCCCTGCTCCTCTAGGGACAACACTATCTCCTCAACCTGTCTAGCCACTTGGCTTGGAATAACGTTCTTCGTCAATTTCCTCCACTTTTCCACAATGTCTTCGTTGGACAAAGGCGGATCCACCCCAAAGGCATTCGATACACCATGGTGCAGAGTCGTCCGTCTTCAAATTCGATCTTCACTTCCTGACAACCAATTGGATCACCATCAAAGATGTGCATCTTACAGTCGGTGACATTGACGAGTCTCCAGACATCATCTCGCTTGAGCATCTCCGGCGTAAATTCCGACGTTAAGACTTGTCCATGAACAATTTGTGTCGCGACAGTGAATGAGTTACTCATCTGCGCACCGGTCGCCGTGAGAGGCCTCGTAGCTTTCCAGCCGCCATGATGGAAAGCCGCTTCGCCAAGTAGGATGTCAATCTTCTTGATCTCGTTGAACCTCTTCATTCTATCAGGATGTTGTTCCTGGAGATGCCGGATACAGTCAATGCTGGGATGTGTACCTGCCATGGCTGCGTACGGTTTGATCCGAATACCCTCCGTCTGCCACTCGCTTCCCAGCTCACTCGTCAGCTCATCTAGTCGATACTGTGGCTTCTTCCCATTCCCAGAGCTGAATTGTTTCAGGAAGCCGCCATATTCTCGCTCAAAGACTTGCTTGATCCCCACGTAACCAGCTTGTGCCAAGACGGCGGCCAGCAGACCATTCCGTGCTGCAAACCCATGATGCATGCGCTTGACGTCGCTCTCGAACTGTGCAGACATGAGACCGCAAGCCTGAGTGTATGCAATGCCAAAGGCATCCTCCACCGCCCCTGCGTCGAGCCCGTAAAGCTTGCTCACACTGGCGGCAGCGGCAGCAGGTCCAAAGACTGCTCCAGCGTGCCAACCTGACGAAAGAACATGCGTACCCCAGAGTGCACGACCCACGCGTGGCCCAGTCTCGTAGCCGGTGATGGCAGCAAGTAAAAACCCTCTGCCTGAGGTTGTGGAGTGAGATGCGTGTGCATTGGCTTGTTGAGTGGCAGCGAGCAGAGCTGGCAGGATGATGCTGTTTGAGTGCAGCGGAGCCTCGCTATGCCAGTCGTCCAGCTCAAATCCCTGAATGAAGGTTCCATTCAGAAGTGCTGCGGTGAGGGCAGTCACTTTTCGCCCTCCCCAACCGATGAGGGATGCGTTACCCTGTGTTGGCTCTAGATTGAGCATCGACTGAACTGCTGTCTCGGACCAGGGAAGATGTGCCCCAACAAATCCACATGCCAGTCCATCAAGGATGAGGTACTTCGCCCGGGTGCGTACTTGGTCGGGGATGTCGTCTAGCTCAAGCTTTGACACCCATTGGGATAGCAGTACGGTGTGGGCTTGGAGCCTGAATACCTGATTGATCCATGCTGAAGTTGAGGTCGTAAGCGAATACAGAAGAATCTCGTGGCCGCTGCTATTGCGACAAACTCACAATATCTGTATATTAGGAACTCTCCATAGATGTCCAATTCTAGTCGTTGCAAATGGCCGTTTCTGCAGGTTCTCCAAAGGAAGCGCTTATTGAGTTGCTGACATGGTTGATATCCTTAGTGTCGAACTTTACCAATAAAGGCGAACGCAGCACAGTAGTTCGGAATTCCGAGAGAATACCAAACTTACGTCACTGTTAGTCTGTGTTCACTAACGCTAACGCGCAATATCATCATTGCAACAACCTCCAGCCCATTCCCAAGGCCATGTCAAGGGATGCCACTATGAAGCCGAGACCGCACTTCCGTGGTCTAGTTGCTGTCTCAATTAAGCCACGCCGAATTAACCTTCGGGTCCTTCATCTTGAGGCTCACATGGTCACATTGAAGGAGATTATCACCTGCCTTTCTGCCCCATGGGGCAAATTATCCATGAGACCTGTTTTGGCTGTCTGGCTCGGAGTTCCGACCCCTCGCGATCGACCCGCTAGATGTGCAAGACTACAGAGCCCGGTTGTCTGGGGTAATATACTTTGAGGCCATAGAAGTATCCAAATCTCTGTTATAAATGAAACTGTCCAATGCCAGCCACCGAGATGTTCGGATGAAGGACCGTCTCCATCTACGTGCAAGACAAACTACATCAACACATGTACATACGACCATGTCAGAAGAAAAGGCCGAGCAGACCACCTTTGAGAATGCGGCAGGCCAGATAAGCCCCATCACAGGTGAGAGAATGGTTGTTGTCACAGCAGATGAAGAGAAGGCCGTACTGCGCAAGCTGGATTGGCACATCTTACCTCTGCTTTTCCTCGTCTACACCTTCTCCAATCTAGATCGCAGCAACTTGGGCAATGCTCGCCTTGCGGGATTGGCAGAATCTGTGAATCTAGAAAGCAAAAGATATGACTGGCTTGGAACAGCATTTTATATCGCATGTGAGTGGGTGACCGATTAAGAGCGACCAACGCCACACCACTAACCAAGCAACAGATATCTGTTCTCAGTGGACTGCGGTCGGGTTCAAACGATTCCCTCCACATGTTTGGGTCTTCTGCTCTGCTATTGGGTTTTCGACTGTCTCAGCTTGCCAGGCCGCCGTCACCAATTATTCTAGTCTGGTTGCCCTCCGCGTGCTGCTCGGCTTCTTCGAGGGCATGTTTTCTGGCGTCCCTCTGTACTTGTCCTTTTTCTACCCGCGGGACAAGGTTGGCTTCAGACAAGGACTCTTTCTTTCTGGGTCTGCCCTTGCAAATGCATATGGGGGTGTCTTGGGTTACGCTATTCTGGACATCCGGGGCCCTCTCGCACCCTGGCGATGCCTCTTTCTCATTGAAGGGTTACCCGTATGGATCGTCGCTGCCTTGGTCTGGTTCTTCCTTCCGGACGATGTTCTGAGCGCCAGTTTCCTTACTGAGAGAGAAAAGGAAGTTGTTTGGCAAAGTATCTCGCGCGGCCAAGTTGTCGACTACCCGGGGGGTGGAGGTGTCAACTGGGCAGAATGGCGTTCAGCAGTTCTCGACTGGAGGAGTGAGTATTTCCAGACCTTCACGGCAAATTAACTATATCTGCTCACTAACTTGTGACTTCATCAGGCTATATCCCCGGTCTGATGTATTTTTCCTGCAACGTATGCTTCGGCTCCCTGCCACTCTTCATCCCGACTATTATCTCTGAGATGGGCACCTTCGACCACCAAGCGAGCAATGGACTCTCCGCTCCTCCTTACCTTCTCTGTTTCTTCACAATACTAGCATGCGCCTTTGCTAGCGATCATGTCGAACTGCGTGGCCCATTTGTAGCTGCTGCCGCAATCGTATCTACGGTAGGATACTGTCTGCTTGGGACTTTGGAGACGGTTGCTGCTCGATACGTGGGAATCTTCTTGAGTGTGCAGATCTTTGTCAGTATCAGCATTCTTCTTCCCTGGGTCTCCAGTGTACATCACACTGAAAGCAAGCGGGCTGGTGGGTGGGCAATCTTTGCTACGCTGGGCCAGTTCGGACCGCTAGTTGGCACGAACATATTCCCCAAGGATCAGGGCCCGTACTACCACAAAGGTGCCTGGATTTCCTGCGGGTTTACATCCTTAGTAGTAGCACTTAGCGTTTGCTACTCACTTTTGCTTTGGCGGGAGAACAAGCGACTGGATAGGGCCATGACAGAACATCCTGGTGGTGGAATAGAAGACGATGACTCTCAGCCTAGAGGATTCAGATCTGTTATTTGAAGGGGCTACTGTGCCTGAAAGCCTAAAGTCTCCCACAGGGCGAATACACTTTTCTAAGGATAATTCCTCACACCCTCCAAATCGCAGTGATAAGGAGACAGCCCAGGGCAAATCTGGGGCGTGTATACACGGCGGTTTAGACGGGGTCTATAATGGCACGTGTGATACAACGCCTGCTGTGAATGTTGTACTTGCAAGGGTTTGTAGGGATCCAGGAAACCCTACGAATCGATTCAAGCTGCGATTGGGCCAAGCGTAGCATTGCCAATTCGCAATGGGTTCTGAACGCTACATTGGCGACAACAAAGTTTCGCGGTCTCTCTAAGCTAAGGAGAAGCTTCAACCCCACGTCATCACTAAGGACCCGACGATCCCGAGTCGGAATTCCGTACTAATGCCGTCAATGGTGGGGTGGGGGAATATGTTCCCTTCCCTTGTTCCTACTCATCACTGGATAATCCGAATACTGCACCCAGAATACAGTGCTGTGCCCAGCAGTCGCGAAGAGCCATGCAGGCTACGAGTCGTATGAAAGCCTGCGCTCGTTGTCGGCGGCAAAAGGTTTGTGCTTTTTCGCCCCCCTCAAGCGGTTGGTACTCATCTGTTACAGTTGAGATGTGACTTGTATCAACGTCCTGGACAATCATGTTCCCGGTGCAAACGCCTGCGCATTGACTGTAGTACTACCGTGGAAGCGGAACAGGGCAATTCGAAGAGACGAGAACAAAGGGATCCACGCGCTGCTGCAGAGAACTCCCCAGCCCACTCTGATCGGACAGCTAAAGCGGCATCCAGCAACACACCACCGTATGCCTCCGCGGAGCTGTCCTTTGAAGATGGACTGTTGCCTACAACACAAAGGGGCCGGTGTTTATCTCTTCCGCAGCTTTTGATACGAGCAGATGTCGGGATTGAGCAAGTACAGGAATGTTTTTCTCGGTAAACACATCCTCTTCGTAGTTGGTACAATAACTCTGACTGTTGCTGCTAGGTTCTTCAATCACTACAGCAGATTCTTACCTGGGATTTTTAGTGATCATAATGAAAAGCCCGAGCTGTGCTTTGAAGAATCTTCTTTCCTCTTCTGGGCGATAATAGCCACAGGCGGTAGACACTTGGTGCACGGAACGAAGCTATACCAGCTGGCCGTTAAAGAAATCAGAGGTGGAACATTCCAACCACTTTTCTACATCACCAATCCTATTCCAATTATTCAAGGATCTCTGATACTTTGTCTTTGGCCACTGCCGGTGGAAACAATGTGGAAGGATCCATCCCACGTATTTGCGGGCGCAGCTCATTCTCTCGCTGTTCAGAATGGGCTTTTCGTCAATGGTCAGGAACAAGACTTCGCACGGACACAGGCTTCTTTGTGTAAAGAAGTGAGAGATGTCAGAGCCCATCTTTGGCTGAACTGTTGTTTAATCTTCCAAGCGTATGTTCTCCTGTCCACAGCCTGTTGACGCGGTGAATATTGATCGTGAGTAGCACCAGCCTCTGTGACGGTCTTCCCCATTTCTCTGTTGCTGGTTCTGGAGCTTTCCAGAAAAGCGATGGCCTCGAGAAAGTCGTGGATAATGCATTCATCTACCGAGTAAAATGCCATGACGTCCTGACCGCTGCTACCAGAGCGTTCGCTGAGGTCATCGGCGATGAAGGCCAGGCTGACAGCTCCTTGTTACCACTGATTAAGATCTTCAACGACCAAGCGGAAGCAATTCCGCTTCCTCCCGCCGACGATATATGTATGTTCCCACTGGCTTTAACGCCAACTGTTGTATAAGTTTCTTAAATTGAGCTATCAGGTTACCTCACCCGATGTTGCACCCGTCTTGCAATATCGGCGTACCACTTCTTCATACGAAGCCATGATTCGAAGAAACCACAACTCATCCTAACCTTATCCATAGCTACGGAGGTTCTTGATGTTGTGTCTCGATTAGACGCTGTGCAGGACTTCGCGCTGTATGCGTCCAACTACTATACGCGCATGACTTTACTAGCGGCGTTCTGCATCTTGAGAATCGTACGAAGCCAGCTGAAAGAGCACATTGACCTGCGAGATGCTGAGCAGTCGCTTTTCAAGGCGATCTCCTTCGCCAAGAGGCGGTCTTTGCAATGCGGCGACCTTGATGAGCGGTATGGCGCAATCATCTCACAGCTATGGTCAAACAGCAGCACGATAGATACGAACTTTACGAACGGGCTGGATCTGAGGATTCGTAGTCGCGCTGTAAGTCAACCATCATTCTCAGGTTCACTGACCTAACTTCTATATCTAGTTTATGAGCGTGGTGTTTGACTCTCTCTGGTGGTGGAGGGTCGAATATAATGGGCAAGGGAGCCCATACGAAGTAGACAAGACGGCGACAGAATCTAATCGGACGGAAGGGACAGATGCCAGTACAGCTTGGGCTGAGACAGCTACGGCCGCAGGTGACGCGTTTTTGTCATGCGAGTTTCCCAATGTTTACATGGATTGGAACTTTCCTCTGAACATAGACTACTTTTAGTTGAGAAGAGCACAGTTCTTCTGACATCCAGAGTCTTCAGCGCTTAACTTGAGTTCCGTCACAAGTCAATCAGTGATGGTATATTAGTCCACACCACCTTCAAAAGTATCCGCTCCGGCCTCCTCATCAATCTTCATAGACTCATCGAGCCCACAGACTCGAAACAGCTTTTGTGGCGTGAGCGGAGTGTCGACAGAACCGGTCTCCTTCAACTTTTGTAGGCCGTCTTTGATCGCGATGTAAGCTGGAGCCAATGAGGCCAATGGTACAATCATGATCCTGAACCCCAAATCCTTCGCCTCCTTTGCCGACAGCTTTGGCGTGACGCTGTTTTCTACCATGTTAAGCAATACAGGCCACGGTGCCAGGTCTGCGATCATCCGCTGCGCCTCCTCGACCGATCGCAAGCCTTCAAAGAAAGCAGCATCAGCTCCAGCATCGCGTGCAGCACGAAGCCTTGTCAGTGCTTCGTCATATCCATGCTTCTGAAGGGAGTCGGTTCGCGCGATGATGACAATATCGCTTCCGATCCTGCGCCTTGCTTGCACGGCAGCTCGTATGCGCGTCAAATACACGTCTAAATCCACCAGGAGCTTTCCAGCGAGGTGACCGCACCGCTTAGTCTGCACCTGGTCTTCAATATGCAACGCAGCAACGCCTGCGCGTGCGTATTGTTCAACAGTGCGTGCTACCATAATCGGGCCGCCGTAGCCCGTGTCTGCGTCAGCGATGACTGGTGTAGAGGGTGACAAATTGGCAATCATTTCTGCGCTTTGTCGCATATCGTTCAGTGTCGCGATCCCCAAATCGGCGCATCCATGGACTGATGCCGTGACTCCTGCCCCCGTCTATAAAGGTCAGCCAATTCATTTGGTGGATGCACACGAGACTTACCATGTATAGGGCATCAAACCCAACCTCCAGGGCAATGCGTGCCGAGAAGCCATCATACACTCCAGGAGCAAGGATGAATTCTCCAGTTTGCAACCTTTGACGCAGGTGTTCGGCAGCAGTAATAGTCTTGTAGATTTCTCCGCCCTGGGAACCCATGATTGGAGTAGACTGTGAGAGTCGAACTTGTTGAACTTGAGTATCGCTGGGTTGCTTATGTTGGCATCCAGATCATTTGGCTTGAAAGTGGCTGACTGTTAGTCCTTTTTTAGTTTGTTCATTCATAAACGGTTGTCAATGTAGGATTTCGGAGTTCCTGAGTGTTGTGGGGACGTGCGATGATTCGCATTCGGAATTCCGATGCCGTGGGGGAGGATCATGGGTAGCAGTTGCGCACGTCTGGCTGGCTAATTGGTCCCGACTAAAGACACTGCCTCTTGAAGCCAACAGATCAGATCCACCTTCGGTTGAGGAACAGCGCCCCGGGGTTGTCATGAAGATTGAACGGCCGCTCTGCACTGTGCTCTCCAAAACATCTCCCCAAGTTGTGCCGGAGAATGGCAGCGCATCCACTTTGTAGCGAGAGTTTGCACGAATTTTCATTGTCGAGGAGCTTGACCGGCCTGCTGCTGACCCTCATACAGTCCTGTGTAGTATCCAGCATAATACCAAGACATGAGCAGCTTTTTCAGATTCTCGTCCTTGACTGGGAATTGTCAGTTTTTCTCGTTCCTTCGCGGTCGTGAGAAGTGAGAGTCAAAAGCTCACCTGAACCCAACATCATCTGAACGGGAGGAGCCCCGGGAGGCTGAGAGATCGGCATCGCGTCGTTTGTGTTTGGTGAAGCTGATTGCTGTGGCGATACAGGTTGGGCGGCTTTCTCTCCTTCTTCTTGTTTTGACCTGGTATTGCTCAGTCCAAGTTCTGTGTGATGCTGGGCGGTGAACATACTTCTCAAGCTCCAGCGCCTCAAGATCTTTCAGTGAACCCCCTTTTGCATGAATGCTATGATATTTCTGGTTTATGTCAGTATTAATCCTGTCGTCCTTTACTGCGAGTCCAGACCTTGTACTCTTCCAGCGCATCATTCCATGAGTCGATGAGAGCTGAATCGTCCCAGATCTCCTCGTGGGTGAGATCGTCTTTGCGGCCCATTGCGACGTAGGAAGCAGAAGCTCTAAACGCTGTTTACAATCAATCCAGATCAGTATCTTTCAATGGCGCTTTGGCGATCTCGAGGAAGACTTTCTAGCGACAGTGGGCAAGCTTAGAACTGATGGTTGAGATTGGAAACGGGATATTGAAGCTGTCGCGCTACAGCGCCGGTGCCCCGCTAATTGCCCGCCGCCAAAGCAGCGATAAGCGATAACAAACTTCCTCACCTACAGAATCCATAATTTTTCTGAATCTTGCTGCCCAGCTTTGCGACGACATTCGCAGCCACTACAGACGTCAAAACATACACAATGGCGCCCAGCACGAGAAGCAAGACGAGTGAGCACTTAGTCCATGGACTCTTGGAGTTATGAGTACTAACAAGCGCAGCAACGGTCGAGAAGACCGCCAGCAATGGTGCTGTCGCAAAGACTGCGAAGACTGTCGAGAAGAAAACCACGAAGAGAAAGGGTATGTGAATTGTCGCCGCGAATTTCCTGCACGAAGCTGACAATCCCAGCCGCCGATGAGGGCCCGAAACAACGGAAGCAGAAGAAAGCCGCCGTCGAAGAAGCCGAGACCGAGGAGAAGCCCAAGGCCAAGCATATCCCGACCAAGGCTTCCGCTCAACGCATCCCCAAAGAACTCGACCCCGCAAGACAAGATGCCGACTCTGGCGATGAGGAGGACGAGGGTATTTTGACCGTGGTCGAGAAGCTTGATCCCGAACCCGAGGATGTCGCCGCTATCACATCCACGTACGAGGCCGGCACGGACGTCGGCAAGATCCCCAAGAGCGCAAAGAAGGCTGCACGCGCGGCCGCTGCGGCCGCGGAGGAAGCGAACAAGGAGAAGAAATCCGGAGTGATCTACATGGGTCGCATCCCTCACGGTTTCTACGAGCACGAGATCAGACAATACTTGGAGCAGTTCGGACCTGTTCTCAACGTCCGTCTCTCCCGCAACAAGCACACCGGCGCGAGCAAGCACTATGCCTTCGTCGAGTTCGAGGAGTACACCACTGCCGAGACAGTTGTCAAGACCATGGACAACTACCTCTTGTTCGGCCACATTCTCAAACTTCGCATGATTCCTGAGGAGGACGTTCACGAGGATCTATTCAAGGGCGCCAACAAGAGGTTCAAGAAGGTACCATGGGCGGCCATGCGTGGCAAGCAGCTTGAGAAACCCCAGACTGAGGATGCTTGGGAGAAGAAGGTCAAGCAAGAGCGTGGAAAGCGTGCGGCTAAAGCGGCAAAGCTCAAGGCACTCGGTTACAATTTCGAGGCCCCCGAGCTGAAGGCTGTTCCACCGCCGACTGTGGCTGTCATCGAGGAGGCTGCTGCCGTTGAGGCACCCGAGGAGGTTAAGGCTATTGAGGCACCGGCGGTCGTTACTGAGACGGTTGTCGAGACGCCAACGGAGGTCGTCGAGGAGGTCACTGTCGAGACAACGCCCAAGGCGAAGGCATCAAAAATGAAGGGCAGGAAGTCTAAGGCGTAGATATTGAGGGTCTCTTGTTCCATTACTACAGTTCGTCGGGCGCAATAATGAGCATTATGATTTCTGGGCACCTATTCCCTCCAATGATCACATTGTTCTAGCAAAAAAGCTTTCGTCTACGGAAGGCATATATGTACGCACATAAGCGAACCCGCAGCACTCTAGGTGAAGTATGAGCAAGCAGCGGGATTAAGAAAGGCGAGTAATCCTCTACTTCGCGCGAGATCGTGAATTAAGCACATGGGACCAATGTTTGGGTGCTTCCTTCAAAAAAGTCCCGGCGAAGGGTGAAAATATGTAAAGAGCCAGAAAAAGAACGGGCGGGACGCGGCGATGATATGCGAGAATTTGGATGACTAAGAGGCTGGCTAACCCTGGTAACCCTGGCCTCGTACCAGAGGATAATGTACCTGACCATGGGAAGTGGTGCCACGGATCATCCTGTGTACCAAAAGTCTCCAATGCAGTAGACCTGTGATCTCGATGTGCTTGTTTCTTCTGTGACTGAAGACTTCAAAATACTAAGTGCCGTATGCTCGTTGCGTTGCACATCTTCCCTCTCCAACATCCAGACGCAGCGATGGATCCAATGTGTGACACGAAGATGGTACCTGGTCATAGGCCAGAGCCCAGCAAAGCATAATCCGCTCTTGAATTCCAGTGAACAAGCACCAAGTGTGTCTCACATGGCTTGAATTACACGTTCTCGTCAGATCTCGACTGTTTTCGTCACGCATTCAGCGTCTGAGACATTGGACCTTGTCTACCTCAGACACGCAACACCACTGCTGAACGCGCAACGCCTTTGGTGGGGGTAAGGGCCGCCTGTAGCGTCTCAGGGACAGCACTTCAGCAGCCCTCGCCTGGAAAGGGACCCTAAAATCCGCTTCTCCCACTTTGGTCGCTTAAGGTGTTCCTTATGGCTGACGTGGTGAACCTGGCGACACATCTCGACAACCCACGACCCTCGTCCATCTGTCCATTCGCTTCACGGCCAACGGGAGGGCCCCCTTAATGGACACAACAGTAGTGTACCCGATGCTTCTGGTTCCATTGCCAGTCTCTCAACATGTCGTCAACGGCCGCGGCAGACCCGACCCAGGGTTCTAATTCTGGTGAGTGGCATCTTTGCGCGGCGCGACTATCGAAGCTTCGGGGATTCGCCTATGGGCTAACACTGGTGCAACTCAGCGTCGAAGAAAAAGAACAACAAGAAGAAGAAGAACGCGAACAAAAGTAAAGAAGCCGCACAGGCTGGTAATGGCGACACGAAACCCGACAACGATGACGCAGACGAGGAGCCTGCGACTCCAACTCAGACAGTATGCACGCCAAGATCCAAGCACGAATTGATGGTAGCTGATTGTATGGGATACAGGAGACACCAGACGACATCAAAGAAGATACCGAGAAGAATGGTCCGGTATCAAGTAACGGCCATGCCGTAGTCCCAGAGCCCTCAAACGAGACCAACGACGAAACGACAGCTAAGCTCGAAGCCATGGGCAAGGATCGCGAGGCTTTGCGAGCCGAAGTCGAGCAACTCCGCATCCAACTCGAGAGCATACAAGAATCTCACAAGAAGGAAGTTGAACAGCTCCAGACCGACCTAGAGGAGAGCAACAACGCCAAAGAGGCCGCAGAGGAGCAATATCAGACCCTCCTTGGGCGCGTCGAGAAGATCAAAGAGACGCTCAGTGACAGGCTTAAGCGAGACAAGGCTGAGCTGGAGGAGGCCAAGGAACGCATTGAGGAGCTCGAAGCGCAGAATGAGGAGCTGCGTGGCTCGGCGCAGTCTACTGGCGGGGACGTCGAGAGGCTACGTGAGGAACTGCAAGATGCTCAGAGAGAGCTCACGACCTTGCGCAGCCGCAACAACCTGTCAGCGCAGAACTGGGGCAAGGAGAAAGACGAGCTCGCGCGCTCCGTGCAGCATCTCAAGCAGGAGCTGGAGTCTACATCTAATGCCATGGGCGAGTGGGAGGTCATCGCCATGGAGGAGCGCTCCGTCAAGGAGAGCATGCAAGACAAGGTTTCCGAGCTCGAGGAGCAAGTCATGAGTCTCCGTCAGGGATACGAGTCCGCTGCCGCAGAGCGTGACAGCCACACCACCCTCGTCGACAACCTCCAGAACGCCCTACGGGAGATCCAAGAGGCACGAAAGCGAGAGCTCAGAGAGATGGTCGAGACGACCGAGGAGCAGCTTGGTCGGCAGAAGGAACTTGTGCAACAGGCGGACACAAGAGCTAAAGAGGCGGAGGAGGCGATGGAGGGGTTGAAGGCTGAGCTGGAGAGAACAGCGCCGTTCGAGAAGGAGGTCAAAGAGAAGAATCTCCTGATCGGCAAGTTACGGCACGAAGCCATTGTTCTAAATGATCACCTCACCAAGGCGCTACGGTATCTCAAGAAGACCAAGCCAGAGGATAATGTCGACAGGTTCGTCCACCTGAATGTCCCTTAACACTCAGCGCTGTGTTACTAACACTCACCTTTAGACAAGTCGTCACGAACTACCTCCTCCAATTCCTCACCCTCGATCGCAGCGACGCAAAACGCTTCCAAGTTCTCCAAATCATCGCCGGCTACCTCGCCTGGTCCGATGAAGAGCGCGAAAAAGCCGGCCTTGCTCGTCCCGGGGGCGGCGGTGGTGCTTCCTCTGGCGGCAGCTCTCTCCGCCTCCCCATCTCACCCTTCCACCGCACACCCAGTTCTCCATCGTTGAATGCAGATCTGTTCTCGGAGCCGACACCAAGTGGGAAGGATAAGGAGTCGTTGGCGGAGTTGTGGGCTGGGTTCCTGGAGAGGAGCGCAGCGGAGGAGGCAACGCCCGGGGGGAGTAGGAAGGGGAGTGTCAGCAGTGCGGCCACGGATGGGAAGAGGCCAGATTCAAGAGCTTGAGCTCTTTCTGGCTCGCTGGGCCATGGGATATAGAGCAACTCTTAATGTCAGCAATGCAATGAAAGCATTATATGGGAAGCACTACACGCAGGGACTTGTTGGCATTCTGTACGGTGGAGATGCTGAGAGCGCATCGTTCCAAGGGCTGTACGAGTAGACTTTGTTTCATCCTCGTTGCGTCTCATTCGTGAATCTATATGATGCTGGGAAGAAAATAATCAAATCAAAATGGCTATGAAGAAACCTCGGCCTCCTGCTTCTGTGCCGCCATCGCTGCGGCCCTCACAGGCCCAATCACGTCATGCGAATACATATCCGCATCCCTTGTCACCCTTGAGATATCGATCCTGTTACTCAAAGCATCATTCATGCCTTCCACAACCTCCCTCTCCTCCATCGCATTTGCCATGATCATCACTTCATGGTTCCAATACGCCCTACTCGTCTCCCTCAACTCCTCATCCCTCAGCGCCGTATTTTTCAGAATCCCGAGCGCCCTCAACTTGCCCATGGACTGTCTCAAACTCCGGTTCGCAACCTCTACCTGCTCTGCTGGGGAGGGGAGTTGTGCGAATGCTCGGTTTGTGGATGAAAGCCAGAGGATCCAGCCAAGGCCTGCGTCGAGGAATGTTAGGGCTAGGTGGCGGCAAATGCGCAGCGTCCAATAGAAGAAGTCGAGGTCCACGAGGCGCGTAGCGCGAGCATTGGATTGGTAGGCGTAGGAGCTGACTAGGTAGACGTCAAGGGCGGCGATGGCGAAGGCAGCGAGAGTCACCATGGGTCGCCAGGCGGCACCGTGGCGTCCTGTCCAGGCAGATGACGTGACGATTGAGAGAATTATGAGGTTGAGGACATGAGGCCAAAGAATGGCGGGAAGGGCGTAGTAGAAGTATGTCTTTGGCTCGTCGGCTGAACAGAAGGGACATTGACCCAGGACATCAGGCCCGAACTGGAGGTAAAGCAATCTACTCTCCAAATTCACGAATCGCACACGAAGGCTCTGATCAAGTTGTGTAAGGGTGCCATTTGTTCGTAAAGAGGCAACACGGTTGAAGAGGACGTCAACTGGGACCTGAAGTCGGCTCTGTGTGAGGGAGAAGAGGTTCTCTGGTGCGAAAAACGGGAGTGTTTTGGCGAGATTTGCGACCGAGAGGACGAGGAGAACGGCAAGGGCTCGACGGATAGGGAGGGGTGTTGCGACGATGGGGAGGTTGGTGGATGAGGCGCGAATGGAGCGGTAGAGGGCGAGTGCCTTTGGGAGGAGGAGGGGCCCAAAGAAGAGAAGTAGGGCGCGAATGCTATGAGAAGTCAGTCAGTTGGTGAGTCCAGATGATCGCAGAGGGTGGTCTCACTTGTCCCAGCTCAACGAGATGGCCATGGTGTCGGCGACAACCTCTTCTGAACAGCAGTGGTTGGTACAAAGAAAGGCTGCTGATGACGGAGCAAGGCTGAATGGGACACCATCGTCACTCCGTCACTGCCAGCGACGTTACTCGGTAGGTACCTGGTGCCTTCGCCAGGGGTCGCTGATTGGGTTTAGCGCATGTCCGGCCCGCTGTAGCCACTTGTCATAATTATAGAGACGGGACGACGCTGGAGATGTGCAGCGCTTATGCACGTTTATGCACGGCAGCACTAAGAGCGGGAAGGCCTGGAAGTGTCCCTGAGGAAAACACCCCCAAATAGACGCTGGAATATATCTCCGAACCGTGAGATTCTCACACAGGAGAGATCAGCAGAACTGTCATCATGTGGCAGTTCATCTACTCCGCGGATCCGCGGCTCTGGCCATCAAATGGTAAGCATCTTACTTCCACCCAACAGCCAACCAAGTCGCTAAGTATAGTGTCTTCGACAACCACTTCATCCCATCCCGCATTCTCGCATCTCCTAAAAATACTACGGTGCCATGAATCGCGGCTTCTTCTCAGTATTCTAGCGTTTCTCTGCATGCCACACCTGCAGCATCGCTCAGGGTGGTATGCCATCGGACGTAACAGACCCAGCGCAGACCAGACTCACACGTCCATCCCCTTCAACCGACTGACACGCGTCACCCACCCGAACGTAACCCTGGATATTATCCGATGCATTTGCTCGCAGTAATTCCCACCTCCCACAGGATCTCAATTAGGTATCTCGTCGTTGTTCATTTCTATTTCTGATGAGTGGTTGTTTACTTTTTGGAGCGGCCCGTATGCATGCAGGTGACCAAGAACATCGGGGACCCAACAGACCTACCTTTTCCCCGTGCCTTCAATTATCGTGTGCAAGACAGCCCAGAATCTCAATGCAGATATTCTCGGATACCATTCCGACCACCACAGTTAGGCCCATGTTACATCAAAGCCACTTATAGAACACATGTCAACCAGGGTTCGCTCCGCCCCCAATCCTCCAGAGCGACCGATCTGAAGAGAGAGTGGTCTTGATCTGGACTTATGGATGTCGCAACGATCTAAGTGAGTGATGGTTGTTGACGGCTTACCTCCAAGTCAGCATCATGTAATGAGGTGAGGCTCATGAGTTGCCAGAGCAGTCTGTGTAGGTTCAGGGTCATGGAATAGTATAAAGTCAGGAGTCGCCATCTGGGAATATACTCGAGATGAAGTATAGACATCAGCAAGCATAGATCTCCTTCTCTTCCTTTCCCTTAGTCATTTCTTCTCCTTTGTCATCTCCTTTGTCGACATTTCATTTGTCTTGTCAGTTTTCCTCTACGAGCATCATGGCTCCTTACGGTTCTCTCTTCTCTCTTGGGGACGACTCCTCGCGTGCCCTGCCACATCTCACAGTCGAGAGCCTTCCATCCTTCGCAACGACGCAGAATTCCACCAGGAACAGCAGCTTCACCCATCTTCCGGAAGACGTCACTGTTACCACTCCCTTGGTCGATGGTCGAGTGTACCCATCTTACACATACACCAAGGAAGGGTTGCCCATTGAGTCCGTGGACAAGATTCCCGATGGTGGATTGCGGGCCTGGCTCGTTGTCTTGGGCGCTTTCCTCAACTTCTGTACAAGCTTCGGTACGCTATATCACATTGCATGTCGATGAAGGACTGGCCGCTTCTAATATGGCTTTTCGGTATAGGCGTCACGAACTCCTTCGGCACTTTCCAGAACTACTACGACAGCCACATGGGCCTGTCTTCCGATAAGAGTGCATGGATTGGCAGTCTCCAGGTATGTTCTCATCGTCTATTCAAACTGTGTCATAACGCAGTCAGCAAGAAGGCTGATTGAACACCCTCTCAGCTCGCAATCCTCCTCCTCGGCGGCATCATTGTAGGACCCATCTTCGACAGGCGAGGTTCCCGCATCCTCATGGTCCCCGGTGCTCTCATTGTTCTCATCTCCTTCCTTATCAACATCTTCACCCAGAACTTCATCGCACTCGTAGTCGCCCAAGGTGTGCTCTGCGGCATCGGTAATGGCCTCCTGTAAGTCTCTATTCCAACTCTCTGTTACTTCATCATATGCTAACAACTTCCCTTCTAGCTTTCACCCTGCCATCAGCGCGGTCTCCGAATGGTTCGACAAACGCCGCGCTCTCGCCCTCGGCCTCGCCATTTCCGGCTCCTCCATCGGCGGCGTCTTTTGGCCCGTCGTTGTGAACCTCCTTCTCAAGACCTTCGGCAAGAGTTCCGCATCTGATGACACGCCCGACGCTGCCCGCGCTCTGAAGTGGACATTCACCATCATGCTTGCCATTTCTGCACCTCTTCTGGCTATCGCCTGCTGGCTTGTTCGCGAGCGCAAGCCCCGTAATGCGAGAAAGTCTGGCCGCAAGGTCAATGACAAGACGGAGATGCCTTTTTCTGAGCTTCTGAGGAGCTGCTTCTCAGGACAGCAGGTTGCTTTGACTGTTGCTCTGTTCTTGATCTACCTGGGCTACCTGATTCCCTTCAGCTACATCCCGCTGTACGCCAAGGAGAAGGGCATTAACGAGTCAATGCAGAATGCTCTGCTCGCAATCTGCTACGCTGGTTCAGTCTTCGGTCGTATCTTGCCAAGTTGGTTGGGTGACAAATATGGCCGGTAGGTGCTCTTTCGAGGTCGCTTTCAGAAACACTACTGACAAAACTCCAGCTTCAACATCCTCATCCTTATGAGCCTCATCACAGGCGTCGTAACCTTCGCCTGGGCCGCCATGACCACTCTCCCTACTCTCATCGCCTTTGCCCTCCTCTTCGGCTTCGTCTCCGGCGGCCTCATGCCCCTCGGATCGGCATGTGTGGCTCAGATCAGCCCTGACCTTGAACACATCGGATTCCGACTGGGCATCGCCATGGCCATCTGCTCTGTGGGTGTGCTTGCTGGGGGTCCGATTAGTGGCCAGCTTTGGGAGAAATACTTGGATGAGTCGGGGATGCAGTTCTTTGCTGGGGGTGCGACGGTCATGGGGGCTGCGGTATTGACGGTGGCGAGGTTTTGGTCGCGACGTGAGCTCCTTGTTGCATTCTAGTCGGGAAATGTTGTGGCCTGATATAAATACATCTTCTTCGTCTTCATTACCTGGTGTTTGAAACTATTGTTGTTTGCTGTACCTGCGCATCTTCTCGTGACCGATGGGCTGGTAGGGGTCAAGTCAACTGTCTCTTGCAAAGTCTCCGGACTGGTGCATCTCTAGCCTTTCACAGCCTCTTGTCTATTATTAGAGTCATTTGTGTTGTGTGAACTTTCGGCAACTTTTGATGACATTCACAGAGGCAGACGCAGCCTTGTAAGAACCAGTGAGGTGAGACCAGAGTGGCTGGACACAAGGGTACATCTCATCCTATAGTCTGGGACTTTCCTTTATTTCATTGGAGACCTGTTTTCTCCAAACCACAATTGACTTCAAATTACCGATTCAAGAACCGGGCTATCTCGTCCTTAATGAAGTCTTGGTCTTCCTGGGGCGCCCACTCACCGCCAGCCAGATGTCCCCAAACACTCTCAATAACCCGAAGCTGTCCATGTTTCAGGTGCTTGAGTTCCTCTTCACTATCCTCTGGCGGGAAGTACAAGTCAGTTCTGGATGGCATAAGGAGGACCTCGGCCTTGATGCTCGCCAGTGCGGACGAGAGGTCGCCCTTAACCCGGCCGTGTGACGATATGTCCCCACGCCTCCAACACTCGAGCATGCACAGCAAGTCATGAGCATCCAGAGCCCCCATTCCCATATCCCAGTTAGTTTGAAGGTATTCCTCAACACCGGAACACCCAAGTCTCTCCCAATTCTTCTGGCGGAACCAAGCAGAGCTCAGAGCCCAGGTGGAATAGGCGCGAGCAAATGCTTGTGTTCCCTTGATCGCAGGCTCAATGTACTCGCCGTCCTCCCAGTCCACGCTGTTAATTAGAGCTGTCTTAGGTCCTTCCTGAAAAGACTTGCAATGCCAGCTAGTCCGCGCAGAGCTTGCCAGCACCACAAGGCGCTTCGCAAAGTCCGGGTGCATCACCGCCATGTAGTAGCCCTGCATCCCACCCATGGAGAAGCCAATGTAAGCCTCGAGCTGCGTGATCCCGAGCGCCTGACACAATGCACGCTGTAGGCGGATATTGTCCTCATATGACGTCTCAGGGAAATTCCGGCCACGCATAGCCGGAGGGCCGTTAGAGGGAGAGGACGAATCACCTCCACCGAGTAATCCACAGACAATGACGAAGTAGTCCTTCAGCACAGCGTCGGGGCCCTCGTAGAGGAAGGGCAGCGTTGAGTCGACCTTGCCACTAAAGCATGATGGTATGAGTATGGCAAGGTTTTGGGGCAAGCCGAAAGTTCGATAAGCCAACGTGAGCGCCGCATTCTCTGACGGAGTGCTGGCGTCAAGATTTGGAGTTGGATCTGCCGTGAAGTACTTCATACTGACTGTTCGGCGTGAAATGTGGGAATGTAGATAAACAGAGTAGTCGGATTTATCAATGGTCTCTGTGATGGTCTTCTGCCTCTGTCATCTCTTTTATACGTAGGTTGGCCATCACATATTGTTGTGAGGATACCTTCCGCTCTGGCCATGTTGCCGTTATGCTCCAATTCGTCCCCTGACTATCTAACGTTGCTTGGGGAAATAAACACAGCATGATGGCTTCGTGATTATGGAACTTGCTTGTCCTCAAGCGCAGGGTATCGTCACAATCATCCCACCTGGGCCGACGGCATTCGTCTTGGTTGACTTTCAGCGTAAGGGCCGGCTATTGGGCGGCTTCGTTGTCGTAGAACTTGTCCTCAAGCGCAGGGTAAAGTCGTAATTATCCCACCTGGGCCGACGCCATTAGTCTTGGATGACTCCAAGCATGGGAGCCGACTATTATATGAGGTTCCAGAATGGTACTGAGAACGTTATCCGTACTAAGGAGTACACAAAGCTTACCAACCGTCAATTGCCGCGTCGCCCAGTGTTGGTAATTAGCATCCCTCAAGAAAGAAACACGAATCTCGTGAGAAACTTCCATCGCGAAGTTCCTCAACTAGCAGAAGCCATTGCAAGACATAGGTGCAAAGGCTTGTTGAGAGGTCAGCATCAGATGCCAAATTTACAAAGGTCCTGATTTGGGACTACAGTGGTTGTCCCCAAGCATCCATGCTGGTCTCAGCGAATAAGCGGGGCACAACCTCCCAGGGACGGCCTTGACCTCCACCACCAAATTTTTAAACCTCTTTTTCTTCCTCTCCTCCTTCATCATCACAAACCTCGTGAAGTCTTTCGCAACGTCGCGCAAGCGCGTCTGCAAGCTGTCTCTCAGCCTGAATACATCAATTCTCTTCATCCCCATCCTCTCTTTTGATCAGTGACATGCCTTCCAGTTGGCGCTTTCGAAGCTTTGGCGATCTTCTTTCCCCGTGGTCGCCAGAGTCAAAAAGCACGCCTAGAGCGATCCCCAAACGAACCCTGCCAAGGGTTCTTTCTCTGTCGTGTTACAAAGTCTCAGCTCGTTTACGGGCAATGAGGAACTTTGCGTCAAATCTGACGAGATACATTTCAACTCTTGTAGACTGCTTCGCTTGCGTTATAACATATCTTGATGGGGAATGTATGGATGATGATGGGTGCTTTTGCTTCTGCTATTATCTCTCCTAAAACCATCTACAACTCCTTCTTCTCTCCCTGCGCCTTGATGGGCGCCTCCTTCTTCTCCACCTTCACCTCGGTCTTTGCTCCCGCAGCGACAAGACCCCAAATTCCCGTAACAAGCTCTCCCACCAACGTCACCATTCCCGTACAAGCCAGCTGCCACGACGCAATGCTCACACTGCCCAGCGGCGCCCTCGGGAAGCTGATAATCCACTCGGCCCAGTAAGGGAACCATCCGTACGGCAACCAGAACATGGCTTCCTTGCCGTACCAGAAGGGGATGATGTATTGCGGTGCACGGGTGAGGACGAGTCGGCCGGCCGTGAGGTACTTGTCGAATGTAGCGCGAGCAGCTTCCTGGCTCTTCTCTATTTTTGTAATGTCTGGTCAGTTCCAACTCAAGCGTTCGAAAAGCCTCAGGGGACGTACTCGATGCCTCCAGTTGCTCAAGCAACTTGTCATGCTGCCTCCTCAGCTTCGCCCACTTCGCAAACTCATCTTGGCTACTCGTCGCGTTAAGCTCGCCTCTCACGCGGAGATAATCTGTTTGTAGCTTCTTCTGCTTCGCAGCGTCTTGGCTAGTCGAGATCGGAAGGAGATTCAGGCCTGTCCAGAGCTGTTTGGTTGGTCAAGAGGTTAGAGGTGTTGTCCAGAAAGCGAGGGAGCAAGGTATGTGGCACGAACCAGGTTGTTGATAGTAGTGGCGCCGACAGCGTTCACAGTGTGAACGATCGCCTCGATAACAAAGACTATAACAAGGAGGTGCGACATGCTGGGCGAGACGGAGATGATGTCAGGCTTCAACGTTGATGGTGAAGCTCTGAAGCTGCATCGGATTTCGTGGCTTGTGGTGGGTCGTGCAAACAGCCCCTCCATGCTCGAGACACTACCCTATATCTCACTTCAGCTTCACATCACCACATTATCCTGACTTTTGCCGCCACAGCCTCGATGTCAAGAGCATTAGACGCGAAAACAAAGGCTGCTATACAAAATGGAGACCATACAGAGGCCTTTCGCGAGCTTTCAGGAGTCTTGGCCCGCTGCTACGACGTCCTGTTCGACATTGAGCTCATAGGCCCTGAACTCATGATGATGCTACCAGATCCCAAATGCTACTTTTTACTTGACGGCAACACATTGATCATCCCGAAACTCAGGGTTGTTCAGGCCTTTATTGTGGCTAAGAAACTGTTGTTCAAATATCGGGAAGACACCTCATCCGTGACAAGGGAAGAACTCTCAGCATCGACGAGGGTCATCCTGTTGATGGACGCAGAGCACCTCACCGCAGCCAACACTCGAAAGAGACAAATCATCGATTCAGGGTATGACTTGGACACAATACGAAGAGAGCTTTCCTTCGTCGACAGTCTCCTCAAAAGCGATCTTCATCGTCACAACAAATCACCAACGCTATGGAACCACCGTCACTGGCTCATGGCCAAACGCCTCAACCACTACGACGAGGAGGGGAAGCTCACCACGAAGCGAGAGTACGACTACATACTCACCGAAGATTTACTTGAGCGGCACTTCAAATCCGTGATCTTCCTGTCTGGGGAGAGACATCCGAAGAACTACTACGCCTGGGCCCACGCCCGCCAACTACTCCTCATGGCCTCAGAAGCAGGCCGACGTGCTCTCCTTCCGGCCACGAGAGACTGGTGCTGGGCCCACCGCGGAGACGTCTCAGGTTGGGCGTTCCTTGTGTCCCTACCTGTGCCTGTAGAGGAGCAGAAAGCAGTGTTGGTAGAGACCATGAAGAACGCCAGGACGTTCCGGTATGATAATGAGTCCGTATGGTGGTATTTCGCGGCCATGGCGTCCAGCCCGGAAGAGCTCGCCGAGCTGCGGACATTACGAGAGAAGTTGCTACCTGAGGCTGAAGAGAAGGATCGACTACATCTTGATCGGGCGTTGAAGTGGTTACGGCCGAGTAGTACATAGACGCCTCAGCCGCGCGGCCATCAACAAGAAATAGTACGAAAGGAACGAAATCACACAGCATGGACAGGAATTGAGACCAAAGCCTATCTCTGTGATAAGATGTCTAGGGAATGAACCGGGGAATGGCAACCCGCGGCTGTCCTTAACGCGAGCATTCCTGCGAGCAACACGGCTGAGGTCATGAAACCCACGAGCACCGACTTCATAGCCAAGAAGCTCACAGTAGACGCAAGACGTTCGTCCCGCAGGGTTCAGATGCAATTTCACCGCTACAAATGCGGGCGCGCAACACGCGCTTCTTTGATGCCAATGCTATCTTGCTCTGTGCACAGTCTCCACAAACGTTGAAGATCGACCTCGTGCGAAATGAGCATCGACAGTGCGTTTGCACCCCATGACAACAGGGTCCTTGTCCAGGGTCTTATCTCTTTCGGTCCATGCTCGATTCTGTTTAATGCATATCCAGAAATCGGAGAGAAGTCCTAGTCTAGAATAATGGCAATCCGTTTTGCGACCCTCTTGGCAGCATTGTGACCTGCAAATTGTACCAATGCTCTCTGTTCTATGGTTTGATTCGGCTTAGGTATCATTTTCGGAGATTTCTCAAGCAGCGACGGCGAAGGAGCGGCACAGTGCAAGGGTTGAAAAGGGGTTGCGTATCATAGGATGCTACCCCAGAGCCGTAGGAGCAGTTACAGCCGAACTCATTCCAAACAGATGCCCGAAAGGTTAGAGGTGTTACGAATGTGTCCGTACGCACGACGTTTGTGAGCTGTCAAGTTGGGGGAAATTGGACCTCTTGCCGCATTACATTCTCAACGTGTTCCTTACAGGCTACGATTCGTCGGGCCCAAGACTGGTTGACGTTCGAATCTAGGTTGAGGCATGTGGCACTACCATGGCTGTGCGGTTAGTTTAGCATGACCATGTCTCTCAGCCCTGTTGCCTGTCAGCTTATCACTGTGATGCCCTGTGAAATGCGAGACAATGGAGAGTGGCGCAGATGAGGCTTTCAATGGTGCACGCCGATAGTACCACCGTTTCTTTGTCGGTCATCTCCTGTCTGCGAGGGATAACCCCCTTGGGGATCCGTTCAACGATGCATCTACACGCGCAGTGGGATGGACATTCCAGACTTTACCAAGATTCGACGGCGCCGGGATCGACAAAGACCAAAACGCATCGGCGAGAGCTTAACCAGCGCGGCTTCGTCGGTGACTGCTTGCCAATGCGAAACCCCTGCATTGGACCACGAGCCTCATAGGAAAGGTGTGGACGGCTGACCTGAAGCATGCAGGACGGGTGGTCGGCAGCAAGCCACTTTGCGTAGCTGCCGCGGTTGGGTCATCCAAAGGCTCGCTGGATTGTGCAGCTGAATAGTTTTCTGGTGTCTGTGCAAGATCGCTCGATCGACTTCGTTCTCTGCTTGGCGTCGAATAGCGCTCATCAGGGCCGTCCCCTGCTATTGGCATGGATCGTGAACGTCAACCAACTTGTGACAGGATGTTCTGCTCCGGAAACCCCGTTTCCAGCATTCCGACTTTTAAGAGTTTACCATGATGGCCCGTTGTGGCTTCTTATCCCGAATTCCTCATCTGATCCTAGAACCCAAACAACAGTCTCCATACATGACGACAAGCGCGGCGGATCTCGTGGGGTTGATCGCACGCGTTGCCCAGCGCAATTTCGTTCAAAGTGCCTGTCGTTGTCTGTGTGTTCACTTTCCTCTCGTGTGGACACCCGAGGTCCCGATCTGGCCCAGCGTCCATCCCTGGCTGCCATTTCAATTAATTAGCGGCTGACTTGGGCGCTTTCGGTCTTTGAACCATTTGCTGCGATTGGCGCCTCTGCGCCGGGAAGAGATCTCGTACCTGGAGCTAGTCTCTTTCGAAGGCCCCTGGATTCCAGGGCCATTGTTTCATGGATTGAGAAGCGGCTGCGACGGTCTGGGCGCGCGATCGACTGAAGGTGTCTTTCGGCCGCCTTAGCTGCCCAGTCCATAACTTGGATCGAGTTTTCTGGTGAGATGAGATAGTCGGACAAGAATGAAGGACGAATTCAATCGAATTGGGGTGAGACACGTTAAAAATAGTAGTCCGATCCCATAGAGTCTGTTAAGGCAATGGCCAGGTTCCAGCCACGAGCCCGGAACTCGTGAGCAAGGACGCTGAAAGGGTTCTTGATTGTTGTCTATGGGCATCGGTACTTGGATCCTGGATAGCAAGCAATCCAGCTGTAAATGCCTGTAGAACTGACAGAGCTTGTCAACCACTCGTACATAGTTCTCTCTGCTGTTGATGTGTTTGACAGCTGCACATGGTCAGCAGTCCCGCACCCACCTGAGATCACTGCAAATCAGCCAGGTCAAATCAAGCATTGCAGTTGCGTAACAAGCCTTGTCTCTGAATGATACGTATGCCGGGTGGTAAGCTGGGGAAGCAACGTGACCATATGCCAACTCTCTCTCAACCATACAGTCTCTGAAGCCTATAGTGGTAGATGCGACGCTCCACGGCCAGATGTCGGCTGCTTTACCGTCGGGCTTCTGTTGGAATCCGGACAAGGCAAGGAGCATTGGTGATCAGCCCGTGCACAGTCGAGTGGCTCCATTCATGGCGCCAGGGGTGGTCCAGTGAGGACGAAGCGTGACTGGCGGAAAGGCGAACGCCCCTGTCTCTGGTGGAGGGATAGGGGTGGATAGCGGGCAACCCCATGATGGGATGTTTCCATCTCCACTGCTGATCGCTGTTCGGACGAGGAGGGATCCGGAATGGCGCTGGGAGACCCTGGCAGCTATTCATTTGGCACTTCGGTTGCTATCAGAAGGAATCAGGCAAGGTGAGACTCAAGAGTGCGCATCTCTGAAGGAAGCAGTCAATGGCGGCTGCGAGCGATGCCCCGCGACTGAAGGAGTTTCTTTTTGTTTCCCTCCGCCAGCGGCTACCGATGACCGGGATTGGAAGGTCCTCGAAATTCTCTTTGAAGAGGTGCGTTGCGTTTCGGCTTGCACGGATACGGAGGTAGAAGAATTGGAGAAGGTGATGGTGTCTTGACGTGGTCGTTACGTGCATGTCCGGGCGGTTGGGGGGCATCAGTGCAGCGTGCCAGTGGTTGCAGTACATGACCCCCCCTCTACGGAGTACGGTCTCCCTAACAGTGGCTGCCATCAGGTTCACAGGGGGGCAACCTAGCTGGTGAGCCCCTGCGTGTCAGTGGTTGTTACTGCAGCGTCTCTCCACAGATCAGATCTCCCTCATCACTGTACCATCATCCGCCTCCACCTCCATGTGTCCTCCCTTCCGGTCACTCCTTCGTCACTCTTTCGCCTCTTCACCATCCACAATCCACCTCCCTCCTCCCTTTATCGACGCCTCTCCCTCTCTGCTTTCTTTCTCTTATTCCCTTTCTCCTCTTCTGTTGCATCACCATTCGCCTCCGATCAACTTCTCCATATGGTCGTCGAGCTCATCGCTGTTGCTTCTGGGTCCCTTTCGTTGCGTTTCCTCACAGTCCTGCTCCAGCCACTGTCTTAAGAGCTTCGGTTCTCTTCGGCAATCCATCTGTTCTGTGGCATACAAGCATCATCTGCAATTTCCTGATATTATATTTCGTGTCTTCATTCTGCGTGTGTCTTTGTTTCTGGCATCGAAAAGTAATGCTCTTCTGTAATCTCTAATCTCTGGATCACGGGTTTCTCAGCTCGGACCAAGCTTCGCCACCGCCGAGTCTCGCACAAAGACCGCTTTCCACGCCCCAATCTTGCTTCAATTGAGACAGTCTGTGACAGGACTGTCCAGCTGAAGCCGACTTTCAACTCATCTTCGCGGTACATGTTCTCAACCTACCACATCACTTGCCTTGCCTGCTCGACTGGCTCGGCCTGGGAGTAGATCTTTGTCTGGTCTGTGAGCTCCCACTATGCGATCAACTCAGCTCTTGACGCAATTGACCCTTTGGGCAACAACTGCATGGGCGTTCTTCCCATACACGCCGTCATGGATGGAAGAGGAGCAAGAGGCGCGTAGCCTGCACCACAAAGAGAGGTTGGGATCACGCGATGGCAAGGGGGTACGAATGGAGTTGGTCCAGAGAAGCGGGCAGGTGAGTTATCTCGAAGCGTTTGGAGTAATATTACTCTTCCTAATACAGAGTTCAGATTCGAGGCTCGCACGCTGAGCTCGCCGAACGAGAAGCCCTTCGCCTAACAGGCAAATATACGCCCGACTCTGCCGAAAGTCGCGTTCTGCGGAAGCGCAACAACGAGTATGAGGTCATGGAGGCAGTGGACCCTGGGAAGCCAATGGCCGCCGGAATCTCACAGGACGGTACCGACTACTCTTACTTCATCAAGGTTCAGCTGGGATCTAAAGGCAAAGAGGTGTATATGCTGGTTGACAGCGCGTCTGGCACTAGCTGGGTCATGGGCCCGGACTGCAAGTCAATGGCCTGCAATCTGCACGACAGCTTTGGACCAGACGACTCGGACACTTTTGAGAGCAGCTCAGAGAACTTCGATATCTCGTACGGCACAGGCAAGGTTAAGGGCAAACTTGCAAAAGACACCATCAGTGTTGCTGGCGTGAGCTTCAAGTTCCAACTTGGCATTGCAGACGAGGCATCCGACGACTTTCAACATTACGCCTTTGACGGAATTCTCGGCTTGTCTTTGGGCAAGGGTAGGACAGAGAACTTCCTCGATGTCATGTCTGATGATGGAGACCTGAAGGACAACATCTTCAGTGTGGCGCTTAGTCGAGCATCTGACGGCACTAACAACGGCGAGATCGTGTTTGGTTACATCGATGACGAACGACACACTGGCAAGATCGTGTACTCTGATATCGTCAGCGGGAGTAACGTATGGGCCATCGAGCTCGACGAGATGGCGTACAATGGCAAAAAGGCTGGTATTGGAGGGACGAAGACGTACATCGACACGGGATCGACATTCATTTACGGCCCCCAAGAACTCGCAAAGAAGATCCACAGTGTCATCCCCGACGCAACGAGTTCAGATGGAGGCTTGTCGTACAAGGTACCGTGTGACAGCAACGAAGACCTCACATTCACTTTCTCTGGGGCCTCCTACAAGGTGTCTCCGAAGGACTGGATTTCTCCTCCCAATGGCAACGGAGAGTGTACGAGCAACATGTACGGACACGATGTCGCGGCCGGCGCGCTTCTCCTCGGAGCTACCTTTGTGAAAAATGTCTATGTGGTCTTTGATAAAGACAAGGAACGCATTGGTATGTCAACATCGCCCAGGATCGAGCTGATCTGAGCTAACAATCGTCAGGATTTGCACCCTTAGTGGAAGTTTCTGATTCTGTGGAATCGACAACCACGTCGTCTGCTCCAAGCAAGACCTCTCAAGGCGAGACCACAGCAACGCCGACTGACGGCTCACCCGAGGCGTCAACGGCTGCGGAGACGACCGATGCATCAACAAGCAAAGTCACAGCGCTTCCGGATACTGAGGCATCATCAGAGAAGCCATCATTAGGCTTGACAGGACCTGAGCGGCCGTCATCAACTACTACGCAGGAAGAACCGGAGCCGGAGGAGACCGACAACGCGGCAGTCAGCCGGTTCGTCGACGGCAAGATGTGCATGGGAGTCATTTTTGCAACAATTATGGCATTGATGGCATAATGTGGTTTCCGAGAGAACATTTGCAGACTATATATAAGGGCTTTCTCATGGCCATATCCTACAGATCTGCATGCTTACCATGGCGGCGCGATGGATGTTGCGCCGATGTTTAGTGTAGGACGAGATACCCATTGGGCTAAGAGACATCCCAGAGAATGAACGACGGCGAGCGACATGATCTTTGCGCATAGTATAGATATTGTAATGGAACACCGGGCGCCAGCTGGTGCAATCTGCTTCGATCCGTGGGCAATGCGGTAGTGCAAGGTAGAATAGCCGTCGACGATCCTGACATGGGTTTCAGTAGAGCTGTTCAAGTATATCTCGTCCATGTTAAATACAAATATCCCCCACGCTCCATGATATTAGCTGAGGCCCCTTATTAATTATTAATTGGGATTTGCGGCGATCTATTCTTTGTGATGACGCCGCACGAACACTCCACGTTAAGCCGACGCAGGCCCCTGAGCCAATGAGCGGAACCGATTCATTGGCACTGCAGGTCATCTGCTCCATCGAGTCGCTACTCCAAGTATCCTGAATCCCGTTCCTTAATTTGACAAACTTTCCCATCACCGTCGAATCTTTGTCGACTTGCTTTCACTCCCGAGCCCACTTCATTAATCATTTCGACGACTCATTTTGACTTTCCAACCATTCGTTAAACGGCTCTTCCGGCGAAAGCACGTGCGCAACATTCCGTGACCCGCGCCGACCTCTCCGACGTTTCCCTACATCAAAACCGATTTCGACCTCCACGGAGCTTCAAATCTCTGACGACACTTCACCCAAGGAGCGCTTTTAGACGAAAATGACCGGGCGAGCACCTGCGACTTCTATACAATGACCGACGCGGGAGACCTCGGCGGGGCGAAGCAGCATGGCGAAGACAGGGGCCTCCTGGCTGGCGACGATGGACGGACGGGGTATTTCGAGGAGGAAGATGATCTCGTGGTTCATCCGGGAGATGACGATGCCGATGGTCCGAAGACGCCGCGGACCCCTGGTAGGGTGCGCTTCGATCTCAGGCCAGAGGTCGTGGGCGGCGCGCCTGCGAATGGCTCAGCAGACCACGCATACCGCGACTCGTTAGACATTGAAGATGGTACTGCGAGGAACAGCTCATCGCACCATCGGACGCCGTTACTAACGGACATGGAGGCCCCGAGTGTTACGGTTGCGAACTCCTGGGGTGGGCCTGATGATGATGACGATGTCGACCATACAGATAGGCTGGAGGCAGAGATGCGACGGCCAAAATCCGGTCTTAAGAGTGCGTTTATGAACATGGCGAACTCGATTATCGGAGCGGGAATCATTGGACAGCCTTATGCTATTCGCCAGGCTGGACTGCTTGCTGGTGTGCTCCTACTTGTCGGCCTGACTATTCTCGTCGACTGGACAATCTGCCTCATCGTCATCAATAGCAAGCTCAGCGGGACGTCTTCGTTCCAAGGAACGGTTGAGCACTGCTTCGGAAAAGCAGGATTGATCGCCATTAGTCTTGCTCAATGGGTGTTTGCGTTCGGTGGAATGGTGGCATTCTGCGTCATTGTTGGAGATACGATCCCACATGTTCTGCTGGCGATTTGGCCAGGGATGAGCGATGTGCCAGTCATCGGCTTGTTGACGGATAGGAGGGTCGCAATTGTGGTGTTTGTGATGGCCGTAAGCTACCCGCTGACATTATACCGTGATATTGCAAAGGTAAGTCAAGGACGAGATTGACTTTGAAGTGCTAAACAGTGCTAATTCAGTACACAGCTAGCAAAAGCGAGTACTATGGCGTTGATAGGCATGCTGGTCATTGTCATCACAGTTCTCATCCAGGGCGCTATGGTTCCATCTTCTTCTCGCGGGAGCTTCCCAACACCTGAGCTGACCATCAACTCTGGCTTCTTTCAAGCCATTGGTGTCATATCATTCGGTACATCTCCCGTCATGCTCCATGACAAGTATATGTGCAGTGCTAACAACTCACAGCCTTCGTTTGCCACCACAACTCCCTCCTCATCTACGGTTCACTCCGCACCCCCACCATCGACAACTTCTCCCGCGTAACCCACTACTCCACAGGCATTTCCATGGCTGCATGCCTCACCATGGCCCTCGCGGGTTTCCTCACGTTCGGCGATAAGACGCTCGGCAATGTCCTCAACAACTTCCCTCCCGACAACACCATGGTCAACATCGCGCGCCTCTGCTTCGGCCTCAACATGCTCACCACTCTACCCCTCGAAGCATTCGTCTGTCGAGAAGTCATGTTCACATACTTCTGGCCAGATGACGACTTCAACCTGAAAAGACATGTGATTGTCAGCACGGCGCTTGTGGCATCTGCGTTGGGATTGAGCCTTTTGACATGTGATTTGGGCGCCGTGTTTGAGCTAGTTGGCGCCACCAGTGCCGTTGCTATGGCGTACATTCTGCCGCCTATGTGTTACATCAAGTTGACGACGAGGAGTTGGAGGACTTATCTGGCCTATGGGACTGTGGCGTTTGGGACGGCGGTAATGATTATTAGTGTGATCCAGGCGATTGACAAGATGATCAACGGTAAGCTTCCCTGTCTCCGGCCTAGAAGAAGAACGGCTTGACTGACAATATTTGACCACAGGCACGGACGAAGCAGCGAAGTGTATTTAGATGGAGAGCTGTGTTGTCTAGAGGCAGCAACCCGGCACATTGCCGTTTTGTATGAGCATTTTCGGTGTCATTATATGTATATTCCCACATTCCCACATGGACAGGCGATCCCTCTTTGTCCAGAGATGGAGTTTGGCATAGAAGAATACCTAGAGAAAAATCGAAAGCAAAACCATTGCAAGTCTTGTCTTTTGTTCATCCCAGGGCTAGCAGTCTCTTTGTGTATGGTTACATCCATTTTACTCCTTCCGCTACTTCACGGTCACAGTGGCCGTACGCCTTTGAAGCCTAACCTAGCCTACCTAATCGATACAAGTCCTGTCACAAGTGGGCTGTTATACGCTGAAGCTCCGTAGTAACGTTTGCAGTTGGCTCATGTCCGTGGTGTCGCACTTCACTACACCTAATCTCTCTGCACTCCCTGCGTTCCGTAGGCGCTGTACTATCAGGCGGGTGAAGAGCCAGTATTCGGGTGCATATCTCATGAACCCGACAGCTGGCTCGCCATGATCGATGGAGATGTGCATGCTGACGAGTTCTTCGTCTCTACTGGGTGAGGGCCATAGTTCTCTCCATCTGTCGAGTCCAGCTTCGATCCGGCCGACTTCCTCGCCGGATGCCACGGAAGTTTCGAGGTTGAAGCTCATGGAGTACAGACCTACAAGGCAGTGAGTTCAAAAGCCCATGTTAGAGGTAGAAGAAAAATGCATACCGGCGACTATCGTGAACATATTCAGAACGCTCATCCTTTCGAAAGCCTTGAATACTTCCGAAGAGCACTGCTGAGTGCAAATAGTTGCTAGAGTTGATGAGACAGTATTGATGCTGGTATCGCCGAGCCTATCTCTCCAAGTCTTCAGGTTCACGAAGCATTCCTCGGCAGAACGTGCTTGGAAACAGTTCTCGGGAGAAGCAAGGTCCATAACCAATTCAGCGAGGACTATGCGTGGAGGGTGTCGGTTGAACATTGCGTAGCCAGAATCCAATGCGAAGATGTAATGGAAGACCCTATAGAGGTATATGTAAGATATTTGGCCTGAGATAGCACATGAACTATGGACCTACCTGATCAAAGACTCTCTGAGAATGAACTCTTCCCAGTCGAATGCAGTGATGCTTGACGTGCTCACCGTGGTAAGACAAGCAGAAGAGAATCCTATGTCTCTGGCAAGCTATGAGAACGTGTATTACGTCAGTAACCAATAGTTTGGCATGGGATTGTTCTGGTGGGTGCTATCACTTACAGAGACGATAGCACTGTATCTAAGCCGTCTAATGCGGCGTTTGCTTTCCTTAGACCCTTCCCAAGTCTGATACAGAACCACACAATAGGCAGCCTGCAATATCTCCAAATGTCTTTTCCGAAACTGCTGAGACACAGGGTTGTCCCATCTGATGGTGGTATCCTGGTAGAATAGTTCGTCATCAAATACCAGCTGCTCAACTGGATTGAACCACAGGTGCGCCATGGCGCGCTCCCGTTCATCAGCTGAGAGTGAAGCCCCCAACAAAGCCATGGCCGCTATGAGGCTCAAGGAAGCATTGCTCAGATCAAAAGTAGCTTGGTGAATTGCCGGCCAATTAGGTTTCCAGAATGCCCAGAAAAGGTCATGGAACCTCTGAAGTTGGTTTGGATGAAAGAATTCGTGGCACAGGATTTCCAGAGAGTCTGACCACGCCATCGAGATTATGTCAGGGCGATGCTTTGTAAGGATGGTCTCACGCAAGAGGGCCACGATCTCATGGCTTCTCGACATCCCACGTGCCGACTCTTCCTCGAGACATGAAGCCACCAGCGAAGGAGGTCTGAATTCCCCCGACTGGCTAACAAGGCACTCTGGAGACAGCCACAAGCTCTCGCAAGGAGTCGTTTCCAGCTCCGAGGGAAGGCTAGGCATCGCCGCATTGTCCGACAGATCATTCATCGCCGTCCAGGTATGGGACGTGTTGATCGAAAACCCATCCCAGCAGTACTGCCATGAAGCTGAATAATTCTCTAAACCTTTCTTGGTGTTCTGAGACAGCCATATTTGCGCCGCCTTCCTTCTCTCTTGCAAGGTCCCGCATTCGAACGTATTAGCGATACCCACGTCGTTTGCTACTCGCTGGAGGAAGGTGAACTGTTTTAAGGAAGCAATATCTAGCCAAGTAGGCCGCAAATAGCGTTCCGATGGACGCAGCTGTTGCGTGAGTGCGCGATTCAGAGTCTCGCTGTTCACTCTCAAGGCGTCTTCCCTCATGTCCGCTAGGGGTGCTTCATCGTAGCTCGAGATGGCGATTGCTTCATTCGGGAGTCCGCGATCTATGCCATCGACAGAAAGCTCAGATATAGGATCTGGTGTAATCTCTGTACCAATAGACCGGGATTGGAGCCCCTTCTGGGCCTTCGCATTGTTCCCATGGTTCGTGCGGCTGTACGCACATGTCTGTTGATGTCGTGTACACGAACTGCACGGATAATTCCCGTTACACGCTCTCTTGAGCCGCGAACAGCGATCGCAAGCTTTGAGCTTTCTGCCTCTTGGTTTTAACTCGACTCGAGGCACATCCAACGCCTGGCTCTGCCGAAGTTTGCAGGTGGTCCAATGGCGCTTGAGCGCGTCGCTAGTTGGCCTTAGCTGAGAGTATAGCGAGGGTACGTTATAACTTACTGTCTGCTGAATGACCTGGCACAGAAGACGCAGGTGAATATTCCATCCATCTCACTGGCCAAAAAGTGGTATTCAGTTGATTTTCGGTACGCTGTTCAAAAACAAATGCGTCGGCAAGAAGCTGCAGGTCTGTCAGAAGACCCCAGGAAATGCGAAGTCAGCTAAGTCTGGGGCAAATGCGGGGAATAGTGTCCCTCCGGTACCAATTGCACGAGCCTTGCTTTCCCTGGATTAGTGAAATCAGGCCAAACGTCATTGGATGGTTGATCAACGCCTGGACTGGTGTCAAGGTGTGTCTCTCGTTGGAGCAACTATCTTTACCAGCAAGAAGGCATGCCATGTTGTGACGATAGAGTCACGATTCTGGACTCAGGTATTGTAGGCCATGATGGTGAACAGAACTCGCCATTCGGTAAAGTCTACTTATAATAATGAAGCACTCGTGTCTGACAATAAGAGAGCAACCCCTGCGTCCCCCATTCGCCTCCCACTCCGCTCTGCTTCCAGCCAGAGAAGTAGCCATAAGGATTTGGAATCTCAAAACTGTTGATCCAAACTGTTCCTGCTTCGAGATTTGATGCAATCTTCTCTGCAGTTGTAACATCCTTAGCCCACACGCAAGCGCCCAACCCGGACTCAGTCCCATTTGCCCGTTGTATGACCTCTTCTTCGCTCGTCCATTCGAGGAGAGGAATTATGGGACCGAACTGCTCATCTTGAACTATCCTCGCATCATCTGGGGGACGAACTACCACAGTAGGTCTGATAAAGAGGCCTTGCTCCTGATCGACCTCTCCACCGCAGGCAATATCGTGGCCTTGCGCTTTGCTATCCTTGATCAAGTCTCTGATCACACCATACTGCATCTCATTCTGTAATGGAGAGAACAGTGAAGGGTCGCGACCTGATACATCAATCTGCGTCTCCTTAACAGCAGCGAGGAAGGTGTCTGCGAATTCGCGGAAGATGTCTCGGTGAACGTAAATCCGCTTTGTCGCCACACACATCTGACCTCCGTGAAAGAATGCTCCTGTTGCGACCTGCTTTGCGACATGCTGAACGTCGACATCAGGACACACTATACTCGCATCATTGCCACCAAGCTCCAGTGTGACCTTCTTCATGGTCTTGATAGCATTCTCATGTACTTTTCTTCCTGTGGCTGTCGACCCTGTAAAGGTGATCTTGTCAATGCCAGAGTGAATTGTCATGAGTCTGCCGACTTCATTGTTGCCGTTGAGAGCCTGGAAGACACCTGGAGGGAGAACCGCCAGAGCCAATTCGGCAAACTTGAGAGTTGTATACGGAGTATAGGGCGACGGTTTGACGATGATGCAATTGCCCATTACCAGTGCGGCCGCAATCTTTGCTGCCGCAAGCACAAGTGGGAAGTTCCAAGGGCAAATAGCACCTACGATTCCTATGGGCGGATGTGTAGAGACGATTCGTACTTTCTCGTCTTCGTAGTCGACTTTGTTCGGTACGGATTGCGATGCTGGCGAGCAGTTAGCCATGGACACCTCCACAAGTATTGAAGGCTCTCTTGCCATTGAACTTGATGAACCGGATCGTATCGTCAATCTCAATATTCGTGAGTAGATCCTACGTCAACAACGTCAGCCTTTGACCACATGCGACACGTATTCAGAAGAAGCTCCTACAGATTTGCCAGTTTCCTTTGCCAGAATGCTATGAATCTCCGATCGATTGGTCGACAGAACCTCCGCAAGCGCAGCTACGTATGCCTGCCTTTTCTCTAACGGTAGACCCTTCCAGGATTTGAATGCCTCCTTAGCCGCCTTGACTGCATTGTCAAGATCGGTCTCGTTGGCGACGGGAACATCCCACAGCGCCTCCTTTGTACGGGGATCCAAGGTCCTGCTGCGCTCCTCTGCGCTTAGCTTCTCTGCACCGACGACATTGAAGAATTCCATGATAGGCTGGTCCGTCTACTTCAAGACCAAATGTTGACGCTTCAAGATGCTAGCTAAGCTCTCCTCCCTTCTTCCAAGTAGAAGGAACTGCAATACTTATTCTCTAGGTCTGCGACTAGTGATTCGCTCCTACGAGGCCTATACATGCCGTTCGATCGATCCGGGGGCGGAATAATCCCACAATGCCCCACCGTGCCGGGATGAGGCCAAACTTACACTTCGTCGCTCAGGTCCCCGGGAATTGAAGGCGGCAATCCGCTAGTCTTCTCGCTCTCTAGCAATATGAGGACAAATACCACTTAGGTACCTAGCCAGCTGAGCCGAGGCTACGCATCCTGCTTACCCCATGCTTAGTGGTTTTTAGCTTTCGCTTCCTCACGAATCCAGTGCGGAGAACTGGAGCAAGATCCCTTCCAGAACAGGTCACGTTCTCAATAGCTCCTGGTATCTGTATGGATGCTTGAAAATTGCCTAACAAATGGTTTGAACTATGTGATATGAATACTCAAAGCTTCCAAGTGTCTTTGTTATACTGCTTCGGCCAGACGCCAGATTTGCCAGGAGCAATGATGCCATTTGGATCCACCGCATTTTTTATGATCTCGTTGAACTTGAGGAAGCTGTTGTTGTTCCACGAGTACGTGCCCATGATCTGATCCATCACAGCCAGATGCGTGCGGTACTCTCCCCAACCACGAGCAGCGCAGTCATCGATAAGTGTCTTGATCAGCCAGTGGGCCCGCTTCTTTTGTTCTTCATCCTTCTTGTTGAAGACGATACAAACAATGTGATCTAATAAAAGTCATGTTACGAAGAAGTTCCATGTTGACAGTGTGCTCCAGGGGTAAACTTACGCATTTCTCGAAGTCCGACCGTGAAAGTTCCTATGAAGTCAAGTCCTGCCTCTTTGCAACGCTGCTTTGTAATGGCGTACTGCTCCATCGCGTCTTCTCCCACGACCCTCGCGATGGGAGAGAAGAATAGGTGCGCCCCATTCGGAAGCCAGCTCACCCATTTCAGTTCATCGAACGTCGGAATACCCTGCATTGTCTTATGCCTCATGTGCAAGACCGAGTCTGCTGGTACATCTTCAGGGAAGTAGAACTTAGCGCCCGGAATAGTAGAGAATGCATTCTTGATGACGTCCCACATCGCGTTTCGAATGGGTTCAGGACCCTGCATCGTGGTTAGTAGACACCTGATAGAGACACTCTCGTGACTTACATAGAGCGCCCCGTAAAAGTTCCATCGTCCGAGGTTTAGCTTCTTAGCTATTTCATCCAGCTCGGCATCTGACAGAGGCTCCGACTTGGAGGAATAGTCTGTTTTAGGTCCCATTACGGCAGCGTCCAGCAGAATGTGGCGAATAGTTGGTACATTTTGCAGAACCATGCCCAGGCGAAGAGGACGGATGATTTCAACAGCTTGCTTGAGGTCTTCGTCCTTGGGAAGTGTGATGAGATACGATTGATAGCCGCCCGGGTTTGGGAATAACCACATTCCCATCTTGGTCACGATACCGAGATTGGATTGGCTGAAGAGGCCATCGACGTAAGGACCGAATCCGTATGGGAAGAGCTGAGCAGACTTGTTCCACGGCTGATCCTCTGGAGCTAGGCCTTCGGTGTCAGGACGTTTTGGGTCAGGAAGTGCTCCCATTCCAGTTCGCATCAGCTCGCCGTTCGGAAGGACGACTTCCATGCCGCAATGCATCATCCAGTGATCTGCCACTCACATTAGTACAGCGTTTGGAGACTTCAATTTCTTTGCGAAACGCACCTCCATATGGAGTGTAGCCTACTCCACGGTCCAATGTGTTGCCCAGGATCGAACCACCACCGAGATCTGGGACGTCAACCCACAGCTTGTCTCTGAGATTGTTCTTAACAAGGTATTCATGCATGTCGAGGAATGTGACGCCTGCGTTCTCGTAGTCAGTCCAGTGCATTGGGGAATTCCAGGGGCGGTGAACGGTGTGCATACCTGGTTCAACCAAGCAATATGCACCATCGACATTGACCTCTAGGATCTTGCTCATATTCTTGCCCATGTTCAGAACCACGCTTCCTCGCACACGGGGACCTGCACCTCCATAACCCGAGTTCCTGCCAATCGAGATGGGCCAAAGCGGAAGCGAAATCTTGTTCGATGCCCGGACTATAGCTCTGTTTGGTAATGTCAGCGCACCGTGCAAATGATGTTTCCTATTCAAGACACTAACTGTACGTCGGACACATTTCGTGGAGCGACAACGGCGGAAGCCAAAAAATGATCTTGGTCAAGGATGTGGTGAGGATCATGAGTGTAAGTCGGATCCTCATAAGACTTGTCGTCGATCTGGGAGCTGGAGGTGATGACATCCACATTCTCGGATCCAACGAGAGCAATGATCTCGTTCATGAAAACATTGAAAGATTCGAGACTGACTTCGGGCGGAAGGACCAGAGGTCCTTGTGCGCTCCCATTGTAAGAGCCATGGGCTGGTTTCGGTACTACACGATCGTTTGAGGACATGGCGACGATGAATGAGGTTTGAAAAGCAACACAATTTCAGGGATCGAAGAAATTGGAAGAACTAAAACAGAAGAAGTTCCATTCACTTTCACTTCAGACCTTTTTTACAGAGCATTCATCCATCTCTTATTGAAGACACCTGCTGCTAAAATCACGGACTTTGAATGTACACATCAAACCCAGGCTGGGGAAGTGTGGAGAAATCCCGATGAGATGGATACAGAATAGAGTTCTGTGGTAATTGTCCATCCCGGGAATCTCGCACCCCCTCCTCTCCACACATCACCGGACCACCAGTGCCGAAGTGCGGTGCCGTGAGGCAAACGCGTACGATCTGGTTTCAAATGAGGGGGGAGGGCGGTGGCTGTGGTGCGAGAGGCAATTCGTTTTTGAAGCGAGTGAATGTCGAGATCTGTGTTGGTAAGAGTGAAAAGCTGTAGCTACGACAAAACACTGCGAAAGTAGAGACTATGGACGCGAACCATCAACCGCTCGGCCAGCAAAAGGTCGCGCTCCTGGTAAATGTATAACACCTCTCATCCGAACACAGTCTCACAGGAAAAAGTGCTTAACAACATACGTAGCAAGGCCCCGACTTCTCCTTCGAAATACAGTCTCAAGATGTCCCGTCGCTCGGCTCTCAAGAGGTCCTCGTCGAACTCGAGGCCACTGGCCTATGCGGTACCGACTTAGGTCTGGCACGAGGCTACCTTGGGAAATGCGAGAACATCCTAGGGCATGAGGGCATTGGCCGCGTCGCCGCTGTAGGAAAGGAATGTACCAGGGCTGTTGTTGGTCAGCGTGTCGCTGTTGGCTGGCTGCGTGATGCTTGCGGCACATGTCGTGTTTGTCTCCAAGGTGACGAGACACGATGTCAAACGCAAGTCTTCAGTGGCAGAGATGTGCCAGGGACGCTTGCGCGCTTCACTGTCGTGCCTGATCGATTCCTACTTCCAGTGCCGGATGATCTACCTGCTGAGGTATTGGCGCCCATCATCTGTGCCGGTGTCACTGCATACAAAGCCTTGAAAGTCTCGGAGGCAGCCGCGGGATCCTGGGTGGCTATATCGGGAGCGGCAGGAGGCGTAGGCGCTTTGGCTATCCAGTATGCGCGTGCAATGGGCTACAGACCGATTGCCATCGACGGAGGGCAGCGGCAGAGGGAGCTGTGTCTGGAGCTTGGAGCGGAAAAGTTCATTGACTTCACCGAAGAAAAGGATGTTGCGTCCGCTGTCAGTCGAGAAACCAACGGAATACTCTGCTCTGCATTTCTCGAGTGCTCAGGAGCTGTTGGTGCATACGAGTCTGCACTGTCATGCCTGGATTACTTCGGTGTTTTGGTATGCGTGGGCATTCCACCACCAACGGCAAAGGTGTCATTCCATCCTCTTCAGCTAATCGACCGCGGGATCAAGGTCAAGGGTTCTATCGTTGGTAGCCGTCTGGACACGAGCGAAGCGATAGAATTTGTCCGACGTGGTCTTGTCACTCCAAGAAGTACAGTGGTCAAGCTGGAGCAGCTGAACCAATATGTTGATCAGCTTGACAAGGTGGCCGGGAAGCTGGTGATATCTGTGGTAGATAGCTAGACAGCTCCGACGATGACGTATGACATAGACACATTTGACCCTCACTTTGCCCCATTTGTCAAGTCTGATTGAGGAAAACGATGTCAAAGGTAGTCATGGTGTTTGGGAGCTGCTGGTCCATTATGACCTCGAGTCCTGCATAGTTTCATGTTCGTCCTGCGCTATTCTAGGTAATTCATGATAGACACAGAGCGTCTTCTGGGCACCATTGCATTCTGTGAAGAAGCGCTATCGGTGGCCAATCGACCGGAGCCAGACTGATTGGTATGTTCCAGTCATGATACCATTCGGCTCGCTGTCCGTATCACTTGGCCCCACCCTGTCCGACACGATGGCATCGCTCGTCTTATCAGGTGGCGTCCCGAATTCGGCAAGTGTATACGGATAACGCCTCGAATCCCCCCACCTGGAATTGGCCGCGTGCCCCAGACCATGCTGAAGCCGTGTTGGGTGCCTGAAGCATGAGGTATCATTCCTGATGACATAGGGTTGAGTATTGGAGTTGCTGCCTCAATATTGGAATCTGACGGTAGGCCTATAGAGGCCGTGTCACGAGAGTCCTGTAGCAACAAGTCATCAACTTGCCCGTGTAAGTGAAGAAGCCCCTTGATTGGCCGGTCAGCACTGGCCAAGGCATTACAGGGAATGATAGCCGCTACAAGGAATGCACTACAGCAGGCACAGGGGGCTGAATGTAGCGGACATGGACGCCTACTACCGCTGGGGCTAGGCGCTGAAGCCGTTTTCGAGCACTGAAAGGTCCCCCCATATGCTTTTAATCAGGTGTATGCACTTATCCTTGGCGCGCGCGGGGGTATTTGTAGTGCCTGTCCATGGTTCAAGATCAGGTCTACGCTTTCAGAGTCACGCTTCGGCCAGTCATTTCTATATAGAGCCAGGCCACCAATTCCTGCTTTCAATACTTGTCATTCACATTACCCACCCTGTCTCGCCATTCACATCTCTACCATGGGCGTCTACGTCACCAATCTCACAGAGGATGATATCCCTGCTGCAGTGAAAGTAGTCCAGTAAGTTGGCTCTGGATCCGAAAGGCTAGGCTTCGTCGCCGTGGGGATGATAGCATCTGCAGGTGCCTGAACTGATCTGAGCCGTTCAATAGAGAAGCGTTCGCCAATGATCCATACAATGAGTGGGTTTTCGATCACTCAAAGGTGAGACGCGACCACGACATGCTTGACGTTGTCGTTCTTCCCTCAGGACACGGCTGATCGTGACTTGTCTCGCAGTTCAATGCCAAGCGCAACGCTACCTCACTGACTATTCGCATGCGATGGGGCATGCGGAATGGGATCTTTCATGCGGCGAAGGACTCGGAAACTCAAGAAGTGCTTGGAGTTGCGATGTGGCTGCGACCACAGCCGACGAATTCACCACAGACTTGGAAGGATTGGTACGAGGGCTGGAATCTCTACTTCAACCAGGTCTTCATGAATCTTTGGTACGGCCGAGGCGGACTGATCGTTAAGGTAAGCTTGAGACACCTGCTGAGTGCCTGAAAGCGACTAACATTTGGGATCTTCAAGAGGTATTACATCTGGAAAGCTGCACAAGCTGAGATCCAGTCACAAATCTGGGACGACCCAAGAGGGTACTACTTCCTCAACATCATGGTCGTTCACCCCAAAGCGCAAGGCAGGGGAGTTGGCGCCAAGATGATGAAAGAGGTGACGCAAGAGGCCGATGCGCAGGGCATGAAGTGCTACCTCGAGTCCAGTCGCGCAGTGCCAAACATTGCTATATATGAGCGGTTGGGCTTCCGGTTTGTCAAGGATATGACGTGCGATGATGATGGGGATAGCATCAAACTTTTCACGATGATTCGAGAACCGAATACTGGGCCGCCGGACAAGGCGACTGGAAAGTAGAAACACAATGATACCTCTGACTGATAGTGATATACCCACATTGAAGTTACTGTTCGCGATTCTTGAGGCCTGCGAATTTCGTGATGTCTGTGAAGCTTCGGGCCTGTCGAGCTCCGAGCTCCCAGTGGCTAACGTAACCATATCGTGGTGGAATGGTCATGATCTCTATGTTTTCACCGCGTCCACATGTGCTAAAACCTTACTAAAGCCATATTTTATGTAAGCAATTGCATCGTTCGTGCTTTTCTCCTCTCGACTCAAGTCACAGGTGGATCAGGGTGCACGGCGTTACGTGGTAGATACGCATTGAAACGGTCATAGACAACCCGAATACTTACCCACACCAGGGAGGCTCATCAGACACAGAATATGCATTAATGAGGTAGCCGATTTTCGGACCCAGATTCCACCTTATCATACTAGCTTACCGTCGCGGGAACCTGTCCAAACCACGAGACCATGGTGATCGATTCTAGACCATGTGGTGGCACGACGCCCCCGCTACGTGAACTCTTTCCCCATACAGCAAGTATACACGCGGAATTACGCTAAGGTCCCAGCTGCAAGCAACCCCATGGTGATACTTGTAAATGTTGTCGGTCTTCTAAAGGCCGGAATCTATGGCGTCGATAACTCAATTGGGTTTCTGAACAGTAACCTCTGAAGACGAGATAGACTGATATGGACTCCCAGCAGAGGTGGAGCGTCGACGCTCGTCTGTCGCCTGAGCAGCGAGAGAAGCTCCGCCAATATGAGAGTAGTAAGTAATCGCTATCTGGAACCCATTCACATGTTTTATTGCCATGTTCTTGAATAAGGCTAACCAGTTTCACAATCAGACCCTGTTATCTCAAGATTTCTGAAAAGTATTGGTCAGGCTGTATCACAGGATCCTGGCTTGCCCCGAGAAGGGCCAACAGTGTCGGCTTGGCAGGTTCCTGAACATCCCACGGTAGCAGCAGTACAATCACCACAGCTTCCAAGTCTCACGGACTTTGCAGTCATCGGGTCAGGAATCACAGGCTGCAGCGTGACAAAGACACTGCTCGAGCATCAGCTCGCTGCCGGCTGCCATGTCACTGTCTTCGAGGCCAGGACGCTCGTGAGTGGCGCTACAGGCCGTAATGGAGGACATCTTGTTACAGCATCTGGCCATACATATGGTCCTCTGGCAGCAGAGCACGGTGTTGAGGCAGCGAAGCAAATCACTCGATTCAGCATCATGAACATAGATCATGTGATGAAGATGGTGAGACAAATGGATAAGGAGCTTCAGGATGAGTGCCAGATCCGCGATGTCCGCAAGGTCATGGCAGTCAGAGACGAGGAGACGTGGGCAGCAGCAAAGCAGTCGGTCCTGGACTTCCAAAAAGCTGTTCCAGAGTACAGCAATTACCATCGCATCGTCTCACGGAGTGATGTCCCAGGTGTGAGTACGACCACTGAACATATCCACTGATCTTACTGGAAAGTGGGCTCATGCTGACTTTGCGTTGCAGAGATGGAACATCAAGGATGCTGCTGGTGCCGTAGAGCACGATGCTGGAGCAATCTGGCCCTATCGTCTACTTACCGGTATCTTTGAGCGACTATTACGGAAGTATCCAGACAGGCTTGCCATTGAGGCAAACACACCAGTTTCCCAGATTCTTCACACACCCAGCGACAACAAGGAGTACCCTTACCTCTTGAAGACGCCGCGAGGAGATGTCCGGGCTAAGCAAGTCATCCACTGCACCAACGCACATGTTGCGCATCTCATCCCTCAACTCGCTGGTCGCATCTATCCCTTCCGTGGCACTATGACGGAACAAAAACCGGGACCTGAACTGCCCAACGTTGGCGGAGAACGATCATGGAGTTTATCACACAGACCGCAACTGGACGCAAGAACCGGGTTGTGGGAGACGGGACTCTTCTACCTCCAGCAAAACGCACTTACGGGGAGAGTCTGGATCGGCAATGAGACAGCCTTGATGAAAGATATCCTGACCTCAGACGACACATATGTTCCTGAGGAGGCAAAACAGGCCCTGGAGCAGATGCTGCCAAACTTCTTCCTCAATGGTTGGGGCTCCGCAAAGACTTCAGAGATCGAAGCAATCTGGTCCGGCATTCAAGGTCACACCTCTGACGGCTTACCTATTGTCGGCAAGGTTCCACCTTCTGTGATCGGTAATAAAGAAGATGATGGGCAGTGGGTTGCAGCAGGCTTCAATGGATACGGTATGGACAAGTGCTGGCTCACCGGCGAGGCACTTGTCAACATGATCTTTGGTCAGGATGTTAGTGGATGGTTCCCGGAAGCTTTCTTGGTAACGGAGGAGCGGTTGAAAGCTAAGTTGTCTGTCGGAACCACGCTGCTCAAGTTTGCTGCCATGGCAGAGGCGGACTACGAAAAAACGTCCAAACTTTAGCACTTCGTAGACATGTATAAAGTCCGATGAAGACAACAATAGACGTCCATTCATTAATTTCTCATACAATAAACTGGATGTACTTTTGCTAACCCATCATTGTTCCCAGCTTGTGCTCCAATGCGATGTCCAGCCAATAGACGTCTTGTTCACCCGAATCCAAGGCCGCCCAAACCCGGTAGACGAGCTCCATGATGACTTTGCTCTTACTTAGAGGAATAGTGTGTTTGTACCCTGCTAATCTCGACCTCAGGAACTTCCGGGCCTGAGCCACATCAAATGCCGTACCCAACCCTTGCGGCGCCTCGCCGATCGGAACAAGCTCTTGACCATATGGGTCATTGATGCGAAGCTCGCTTGATACAGCTACAGCAATGAATGGCTGAGCACTGAGGGTACTAGACTCGAACGGAATTCGTTCCAGGATACCAAGGATGTACAATGCCAATTGTGTCAGCCACGCTTGCCTCTCTGCAGATGTCGGCATCTTCACAGCGGGCATCGGCCGAAGTAATATCTCCTTGCTCCAAGGAGCGTAGCGCTCATTGAGCAAATCGGGGAAGACGCGGTAGAGCTGGATCAACCCTGTACACCGATAAGCCTCATCGATCAAAGCGAGGTGCTTCAGAGGCGTGTTTCCATCCTCGACTTCAACAAATTGTGCGAGGTTTGGCGATTGATACGTCAGCAATAGTCGCTCCAGTTGCCGCGCTCGCTGTAGCGCCGTTTTGAAGATCTCCAAGTCTTTTTCTGCCATGAACTTTGTTCCTGACATGTGTTTGCGATGTTGAAATATGAGTTTGCCCGTTTCGATGAGGATCTTGATCACATCGCCTGATATCCCAGAGTACGGATGCGGGTTGACGACTCTGACTGGACTTGATGTCTCGACTGAAGGTGAAGGTTTGTAACCATCCAGCTGTTCGCTGTCTGTCAAATACACGAGAAGCATGGCCCAGTAGTCCATGGTGCCAGTGAAGAAGGAAACTCCACCATCGTCATCGTCAGCGTCTGGTATGCTTTGAAGAAGAGTGTGACAGCCCCTGAAATAGGATGTTGCAAGGTCGCTGGGGTCCAGCCAGCTTGAAGTATGCCCAAGTAGCATGTATGCTAGTAAGTCTGCTTGTTTCTGCGCAGCCGGTGAGGTGCCCTTGCGCACGATTTCATGAGCTTCTTTATGCTCACTTCTAGCCACAGGCAACAACCGTGGAAAGTACTCGGATAAGCAAGCTGCGGCCATGCTCTGTATCGTGTGGTGCAAGACTCCAGACGATTGCCACTTGGTTTCAATGATGTTGCGCATAGTATTGGACTTGCCATCCCAGGTGCAGTACAGAGAGATGATGTTTCGGAAGAAGTACTCAGTCAATGCAGTTGGCAGATGGCATAGCTGAGGTGCAGGAGAGGCCACCACATTCTGCCGTGGCTGTACTAAATCTTGGATGACCATATCATCTTGACTCCAAGCAGATGTTGCAGCGTCAGAGGCTTCTGAGGCGCCAATCTGAGGATATCGCAGCTCGCTGGCCATTCCGAACGGATGGAATGCCAGTGACGGCCTGTCCTTCTCCAAAGTCTCGATAGACCAGGCAAGAGAGCCATCCCAAAGGGAAAGCTCACTCTCATCGACAGGACTGCCAAAGGCTTGTGATAATGAGGGATTCCATGCAGGCGGATCTCCCTGCGCAGTATCGAGGATGACAGACTGCCCATCAGCCAGGATAGAGGAAGGCGACGGCACGGCAGCGGGTACTTCATTGTGCGGTGCGATGTTGCCTTGGCGAAATTGATGTTTCTGAGACCATCGCACATTCAGGGCATAACCTGGGCAGGTTATGCCTCGGTCCTCACAACGGAGACAGCCGGGCTTCCGTTCATCACATTTTGTCTGTTGTGGAAGTCAGTGAAAACGCACACAGTACTTAGAGGGAAATCGAGAGACCGACCCTGCTTGCTTTGCACCTAAGACAACCATTCCGCGACTTGCAATGGAGTCTTCTGGGCGCTGGTGGCATGCCGATGACTTGTAGGCGCTTGAAGGCGGCCGATTGTGCCGTGAAGCGTGTAAGACGAAGTGAATATCACCAATAAACAACAGCGATCACTGCCAAGCTGAAAAGGCTGACATTTGTCGGCTCATGAAGACTGTGTATTGTGTATACTGACCACATGCTAGTCGCTCCTCACTGGCTGCGCAACTCAACAGCCCGCTCACAACCATCGCCACGGCCTTGCCGTTATGCAGCTATTGAAGCGAATTCACTGTCGGGGTCCGCTATCGGGTGGAGCAGCAAAGTTGCCTTCGTGGGTGTTAGCCATGGTTCGTTGTGGCTCTATAGCGCCGAGTTCCTTATCTCCAGCTCCATTGTCAGCCTCCCCTCGTGGCGGGCGCTGGGTCACACGCAGATACGGTAGCATTTCCGCTAGTCTTGGCGTATGCTTGAAGCTCTTGTTGCTACTGTTTCTCTCTGGATGTCCAAGAGGAACTCTGCCAACAAAGAAGAGTCTATTCTTCCTATACAACCCTTCTATCCCGTGATGCATTCCCCCAGAGTCCCTGAACCACCAATGCGGGGGATCCGGGGCAGCCATGCCATACCCCACGATTCCCGACCGAACCCTTCTTGTCTCTCTTAGCAATTGCATACCCCTTCTGGGCCATTCATTGGTGTGGCAACTTAGCCTTGTCCCGAGCTGATGGGCGGTGGCCTTATCGTCCGTTCCAACTTGCCTAACTCGACCTAGACCGTGCTTAGTGCGTCGTGGGGATATGTCTTCCAATCCTGGACATCATGTAGATTCCAATAAAGCTTCATCTTGGCCTGGACCCTGTTGCTACTTATATGAACCGGTCATGTCTTGCCCGCTACCGGTTACTCGGACTTGGACTATTACGAGATACCACATCTCAGCATCATGGAACTCAACCCTTCGACAAACTCCAAGCATTCCTTCTCTGACACAATGAAGACGCCTATCGACTCCGAGAAGGGCGTTGCCAATGCCACCGACAGTGGCAGCGGCTCTCTTCATGTCGGCCAGACTGATCGTCAGATCAAGAAGCCATTCACTACTCTCTCAGCCCTGGGCATCGGCTATGGCACCACCAACACTGCCATCGGTATTCTGCTAGTCCTCTTCAGCACTCTGCCCATGGGCGGCTCTCCTCTTCTCTTCTGGGGCTTTTTCGTCATGGCAGGTGTCGGTCTCGCCACTGCCACTACTCTCTCCGAGATGGCCTCTGCGATCCCCCATTCTGGTGGCCAATACATCTGGACGTACACGCTAGCACCGCCCGAGCACAAGCGATTCCTCTCCTATCTTACAGCTATGGTGAGCTGGCTCGGAGCAGTGGCAACCGGTGCTTCGGCCTGTTTGTCGGTTCCTACTGGAGTCTGCGCCATCATCACTTTCCTCGATCCCAGCTTCGAGTACAAGAGATGGATGGGCTTCGTCGGCTTTCAACTCCTGAACATCATCACTCTGTTCTGCGCTTGCTTCGAGGATATTCTGCCGAAGGTGTCTCCCGTCCTTCTCGTCTTCAGCTGCATGACCATCTTCGTTATCTTTGTTACCCTCTTCTCCATGTCCGACAACCACGCAACAGCCAAAGAGTTCTTCACGGGCACCATCAATGTCTCCGGATGGCAAGATGGTATCGCTTTCATCATCGGTATGAACGGCCTCAACTGGAGTTTCTCATGCCTCGATGTCGCGACCCATCTTGCAGAGGAGATGCCGTCACCTGCGACCGATGTTCCGAAAGCCCTCATGTGGACTATCATCGTTGGCTTTGGCTCCGGACTTCTCATCGTCCTTGCAATTCTTGTCAACGTGCCGATCACTGATCCCGCTGGTGATTACTCAACTCTGGGACTTTTCTACCAGATCACATCCAGCAAAGCCGCCGCTGTTGGCCTCTGGATCCCAGTCCTGGTCACCACGGCTGGCGCTGTCTGGTCTATCCAAACTTGGCAATCCAGACTGGCCTGGACCATTAGCCGAGACGGCGGATTCCCTCTGCACAGGCACCTCCGAAAGATTGCCCCAGCGCCTTTCAATACTCCTGTCTGGTCCCTTATCTGGTCTGCCTGCGGCACCGCGGTCATGGGTTGTCTTTACCTGGGCTCTGAGCTTGCCTTCAACTCCCTGATCTCTACCGGCTTGCTGCTTCAGTACATCAGCTATAGCATCCCTCTTGTTCTGATGCTGATGCAAGGGCGCTCCAAGTTTGCACATGGTCCGTTCTGGTTCCCGAAACTGGGTCTTCTCGCAAACGTGATCATGCTTTCCTGGACCGTGGTAGCACTTGTGTTCTACTGCTTCCCATTCTATCTGCCTGTATTTCAGGAAACGATGAACTATGCGTCTGCTGTTCTCGCTGGTCTCGCCGTCCTGATAACTGTGATTTGGTTCGGATGGGCCAAGAAATCCTACAACGTTACCGCTATCCGGGGCTTGGAGATGGTTCATCAGTGAATGTAAAGCCTTCTACTGTACTTATACTACCAAACAAATACCATTGCTGTTCCGATTACGTTCTTGTTTGCAGAGACTCTGTTCGTAGTCCATGTCATTCCTACGAATGCGAAGCTTGGCCGGTGAAATCACACCCGGAGCATATGATAGGGTCACCTTGAGCTCAATAACACAATAGTCTGATTCTCCGACGAGTCCTGCCATGTGGCTAAGGCGATGTCGCTTCCCATGCCGGTCCCACACATATCATCGTGGACCCGAGCTGTCGCATCAGGAACCGGGTCTCATTTACCGAAAGAGGCAAGTCTATACGAGCATATCTGCCATGCCCCATGAGACTCCAGTTTGGAATGGAGAACAGATGACCAATCGGACTCTTTGTCCTTGGTTAAGAATGCACTGGTATAGGTTCGGATCGCAAAAGCGTGGCAATGTCACGATATCAACGCCATTGACTTAATATTTAGATCCAAGCACATACAGGTTCCTGGAGCAATATTGACCGTCCAGCTGAAGTTGCATTTTAGGGCGCCACAAAGAAAGAAACAATGTCGTCATCTCTAAGTCAGAAGCTCACAGCTCCCAACGGAATCAGTTGGGAGCAGCCGACTGGCCTGTTCATCAATAACGAGTTCGTTGCTGCGTCAGGTGGTGAGACCATTACCACCATTGACCCCGCGTGAGGTGACCCCCTCCACATGGTTTTAACTATGGAACTAACTATGGGCATAGTACAGAGGAAGAGATTATCGCAGTTCAAAGCGCGTCTGCTGAGGATGTGGACAAGGCAGTTCGTGCAGCTCGCGAGGCATTTCGCTCGCCAGAGTGGTCGGGGATGGGAGCAACGGATCGTGGCAGACTTCTCCTGAAGCTTGCCGACTTGATTGAGGAGAACAAGGAGATCCTTGCAGCCGCGGACGCATGGGATAACGGTAAGTTCCTGAACATCAATACCAATAATGGCATCGCTGACTATGTTAGGCAAGCCGTACAGCGAGGCATTGGCGGGCGATGTGGTTGAGTCGTACTCTGTCATCCGCTACTACGCCGGGTGGGCGGACAAGATACAGGGCAGTACCATCCCGGTCCCTGGAAAATTCGCCTACACGCTTCGACAGCCGCTCGGTGTTGTCGGTCAAATCATCCCATGGAACTACCCCTTGGCCAATGGATCGTGGAAGCTTGGTCCAGCTCTCGCATGCGGAAACACCGTGGTCCTCAAAGCTTCAGAAGTCACACCTCTGAGCATCTTGATACTGGGAAAACTGATCGTTCAGGCTGGTTTCCCACAGGGCGTGGTGAACATCATCAATGGCTACGGTCGTACCGCCGGCGCCGCTCTTGCGTCTCACCCGCTGGTCGACAAGCTCTCTTTCACAGGGTCGACAGCCACGGGCATTCAGGTTATGACACTGGCGGCGCAAACACTCAAGAACATTACGGTTGAGACTGGAGGCAAATCACCTTTGATCGTGTTTAACGATTGCGATCTTGATCAGACTATTAAGTGGTCCCACCTTGGTATCATGTCGAATCAAGGACAAATTTGCACCGCAACATCACGGATTCTCGTGCAGAAAGATATCGCTGAGAACTTCGTCTCGGAGTTCATCAAGAGGATTGAGGAAACCAGCTACATCGGCAACCAGTGGGATCCCAAGAGTTATCACGGACCTCAAGTTTCGAAACAGCAGTTCGATCGCGTGTTGTCGTATATTGAGACAGGCAAGAGTGAGGCAACACTCGCATATGGCGGTCATGCTGTCAAGGTCGGCGACGGCAAGGGATATTTTGTATCTCCTACCGTCTTCAAAGATGTCAAAGACGATGCCAAGATCTGGAAAGAAGAAATCTTCGGTCCTGTCGTCTCCATCAAGACCTTCGAGACTGAAGCTGAGGCAATTAAGCTTGCAAACGACACCACTTACGGCCTGGCTTCGGCTGTCTTCACGAGCGACATCCGCAAAAGTCACCGCATGGCTGAGAAGCTACAATCTGGCATGGTTTGGATCAATAGTAGCCAAGACTCAGACTTCCGCGTTCCCTTTGGTGGTATCAAACAGAGCGGAATTGGGAGGGAGTTGGGAGCGGCGGCTTTGGATGCTTACTGCCAAGTCAAGTCGGTGCATGTGAACATGGAAAATGACCTCTAGAGCAGGACAATAGATATGACGGAATAGAACTTATCGTTATCAATCCGACAGAGGATTTGCAGAGTATCTCTCAGCAACAGTTCCCAGGTGTGGTCTAAGGTTTGGAACGAAAGCTCCTACCGGAAAGTGTTTAATCCTGTAGAATACGGAATACGGTAGTGTCCGCAAAGGCGCGCCAAGGTATACTATTTAGAGAACACCGCCCACACAATTAGTGAGTTAGATCAACACTCTTCACCACATCTAGTGTACCACTCTATATACTCTCACACTCCAACAGAGCAAAAGTCTTTGTGAGAACCTGCCCTGCTTGGCACTGCGACTATAGTACGAAGTCAAGTCTACACTACATCATGAAGACAACGAAAACTGTCGGCATTATTGGCGGTAGCACACACATTGCTACAGTTGAGTATTACAACCTCATCAATCAGCATGTCCGAGACGAGCTTGGAGGCCTACACACATGCGAAATCATAATCAACTCCATGGACCTTGCGAAAAGTGATCACTACGTCCATAATGAGCTCTGGGATGAGGGCGCCGAATATCTCCATGCCAAGGCATTGGGTCTTGCTCGTGCGGGGGCAGACTTCATCATCTGTGTCTCGAACACGTGGCACCGGGTCTCCGATCGGTTCATGGAGGGCACTGGAATACCTCTTCTCCATATTGCTGGACCTACTGCGGGAGCTATCAAGGCTCAGTGTTTGCAGAAGGTTGCACTCTTGGGCACAAAAGCAACCATGTCGTCCCCATATCTCCCAGACATATTCAGCGATCAGTATGGAATACAGACGATCGTGCCAGGGGAAGCAGAGCAGGACCTGATTGACAACGTCATCTTCCAAGAACTGTCCTTCTCGAACTTCAAACATGAGTCCAGACAGGCTTACTTGGAGATTATCGATCGCCTGGTTACTGCTGGGGCCCAGGGTGTCATTCTTGGGTGCACTGAGATTGGGCTGCTCGTGTCGCAGTCGGATCGTCCAGATGTCCCAATGTTCGACACACTCCGATTACATGCAAAGGCTGCGGCTGTGGCAGCTCTGGACGGTATAGGAGCAACCAGATAGAATATTTCTGTCAAAGTCTTTGAAGGCTTCGAAGTCTGATGGCGTTCTACTAGCAAGCAAAGAGATGCGGTGCCTTTGAGGAGGACTCATTCAAGACGACCGCCCTTGAGGAGAAGGGGCAAGTCAGCTGCCGCAATGCCCACTCTCACTTTCGTGAATGACACTTTCGGTTCTTCAAAGGCAAGCAACATCTGGCAGTATCATCTTCTTCCACTGATTCACCCGAGCCCCAATATTCTTCGCACCTTCATCTCCTCCACCCAAGGCCCTCCCCATGCACCCAGTCATTTCCACCACGTTCACAGCACCCCCCAAGAATCAGGACGTCTACCCCTTTGCACCGATCTTCTCCAAAAAAAAAAAAACCTTCACTGGCGAGTGGCACAAAGTGAACGCCATCATCTCCTACGATATTGGCGGTCTAGTGTTCGCATCGCTGTTGGCGGAGAAAGTGAACCTCTCTCTAAAGCTCATTCGAAAGGTGGCAAACTTCCACCACCTACGGTCTCCGTGCTCAAGTCGTCTTCAGATGTATCCTCGGGTTCTCCTGATTCTTCAGAGTCCGAAAGCCAAGCAAGGATCGAGATAGGCTACAACACCATCCGTCCAGGCTCGACTGTGGTCGTTGTGCTTGATGTCCTCGCCACGGGCAACACACTCTGCGATGTCCTACGACTGCTGAACAAGGCGAGAATTCCCTGAATGAATATCAGCGTGTTGGTAGTGGCTGAGTTCCCTTATAACGCTGGTCAACGTCTTCTGCAGCATGGTGGGTTCGGCGATGTGAAGGTACAGAGTCTATTGGTCTTTGCATATGCTTAGATGATGTATATGAAGCGGTACTGGTCTGGATACAAGACGAAATGCCAGCTGATCTGATAACCAGCATCAGTGTCTACCATGAATGCCAAAGCTGACGTGTGAAATCAGCATTTTACAGCCCGTTAGGCCTCGCTCACTGCTTGAATAAAGTGATAAACACCGAGTGACAATCACAAATGCAAGATGATGTAGCCCAGCCTGGCCACTCAGCCCAGCATCCCAATACCACCCTCTTATCCTCCATCCCACCTCACCCGTAACCTAACCGCCCAAGCCCAGCCTGCAACCTCAATCCACCCCGTGATCACTGCCTCCCCACTCTCCACGCCTCCTCCTACCATCTCCAATCCCTCAGCGGGCTTACCAGGCGCCTCGTGCGCCCATCCTCATCATGTGGGTAATCCAGGGTCCCCCAAGTGTATAAACCCTCCCGCCAACCTCCGCCCCTCTTTCCCCTCCCCGCATCCAACCATCTTCCTCGCAAAACAAAGCAAACCAACATACCCGCAACTTCAAACCACTGCCTCTCAGCATCTTCGAACGGAAAACAGAGCTTCAAAGACGAAATCATGGGTCACTCTTCTTGCCCCAAGTGCAGCGCCACCATCGCTGGCGGCTCCAAGACCTGCGGTTCCTGCGGTGCTGTACGTGCCCCTCTCCCAAAACGGCGATCTCAGTCGTCCTTCGGATGCCGACTCACGCTTTCGTCTCCCCTCGATGATTCATCTCCGCTTTCTTGACTGTCACAGAAGTGCTAATAACGAGTGTGGCTCGATAGACTTGCCCCAACTAAACTCAAGCGCCACCCGGCAGCGTTACGATGTTGATGAAGAGATGAAGAGACGACGAAGAGATGAGGCATGAATATGGGCTCGGTCACGAGGAGATGTTACGACGGCGAGGCCGAAGACGGGATGTATCAATGTGCAGCATGGAAGCCTGGTGGGATTATCGAGGTTTCGTAGTATGAGATAAGAGGCATGTTTGCCAGCAAAGTCGTGGCACACCACATCGTCCAAACCCCGTGCGCTAAACCGTGACTCTGGCCTATCAGAGCTGTGGTCAGGAACATCACGATCAAGCCCAGGGTCCAAAAAGAGTGCGGGAGAAGTGACTTCTGATATATATCGATACCTCAGGACCTCAAGCCCCAGCACTTCCCACACACCACAAGATACAAAAGCAACACTCAGATCCTACCTACCGCTCTCTCTCTCTCTCTCTCTCTCTCTCTCTCTCTCTCTCTCTCTCTCTCTCTCTCTCTCTTCTTGATCAGGGCTGCCAGCACTTCTCCACCGCTTCTCCTCTCTTAGCATCCAACTGACGCTCAACAACAGGAACAGACTTCAAGGAAACAGGACAAGAGAAAGAGAAAGAACATCTGGGTGATAAAAGAGTAAGCGATGAACGGGAAACGAGCTACATTTAAAGAAAGAAAAACACAAGGAAAAGAATCGAACCCAAGCCGCCGCCACCCGTTCCTACTCTTGCTCTTTCCTTTCAACCCTTCCTAAGTATCGTCTTCGCTCAACAGAACGCAAGCCCAAGATCAAAATCCGTCGTTTCTCTTCTTTCCCCCCTCTCTCCCCCTTCTCGCTGGTCTCCTTAACGCGAGACGCAGAAGTACAGTAGACATAATGGAGCAGTAAGACATCGCAGACCGTGAAGCCCATTTCTGGACCGGGCTTCGCTCCTCCAGTCCCGTGCAAGGGAACGAATGGGCTACAAGCCGGGGTGACAGCACGAGGGGGGTTTGTTGACTACCACCTGACGGACTGATTGTTTGCCAAGGACCATGATTTCTTGAAAAGTGCGGCTGCGAGCCAAAGCGCAAGATACAAAAAGCGAGGGCGATAAATAAACTCCAATTGCCGTGAACCTATGCAGACGAGACACCCTGCGCCAGCGGGATGGCCATCACCGACCCCCCATGTCATCCGCACCACGTTGCATTTGAGGAGCTCGAAGATCGACCGGAGAGACGTAATTATTACAGCAGAAGATCAAGCCGGTTGTTGGTTCGCTTCGGACGGGAGGGCGGGTGGCAATGTCGAGTACAGTCCGCTTACAGGACCATGCACTTCTTCTTCTTGCCACCTGAGCGACCGCTGCGCGACAAGAGAGCAGCGCGAGTGGCGTGCTCGAAGACCTCGCGAACACCCTCGTTGGTCTTGGCAGAGCACTCGAGGTACTTGTAGGCCTGGATCTTCTTGCGGATCTCCTCACCCTGTCATTGTATTAGTATTTTATCAAAAGAAGCGCCTCTCAAGTCCAAGACCGCAGCCAGGCAGCTGGCGCAAAGCCCCGTGAAGCACAGTTCGCGGACAGAGACGGGGGCAAGAAACTCACCTCCTCAGGAGAGACGGGCTTCTGGCTAGTCTTCCGCAGCTCCTCGATGGTCTTCTGGTCGTATCGGAGATCCTTCTTGCATCCGACGAGGATGATAGGCAGGCCCTGGCAGAAGTGAAGAACCTCGGAGATCCACTGATTGAAGAAGCACGTGTCAGCAGCGAATCAGGGGGACGCATGCATATGAGGGGGGGATAGCCGGGCGTCAAGTGCAGTGAGGAACATACCTTCTCCTGGACGTTGTCGAGGGAATCGGGAGAGTCGACAGCGAAGCAGATCAGAATGACATGCGAGTCGGGGTAAGAGAGAGGTCGAAGACGGTCGTAATCCTCCTGACCAGCAGTATCCCAAAGGGCCAGCTCGACGTGCTTGCCATCAACCTCGACATCGGCGACGTAGTTCTCGAAGACGGTGGGGACGTAGACCTAGTTGAGATGTGTCAGTGTACTGCGTCCCTCCTTTCTGTGCGATCGATGTTTGGGGTTGGAATGGGGAATTGGTCGTCGGTGTGTGATGAGGCGGTCGGCGTTGAGGATCGTGCGTTGTAGGTGTGCGATAAAGGCGTGGGTGCAAGGAAGCGTTTCGGCTGGGACGAAGGATCCAGGAGATGACGAGGAGTTCATCTTACCTCAGGGAAAGTGCCCTTGGAGAAGACACTGTTCGAAGATGACGAATCAGCAAAGGGTTCCGTGATAGCAGAAGCAGCGACACCACGAAGAGTGGGTGGCACAGCAATTGAAGCTCGAGACACCCAGGCGCCAGTCGCAAGCCCGGAGTGCTTTCGGAGACGACTGGATAGAGGTCCAGGGCGGAGGAAAACTCACATCAACAAACAGGTCTTGCCACAGGCACCATCGCCAACGATGACGAGCTTGCGGCGGATCTCAGCCATGGTGATGGAGCTGTGGTGTGGGAGGCGTGTGAAGCGAAAGAAGGGTGAGAAAGAGAAAAGGCGTCGAGCAAAAGTTCGAGGCCTGGAAAGAGAGTTGTGCTTTGGCTAGGCCGTGAAAGATAAGACGATTCGACTGACGAAGGTGGCAGATGGAGTCGGCCGGTCGAGATGTTGTTGATGCACGGGGGCGGGAAGATGATGGATGAGAATGAAATGGATGGATGGGGGGAAGAGAGTCAGTCGACTGGACAGGGGACGGGGATTGGGATGGGATGGGCTGGGCTGGGCTTAAGGATGGAGCAGATTCCGGCGCACAGAGAGGCAGACTTGCGCCTAACGGAGTGGCTACAGCGCATAGCTGGAGGGTGGGAGGCCCTGTAAAGATTACGAAACTTTGGTGAGTAGTGCTGTTCACCCCAGCTGAGCTCCCTGGCTGGTGCTCGAATTCCAGGTCATGTCATCACTGACGGTGCAGCTGAGCCTCCCTGGTGGGTGTTCACTGAGAGAGGTGCACCGCCAGGCTCTGTCTCAGTGGGGGGGGAGGCCGCGTGGGCCGCTGAGCTAACTCCGATGACAGGGGGTGGATGAGATGATGGCACATGTACCGATTGGCAGGGGATGCCAGCAGAATGCGACCTTGATTAAACGCTGTCAGTGATCATTTTTTAGTTAGCAGCTCCATCTTGACTGCGCCGGCGTGTGTCAGTATCTGCCAGTGCTGTGTTCTGCGCAGCCTCAGGATAACATTGTGCTTTTTGAGGCAAGGCACCTCCGCGTAGACTCTGGCCCTGTTGTGGCACAGCCTCCCCTTTCTATGAGGAACTCGCCCAAGAGGCAGCCAGTCCCCATCCTCAACCCTTTCATCCATCCAACACTCCCCAAATCCGATCCGCTTCGTGGCTGGTAGTGGTGGTGGTGGCAACATCCGTGCTGGTGTGTACTCAAAGTCGTTGGTGGAGCGACAGCGCTAGACCAGGCACGATGACGCCGCGCCCTTGGCTGGAGAAGCAGTAGAGGCCACGCGTGACGACCCTCAGCCGAGACTGTCGAGTTGACGAACACCTCCGAGTCTTTTCTCGTTTAAGGGCCAAGTGCCAAGCTGATAAATGCGACTCCTTGTGTCAATGCTGCTTTACTTGTCGTTATGCACCCAATAGCTCCCAATCATGAGTCGTTCTCGGTATCGGTCTCGGAACACCCGCAAGACAGCTTCTGTTTGATGAGCATACAAGCACCTTTGCTTGATTTTCTTATGTACAGATGGTTGCTTCCCTGCTACGTAGCTATTTATCCCATTCTTCCCTTCTTGATGGTGAATTGGGATTCAGCATTTCGGTTGACCCTGGTACCTGAATATTGGCTTCGAAAAACGTCACTAAAGATAGTTGCATATTGCGAACTATACCACAACAAAGCCTATGCCTTTGGTGTCAGTGTCCAGACCCTCAAGCTCCATAGGAACTACAACATTATCTTTACATGACAATGAACCCGATTTTACCCCCATCACTTCCTGACGCTTCGCTGCTTGAATTCAGGGGTATCATCACCATTCCCACTCCAGGGTAATGGATTCGCAAATCAGGCACGTGCTCATCCAGGGGCCGGACTTGACCCGCGAACAACGCTAAACCATCTTGGGACAATCCAACAATTTTGCTGCTCTCGCGACAGCCATGCAATCCATCAGTCCATCCCTAAATCTCAAGCCCATGTCAACGTGACGGACCGCGCCTTCGAAAAGGTCTCAATCCAAACTGAGGTGCTCACGGGCCGATAGAGAATCCTCGCCTCTTCCACCCCCACACATCAATCATGCAGAAGCTCGCGAAGCGGGCGGCTCAGGCCCAGCGCCAGGCCGTCCGCCGCGCTGCCCGCATCGCAGAAGAAACCCGCAAGACCGAGCAGAAACGGGCACGCCGCTACCTCAAGGAGGCGAACTCAGAGATTCGCACCAATCTTCACGATGCTCGCCGTGCTCGTAAAGAGGACTGGGAGCTTGGTCCGCTTGCGCCGAAGAGGGACCTAGGATTCAATGGTTACGGTGAAATCACAACTGGAAGACGGGATTGGTCACAGGGTGGTCAATTCAAGATCAACAAGGAGCTTGCAGCGAAGAGATGTGCTTGGGCTGGTGGTGTGAAGCAATTCTGTTTGGCACCAGGAGACCGTGTCGTGATCATGGATGGCCAGGACAAGGGCAAGATCGACCACATCAAGTCGGTTCAACCTGAGGACGGCTTTGTTCTGCTCGAGAAGCTCAATAGGGTGAGTCAAGCAACGCCAATGCGACCATGGACTTCACATACTAACATACGCACAGGCTATCGACTCTCCTCCATTCCCCAACATGCCGCTCATGTCGAATCCTTACCCCATCGCCGCCGACGCCGTCCGCCTCGTCTATCCAATTAAGAACCCTGAGACAGGCGTGACTCGAGACGTGATCGTCAACGAACTCAAGCCCGCCGCCCCGAACATGGCATCCCGTCACATGACACTCGAGCGCTGGGAACATGGCAACAAGTGGGACCGCGTTGCCCTCGGTGTAAACGTTGTCATCCCCTGGCCCGAAGTGCAAGCCCCCGAGTACAAGACGTACGACATCGATACAGCTCGCGACCTCGTCGAAGACCGCACCTTCTACTACAACCTCACGACTCCTCCTATCCCCAACGGCGTGATCGACGAGCTCCGTGGCCCCTACTCACGCTTCAGAACCCGGCACGAGTCTTGGTACATCGAGAAGAAGGAGGCCGAGGAGGCTGTGAAGAAGGGTTTGCACAGGATGCACGAGTCGATGCGCACGCCACTCGAAGAGCTCCACGAGAAGAGGAAGGCAGAGAGGCTGGCTGCCGGAGAGCCAGGGCTGTCAGAGAGCATGTTGGAGAAGATCGGACAGATAATGGCAAGGAACAAGGCAGAGGCGCTGGAGAGGGCGGGCATGGAGCAGGCAGAGTCAACAACGCAGCCGCCGTCGAGTGCTGCTTGAGCTGGAGACGACCGGGAGGAGGAGACGACTGTACAAATATGCATGTATACTGTATACCACCCATCGCATGTGAGAATAGAAATAGGGTTTCTGCATTCATACTGAACATTGGAGCTGACCCCATCTGGCATCGTGACAGGGACTGTTAGAGCCGCCTGGTCGCCGTCACTCGTCGTTGTGTGCATCAAGAAGAATATCCTGATTATTTAATAGGCCCGTGAAGCGGCTCTATGTATCCGCCTCATCCTAATCCTGCTGGGAGCGCCTTTTGCCACATAATCTGCATGGTCTAAACAGGACTGCAGTTATATTCCTGGTGCGATCTCGACTTGTCGCAGCCAGGTCTGGCTCATGCTCTGACGGTTCTTGTTCAGGCGGCATGAGATATTCACAAGGGGTCTCATACGAACTGCATAGCATAGCTAATAGGCGTTCCGTTCTCGAGGCGCGGCGTTGCTCGCATGCTCTGCATTCGCCCGCGCAGCCATATCCTGACGAAAATTGCCCGTATTTCGCAAGATCGCCCTGAAGTTCTTATGGGTGATGTAAGGCCAGTCCAGCAGCTGCGCTGTCGTTAGGATATTCCTGATATCTCGTCCGGTCAAATTCTTCTGCACGAGGTCACTTGCTTCCATCTTGACGAACTCTAGGATATCTTGCTTATCTTCCTCTCGGCAATTGTCTTCGTTGAGCTGTTTAGCGAACGTTTCGAAGATCTGGTTTATGCAGTTTTCATCGAGGTCTCGGAATTTGACGGTGTAGTGGATGCGGGATTCCATTGCGTTGTCCATAGTCATTATGCGATTCGTGGTCATGATGAGCACTCCTTTGAAGTACTCAAGTTCGCGAAGTAGGACTAAACCAACGGTCACTTAGGATGGGTCTGGATGAAGAGGTGTTGACATACCTGACACCAGGGCATTCTGAGCAAGGTCACGGGCCTTTCGAGATTGGAGAAAGACGTCTGCCTCGTCCCTAAGATCTCGTGTTAGCTAAGGAAACGATGCTGTATATAGGACACACTCTTGTCACCAGATGTCGGAGATGAATGTTCACTTACAAGAGCAGCAGAGCTCCCCATCTGTGAGCACATTCAAAGTATTTCCGAAAGACTTGACTCACTTGACTCGGTGCGGAGTAGTGAAAGTCCGTCGCATCGATCCTTATCAGCCGACGCTTTGTTGTTTGCGCGAGCCCCTCAGCTGTCATCGTCTTGCCAAGTCCAGGGAGTCCTGTAGGATCCCATTAGAATTGAACTGCTGCTAAATTCGATCGATTTCAAGGCTCGTTCTACTTACCATGCAACAGAATAACCAGGCCCTCACCTTTGTCTTTGACGGGATCGCGTATGCGAAGCCGAAGGGCCTCAGACTCACTTATCTTGAAGTGCTTCGTTACCATCTTCTCGATGTTTCTCTTGTGCTCCTTTTCCAGTGCGAGCTCCATCCAAGCTGTCGAGGACTGACGATCTGTGTCATCGTTTCTGTCCACACTCGTGTGTTCGACCAGCATCTGACCCCAGCACTTCCGGTCGACAACAAAACCCAAAAGGCGAGGGGGCAGTTGAGAGTACAAAAGATTGCTCAGGTGGAGATCGACAACTTCACTTGATGCTGTGCCTTTACCTTTCGCAAATTGCTTATCCCATGCTGTTCTAAACCCATCCATAGTACAAAGCTTGCATTGACAGGGTTTCCTCGTCCTCGGCACCATTGTTCCCACGTGCAAAGAAGACTCTCCAACCACCGGGGCGTAGGCGGCATATTGGATCGGATCAATGATCACAGGCGCAGGTTTCTCACTTTTGACCTCTTCAATACCGACCCTGATCATCACAGATCGCCAATCAAGTAGGTGCCTTACATTAACCTCCTGCTCCGGCCGAGTTACTGCAAAGTTGTTACACTTCCACAAAGTTGGAGATGCTCCCTGCGGCCCTTCGTCCCGTTTGCAAAAAGTTTCAAATAGTTTGCCTCGTTTGATCAGCTGCTTACGAAGCCATTCTGGGCCCTCCTCACCGTACTTGTAGAAGTGCAACGGGTAGCACTCCAGTTCCGTCACCTTCTTCTTGCCTTCGAACTTTTGCACTATGAATTCGTGAGCAGACCGAATGAGGGCTCGACCGTCCCAGTCGTACGCCCAACAGGAGAGTTTGAAACCCTTGCCATCACTGCTAGGGCCATGCTGATCGACAGTGAATATCTGATAGGTATTCTGAAATAGCATGGTTATAACCTCACTTCCTGGGGGGAAGAGAGTCCACATGCTATCGAAGTCGACCTGGCCTTCTCGTAGGGCAGAGGAGTGCGCTTGCAGGATTGCTTGCTCATAACTCGCTATGTTCTTGAGGTAGCAACGTAGCTCGGCGCTGGATTCGCTGTCGGGGTTGTTCTTTGTAGCATTCCACAGACGATCCCATGAGTGTAGAACGAGGGCGTTATTGGTCTGCACAGTGATAGGAAGTGGTCCGTCAAAGAGTGCTGAGTTATCGTGTTCCAACAAGGTCAACATCGTGTCCTTAATTATGCTCCTTAGTGCTTCCGAAGTGATCGTCACAGTCGTCTTTTCTCGTTCATTCTGCTCGTTGTAATGCGATGTGAACTCCATTGCATGACTTATCTCCTTCTTGGCTTCCCATGCATCCAAGACCAGCGGGGGGTCATCTGCGGTCTTCTTGGTCGCTCCAGATCCGACAACTGACTTCGTATATTGAACTTTGACATCGCCACATAGGTCCATAGCTTGGCTGCGGATCATCTCTGCAGATTCATCCTCAATATCCAGCTCGGTTACTCCAGAATCAAGGCTTGTGCCGGGTGGCTTGTCAATCCCGAGATCTTCGGAATCGGATACTGTTGGTATGCAGACTTCATCATGCTGGACTTGCTTCGATCCTAGCGCGACAAACCGTTTGATCTATGCAAAGTAGTGTTAGCAAGTCGCTAAGCTTACTATAAGAATGGCCTTACACTTGGCATATATTTGTGATCCGTCATATGGACCGTATCAGTTGCTGTTGGCGCTGCCTCAAGTATCGAGTTCACCATGTTGTTGTTGCTTCTGCTGGTGAGGTTGAGGTGGGAGTGCGATATACTCGAGGAGGAGGGATAGAGCTCCCCGGTTGCGGACTGATAGGTCCTTAAAAGCATTTGGCTAGCTCTGAAGGCTTCTAACCGAACTGCAGTGTGATGCCACCAGCAAAAAGTGCGGCTGCTTTGACGGAGGCTGTGTTGACAGGCGCTGCAACGGCAGCCGACCTGTAGCCGTACTCTTGCAGCCCAAGGCGCACATCACCCTGCTCTCGAATCTTGGTGTCGTATCATAGCCAATCATTGCATTTCGGAATATGCTGTTGCTGATTAGGCGCCCAACCCCTCCGCGTCGTGCATATGGACGCCTTGCGTGCGACCAACAGCAGGATGTGCTCCTCGCTTCTATCCCGGTCCCTAGATCGCCTGTGATTTCTCTAGCTCGACGTTGTATCGAGGCGACAAGAGGGACCTAACCTTTCAGTACGGGATCGCGAAAAAGTCAGTCCCCAGTTCCTTCGTAAAAGTCATCTATTCCATGTTGATTCAGCAAACCAACAAGACGTTGATCAAGCGATTCGCCTCGACTTGCTGTCGAAAGCCTGGACCCCGCCACGACACTGCGAGGCTACGCCACAAGCCACGTCTCTATGCGTCGCTTGATTGCTGCATAAAATCAGAGCAACCCTGGATATCCTTCACGTGCGCGGACAGGGTGGACGTTGTCCCGATTGTGTGAACTCCAGATACACCAGTGGATTGTGGCATTGCATCCTAGCCTTTGAGCTGCTAGGTCCCTCTCATATCAGAAACAATGCAAGTATGATTGTAGACCCAATTCACTCCGAGCTTCAGGCTGAAGCCAGGAAGCTATCGGTATCGTTTCAGTCCAGACCAGCAATAGCAAAGCAGGTGGCCACTGTGACAGATGAAGGATCACTGGCGAGGTTTGGTACTATTCTCGAAGACGAAATGTCTAAGCGAAATAACAGGCGAAGAACCCGTATCCTAGAAGTCTGTTCAACCGCTTCGAGTATATTGCGCACTTACTCCGGGATCGCAGAGATTGCCAAGGCTGCTGACCAGACTGCCGGAGGGCTCACATACGGATCAGTGTCGTTCTTACTCACTGTGAGTATTTTGCCTCATTTTATTTTAATGGTATGAAGTGTTCGCTGGCTGAAGCTCATGAAGCTAGCTAGTGAGAAGCAAAGCCTTGAGCGCCTAATCCTCGACAGTCTTGAAGAGGTCTGCCGCCTAATGAAGCACATGGCGTGTGTGCAACTATTCTTGCCCGAGAAGGCACTATCTGAGCAGCTGCATTATTACGGCTTAAATATGCACTGCAAGATGCTCCATGTTCTCGGAATTGTTGTGGACTATGCATCCATGCCTTGGTACAGTACGCATCTCGAATCTCTATCCGTGACAGGTCGGCTGATGACAATAATGCAGGCAGACTCAAATGGGTAATCACGAAGCCCGAAAGGAAAGATATTAGTGCTGGTATGAAGGCTTTGGAGGCTGCGATGACGAGCTTTCGAGACCTCGTCCTGGCCGATGCCTCAAAGAGGATCCAGGGCCTTGAAAGGCAGTTAACAGGTAAGCCTGAACAGGCCAACCCAGCGCAAAGAGGAGTATTCCGCCCGAGATCTGGTGCAAGGGCTAATATGAAACTCACCTAGATCAAGCATATCAGAACCGCAAGAACCGCCTTTTGAACGTCCAACGGGCCCTGAAGTACCCAGGCGCTACGGATCCCGTCGAGTCACTCGAAGGGATCAGAAGACAAGATAATGATCGAAGATTCATTGACGGCGATAGTTGCGACGATGATTTGACCAAGGAAGTGTGCCAATTCTACGAAAGAAGATATCAGCATCTCACGCAGATGGAAGATTTTCGATCTTGGTCTCATTCGAGGAGAGGTTGCTTCCTTCTCCTAGAGGCAACAAATCTGCATCAAGCAGCGCTAGACCCTCATTCACCGCTTTGGCTGTCCCCAGCACTGGCTCAGTACACTGCCCAGGAACGAGAACTTGGCTCCCGAGTCATCTACTACAGGGCTACGCAGAGTCGACTACCATCCAGCCACATCCCTGGCATCATTATTACCTCTATCCTTTCATGGGATGACAGCTTTTTTGACCGCTATCATGACTCGGTCGACTTTGCCCTGTTAGCAGCGGCAAATAATCCGAAGGCTGTCATGGCTCGGGCCACCGTCCTGCTTTGCAAGTGGGTCGAGGAACATCCAGACGATCGTATTGTCATGATATTTGATCGAATGGAGCTATGCCTAGGCCCAGGACCTGACGTTGGCACTCAGGTAGCAGGTCTAATGTCTGTCATAGATGAGTTTGCAGAGCTCATCGTGAGTCAGGAACGTCTGAGAGTGTGCATGACAGTCAACAAATCCAGCTGGCCTAGTCGAATGTCTGAGAGATTCAGATATTTCCAGTCCAGCAAAACAAGAGGCTGTTTTCTCAACCCGGGCCAGCTGTATGAGATAGAGGAACCGTGTTGGTAGCCAACAACAATTATCAGATCAATGTTCCTGTGCTTATATCTGGATGTGCCTATGGATGGGACGCTGTCGAGCCCATGTTGGCCCATGGCTCAGAAACTCAGGCTCTCCCGACTGAAAGAATGTTCCCAACCCTCCCCCCAAACTGTATCCTCACGAAGTCTATGATGCGCGTCAAATCTGTCGCTGGACTCAAATTGAAAACTTGAGGAACAGAGTCCAGGCAACGACAATGAGACAAGAAAGCAGAGTGAGACCGGAAATCGTGAAGATCCTGTGAGGTTTGCGGCCAATAGGCTCATCGAGCCTGCCCTCCCGCTCGAGAACAAGGCGCTTCCTTTCACTAAGAGTAAGAATACCCGACAGGAATCTGTCCAAAGGTCAGTATAGGAGCATTGTAAAACAGATCTTGAGTATAGTTTGACATACCTTCTGTCAAGGACACCATAGAAGAGACCTAGACAAAACTCTAGGGCCTTGACAGCAACGAAGAAGTACACAACACGCTCGTACGTCTTTTCAGGAGTGATGTCCTGAAGTCGTCCAGCAATCATGTCTACGACGACGCTGCCGCTGTTGTTGAAAGCCTTCCAGATGCCAAACACAAGACCAAGTTGCAATTGCTGCGGGACCATCAAGGGGATCGACGCAAGGAAGGGTAGGGCGTTCATTGTGGACGCGAATGAGGCGATCACCATTGATCCCAGGGCGTTGGTCTGCGTGAAGCCGATCAGGCAGTATACCAGGATCCAAAGAACAGAGGTGACACTGACAAACACCATCCTGAAGCCGAAGAAGTCAAAGAAGGCGCCAACAATAGGAGCGCAAATAACGGGAATGACCTGCTGCACAGCGGAAGTATAGCCGGCCAGCTCCTCTGTAGAGCCTCGAGTCTCGACAATGATGTCGGCGCTGAGTCCATTGAAGCCACCGACTGTGCCAGCCTGCAAGATCTGCGTGCACACTACCAGCCAGAAGAAACGCGGGACGCGCACGAGAACTCTCCAGTCAGGAAGAACACTGGTTCGACGTGTGAACGTGGTGGTCACAGTGATGGTCTCGCCGTTCCTTGCTTGTCCGGCAGCAGCCGTGGCCGCAGCGCGGTCTTGCTTCTTGGCCTCTCTAGCGACGCCATGGCCGGTAGGGATCTGAGCCCACTCAGGCCGTGTGCGTGCCCACCAGACGTAGCCGATGTTCTGCAGAAGGTTGAAAAAGCAGACGATGGCTGGGATCCAGAGTGCCCAGCCCCAGAAGGAGCTTGCATCTCTCATGGGGACAGCCGTGGCCTTCGCCATGAGGACAATGAGCTTGCCTGATGTTCTGTTAGCTCATCTATTCGTGACACACTTAGTTCCGACGAGGTGAATGCAGACATACCAATTGACAAGTCGAGACCGTATACGAAGCCAAGTCCACGGTGCTGGAACCAGTGCGCCAGGATCTAAGGAGGATGCGTGTTAGCTTCCATGTCGCCTTGTGTTATGCTCAGAGTGATTTACTTTGGATGTACACGTCTCGATAACCGTGCTGCCGAATCCCATAACGATTCGTCCGCCGACGACCAGACCGAAGGAGTTCTGGTTAGAGCCGGCCGCTGAAATGACAGCTCCGAAGAAGATCGCGACGGAACACGCAAGGGAGCCCCTGATTGCAAAGTGCCATTAGTTTCTGTAATCAGATGCATATGTTCGGATGACTGTCTTGTCTCGTGTCGTATCGGAGCATTGTTGGGAACTAGTCACTTACCACTCTACGCCATAGTAGTCAAGGGCATAACCGCCGATGATGGGCAAGACCGAGTTGACGAGAGATGTGGCAGAGGAGATGGCACCGTACTAGATCTTGTCAGCTCGGGTTCCCGATAGTGAAGTATTGTTCCTGGATACGTACTTGAGCGTTGTTGATTCCCAGCTCTCGAATCAAGGTCGCCTTGAGAGGTCCAAGGGTATTCTCGGAGAATGATGATCCCCAAGAGAGGGCAAGACCGAGAACAAGAGCTGTGATCTTCCACCAAAGCGGGAAGTCCTTGATGCCAATCGACTCATCGTCTGTAGGAGATCCGCTGACGGTCGCCAGCTGCTTCTCGTCGGCCTCTGGGGTTGGCGGAGAGACATCGCTCAGCCCCGCAACCGTTGAGGGCTCAGCAACGCCTATTTCTTTCTTGGAGGCCATGACAACGACTCAAGACACGATACCACGGGAATTTCCCTTGTAAGGCCTGATCTTCACGCAAAGAATTGGAAGAGGTGGTGTGACAGGAAGAAGGAAAGGAAAAGAAGAGCGAAGCGAGGAGGACTGCTTCCCATCTTATCTGATCGATCAGATACGCGCTGAGGGCCGGTGGGCGGCATAGTTCGGTGCGCAAGGGTCCTACCAATCCATGATTTCTAGCAGATGCAAACTTTAGAATGGGTCCCTGGAGAACAAGAACGAGACTATTTTAGCACGGCCCAAGGTGGCGTTTGGAGGGTGGACATGGCATGGCATCCATGTTCATGTAAGTGGGGGCTCAACACTTCAGGGCGGCCACGCTTCGGAACCACAACGCCATACCAGTCATGGACACGAGGGTCATCTTGCCGGGTGCTTTGTGACGTATCAAGCTAAAGTCAGATGCCGCCGTGAGGCCCATGTCATTATACTTTCCTAGCTACTCCCAAAACTCTCACAGTGAAGATCTATGCTACGTCTACCCCGCCAAGTATCGACCGAGTCTCTCACCGCATCCATAAGCGACTTCGGACCACACGCTGCGACCAGCACTCTATCTGTGTGTCTAGCTTCGTCCAAAATCTGGCCGATATCGTTCTCAGGCCTCATCTTCATGTAATGAAATCGTGCCACGCCATCAATGCCTTCGCCGTTGTCTGTAGTCACACCATCTAGACACATTTCCATGTCTAGTAGCTCCGAAATAGTCTCGTAGCTCATGGAGTCTTTCTTCGACAACAGTGCGGTCTCCATTGAGTTTGAGACTCTGCTAGCTTCAAGCGCAGTACGAACCACTTCGTCGGGACTTGAAGCAGCCGCCTCATTCGTGATATAGATGATCAACTTGACCCTTGTCTTTGCGAAACGGCAGAGATGTTGGTAAAACCAGCTCAGATGAACTTCGCTCGTGTCAGCTTGATCCACATTCCAGGTCAGAAGGTGTCATACCTGTGTCTCTCACGGTCCAAATAAAGTAGACGTTGTCTAAACTCGCACCTGAATTTTGGCTCAAGACCCGATTCAGGAGACCAACTGTGTAGGCGGCACCGCTCCCACCAGCCATGAGTACAACTCTGTCATAGTCCTTCATTTCTGGCACAGAGCCATACGGGCCATCTACCGAAGCCAGGAATCGTTCTCCAGGTCTCTGACAGGCTAGCCGCAACGTCTCCTTGGTGAAGCCTTCCCTTGGTCTGACCACAAGTTCGAGCCCTGACGGTCCGTTGCTGACAATAGTGAACGGGTGGTTCTGAGAGACATGAATGCATGGGATCCAGAGGAAGCAATGTGATCCCGGCAGGGCATTCTTGCGGTGCGGTTTTCTCAACAATATGCGTATTGCGTTTCCAGGAAGAGGGTAGAGTGTGGCATTGTTGTTAATGCCATTCCGTGACATTCTCGCAGCTCGGATAATACGATCCAAAAGCCAGATGGAGCCGCCAAAGGCCATGACTAGTGGTATTTTCTTCAGCCAATTCGGTCTGTGTAAATAGGCCAGAACGAGAGCTGAGACACAGCCTCCGACGTGGCTGACATAGAACAACTCGTAGTTGCGGTGTCTCCAGATCCCCATGCACAAGACGAGCATGGCAATGCAGGCGCCAATGCCTGCGAGGTTGGCTGGTATGATCAACCTCGACCAGTAGCCGATCCGCCCACGGTACCAAGTATAGAGGGCGGCATGGAGCAGAACGAGGGCTACCGTGGTGTAGCCGACCACTCGATGAAGAATGTTAAGCTCTAGATGCGACACCCGAGCAACCTGGCCTAATGGAGTGTTTTTGAGCCCGAACAGTATGCACAAAACCATGTTTATGGCCGTCAGCCTAGGGAAACCAAGTCAGAGATCACACGAGAGCTCAGGCTTGAACCAAAGACCTACCATCCTAATCTAGAGGCGAAATGGTTGAGCTGGTATATCGCTATAGGCGTGACACAGAGGATGGCATTGGCCAGGACATAAATCGCGACTATTAGAGTAAGTCCAACGGAAGGTTGGCCAAACAGTGACCAGCTTGTGCGTCTATTCAAAGCTCTATGCTGTGGTCAGTAAGAGGCAGAAGTCTCGAAAAGAGGGGCCTTCATCGTACTGTGTAAGCTTGACATAAGCTGCCCGAAGTGTTGTATGTGATGCTGCGCTATGTGTCTTCCAGTTGCAGCGATTCAACCACCGGTCTGCAATGATGATGATGGTAAGGGCGGCAAGAAAAGCCGCATAGATCTTGATAGCCTTCTCGTTGACGAGCTGCTTCGGAATAGGGGGCTTGAGGTTGTCCATCTTGTGCTTTGTTGGAGATCGAGAGCATGCGGTGCGCGTTGCTGGCTTTCACGATGCTACAAGGACAAGATCTGATAAGATTCGGTTTATCTGATCAACTCGGAACCGCAGGGCCTCCGTGATCGCAGAGCATGGAGTGTGGAGCCATGGTGCACCGTATGACATCCGACCCCTGTGCACGGGTTTGTTGGCGGCCTTCGAGACAGCCAAGAGGCTTGATCTGATAACGCCTAGTTCCATCTGATAAAACAAGATCAGCGCCGACCCATAAATCCGACCACGATGGATTGACTTGCAATTCTCTCACTGTGAGAAAACACACCCTTGTCACAACCCTGGTCTAGACAAACTCTTTTCGTCTGTTCGTCCCCCACATCAGATCAAGTGTGGGAGCAATGAGGGTCGGATTGAATCGTAAAGGCTTTCAACAAGTCTATAGAACACGCGATTCTCTCTCAAAGTTTGTAGCTCCAGGGTGTCTTACTGAAAACAGGGTCCAGAGGTTTTTGCCAATGTTCGCTTGCTTTGTATAGTGGCGAATAGTTGCCTCTCCCTTTCGTCCCTCTGTACCTGTTCAATCGACATGAGACGCTCCTCATCCCAATCGTCGGCCAGGCTCGCGCCGGCATCGGAGGTATCAGACCAAACACCTCTCCTTGAGGCTCATGGTCGAGAGCCAACTCCTCCGCCTCCGAATCAAGAGCCTGTCTCGTGGGCTTCACTTCCCAACAAAGGCCAGCTGGCCGTCATCGTCCTCGCTCGTCTAGCAGAGCCCCTCAGCGAGCGATCCCTGACCTCCTACCTGTTCTACCAACTACGATGGTTCAATCCACATCTCGACGCTTCCGAAATTGTCAAACAGGCAGGCTATTTGACCGCCACGTTCGCCGCTGCACAATGCCTCACGTCTATGTGGTGGGGACGGCTTGCCGACAACCCTCGCCTCGGTAGGAAACGAGTTCTGATCATTGGGCTTTCTGGCTCTGCATTGTCTGCTTTGGGAATGGGTTTCTCTAGGTCACTATGGGCAGCTTTCTGCTTCCGGTTCATGGCAGGCTCTCTGAATGGAAACATCGGAGTTCTGAGAACAATGGTGTCTGAAGTGGTGGTTGACAAGAGGTTGGATTCAAGCTCTAGAAGAAGCCGCTTGGAATATGTAAAGCTAACTCACTTGGACAGGTATCGACCTCGAGCTTTCCTACTGCTTCCGATGTGCTTCAACGTCGGTGTCATCATAGGTCCTCTCCTCAGTGGTTTCCTGGCCGATCCAACACATACACTCCCAGGGCTCTTTGGTCCTGGGTCAGTCTTTGGTGGTGCTACTGGGGTAGAATGGCTCAGAACCTTCCCCTACGCCCTGCCAAATCTCTTCTGCTTCACAATTCTGAGCACGGCAGCCCTGGGCGTAATCTTGTGCCTAGATGAGTCCCATCCGCAGCTACGGAATCGACCAGATGCAGGTCGTCGCATTGGCAAGCGCATCCTCCGAGCGATACTCAGACAAAAGCCACCACCTGCGTACTCCTACGATCCGTTGAATACCGATGACCAAGCCGCGATACTGAACCCAATACACGACGAAGTCCTTAGCAGCGATGCTCGACCAGCCGCAAAGCCTGAGTCCAAAGAGCCAGCACCATTCCGAGCGGTCCTGACGCGAAACGTCTTCATGAACATGCTTCAGCGCTTTCTTCAATCCATGCACGTTTCAGCCTTCAACTCCATGTTCTTCACTCTTATCCCGACTCCGCAAGCCGATCACCGCAGCTTCCATCTCCCATTCCGCTTCTCTGGTGGCCTTGGACTATCCAGTGAGAAGATGGGTTTCGCAAACACTACGATTGGGATGATTGGGATCCCGCTGCAGCTGATTGTGTACCCCAGACTGATTGGTAGCCTCGGGGTTCGAAGCTCATATCAAGTCTTCTTGCCGCTGAGCATCGTCGCATACTTTCTACTACCATACCTTGTATTGCTACCGGCGGACAACCTGCCGTTGGTATGGACCTGCCTGACGGCTGTTATAGCGTTGCAGGTCTTGTCTCGGACGTTCGTGAATCCGGCGACGATGCTTTTAGTCAACGAATCAGCCCCAAGCCCGGATCTGCTGGGAACAGTACATGGAATGGCATCCAGTATCTCCAGTGCCGGGCGAATCCTGGGCCCAGTGGTCGGAGGTACCTTGTTGGGCTGGGGTCTTGGGCATAATCTTGTCGGGTTGCCAATGTGGTTATTAGGCTTTGTCGCTGTGGTCAATTGGGTGGTACTTTGGTGGATTGATGAGGTGAACATGTCTTGAAGCTGTCCCTAGATCATACAGCATCAAGCAAAGCATCAAGAAATGGCATGATCGAACAAGTATTCTGGACATCCCGTATTTCTTCACGCACCATCTATGCCAACCCGGGGTGAACCCAACCTTCAGGAAATTCTCTCATCATAGCCCTCGGCTCGGTGCTACGCCACGCACTAAAAAGCGACTCCGAGAGCAGCTTCTGCGGCAAGGGAACCGACATCGGACGACTTTTTGTTCCCAGAACGAGCAGCGCCATATGATAAACCAAAGCCTGCAAGGTCCGTGAGTTAGAAAAGGGACATGCAGCTTGCAGCTGAGTGAAATACAGGCTTTGCTGCCAAGCTGGAACAATGACACATTGGACCTTAGCACGCGGAATGGGTCTCATGGCGCATGGCCTTTGCATGATCTGATAAGGAGGACGCCAGGGTCAACCCCATAAAAAACGAGATTGATAACCTTTTTCCTCCTCGCTTAAACGGTTCCCCATCCGCCGCATGGAGCTAAACCTGGCCTCAGCATTTGCCTCACCGAAACTCTCACAGTGAGAGAATTAAAGGATTCCAGACGACCATCCGCCTTGACGAGCAATGCGCAGCGATCTGGACAATCATGGGATCGTGCGATCTCTGCAGCTCGGTTCATCAACTTGCCGAGGACTTTGATGAGAGCCGCGCGAGACATCTCATTCCTGCCATTAATGCCCACTTGAGAGACATTCGCCTTCTTCTGGCCAAGTCGAAATTGCTGAGCCGCGATGTCCATTACCGCATCACACCGAGCAATGAAAGGACGAACAGGGTACTTTCGGTAACGTCGGTAGATCTGGCACCTATCGACGATGTGTGCCAGCGATTCAACGATCATGTCGAAGGCTTTTGGGAGAGCCCAGAAGGCACTGTCCATGTCGAGTTGAGACGCCGACTTGCTTGCGTCGCCGTCTTCCTCAGGTCCAGATTGGGGGCACCGCCTTCAGTACCCGCTCGAATACCAGGCTTCTCCCTTGATCAGCTCAACTACACGGAACTACGAAATGCTGGGAGAAAGTACATCAAGATCGCTCGCAAGCTCGGAGGGTTGGGAAGCCTCTTCTCATTACCGCTGGACATCCCTCATTCAACGTAAGCTTGGGTTCCCCCCAGGCGTCTTGCTTGCCGCGCACTGACACAGTCCAGCTATGAGAGATACTTGAATATCGATGACGATGTCCTTTTTGGCCATCTGGGTTCTTTGAACTTAGAAGTAAAGAGTTATACCAGTTTTGTAAAGCGGCTAATTCTGTATCAACTTCAAGGTTGGTTCAGCCCCCTTAAACCAAAGCGATCCCGTGCTCCCTAACCCTGGGCTTATAGACGACTCATTGACATCATCATACTACAACCTCACCGTAGACTATGCGGATTGCATCCCTGACGAGGACTACCTCATGCTACTGCTCCACGCGCTGGGCGGTGCTGATGTTCCTGAAGCGCTGCTGAAGGATTGCCGATCCCAGCAGCGGCGCTGGAATACATCGGGAGAGATCAAAAAAGTGACCGCCACCGACTTTGGACTACCTCCTGAGCTCATCAGCATAGTTTCGGACGATGAGACGCTTCTACAGGCTACGAAAAGCCCTTCCATACGAAAATCGTTTCTCGAAGATGGTACCGTCGCTTGGTCCCTGAGTTCCGAGGCAACAGCCAAGTTGTCCAAAGCGTTACATGCTCAGAGCATCAACGACATGGGCGTGCTAGCACTCAAAGTCGTCTGTTTTACATGTCCTCCATGTTACGAGGGCAATACCACTTGGTAAACCCCGTTTCTCAGCGCCGGACTGTGATTCATACACTGACAGCTGTCATTCACTTAGGTCGCCAGAGCTCAAGATGGCTGTATGGGCTGTCGTAGATAAACTCACGAACTCAGTAAAGGTGCCGCCGTCGTTGAGATCAGAGGCTCTCGAGGCGGTTCTCTACTTTGCGGAGAGAGATGCTGTTGCAATGCGACAAGCTGCCGTCGCTAGGGCTAAGACATTCTTACGAAGATCGATGCCTTATACTCTCCACGCCACCGTGGCTCTATTCGAGAGCATCCTGTCCCGCGTCGATGGGAATATCACTCAGTCTGAGTCAGTAATCAGTGACTTCTACTATCGAGGTCCAAGACCAGTCACACGGCGAGATCATGCACTTCGCGGACGCCTTCACATATCCGAGATTGAGAATAAGATAAAATCCTGGAACGAGGATGATGATATTCCATCCTTTATATACAAATGGGCGGCTGAACAACCTCTATCGGCACTGGATACTGAGGTGACTTTCAGGCTCCAGAGCACTGCCGCCCGATTCTTCCAGTCAGTTGGGGACTTCCCTGCCGCCAGAGCCTCACTGGAACACATCATCTCCCTCGACGGCACCAAGCCAATAAGACTAAATTCACGTCGGCTATTAGCTGGCAGACTGAGCGATGTGTATTGCGAGATGCAGCAGTACGACAAAGTCATGGAAGTCTTACAGCCAGAGTTAGACCTCATCCAAGACAGCGATCGGCCACGACGGGGATTCCGGCGGCTCATGCTAGCCTGGGTCGAGGCTAAGATTGGAATGGGTGACCTGACCGCTGCCGAGGCTCTTCTCGAGGAAACGGGCAAGGCTGACCCTCTCATACTCGATGATGTTTACAACCAACAACTTCACATGCGGAGGCTATTCGCCGCCGCTCGAGTGGCTCACATGAGATCTGATCTCGAAGAAGCCGTGTCAAGGTGGCAATATGCTCTAGAAGAGGTGGAGAAGCTTCGTACGCTCAAGTCAAAGAATGGGTTCACTGCCTCAGTAGCCTACTTGTCCTTAGCTCATGCACAGCTCGGCACCGGTGATCTGGATGGGGCTCGACATTCTTGGTCCGCTGGCATGAAGATATTGGGGAGTGAGAAATGCGAGTTTTGGATACCAGTTGCTCCTACGTTATGGTTGGGCAGGATTGCTGCTGAGGTATACAAGTCGCAGGGTTGGTCCTTTCGTATGATGCTACCTGGAGGGAGAGGGGACCTGATTTTCGGGTAGAGTATCGACAACTGGCGCAAGCGAAACTGGATATTTACATTCAATCGTGTCTCATTCTCATTACATGGGGGTAAAGGCCATGGCCAAGTCTCCGTAGAAGTTGATGATGAACCAAGTCAAAGGACACGAAACTGATATGAACGTTCTAGATGCCCCCTACTCCAGCTTGCCAGCTTCACACTCTCTTTCTTTGCCTTCACTGTCCCGCTTGCATGTCTGATAAACGAACCTCCCACATTCATTCCACGCCACGCCCCCATTCCAAGGACACTTCTCCTTGATCGCCTGCAGCGCCGGCAAGCAGCGACTCTCTACGACCCCATCATCCGCGTCCTTCGTAAACAAGGACTTGCATTTTTCTGGGGCGTTTTCATCCAGATCAAAGAACACCTGATACGTGCTCTTCAAAATCGGGTGGAAATTCTCATAGTCGTGGTTGTTCGGGTCAAACAAGTTCGCTGGAATATTGCACTCGGCTGAGGTGAAGTCGTGGCCTTCTTGCGTGCAGAGCCATGCAAGTTGAGTATCAGTTGCATCACAGATCTTGAGAAGCTGATCCTTCTTTGGATCGCTTCCGTACGTTGGGAAACACGAGGGCTCCTCGGTCGCAGTACCAGGTGGCGGGTTCTGCTCCGGTGATATCGTCTCCTTGGGCATAGATGTATATGCACAGGCAGCATCTCCAGTCTCACTTCTGGTAGGGTAATACGCAGTCGTGGAACCAGTGCTGCACACACACCATGCTGAAGGCTCCATGACCGCCTTTCCGCCCTAATATTCGCCAAGGGTTCCAAAGGAGCATCCCATGGGCGCCTCAGCGTTGACCTTTTTGAAGAGCTTCTGCTGTTCATCGCCAAACTTGGTGTCATACTCGTCTTCAATCCACCTCCCGTAGTTCTCGCAAGGGCAGCCGTTCTCAGGTCCCTGAACAAACCTTCGGTAAGTGAATGGACTCTCTTTGATAAGTAGTAGACTCACCGTAGTGCAGACCTTCTGCTCTTGTCCCTGACAATCATCGTCCGCACAGTCCGTCTGTATTATATTTTAGCATTTGATCAGATTCGATATATCATCAGGCTGTAATTACAGGGAAGTCGTCGGTCTGTGTCGGGCGGCAGCCTGTTGGTGTCTCAGTAGGTAGCGGCAAGAAAGTCGTCCCCTGCTCAGGAAATTCCTCTTCATCTCCATCGTCGTCGACAGGCATGAACTTCATAAACTCCCCGAGAGGCACAATGGCACCGCCAGAAAGGACTATGGCTCCAGCTGTCCAGCCTACCGTTTGAGTCTCAAAGGCTGCACCCATGAAGAGTAAAGCGCGGTTGAGATCAACAAGCTCTTTAAAGCGACGAGACAGCTCTAAGAACTTCTGTTGTCCTCTGCGAATCTGGAGCCTGAACTTTCGAAGCTGTCTTGGATCAAGTAATTGGATCACAGAGTCATCCTGGACATACGCTTCTGCTTGGTTAATCATACAGCCAACCACTATAGCAGTAGCTATTATCAGTATCGCATCTACTATTATATTGATATAGCCTTGGGACCAGTGTTACTCACAATCGCGTTTCCGCAGCTTAGCACTACCAGCGCAGACTCGCGCAGCTTCACCGACTGCATTCTGGAGGGAGACTCGGTACGACTCAGGGATTTGCAACAAGGCATTTCCCTCGCCGTCATTCATTATAAAGATGTCGGGTCCATGTGGAACAACCGGTATCTGCTTATCATCAGGCGGAATCCAGATGAAGGTCTATTGAGATAAGTATTAGTCTTTCTTTGCAGTGATATAAGATATAAGGTCAGAGTCAATAGACTCACATCTCGATAGCCAACGTCAATTCCGACGGGCGATTCAAAGTCGATACCCTCGGAGGGGCCGGCCCCAAACACACCGAAGATAGAAAGAGAGAGGAAAAGGCAAGCAAAGAACATGTTAGATAAGATATATCCGTATTGTCTGTATATTCAGTAGATGAAGAGGTGCATAAGAGGGCGATCTCAGCAGATTAATAGAAGTGGAAGTGCTGCGAGCCGCCTCCTTCATTTGAACGCGAAATCGAGTCTCGACTGAGATACAAGCTAGGCACACTTGGTTCATCATCACTCTGAAGGATCCAAGAGCTGTTGGCCCCTCGCAATAGCTTTCTAAAAACAGCTTCAATGACGGCCACTCTACGTCGACCCAGACCATCTCAAGCGCTCCCAATGACAGACGAAAGCCCTTAGCCGACATCATCCCCTGAACTTCGCGTCCAGATCCAAATGAAAACTGCCTTTGAAGTCATAAATCATGTTGGGCTAACTTGCCAAGACCCGGAGGCGAGTCTTTCAGAGCAAGGCTGGAGAATTGTAGTGTCTGAGGCCCTAGATGCGGCCATGAGGCGTTGAAGTTGACCCAACTTCCGGCCACCTACAGCTGAGCGGCTCCTCTTGGAGCCAACGCGCGACTAGCCGAATGCATATAAATCGGATCCAGTCACGGCGGTCCAGCTTCGTGATTACTGCCTGCCTGTTGACTACGCAAAGACAGCTTGCATCGCCGACAGCTCGATGCAAAGTTAAGAAATGCGATTACGTTGAAAGAGGTGCAACCATAGCTTTTCGTTATCAACCGCCTCAGCTATGGCGACTCGTGAGTGCACACAACATGCAACGAGCGGTTGGCTCACTGCGTTCAGCCTGGCCATCAACGGGCCAACAGCCCCCAACGCGGAGCGCATAATGCGTATGATTTGCACGACTTGTTGGCTCGATGTGCTCTTTCACGTCATAACTAGGCCAACAATTCCCAACACGGCTGGATCTGAAACACATCTTTATAGTTCATGGCCACACTCATGTGGCTTTCGGGATCATCAGGCGCTTCGCGATCCAATCCTTGCTCTAGATATGTAGCTGCCTAGAGCAAGTATCAGGGCGCATTGCAACTTCATGTTGGATCGTGAATATCTTATAGCATGGGCTTCGGCACAGCCATCCCATGCAGGTTGGCTCCGCTGGCCAACAAGGTCCGAATCCTTCCTGTTTGGGCAAAGCAGACCTCTCTTGGCCTTATGTCAGGCGAGTGGCGAGGACCATATGACGTGGAATTAGCCTTGTTACAAAGGGCGCAGGATTGAATAGTGTCATTTCATTCGCCCCCAAACTCACCGACAAGGGCTATGACAAGCTCCTGCTGCATTCATCCTGCGAAAGGCCCGGGCAGTCTGAACCAACACTGCAATAATTCACCAACTGACCTGCGTACGGAAAGTGAATGTATGAAACGAGCAGTCCAGGCACAGAGTGCACAGTAAGACTTGTCGAGTCGTGAAGCTCGTCGTAGAGTCGTAATTATATAAACATGGCCTTCTCTTCCGGTCGTGGGACATGCTAGAGTGTCCAGTACACTCTCTGATCGCTGCCTATTCTTGAATCCCATGACCTTTGTTGATGCTCTGGTGTTCTTGAAATGCAGATTCTCAATGACTTCCCCACTAGAGGCAAGGATTTGGCCGTTGCCTTCGTGATTTTACTCTCCTTCGTATCGCAGTGTCAGGCTGGGTACATTATACAAAATGACTGGTAAGCTCGTATCAGTCTCTGAGAAGATCTATATCACTAAAGTCTATCTCAGCAAGTAACCATCTCTGCCAGCCGTTGGCCCGCCTTCACTAATTCTAGGGGCCACTTTGCAGGTAATAATGATCAACGAACCTTCCTGTCAGAAGCATTCAACAGCGCCCATAATATGGCAAGGAACGCTGAGAGTCACCTTCAAAACCTAGCTGGATCACAGCATGAACTGTTCACATGGTTGTTTGGCCCAGTAGACAGGGTAGGAAAAGTGAGAGGTATTCCTCCCCCTCAATCTGTTGCTCAGATACTGGTAAATCTAACCTTTTACCCAAGGAACTTTCAAGAAATTACAGGATCTATCACTTCCCAAGGATGGGCATCCTAACGGGGAGGACGTGGTGGGTACCTATCACTTCGGAAATCGCATGACTTTGCTTCTATTTGCGCTCTACTGACGTTAGTACTAGAGGGTGTACTGCTCAGACGAGCGTTTGACGTGCAAGAAAGATCCTAAACTAGACAGCCGTTTTCCCTATAGGTGCCATGATCCTGGTAAGGGAATCCTATCTCAACCAAACACAGACTTGAGTCATTCCTTTGATACTGACAGCTCAGATACCAACGGATATTATAAGCTTAAAACGATCCGCTCATGCAAGGGCCCCACAATGGCATTTGAGCTTAACGATCCCGACAATCTTAACTCTCCCGGAGCAATTACGTTCTGCGACTGGTTCTTAGATTACGCGATGAGACAGGATCACCGCTTTCTCAACGATGTCCGACTTCAAAGACTCAAAGACTTCACGGCTGAATTTGACCTCGGAAAATGGTTCGAAATTTTTGGCAGACGGGCGCCGGTTGATTTCCTCAGTCTTTTCGACAGCACGGTGATCCACGAGGTAAGTAGAAGATTCCAACCAATTTACTTTAGAAATGCGCTAGCAAAAGACCGATCAAAGCTGAGTAAATGTGATGTACTGATTTGTGTTTTTAGCTAACCCACACGGCGTATGGAGGAGAGACCGTCGACGTTAGATATAGTAAGTTGCCCAAGTGTTGTCCGAAGATCACGGTATGGAAAAGCTTACTCGATGGAACTCTTTCTAGACTGGAAGAATTGTCGGGAAATCTCATTACGAGAGTCCGATCGAGAGTTACCCGTTAAAGACAACGGACCGTTGATGAACGCTGGTTAGTCCTTCTGGTGCTTGAGGAATTATGTCAACCTAATGGGTGTTCTAGACTCATACGCTCTCTTTGCCGCGGCCTCTTGGTACATCAACCAAGGAGGTACGGTTCACGAAGATGGAAAACTTGAAGGTGGTGATCACGTACAGGCGAAATCATGATCCAGGATTGCCTGGAACGCGAGTTATGGGCAGGCACAAAAGCACGAAATGATCGAGCCACCTCACAATTGGTGAAGAGCGCAGGGGAACAATGAATATATTTCCTTATCTGAAAAACTTTCAATCGATTTATGGTTTCTAGAACCCATTACTTCCAGCCGTCTTTCGCTTCTGAACGGACTACTTGACACGGTAATTCCTCCGCCCAGTCGCCAACATCGAAAGGGAGAATGAGTTCGAAATGAGGCGGCTGCGTAACCAGCTTCACTGGTCGGAGAACATGGTCTATACTCTTCATCCAGGCCTCTGCATAGATGTCGAAACTTGCAAGTAGTACCTCAAACCTCAACCACTGAAGGTTCTCCATTGCCGCCAAGCTCTCCCAAATGACAGGCCACTGACGACTCGCGTCGCTCCTGTAACCCTTCGTCTCCGGTGGTCCAGGAGCATGTCGCCACGTCAGAATATAGGCAATGTTAACCTTGGTGACGCACGCGAGGTGATAAGCTGGAACTGCACTACGAAAGTTGCTGACGGCACCGAGACTCGTAGAAAAGTCGAACAAAGTTGCCCGGTAGAGAAGAGGGACGCTTTCAAAGTATCTGATCCAAGGGACTTGAGATCAGCATGATGACGGATTTAAGCCGAATCGGGACCGTTCTTACATTCGTTTACATGTAAGGAGGAGATAGAGACGATTGCGCTTCCGCTGCTCTCTGTGGCACACGGCGTGATCCTTCGGCGTGTACTTCTGCCCGTCTTCGCAAAGACACTCAATCGTCTCTTTCCCACTATGATAGATATGGACCATATTGGCCACGTGGGAGTGGAAATAGGCCTCCCATATCTGGCAGCGAATCTCTAAGGGGAGAAAGTTGAACACCGGGGCTGTATCTTGAGGGTTGTCTCGGACGCTGGGGGCCATTGGCTTGGGATCACCAAAGAGAAAGCGCTTTGCCCGCCTACTCCAATTGCGCCTGATGACATTCTGTGACATAGTTGACGAATTGATGGAAGTGTTTCTAAGTGGAGGATGGCAGGCGGCTGTCCCCCCTCTTATGCAAAACCCCATGTTCGACTGGCGACCATTGCGACCAACGGACACGGTGACACCCAACAGTTAACCGCCGAGCCTTACGCTACCAGGTTGGCCGAGGCAGACTCTGCGAAACTGGAACAGCTCAAGACCTGTGCGTCTGATATCTTTCTCACCGTGTCTCAGCATTCAGAAGAAGTAGCCTTAATACTTTGATGACATGTCATGTGACTGACTTGGCTGTGTTCACCACTTGCAGGCATCCACACAATACCGCGCCTTGTCGTTGATCCTCAGCGCAAGCCAGTAAGCGAGCTGAAGAAGCGGCTTTGTCCCGCGGCGATGCCCCTCTTGTCATATACTGCCCTCTCGCGTCATAAAGGGAGAAGCCGCAATCTTCTATGTCTTCGAGAACAATCTGGCCAGTAGAGACTCCCAGATGGTCGCCTTCGACATCCCATAGCGCCCGCTTTTGTTTAGGGGCTCAGTGACTGTGGTGGCATTGGTGCGCGCGCGCATGTCTTGACCTATTCTGTCTGCAAAGAAGCAGAGATGAATTTGCATGTCCGAGCCAATGCCTCTAGAGCTTCGGATCGATGGGTGTCGCTTAATCTTTAACCAGAACCGATTGACGTTGCGTCTCGTTAGCCTGTTAACGATAAGCCAATGAAGACCAGCAGTGGCGGGCTGGGATTCGTGGCAGCGCATATTATCTGGTCGCTGCCGCTCCCTTCGCGTGTCGTCATAATCTTCTGCAGAGCTGAGCTGGAAAAGAAGTAAAGTTGTTCTTCATCATACACCCGGTCAAACGGCTACGAAATTGCTCCGCCTTCCTAGTTGTTGAACCTGTTTCCGTTTCAACCTATTGACAGACTCTCATTGACCATCGACTTCGAAAGCTCCAACTGAAGAGAGAGATATGGACAAATCACATTCACAGTCAGCACAACCAGGACGGGGTACCTCGCCGCCCAGAAGCTTCGTTCCAGATGTTGGCCTTCATCCACTCCTCAGTAACCTCAGCTTTCCCATTGAGAACAACAGCGATAACTTCGTCCTTGAGTCAAGTATCGACATACTGACGGCTTCGGGTGTTGGTCAAAACATATGTGAGCTACTAATCGAAAGGATGGCTAATTATTCTACGCGAGTCTGACCCTACACAACAGCGCTGAGGAGAAGTCAGAATGATGCCGCAGTTATTGCTGCCATTGACGTGCGATTTCCGTCCCCCTTGGCATCTCTTCAAAATTCATCTTTAGACAGGCACTTGATACGACTCCTGACACTCCTTCTCTACTATTGTTGTGGGTGTTGTGAATTTATTACCCTGGGTGAATGGTGAATGTGTGTGAACTGACTTTACTAGGTGCATACCTATCCTTGAACGACGTGGCACTGCATTTGGCCACCAGCCATCTATATCCAGGCGTCTAACTAGGCGACTCTTCGAACAATTCAACCTTCACGGCGGCTATGCGCCAAGCTTTCTTGGCCGCGCAAGTAACCTAGCACCCTTCTCGCAGGTCAAGACCGACCCGTTACTACAGGGCAAAGTCTTTGGTATGTTAGTCCCCCAGAATGCAAGTAAATACCGCTTAGCACTCTTGAAAAACTGATATAATGCTGTGAAGACTTCTATTGCCAACACCCGAGATGGAATCGCAAGGATCGGTATGACAAACAAGCTCCAGGAGCAACAAAGGGTAGTATGGCTCCTTGCGCTCTCTATATGACGCACTCGGTTGCAAAAAACATGACAGTATACATTATAGTTGCCCCAGATGACGGTGTGTGGTTCAAGTTTCTTGATCGCATTTATTTGGGAAGTGACCCAATTTCATCAAGCCTCACGTCCCCTTCCGACTTAGTCGCAAGCCCTTACCTTCTTCATGCAATGATAGCAGGGATAGCATTGGAGCAAGCGAGCGAGTATGCTGTCGATGTTCGGGAGAAGCTTGTCGCGCAAGTCAGTATACCTACTCTTATATCCCCTCGCAGACGATAGAGGAACTCATAAGGAATCTATTAATGTAGCTTGAAGCGGTCGAGGCCTACGCCGATAGTCAGTCACGAGGGCTGCTGTCGCTTTCCTTTGAAGGCGATTTTGAATCCCGCTCCCAGCTACAGCAGATTACGCTCCGACTTCACATCGTCTCTGAGATGTTGAACTCGGGCATTGGCAGCATCGCATCCTCTATCAAACTTAGCGAGAAGCTCCTGGCCTCCCATAATATCCTCAATGAGCACAACCGCAGTCACGTATCTGGGTCAGCCGAGCAGCGCACAGAGGCAGCGCTCCAGTATATCCTGGACTCAGTCCATTATCAAGCGAGCTGGTTAGAGCAGTACAAAGCGAGGAAGGATACCGCTATGAGTCTAGTGGGTTGTTATTTATACGGAGGGCTAATCCTTTGCTGACGCGAAGAGATAGGTCTTCAACATGGTTACGCAGCTTGACAGCGCAACAAATCTTGCTACCTCTCAGCGAATGTCGCAGGATAGCTCTTCTATGCACGCCATCACTATAGTAACTATGCTATTCTTACCCGGGACATTTACAGCAGTAAGTATCTCGCCACTCATAATGATTCAAACTCAAATTGCTTCCAATGTGCTAAGGACGGATTAATGTCTAGACACTGTTCTCTAGCGTCGCTTTCAGGGCTACAGACTCTGGCAGAATGGACATCACCGATTGGATGTGGCCCCTGCTGAGCGTGAGCTTGGCTTTAACAATCAGTGTGGTTTGTACATGGCGCTTTCGAGAGTATATTAGTCGACGGAAAGCATTCCTCGAAAGTAAGATAAGGAAGCGACTAACTGGGTAGATGACTCAAGAGCCTTCTAAGTTTGACCTTATATTCGCCAGATAATGCGAACCGAAGGAGAATTTAAATCATAGTTTGCAGAGACTATCGAACTTTTGTGCGGAAGTTCGCATAGCATCCTGACTTATGTGAATTTGTATCTAGTCTATTAGCTAGGCACATGCTTCACATTAGCATATTCCACTCAAGGCTGGCTAAGAAGCTGTGTGAGTTAATACCAACATATATGGTGTGGAACTTAGGAAAAGCTATTGCTGTGGACTGATCGTTACCTTATGTATAGATTATGCTGGTTTGACTACCTGACATTCAGGTAGGGAATAGCCATCTCCTAGCTAATTACAAGTGGACCGAGCACGGCACGGCTGAGTTAACAAAATGCTCATAAGTAATGCCAATTAAATGTAGCTTCATGCTATCGCAGCTGAATGGAACGAAAATCCGCAGTTCGGACCACCCACCATCAAATCGTACGCCTCGTGGTGCCCTGTCAGCCTCACTTTCCCCGCAAACCCATGCCGTGCAGCTCTCTCGTATTGAGTACCTACTTGCAGACAGCTCACGACGTCAACGACCGATATCAGCAAAAGAATCGTTAAGATTACCATGGAAGCTGTAGGGGCTGTGGCGAGCATTGCCTCCGTCGTTGATCTATCTGCGAAAGTGGCGGTCCTGTGTTTCCAATACTCAGCTGCCGTCACCAGCGCCCGGGCAGACATCGCGCGCCTACATGGCCACGTTGTCAGTCTCGGCGTAGCCCTACGAGGAGCCAGAAGTCTTGTAGAAGGTTCAAGTCGCCCCCTTCTTGGTGTATCTCATGGCTTAGCAGATGCGATTCGGAGATGCACCGAGGAGCTCAAGATGCTGCAAGATAAGCTGGAGCCTGGGACAGGGCAGGAGTCCATGAGACGCTTCGGTCTGCGGGCTCTCAGATGGCCCTTCAGCAGTAAAGAGATTGGAGTCATCATTGCTCACCTAGAGAGCTATGAAAAGACTATTCTGCTTGGTTTGCAGATCGACCAGACGTATGCAAATCCCATTCCAAACCCACCGTAGTAGTCCGAGGGTTGGATGCTAACGCACGCAATACAGGAGCCTTCTTCTAAGTATTCATGAGAGCATACGGAGTATTCAGCAGCAAGGGATATCGACAGTATCAATTACTTCCAGCTCCCAGTCGACGCCTGTCTCGCACGATAAGCTCCTGCTACCAACAGCAGGCTTGGTTAGTTCGCGGTGCTTCACATGAGCTGGCAGTGCTGATAGTGACCACAGGCAACGCCTCATCAAGTCGGCATACTTCCGAGTCACATTCCTACTGTATCTATTCATAGCCCTTTAATAGGAGTACACAGGCTGGGGCTCGATAGTACTGGATTGAGCTATATCAGCGGGCTACCCCAACCTCGGACTGAAGTTGTAAGAGGAACGCTGACGTCTGTAACGATCGAGGCCCAGGATAAGAATGGTTCCCAGCTCCAGTCTCAGGCCACCACGATACATACAGGGGCTAACTCATTGCTAGGTGGTCACCTGACGCCTGGCGAATCTTCTTCCGGCAGGGTGATCAACTTGGATGTCGATGTGTTCGATCCTGCGCGCACCTACTACACCGCAGAGAGGCACATCAGTCGATATTCCGGTCGATCTCGCACTCAATCCCATGTAAGGACCGAAACCAATACGCCGAACCTTATCTGAGCTGAAGCACTAAGTTCGATCACCAGAATTTTCTGACGAGGCATTTCGAGCAAAATCACAAAAGAGAAGGCTTCAGACGCAGCAGCCATGGTATGCCAGTCGCCCAATGTTTTGCGCATCTCAGCTTAGATCTGCAAGAGCTGACCTTAACATCTAGAGGATTTTGGAGACGGAATATATCCACGGCGCTTTCTTATTCACGTCGAGGCAACATTGAAGAGTCTTCAAGAGAGCAAAAGTAGCAACGGAGATTTACAAATCACAATTCAGGACGAGAAAAAGGCATGCCTCTATTCTCCTATCATGTCACAGGACTGCTTTTAGTGACTCACCGTCTTAGGTGCTACACCTCCGCACAGCTGCTTCGGGTGGTTACAAGGGCTACGACATTCAAGGAAATTATATTCTGTCGAATCTGTCGCAAGAGCTTACTCTGGCAAAACAATACGGTCGGAAAGCCATCATTCTGGACATGGATCGCCTGACTGAAAATCCTCTCAACCGGCTTAAGCGCCTGATCCCAGATCAGTGCTGGGAGGGCCTGACCCGAGTGATGAGCGCCACCTTAATCGAGAGCGTTGCGCTCCATAACGATGATACCACTGATGATCCGCGACCGCGCATCTATGTTCCTGTAGGGGCACCGCAGCAGGTCGACTTCTACCAGCAACTAGCCAGGGAGCACCCGCGGATGAGGCTCGATGTTCAGCTTCTGCCAGACAACATCACCCCGAAGCTGGTTCGTAGCCTCAATAAGAAGAGAGGGCTTCTTGCCGTGGCAATGGAGGAAGCGAGGGACTCGGACTCGGATATAAAGACCCTCAAAGGGCTGCCGCATGTGGTTCCGGACGGCAGTTTCCACGTGCTCCACGCCTGCGACGCCTATGCTACTATCATCGGTCTCCTCAATAACAGTAAGGACCAGACTGACTTAGCAAAATCTATTGTCCACAATCTCTGCTTTTGTATCCAGCATTACGGTATAGTTCCGAGTTCCGGCCACTCCTATAGCCTCTGTCATTCCCAACCGCCGTTCTTGACCGATATGGTGCTCCGAGCCTATTATCACATCAAGCATCCTCAGGCCAAAGACTTTCTGCGCATCGGCCTCTTAGCCGCTATAAAAGAGTACCACACTGTCTGGGTTGCAGAGCCTCGACTGGATCCAGCCACCGGACTATCTCGATATCGGCCCGATGGGGTAGGCGTCCCCCCTGACTTTGAGATAGATGATCATGCCAATGTCCTTGAACCACATGCAAAGCAATACAGAATGACCTGCGAACAGTTCTTGAGAGCCTACAATGCAGAAGAGGTCACTGTGCCTGAGCTTGACGACTATTTCATGCACGAGAGGGCCATACTCGAATCCAGCCAATCCAAACTCTATCATCCACATCGAAGATGCTTCGCCAACTTGGCAACAGTTGAACTGAACTCATTATTGTTCAAGTACGAGAACGATATCGCACGGACGATACGAAGCGCGTTCAATGGCAAAATGGAGATTACGCAGGAGTTTGGTTGCGATGCTCTGCCCGCGGCCTCGGTGACGACGTCGGCTATTTGGGATCGACGAGCAAAAAGGAGGAAACAAGCCATGGAAAAGTTTCTCTGGGACAAGGATAAAGGGATGTGGTTCGACTATGATACGGTCAAGAAGAAGCAAACTACACATGAGAACGTTACGACATTCTGGCCCCTCTGGGCTGGCGTCGTGACGCCGAAACAGGCAGTTGACATGGTTTCGAAGGCGTTGCCTAGCTTTGAGAGCATGGGCGGTATTCTGCCCTTTCCGAAGAACTCGGAGAGTAAAGACAAATCTAAGCCTGATATCAGCCAGATCAAGCGGTCTTATAGTCAGCCCTTGCATCAGATGATAGTCTGGTTAGGGTTGACCCGCTATGGATTCACCGAGGAAGCAGAGCGGCTAGCTTACAAATGGCTATATCTAATCACCAAGACCTTCGTTGATTCAAACGGCAAATTAGCGGAGGAGTACAACGTCAGCTCTGCAGGCGATGCTAAACACGATGGGGAGGGATCCAGGCCAAAGCTGCGCAGCATCGCCGACTACGGGTAAGCTACACCCTGATGATGGGCTCTAGTAAAGCTGCTCGACAGCTTGAATGACTTTAAGTTGATCAAGACTCTACTAACATATCGCAACTAGATTCGCCGCCGTAAATTCAAGCTATGTGCTGGGACTGCAAGTCATCAACGCACATATGTGTCGCGCAATCGGCACTTTGACCCCTTATCCAACCTTCATTAAGGCCATCGAAGCGAGTGAGCGGAAGGTTTTAGAAGAGCTAATAGAATAGATTCTGCCAAGCTTAGTGGTCTATCCGGGAAAAGGGCAAGGGCTTTGCCACAGTTTACAGCAATGTTAAGATTGTTGAACTGCTAGACCGTAACATCAAGTCGCTTCGGTTCGAGAATAAAGTGAACACGTCTAGCTTATTGAAGCAACGCTGCACAAGAAGTAGAAGATTGAGCTCGAATCATTACCGCAGTTCGTACACCACAGCCGAAAGCCCCTGTGACCAAGCATGCTGTGTCTCGTTCGACATGAGACATGTGGCTTTTAGGCAGTGCAAGGATCATACCTCTACGGGGCTTTAGTACTTCGAGTTTAGCCTCTCTGACGTCCCTCACAGTTCGGGTCAACAGGTGTCCTTGTCGTCCTCTTCAGCTCGATGGATCAACGTCACGGCCAGCACATCATCACAGGGACTGCAAAGTTGGTAGCACGCCTGGAGGCGACAAGTCACTTGCTAGGATATCTCGCAACGACAAGTCGGCCTTGTCGGACTGGAGAAGCCTCTGTGCAAAGCTTGCCGCCAGCATCAAACCTTCACAGCTCCGTTTGTTCCTTATATGCGATACTGTCACTTGTAAGGTTGCCCAGTCCATAGTCAAGCCTCTGTCCTCGTTTCCAGCTCTCGCTCAATGCTCTATACGCCTAGGCTAAGCTCCTGACAAGAGACTGCAATGTCTTGCCGAGACTACTGTACGTCAGGTCACTCGTCAGATCCTCCCAGAGTCCCGAGCCGGGCTTGATTCGCACACACGTCTTCCGCCCGAGATCCTCCATCAGATGCTATACTATACAGACCTCATTGCGCCACGACATCTCCTGTGGGGAGTGTCCCACGGCTTCAAACCCTTCCTTTCGACGGGCACTGCACAGACGGGCGTGAGGCATGCTGTTGTCCCGCCTACCACGCCGCCTTCTCCTCTTTGCCCTGCACCTCGTCGTGATGGGAGATGCCTACACACCTGTTTCTCATCAGCGGTAGCCTTCGAGCTGAAGCTGAGCGCCTTTTTTACGGGAAGAATCACTTCGTGCTGCTGCCGCCGGAAGCAGATCCTAATTTTCTTGTACTGAAGCACAACGCGCCTCCATCCTTGTATGCTTTCATCCACGCCATCCCTCCTCACTGCGTCCGGCGTCTAGGATCCATCGAGGTTGTGTTCCCCGGTCTCGACGAGGAATACTTTGCGCAAAGCTTCCTACCGGAAGTGAGAAGCTCCGCATGGTGGTGGCGTTGCGGTCTTCAACTGCTGTTGTTGCACCATACGCTTCTTCCTCGACTCTCATTGACGCTAGACCTGTCCAGCCAGCGTATCCATGAGGCAGAACGGGCCTACATGTCTCAAGAGGATATGGGTCTTGTCGAAAATAAGATGCGGCACATATACCTGAGCATCTTGGGGCAACTGGTCGAAATGCGATCGGAAACACGAGTGCTGGCGCAGCCACTGAGGGACCTATTTGTGTTCCTTAGCTGGCCGCTGGCGCTTGATGAGGGAAAGGAACAGGACAGAGCTGATATCGAGAAGGAGTTTGAGAGACTTGTGATGGGGGCCAGGTATGATGCCATAGCGAGGGGGGAAGTTTGGGATGAGTCCATGGGGCGGGTTAACGAACATGGAATGGGTTTGACGACGATGCCTTCACCCTCATCAATATGGAATCTTGGGAGGTATTCTCATGAGGCGAGGTTCACTCTGGTGCAATTGATTGAAGAATTGATCAGGAGCTTGGATCATTTGACTGGTTGTGGCCGATCTGCTGGTTGTAGAGGCTGAACATAACTAGATCAGGATTAACATACACCTCACTCAGGCGTTTATGGACGTCGTCAAAGATCACTGCTGTGAGTGCAGGCACTGAGGAGGATTGACAAGCTCCGAGCAATCCATTTGTTCAGGCTTTCTTCATTGTGTCGTGCTGGACTTGACACTCCACCGTCACTACACGGATCACCTCTCCTCAAGACGTGCAAGCATTTCGGTCCAGGACATCTCTGGAATTTACGTGTATGATGAGTCCAAGAGCAAAATGACTTACAACTAGGAGAGCCGTGCTTCAGTACATCGATATAAGTTGGACTATCCCGTCTGGCAACCAGCAAGCTACCCCACCCCCACCTTCGCGTCACCCCTCCAGCTCAAGCTCTCCAGCTTCCCCTCCTCTTTTCCCTTCCTCCATACCAATCAATTGAACCCGATCATTCTCTCACAAGCATCACCAGAGATCACAATGGCCGCACAGACACACTCCCACGACGGTGGCGCAACCCACTCTCACGATGGCTTCAACGCCCAAGAGCACGGCCACTCTCACGAGATCCTCGATGGGCCTGGCAGCTTCCTAGGTCGCGAGATGCCCATCGTCGAAGGGCGCGAATGGTCTGAGCGAGCCTTCACCATCGGCATTGGAGGGTAGGTCACCCGACTATATTCTCTCTACGTGGACTACTGTCAGCTAACCATTTTAGACCTGTCGGCTCTGGCAAGACTGCCCTCATGCTTGCCCTCTGCCTCGCTCTCCGCGAACGCTTCTCCCTCGCTGCCGTTACAAACGATATCTTCACACGCGAAGATGCCGAGTTCCTCACCCGCAACCTCGCGCTCCCTCCCTCCCGCATCCGTGCCATCGAAACCGGCGGCTGCCCCCACGCCGCCGTCCGCGAAGACATCTCCCAGAACCTTGCTGCCCTCGAAGATCTCCACCGGGAATTCGGCACTGATCTGTTGCTGATTGAGAGTGGTGGTGATAACCTTGCGGCAAACTACTCGAGGGAGTTGGCGGATTTCATCATCTATGTGATTGATGTTAGTGGAGGAGATAAGATTCCCAGGAAGGGAGGACCGGGAATTACGCAGAGTGATTTGTTGGTGGTAAACAAGACGGATTTGGCCGTGGCGGTCGGTGCGGATTTGGGGGTTATGGAGAGGGATGCGAGGAAGATGAGGGAAGGCGGTCCGACCGTGTTTGCGCAGGTAAAGGCTGGGGTCGGTGTTGATCACATCATCAACCTGATCACGTCTGCGTGGAAGGCGAGTGGTGCAGAGGAAGAGAGGAGGGGAAAGGGAGGGCCAAGACCAACAGAAGGCCTTGAAGAGTTGGTGAAGAAGTAAACGGGGACGTTGAAAATGAAGATAATTACGATGAAATAAATGGTAGGACGTTCAGTCAACGAAAATAAAATATGAAGACGTCATTGCGTTCTATAAGAAGTGGTCATGTCTAGTCATCCATCATCATTCCCCCCTCCCTCTGCCCATCCCCAGCCTGCAACAGCCTCCCCTCCACAGCCTTCGCCGGCCGGGGGAACACCCTCTTATACAGGCTAACACCAATCGCATCCTGAGGGTTGATCCTCGCGTCGAAGGTAGCCTTGAAGTAACCATGCGTACCAAGCGGCTCCTTGACGAAACCAGTGCGTCCACGACGCGTCCAGAGAGGCAGAGCCTTGAACCATTCCACGTCCTCGCGGTTGAAGAACATGTACCGAATGGTGACAATCTTCTTGTTGATGTGGTAAGGGTGACCGGTGAGGATGGCGCGCTTGGCGATGACGCGGGAGGTAGATGGTGGGAGGGCTGTGCCTGAGCCGACGAGCTGGAGGTCGAGCTTGGGACCGTCCTCTTCTTGTCTCTCTTCAGGGGTTGTGCGCTTGAAGAAGAGGACGGGCACGGCACCCCATGTAACTGGGCCGATGAAGGTAGCGATGGCAGACTGGCCGGGGTGGATGAATCGGCAGTACTTGTGTACATCGTTGGGTGTGTTACCTGGCTGTGATAAGACAGGGTTGATGACGAAGCGGCGTGAACCGCATTGCACGATCAGCTCCTCCTTGGCCTTGATGGACTTGGTGTGATCGGCGCTGAGGTTGAAGAGGTAGTTGACGGCCGTCTTCTTGTTCTCGTGCCTCAGGAGTGAGAACAAAGCGACTGGTGATGATGGGTCGTATGTCTTCTGTAGCTCGGCTGGGACGTCCTTGAGGTAGACCTGAACTCTGGTGCCAGGCGCAACACCACCAACGAGAGCCTCGCGGGTTGACTTGGACTTGGAAGAGCCGTAGTCGGGGATCTGCAGAAGACGGCGCCAGTCCTCAGGCTCATGTGGCCGGTCCTCCTCCTCGTCCCAAGCACTGGTTCGCAGGCTCTTGAGACCACGGTAACGTGCGAGGCGCTCTCGAGCGAGAACATTGGGGTGTAGCTCAATCTCGTCAGGGAACTCCCTGTCGTCTCGGACCTCATCAACCTTTCGTGATGCGCGGAACTGTGCCAGCTGCTCTGCGTCCTCGTCCTCATTGGGCTCGATCATCATCTCTGACTGTGGGTATTCTGATGGGCCAGCCTCGGTAGGTTCGGGAGCTGCGCGGCCCTCGATACCATCCTCAGGGGCAGCCTCTTCCTCCTCTTCATCGTCGTCCTTCATCTCCATATCTTCCATATCCGATCCTGAGTCGGAGACATCGTCAAGGTACCATGCGGACTGGTACTTCGAAGTACCCTTGGGCACTCTCTTAATCCTATTCCTCTCCTCCTCATCCTCGTCTGTGAAGTAATGGTGGTCATCCAGAAGGACACCCTTCTTTGGTCCTGCATCCATGGACATGTCATCGTCTTCCATCCGTACGTCCTCGGGAGCAAGCTCGTTGAGGTCATCGCGATCCTCACCAGGCTCCTCTAGAACCTCCACTGCCTCTCCATCAACCTTCATATCCTCCACCTTCTTCTTGCCCTGTTTTGGCAAAGGTGCAGCCAAGATCTTCTCAATCTGGAAGGCACCCCAGTCACCGACTTGGACAAGCCTGTCTGCCTTGAGTCCGCGACCTCTGACAACTCCAGTGACGATGGCGGAGGAGGATTCGGCATTGAAGCTAACCTCATCAGCCAGCATCCAGCTTCTGTCATCTCTCCAGCGGATTCCCTTGGGTGTTGAACTGCAGAGTGAGCGCATGAGATTGGCGCACTCCTGGCGGTTGCCCTGGCTGTACAGCTTGTCCTGCTCAGGATGGAAATGTGTGATGAAAGACTTCAGGGAACCGAGAACTCCTGAGCGCTGCTTTGCAGGCTCGACTTGCTCGAGACCCTGTACGAGGGTGAAGAGCGTAGACATACCCTGGGACTCGATACTTCGCAGGATCAGTTCGCCCAGTTCGTCCACCTCTGTCGACGCCGATAACAAAACGATGATGAAGTCAGCAGCCCTCGCAGCATCGAGACACGCCGTCAGGTCCCTCTGGAGGGGAACGTATTGGATCTTCTGCTTAAAGCGGTCGACCGTAACTCGGTTGCCATCCTCGCCGGAGATGTCGAGGCTCTCATTCAGTTGCTCGACCGCGGACTTGGAGTCGCTGTCTGCGCAGAGAGGCACAACAGCAACAATCCTGGGAGCGCCGTCACGGCCGTTGAATACGGAGTTCTCCTTGACGTGCTCCTTGTGCTTGGTGAGGCGGGCCTGCTTGGCCTGGTTGCGGCGATCGAACTTCGACATGACTTGTTGGTGTGGCGTCTTTCGTGTTCCTCGCTCGTTCGGTACTCGGCCTGGGATTGATTATCAGTACATTCTCACCACATTTAGAGTAATAGCGCAAGCAAGTCGCACTCACCCTTGGTACGATCCCTCAGTTCATGCTTGGTGGCAGACTTGGACTTGAAGGGCTTGTGCGAGACCTTCGTCGTGGGCCGATGAGAATGGGTCACGGCGGCGGGCATCTTGCTGTCGCCGCCAGCCTTGAATCGAAAAGGAAGCGAATCCAGTTTGTCGTACAAAGAATAATATGTGTGGCCGGCGGATCAGTGGTGGAAGGGTTGATGCAAATCCAATTCCCATTAAGAGCGGGCAGGCGGATTATAGTGGCGGTCCCTTGATGGTGGGGTTTGACAGACGGCGCCGCCATCTCACAAAATTTTGTGCATTTCTTATCGATAGCCCGCCAGATGGTCTTATCGGTCGCCGCTGATAACCTTTCGCTAACCAGAGGCAGGGAATTTTTGGACTCGCAAGACTTGGGCGATCATTCCATCGCTAACGAAACCACCAAACCCAACAATGGATGTCGACACGCTTCCTCGCGAGGCGAAGCGGAAGAGGAGCAACTTTGACGATGCTCTCAATGCAGAGTCTTCGAACGCAGGAGCAATTTCTCGCATCAACACACAGCCAAGCGTCGACAACGGCGCAGTCAAGGTCAAGACGACCAGGCCAGACCTGAAGTCACGCCACGAGCAGAAGAAAGCCCGTCGCCAGCGTGAGGCGGACGCTCAGTATGGTCGTGGGAGGAAAATCAACACAAGCAGCATCCGCGACAAGAAGCTGAAGCGAAATCTCAAGCGCCTGGAAGGCAAGTTCCAGGATGCTGCTCTCAGGGCAAAGGACGCCGAGATCTTGCTCGAGCACACAGGCGGTTTTCTCGAGCCTGAGAACGAAGTCGAACGCACACACGAAGTCCGCCAGGAGGATATTGTCGACAACGTAGCCGTCGAGACAGCACAGAAGCGATTCGATCTGAAGCTGGACAGCTTTGGACCATACATCTGCGAGTACAGCCGCAATGGGCGGGAACTGCTACTGGCTGGGCGCAAGGGTCACATCGCGACGATGGATTGGCGGGAGGGTAAGCTGGGGTGCGAGATCCAGCTGGGAGAGACGGTTAGGGATGTGAAGTGGCTGCACAACAACCAGTTCTTTGCGGTGGCGCAGAAGAAGCATGTCTACATCTATGACAGGCAAGGTGTTGAGATTCACAACCTGCGGAAACACAGAGACGTCACGCACATGGAGTTCCTCCCGTATCATTTTCTTCTCTCGACGATTGTAAGTTTATGAGTCCCCTGACTGTGCTACTTGATAGGAATCACCACTAACTTCGCCAGGGCGCAACCGGCGTCATCAAATACCAAGACGTCTCAACAGGCCAACTCGTTTCTGAAGTTCCAACCCACCTCGGCCAGCCCACATCCTTCGCCCAAAACCCCTACAACGCCATCCTCCACGCCGGTCACCAGAACGGCACCGTCACCCTCTGGTCTCCCAACACCGGCACTCCACTTGTCAAGCTCCTCGCACACAACGGACCTGTCCGCTCCCTCGCCATGGACCGCGAAGGTCGCTACATGGTGTCAACAGGCCAGGACCGCAAAATGTCCGTGTGGGACATCCGCATGTTCAAGCCGGTGCACAACTACATGACAAGACAACCTGCTTCGTCTGTCGCAATCTCAGATACCGGTCTCACAGCTGTCGCAACGAACACCTACACGACAGTCTACAGAGGCCTCTTCGATAAGAACGCCGCCGTTCAGAAGAGAGTCGACACCCCCTACATGCGCTGGGGCGGTGAAGGCCGCCGCATGGAACGCGTAAAGTGGTGCCCCTTCGAAGATATCCTCGGCGTAAGCCACGACGCCGGATTCTCCTCCCTCATCATCCCCGGCGCCGGCGAAGCCAACTACGACGCCCTCGAAGTCAACCCACTCGAGACCGCCAAACAACGCCAAGAAACCGAAGTCCGCGGCCTCCTCAACAAGCTCTCTCCCGAAATGATCGCCCTCGACCCCAACTTCATCGGTCAGCTCGATCTAAGGTCTGAGGAGAAGCGCCGTGCTGAGCAGGATCTGGATGCTGGTCCTGTGGATGTTGCGGAGGAGATCCGGAAGCGCGCGAGGGGTAAGAATGGTGTGCTGAGCAAGTATTTGAGGAAGCAGAGGAAGAAGAATATCATTGATGAGAAGAGGTTGAAGGTGGATCAGATTTGGGAGGAGAGGCAGCAGAGGAATAAGGATAAGAGGGAGGAGAAGGAGGCGGATCTTGGGCCGGCGTTGGCGAGATTTGCCAGGAAAGATTAGTATGGGAGTGGTGGCTGGTGATACCCGTAGTAATATATGTGCAACTTTGGCGCAAATTGCTGTATCTTCTCGAATGCTTTTGATTTTCCGCATCCTTGAACGCCAGTCTATCCCACCCTATGTTGTCCGGTCTTGATACAGACACCCTTGCACTATTTTCCCTCCCTTTCACCACTCAACGCCAGAATCCTCTGAACCACCTAGCACAAGTCAACAAGGATCCGCTCCCAGAGCCAGATCTCCCCTGCTTCGGCTTCCACCAAATCCTCCTCATAGCAACTTCAAACCCCCAGTAACCTTATCAACCATGCTCCTCGGGGCTGGTCCAACCCCCAAAACCGTCATACTCCCCGCTTCGATCTGCGTCCGACCCGCATCCTGAATAACCTCAGCGGTAACACCCAATGCGCGCGCCTGCTTGCGAAGGTCGAGGATCTCTTCCTGAGACTTGACCTGGACGGCGATCTTGGCCTGGCCGAGAGACTCCCAGCGTCGGAGGAGGGCAGCAGCTTGTGGAGAGGTCGACGCAGCGCGAGAGAGGGATTTGTAGCAGGCGAGGGTAGCGTGGGAACATTGCGCTGCGATTTTGCCTGCCATCGCTCCTGTTAGTATATCCGCGCGCCAGATGAGTATCACCCTGAAGTTCAACATACCCTTAGTCATTCCCAAATCCGTCCTCACGACAAGCACCAGCTTACACTCCTCCCCCGTATCCGCGACCTCCGGCCTACTTCCAGCCCTCAGACCCTGCCTCCGATCCGCCTCAGGTCCGTTCGCCCAGTTCGGCGCATGGTCCATGTTCGGCATGTCATCCTCGTCAATGTCGCTCTCTTCGCTCTCGACGGGGTCGTTTCGGAAGCGACGGCGCTCTTCTGCGAGTTCAGGGGAGATGAGGTAGCCGCGGGAGGAGTAGAGGCCGAGCATGTAGCCGGTGATGAGGGTGACGATCGAGGTGCCGATGATGACGCCCGTTGTGCGGCCGTCGTCAGACATGGTGGCGGGTTTGGGGTGGATGAATGGGTGTCTCTTTGCTCCGTGGAAAGGAAGATGCCGGTGAGCACAGGCACAGAGTCAGGGAATGTCGCAAGCGGGAAGCAATCGGCAAAGCAGTGAGTGGTCAGAGAAAAGAGGCAAAGGCAAAGGCAGAAAGGTGTGACGTGGTGAGGCTGCAGGGGCTTCGCCGCTCCACTGTTAGCCGCCTGGACGGTGTCGCGTCGGGACCTCGTTGCAGCATCTGCGGCCCGCCAAGCGACCAGCCACAGGCGCCACAACACTGATGTGACTGCGTTATCAGTGATCGGTACTGCGCTAAGAAATGTCACCGGCGACAGCTCCACGATATTTCCATGGGCTGCCTCTGCCCTATATTCACTCACCGCGTCCAGGTTCACTTTGCCATATCTCCAACACCCCAACCTTAATCACCTTTCTCCCCCTCAAATCTCAGAGCCCCTTACTCAAGGAAGCAAAAGGCAAACTCCAGCTGGTCATGGGAGAGCGCAAAGCACTCGTCGTCGGTCTTTCCGGCTGCTCGTCGAGCGGCAAGACTACACTCGCGAGACTGCTCAGAGACATCTTCCCAAGCACATTCATTCTACACGAAGATGACTTTTACAAGCCGGAAGACGAGTATGTACCATGTGCTTAATATTCATCAGTGCATCTGCCTCTGACGTATTACTCAGGTTGCCCAAGAAGAACGGCGTCCTAGACTGGGACTGTGCTGAGGCCATTGATGTTTCTGCCATGGCAGAAGCTCTCTCATACATTCGCTCACACGCCACCGTCCCAGTATGTGCTACAATATTCTTTCTCCTCACCAAAAATCTACCTGACTGCTAACATCCTCTAGCCATCACTAGACTCCAAAGAAGACCGCAACTCCGTCGGCAAATGCCCTGTCCCATCCTCCAAGATCACCTCCCTAAAATCCAAAGTCTCCTCCTCCCTTCCCACAAAGCCCCTCCCCTCTCTCTGCCTATTTGACGGTTTCCTCCTCTACTCTCCTTCCATGGCCGTCGTAAAACCCCACATCGACATCAAGCTGTTCCTCCGCGCCTCCTACGAACGTGCGAAGCAGCGACGTGAGGCTCGTGATGGCTACGCAACGATTGAGGGGTTCTGGCAGGATCCACCGGGATATGTGGATATGATTGTTTGGCCGAATTATGTGGAGGAACATGCGTGGATGTTTGAGGGAGGGGACGTCGAGGGGAGGTATAAGGGTGAGGTGTTGAGGAATGAGGGGATTCGGGTGCCGGAGGGGAAGGATGTTGACATGGATATGAGTAAGACGCTGGAATGGGCTGTGGACATCATCCTTGAGCAGTTGAAGGCTTTGACATAATGTTGGATGAATCTACAGTTAGCGAATTACGTTCTCAACAATAGACTCGGGCGTATTCAACGTCAGCATGAAACACATTTGTTCTGCAAATGCCGGGGACGATAAGCAGAGCATCAGTCATCATTCGTGTGTCGTTCATGGGCCATTCTACCATCAACGCCGTCTGCACGCTGTTCATCCATCGCCTCAGTTTTGGTCTCCGCGTCGTCTCTGAATCACCGTCTCAAATGGCAACGCCTCTCTCCGCATTCAAGAAAGTTAGCGCCTCGGCCGCCGCCTTTGTCTTAACTTCCTCCTTGTTCACTCCTCCCTCAACACTAGCAATGATCCGCTCACCCAGGTGAATTTTGCAAAGCCACTCCTTCTCGCCATCTTCTCCCTCTCGAACGTCGATCACGTACTTGATCTTCTCCGAGACAGCTGCCCTGGTCAGCTCCTCTTTGGGATGTTGAACATGGACATTGTCCCGCAGTATCCGTTCCAGGTATGGTAGAATGCCGAGATGAGTTAGCATGATCTCACACTGTTCAATGCTTCCTGAGTCGATCCATACTGCACCCAGTAGTGCTTCAATAAGATCGGAGTAGAACTTCTTCATCTGAAGGCGGGCCAGCAGAGCCCAGGGATAATGTGTTCCGTAGGCGATAGCATCGTTGACCTCATCGCGCATCCTCTCGTGTCGCTTGACCGTAGACTTCTGCTCCTCGACTATTGCGGGGGAAGTATGGCGCATGAACATCCAAAGAGGCTTCTGAACCAACTGCTCCTCAACTTCCCCGTCTGTGGTGCCCATCTCCTGAACATCGTTGTGACGACGCTCAAGGGCGACAAAGGCAAGGAATTCACCATTTACCAAAGCCGTCTTGAGCATGTGCATCTGGCTGTGGGTAAGCTTCGGCGTTGCCTCATACAGTCTGGTGACGATGATGTAGTCCAGCACAGCATCGCCTAGAAACTCCAATCTCTCCAGTGATCGGACTTCGGAGTCGGCAATGTACGAACCGTGCGTCAGAGCCTCTAATAGCAGCGAAGTCGTTTTGAACTCATAGCCAATCATCTCCTGCACCGGAGCCACGACGCCCAAGTTCCTGTCGTCCTTTCTAGCTGCGCGAAGCATCATGTCTCTGCCAACCGATGTGTCACGCCAGCTCGGCTCGGTGATGAAGACAGAAATGCACTGCAGTGCTTTTGAAAGTCCTCCATCCGCATATGACGCGCCAATCAAGGCTTCGACGACGTCTGCGAGCGTCTTCGTTGATAGCCTCCTCGCATTCTGTTCTTCCCTGGGGTTGAGAGCATTGACCAAGTATAGCGGTCGCCATTTCTGTCCAGTGAAAGGCTTCGTCAAAATGAACCTTGACAGTCCTGTCTCCAGTGCAGCCCTGGAGAGCCTTGAGTTGGCTACAAGCTTGTCTTTGGCAAACGAAAGATAGCCCTCCGGCCATTCAGTATCTATCATCTCGGTTAGCATGACCTATGGTCCGAAGCTTCAGTAACCTACGTTCTGCGGAAAGCTGCACCGAAGTGCAATACTTCAGAATAGAGTCTCCAAGAAACTCAAGTCTCTCGTACTGATACGGTTCTGAGGCACTTCGAGAGCTGATCGCTTCTCGTAACAGCTCCATGTTCGAGATTCCGACATCTTTGAGAAGCGTGGTCGATAGAGTTTGAACAAGCAACATGACTTCAACCTCGTGAATTACTGACGGAAGCAACATGCCGAACTCAGCGTGTCGAATTGGTATTGTGTCCACCCGGGCCCAGGGCAATGGGTATACTCGCTTGTATGGCTTGCCGCTTCCTTCGCCCTTCGCCGGTGCACCGTGCACGGGATGCAAGAAATCGGATCTCTTGGTCCACTTCGAGAGGTGTAGATATGGCACGTCGTTCGGGGCTTTGTCAAGTTCATAGAATGGGTATTGGACCTGCTGTACTTCCGGCTTCGATGGGATTATGCCTTCGTAAATCAGTGGGCAGCCCTCCCTGTCGCGCACAAGGTATTTCCGGCTCTGAGCCAGGTCCTGCTCGACTGAGAAATCGTGTGCCCCGATTCCATCCATCGCCATGTCGATGCCTGCCGCAATGACTTTAATGACATGGGCCCTCTCTTCCATATGCCATCTGTGGTTGAAGTGAAGCCCTAACAGGGTCGATGTGTGATCAGGAAGCCCTGCAATTTCACTTGCGGAAAGTTGCTCGCCTAGGCCAAAGCGAAGAATCTGAGTTCTTCCACCCTCCAAGTAGACTGTAATGTCTCCTGGAGGCACCAGTTCCACGGGCAGCACGACGAAATATTCCCCAACGAATGATCCAGCATCGTCAAGACAGATCAGAGGGTATTTCCAGCGCAGGTCGCCCTCCTGCCACGCCTTTGCAATTGATTGCCATGGCCATAGAAGCTGGTCGACCTGAACGATTGCCTCGCGAGTCTCGACACCCTGGACACCCTGAGACCGTAGTGGCAGAAGGTTGTCGGTCAGCCACCCGGCCAGGTGCAGTGCCTTGTATGCTTGGAATGCGGCGTCTTTGGTAGCATTCTTCTCTGATCTCCATGTTCGACGACTCTCAGCCCTGCGAAGACTGGGTGCGACGAAGGACGGAAGCAACACAACGCACATGAGATCCCCACTGACTGCATCGCAATGGGTAATGTAGTCTGGACTGGCGTCGACGTAGTCTCCACGGGCCAGAACGGCGCAGAAATGCTGTAGATGCGATTTTGCATTCTCAAAGTCGAGCCTCGCTCCAGTCTCGTTCACAATGTAAACATCATCTCCCAGGCTTTCGGACTTCTCCACTCTCTTGAGATCCAGGCGCTCCCTGGCTTCGTCCTCGTACAGCCGCTTCATAGCCGCCTCGGCAGCCTCCCATTCAAGATGCGATTGGGCCGTATCTTCAAAGAAGAGAATGAGTTCTGACTTCGACTTCCTCGCTCTGCCGCGTTGCTGAATGAATGACTTCGCATTGGAGGGCAAGTTGAAGCAGATGACGAGGTTACACGCGGGAATGTCGATGCCTTCTTCGAGAACACTGGTGGCGATCATGAGGTTGACTTTGCCTGAGATAAAGTCCGGCAGAGAGTTAATCTGCTCCTTTGTTTCAAACAGTTCTCGGGTCCTGCCGATCCATGTGTTTGCGCCAACCTGCGTTCCAATGTGATACCTTTCTTGAATAGCAGGATGCGATTGGAGCACATCCTTGAGCATTGTGACGATAACGCGATCTCTCGCAAAGACTATGCCGACAGGATCGTTACCGGCAGCTAAGAGAGTGCGGATAAGTTTCTGACATTTTTCCGACACTCGACTGCCTGATGGTGTTTCTGATGGCTCTGCCCAATCGTGACCAAGTGCTTCCGTGAGGTAGACCTTCTCAGCATCGAGCCATGTTGCATCAAAGAAAGCCTCAGCTTTTTCGGTTCGGCCGAGAAAAGCTTTGACGTTCATATAGATATACCGATCGGCCGCCCACGGTCCGAGTTCGGTGAGGACGACCGTGGATCGCTCCAGAAGTCCCCGGACCTGTGTTTGAATCCAGGTGCTTCTCGTTGTCACCGCCCTTTCCAGTTTCCGCAGGTTTCTATCGGAAGGGTCTGCCTTCAGCTTCAGAACATATGGATCCGTTCTGATATCGAGGTCTCGGTAGACTTGATTCAATCTCGTAATAGAAGGTGTCGAGGGTCCAAGTGTGATGTTGGGTCTGTACATAACAGAGCTGATCTGTGGTCGGTTCGCATGCTGGAAGAGCTCGTCACGATGTATCGTTGGCGCTATACAAAGCGCGTCGAGTGTGTCCTCGAGCTCGAAGAGCTGCGTTTCAGTAGAGCCCATGCTTGGGCTTGCGGTCAATCCGAGTATTGACGGAACTGGGAGACCTTGTTCTTTCCGAGGGTGATAGAAGTCGGTCATGATGCGGCGCGCGGGTGAGTTCTTCGCAGCATTATGTGCTACAGTGAATCAGCCGAGATGACAAATACGCTCTGTGCGGCGCGACCTACCTTCGTCAATCACTATCAGGGTGAGATGATCCATGGTGACGAAAGCATGAGCAAGTGCATCTCTGAGGATCGCTGGTGTAGAGACAACGATGCGAGTGGCACTGAGAACAGCTCCCCAGACGTTGGCCTTCCAAGTGTCAACAGCTTCATTTCCCGTCAGGAGAGTTATAGAAGCAGCTGGAATGAGCCTTCCAATCGCATCATACTGCTGAATACAGAGCGCAACCTTCGGTGCGAGAAACCATACCAGCTATAATCAAGTCGTTAGATGAGGGATCTATAGAACGAGGGTAGAATAGGACTAGAATATGGGCTTCGAGGAAGGTACCTTGCTTTCATCGCACCTTTCTAGCTCTGCCTGGATACGCATAATAGCCCTGATAATTCAGAAACGCCAACAATGCTGTACATGAGGCACACTTACACCCTGGTCTTTCCTGTGCCGGTATCCATCTGTAGCCTTGTCAGAAAGGTATGTCATGATGGTAGAATGTTCTTACAGTCACAATAACATTGCGTCGGATGCTCTGCTCAAACATCTCACGTTGATATGACCTCAAGTGCATTGTCAAGTCGGACTCCTCATGCTCAATGGCACATGCAGCATGGCCCTGATCCAACGGAAGTTGCGTGGCGTCCAGCTCTTTATGCGCATTTTCGAGGGCTGCAGCAGACGCAGACAGCAATTCAATGACGGGTGCTTGCTCCGAAGGCCGATCTGCAACCTCATCGAGAGCCTCATCGTAAATGGAAATGCCCGAAGAGGAACTCCCAGGTCTGTTGCCTTGATCGACACCCATGGCCGCGTTCACCAGGCTTCCGTGGATTACTCACGGCCTTGCAGTCAGCGACCTGTATCCGGGTTGGCCACTCCAATTAATTCTCCCATGACGAATCAGGCCCTCGAACCATGCAATCGGAGTCCCAAATCCGGAGAATGACCGTATGTTCAGCACACGCCCGGCTGGCTTGCTTCTTCCACTCCGGGACCCTCCGATTGACCGCCAAGACTCAAGCCGTGCTGTTGCCTTCTGCTGAATGTGGATGGTGTTAACTTCTCGGACCCGACGACTTATACTTTGAGAGCGACTATGTAGCTGATGCTCGATTGCTATGCGAGATTGCAGACATCGGCGCATGGCGAGTTGATAGGTACCTTACGAACGGGGTCCCCAGGTGACAGGAAATACCCTGGCCTGCTCGCAGGATGCGGGTGGCCGACGACGCGGCAATAACAGCTGAATCACAGTGCCAACCCAAGCCTCTTTGGATGCTTGTATATCTAGCGAATCTTACGATTTCTTGCAAAGACAGTGCTGTCTTTTAAGACCATGTTGGGAGTCGCTCAACTGTGAGTTGGGTGGTAAAGTATAGAGTTTGCACCCTTCTCATCCACCTAGCAACGTCCGTAACGGTTCTATGAACATAGAAACTGGTCTTAGCACGTGAATTACTTGGAGATACCTTTATGGAAGAAATGACAACTTCGTTGCGCTTGGAACCTCCAGTGCTGCTCCACTTACGCCAGCTGTTCTGCCTGTCACCTTCGACGCCCAGTGTGGCAACCGGCATGCGCGACTTTCATCAGCCGGGGTTGCGAGTATCGCTGACCGAGTGACTCTGCTCGCCGCGCCCTCCGTTCTTCGAGAACTGGAAACAGATGAACGGGATGAGTGGTGAGACTCTGAGGTAAGGTAGGACCGCGTTCTGTTCGGTGCAGGGCGATTTCGGGATGGCCCCTACCTACCCTGTATGAACGACTGACCTCGGAGCCTGGTTTGGCTCGAGCAGGACTTGTAGATTTCCAATTAGTCGGAAAGGCTTGCTTGCTCGGCTGGTATTATGGGGGTGCAGGGGATAGTTTTGCACTTCCATTAACTTCATTAGATGCCATTCGCTCCTGTGACAGATGTGCTGTGGAAAGAATAGTGGAGGACCGCTGGACGGATTCGTCAGAGTAATAAGGTTTTGAGCCGCGATTTCGAAATTAACCACACATGAAAAACTCTCATAGACCATGTAGTCACTTGCACTTTGGCCTGAATTAATACTCTATCACTACAAAGGATTTCGAGGCACCGCAAGGTCGTCAAAAAGGTCATCAGGTGTCAAGGATGGGTAATGACAGAACAGGAACACCAGGGACGACGGCTGAAGCTGACATCAGCCACATGAGGCTAGGACCCCTCATCCTGTGGCTGGAGCTCCTCCCTCCTTTGACCGACTCCAGATGTAGGGTAGCTCGGCTCGGAAAAAGGCCACGGCGACGCTCTTGACGCCACGAGACAAGCTCCATCCAGCTCCTGGTCCTCGAGACCTCTCAACGCTTTCTCTCCCAATCCTCGTCCTAACTTCGACTCGACCTACGATCCTGCTTGCCGCCGACCTCGAACTGTCGGCAGCGGCTGCGATCTCCTCTCCTCGACCGCTTTGAGCTCATCACTTGTGCGGTATCTCCCCTCTCACTCGCCGCCACTCGCCAACACCCCACCCACCGCCATCCCTGGACCCCAGCTCGGCTTCCCTCAACACCATCTCTCGATCTACTCGTTGACGCACAACCTCTCGCAGTATCATCGTCAGCATGGCAGAACCTTCAGGCGACGGCCAGTATGGCCAGTACGCACAGGCTGACCCGTCCCAGGGCTTCCAGCAAGGCGCTCCTCAACCCGAAGTCGCTACTGCGGCTGGGAAGAAGAAGAAGAGAGGCTATGCCGCCGGCGCTTTCGATGTAGGCTCCGGCGCCAACGCCGCTGCTGGCGGACAGCTACAAGGAGGAGGTCAGCAGTTTGCTGGCGCACCAACACCTGCGTATGGTGGCTATCCTCAGCCTGATCAACAACAACCGCAGCCACCACAGCCTGGTGCTCAGGGATACCCACAGTACGGCCAAGGTTACGATGCCCAGCAGCAGCCGCCTGCGCAACAGCCAGGTTATGGTGGCTACCCAGCACCCGACCAAGGTTACCCGGCGCCAGCTGGGCCTACTGGCGCTGCTCAAGGCGTCGCAGGCATCACTCAGGGTATGGGAACCATGCAGATTGGTGGCCAGCCTGGACCTCAACCACAGCCCTACCAGCAACAGCCGCAACTCGCAGGCCCACAAGGACCTACGGCGCCTCACATGAACCGTGGTCCTCTGGCCCAGCTATACCCGACAGACCTGATGAACCAGCCCTTTAACGTCTCAGAGCTGGATCTTCCCCCGCCTCCAATCAACATCCCGCCTAACGTGAGCTCGCCCTGCTAAATCGTCGAGAGATCTGGACTGATTGTGATATAGACCGCCGTTACGGCCTCCCCCGACTCGAACTGCCCCTCGAAATACATCCGATCCACGATCAACGCTGTCCCTACACAAAATTCTGTCTTGAAGAAGTCCAAGTTGCCTTTCGCGCTTGTGATCCAGCCTTACGGCTCTCTTCATGACGACGAAGACCCCGTCCCGATTGTGCAGGACCAGGTGATCTCTCGATGCCGTCGATGCAGAACATATATCAACCCATTTGTCGTCTTCCTCGACAATGGACACCGCTGGAGGTGCAACATGTGCAATCTGAGCAACGATGTGCCACAGGCATTCGACTGGGATGCCGCTGCTCAACAAAGTGTCGACCGTTGGAACCGCCACGAGCTGAACCACTCTGTCGTCGAGTTCGTTGCTCCTCAGGAGTACATGGTTCGACCCCCTCAGCCTCTAGTCTATCTGTTTTGCTTCGACGTCAGCTATGCCGCCGTCTCCAACGGCCTGCTTGCAACGGCTGCGCGCACAATTCTGGATAGTCTGAACAGGATACCTAATGCCGATCGGCGGACACGACTGGGCTTCTTGGCTGTCGACTCTAGCCTCCACTACTTCTCCATTCCCAAAGATAGCGAGGAGAACGGTGAGACCAACTTGCTCGTTGTCAGCGATCTCGAGGAGCCTTTCCTCCCTGTCCCTCACGACCTCCTGGTCCCTCTTTCCGAAAGCCGTCAGAGCATTGAGAAGTTCCTGCAACGACTGCCGGAGATGTTCCAGAACAACCAGAGCAATGGCTCTTGCATGGGATCCGCCCTGCGCGCCGGACACAAGCTCATCTCAGCCCTGGGTGGCAAGATTGTCGTCCTGACTGCTTCTCTCCCCAACGTTGGCGTTGGCAAGCTTGAGATGAGAGAGGACAAGAAGCTTCTTGGTACATCAAAAGAGGGAAGCTTGCTTCAGACCGCAAACAGCTTCTACAAGAGCTTTGCGGTCGAGTGCTCGAAGAACCAGGTTTCGATCGATATGTTTTTGTTCTCTTCCCAGTACCAGGACGTGGCATCTTTAAGCAACCTCCCTCGCTACACCGGTGGTCAAACTTGGTTTTACCCTGGATGGCACGCATCTCGACCCGAGGATGCTCTCAAGTTTGCTTCCGAGTTCAGTGACTACCTTTCGTCAGAAATTGGCCTTGAGGCTGTCCTCCGTGTCCGTGCCACCACGGGCTTGCGGATGAACACATTCTACGGCAACTTCTTCAACCGCAGCTCTGATCTGTGCGCATTCCCTGCCTTCCCTCGCGACCAGTGTTATGTGGTGGAGGTTGCGATTGACGAGACTTTGGGCAAGAATGTCGTCTGTTTGCAGGCTGCAGTTCTCCACACTACTTGCAACGGCGAGCGTCGCATTCGAGTCATGACTCTCTGCCTGCCAACAACCACCAGTCTTTCCGATGTGTATGCCTCTGCAGATCAGATCGCAATTACTAGCTACTTCAGCCACAAGGCTGTTGAGCGTGCGCTAGGAAGTGGTCTCGATGCCGCCCGTGATGCTCTCCAAAGCAAGCTCACAGAGCTTCTCCAGACTTTCAAGAAGGAGCTGGGCGGTGGCAGCATGGGTGGAGGCGGTCTTCAGTTCCCTGCCAACCTGCGCGGATTGCCAGTCCTGTTCCTGGGATTGATCAAGAACGTGGGTCTGCGGAAGTCGGCCCAGATCCCGTCCGACATTCGATCTGCAGCACTGTGCCTCCTGTCAACGTTGCCACCCCCACTTCTGCTGAGGTACATCTACCCGCGTCTGTATTCCCTCCACGACATGCCCGATAATGCTGGTATTCCTGATCCGGAGACTGGTGCTATCGTCCTGCCCCCGGCCCTAAACTTGTCCTCAGAGAGGTTCCAGCCTTACGGCCTGTACCTCATTGACGATGGCCAGACGCAGTTCCTGTGGATTGGTCGTGAGGCTGTTCCTCAGCTGATCATGGATGTGTTTGGCGTCGAGGACCGCACACAACTTCATGTTGGCAAGGGCCGTGTACCTGAGCTGGAGGGAGACTTCAATGAGCGGGTCCGTGCGGTCGTGCAGAAGAGCAGAGACCATAAGAGCCTAGGTGTGGGAAGCATCACGGTACCGCACCTGTACATTGTGCGCGAGGACGGTGAACCCAGCCTGAAGCTCTGGGCTCAAACTCTCATGATTGAGGACCGGGCAGAGCAGGGTGTCAGTGCAGCACAGTGGCTGGGTCAGCTACGGGAGAAGGTATGTTGATCACATCCCTTCGTGTTTCTTCTAATGCAGACAACTGACTTGGGTCTTGTTACAGGTCGTGCAGTAGACGTAATGGGATCAAAGTGGATGGAAGGGCGGTTTTGTCGATATAGAGGGCACAGCGTACCATTCGACGTGCCTAGGAGTAACGAGAAAAAAGGCAGCTGGCGTCCATGGGTGAGTGACGGTCAAGATATCGAAGGTGTTTGTATGGAGATTCTAAGGGCAGCGTTGTTGATAGGAGCATGCGCTGTGTTTGATGAAGCTGGCATGCCATGTGTGGACTCGATAGAAAGAGCAACTTCTGACGTTTTGGTACATCATATGCTACCCCTATCGCGTCTTTGTGATCCACGTATCTCGTTAACATGATCCGATCCGATCGACCTGGCACCAACCGTACTACATCGTCTATGAATCCTCCAGGAGGCCGATTCTCAACAGCAATGATTCTACGGACGATGATGTCTCTCTATTTTTAGAGACATGAAGTGTCACCGGAAGCTATAAACGCCGAGCAGGAAAGACGGGACGGACAAGCCCGTCACGGATTGACCGCAAATCCTCTCAACCAACAACGAAGGAGCTCAACAACAATCAGCATTTGGATGGGACCAGACCAGACTGACTCGCTTGGGAGAACTTTCCAAGTCCGCACGATGCGAGTAGCGGATAACCTATGACATGGCCGCAAGGGGTCCCCCAATAGGACGGTGAAACACGCGCCGAGGTGGTTTGGTGGGCCAATGAGGGACGAAGGGGGGTGTGCACCGGGCGGTAAGGCCCGTGCTCTGGGATCTGGGATATGAAACCTGAAGAGAGAGAGGCGGAAAAGAGGATCATCAATAGAGGGTCGGTGTTATAAGCATGGATACTTAAGAAGGGGAATTTTCGTCCGAAGTCACGCGGCCTGAAAGTGCCGCTCAGGGGTCTTAGGCTGATGCTGAACCACATGTCCAACCCAACCCAACCCCACGTCTTCAGGACAATGGCAGTTCCTAGCTACGAGCTCCCTAGTGCTGGTGAGGGTGTCGCAGGAGGACATGAAACGAGCCGGTAGTCCTGTTCCTGGACTGTTCTGAGACGGGGGGTGTGAGTGGCTACCTTACCTTCGGAGGCCCATTCGGCTGAGAAGGATTGGATGCCTCGCTGGTTAAGCGCCAAAGGGCAGTGTGATAGGATGGAAGGGCTCTGCTGCTATTCGTGAGCTGGGCTAGGTGTTGCTGAGTAGTACGACGCAAGTAGATTGGTGCAAGTGAGTCATATGATAAGGTCTGAATGCGACTGAAGATTGTGGTAGATTGATAGATGCCGTGCTAATTGATCAAAGTGGTGGAAGCTGTAACTGAAGCTGATACCCGCCATCCCCATCCCTCCCTCCTGTACCTGAATGCTGAGCTGCCACTGCACGGTGCCTGGATCCAGAACCAGCCCCCCAGCCAGGACCACCGCCTACGGTGCCTGCAGCCTTGGCCTAATTCAGTGGGCAACCAACGGCTGCAGACTCCCGATTCATCCACTGCTAGTCCACCCATGCTTGTACCCCTACACCTGCAGTTCGCGCTGCAGGTACATCAAGGGTGACCCCTCCTCCATCAAACTTCCTCCAAAAGGCTGCCTCTACTCCTCCTCCTCAGCTCCTCCACCTGTCTCCCTGGATTGGCCCTAGTCAACGTCGTATCACAGCAAACGAACGCTCTGATCTCCTCGCCTCCATCTCGTCCCCATTCCTCTTCCTCCTGTCTTTCGTTTCCTCTCTTCTCCTTCCTTCCTTCCATACACATCTGCTATACAGCTTTCACGGAGCTTTACACCTTGCGACGACCTCTAATCATCACCACAACGGTACGTGTCTGGTTCAACATTCTGGAGAACCCCTCTGTCAAAACTCCACCATTGCTTTTTTGGTACATTCGCCCCATGGCGCGCTCCGGTCCGTTGCGCGCCAGAGCTCTCTAACCCCGAGCTTAAGGGAAACCCCCCCAACATGCGGCACTGTGGTCAGCATGTGGATGAGCTTCAGAACAAAGCCTATTGGCAAGTGTGGTGCATGGCTTCTGCCTCTGATTCGCAAGGATTGGGGTCTATTTGAAGACCACAGTTTATGGCACAATTGTGGCCTCCTGACCATCCACAAGCTGCCATTGCTGTTGCTCTTCTTCTGGCCCGAGAGCGGGGTCGTCGACTGGGCAGCCAACCTCGTGGGCTGACTGCGCCAACGGCCAGCCCACCATTGCCCACCGTACCGTGCCTTTTTGCCTCCTTTCTTTCCCTCATAAGCAGCAAAGACACAATATTCGAGAGCAGAGCAGATCACTGACTTCGAGACTCTAGACAGCAGAGAGAACTCTCGGAAAACGCAGCGCCTTGCTCCTTGACGAGAATCGGTATCAACCGTAGCGCCCCTTGTTGACCCCGCGAAATCGCTGAACGAGCGCTACGAAGATCCCCCGCATCACGCCTGGGACTACCACGAGCGAGCGATCGTGCTCTCTTCAACCCTCGTTCCTATATACGAGTCGAATTGCCAGAAGATACGCGACAAACAGGCACATTGATTCATACACCCGGCATTAGTCAAGTGAGCCCAAGCCAGACCGCTTTCCCAGCTCTTTGGTCCACCTGTGCCAGCTGGCCTGCGTCTCGACCAGCCTTCGCCCAACGGTTGTGGCCTCACAAATCGCCACAAACGACACGGCAAGCTCTCTACACCTAGATCTCTGGCAGTGGACATCTTGTCAGGTACAAGATACCCCCTTTAGCTCCAGAGAACCGCAGCCATGTCTCGTCAGAACCCACCCAATAACGCCGCGGCTGTCGCGGCGTCAAGGAAGATTTCCTTCAACGTCAGCGAGCAGTACGATATCCAGGATGTCGTTGGTGAGGGTGCCTATGGTGTCGTCTGGTAAGTTTGCAAGACAGGGGGAATGAAATCGGATTCGTAGAGAAGCTAACGATTCGCAGCTCCGCGATACATAAGCCCTCTGGCCAGAAGGTTGCTATCAAGAAGATCACTCCATTCGACCACTCCATGTTCTGTCTCAGAACGCTGCGTGAGATGAAGCTCCTCCGGTACTTCAACCATGAGAATATCATTTCTATTCTCGACATCCAGAAGCCTCGTGGCTATGACAGCTTCAACGAGGTGTACCTGATCCAGGTAAGATTCCGCCTCGCGGATTCCACTCTGAAATATCACTAATTATCGCAGGAACTCATGGAGACGGACATGCACCGCGTCATTCGTACCCAGGATCTTTCTGACGACCACTGCCAGTACTTCATCTACCAGACCCTCCGCGCCCTCAAGGCGATGCACTCCGCCAACGTGCTTCACCGTGATCTGAAGCCGTCCAACCTGCTCCTCAACGCCAATTGCGATCTGAAGGTGTGCGATTTCGGTCTCGCGCGATCGGCAGCTTCTCAGGAGGACAACTCGGGTTTCATGACGGAATACGTTGCGACTCGTTGGTACCGTGCACCGGAAATTATGCTCACGTTCAAGGAGTACACAAAAGCCATTGACGTGTGGTCTGTGGGCTGCATTCTTGCTGAGATGCTGAGTGGCAAGCCGCTCTTCCCGGGCAAGGACTGTACGTGACCCGTGAAAATGACCATCTGGGAAGTACTATACTGACATGACTACTGCAGACCACCACCAGCTGACGCTCATTCTGGACGTGCTGGGCACACCGACGATGGAGGACTATTACGGTATCAAGTCGCGACGTGCGCGCGAGTACATCCGATCTCTCCCTTTCAAGAAGAAGGTTCCATTCAGGACACTCTTTCCCAAGACCTCCGATCTCGCACTCGATCTCCTCGAGAAGCTTCTCGCTTTCAACCCAGTCAAGCGCATCACAGTGGAAGAAGCGCTCAAGCACCCGTACCTTGAGCCGTACCATGACCCTGATGATGAGCCGACCGCACCACCGATTCCGGAGGAGTTCTTCGACTTTGACAAGCACAAAGATAACTTGAGCAAGGAGCAGCTGAAGCAGCTGATCTTCCAGGAGATTATGCGATGAGCGATGCGGAGTGAGATGACTTTGGTGTGAAGAAAGTTGGAAACGGATATCAGTCTGGGACATAAGGGAGAGGGAACTCAAAGGCAAGCATAGATGGAAAGGGAGCGGCGTCGGGTGGACGAAGCATGGTGATCAAGGATATGAAAGAACTGGAATGGCAGAAGAGGCCGCAAATAAGACGGATGGATAAGGTGACGTGGTGGATTTTTCTCGCTTGGCCGGGCAACATATGAGATGGAAAGACTCGATCAAATCAAAGAATCAGCAATAAGAGAGACACAGCGGAGAAGGGAACGCACGCTGTGTAAGACGAGCAATGAAGTTATTCACAATCACAGCAACAGCCTCGCTCAGGTATTGCCGTTCTTGCTGGGCTATGACTTTTTTCTCGTGATGCAGAATTGTCGAGCCGATGTTAGGTAAATCGTATGATGTGTCCTTTGGTGGTTTAGGTAACGATTATGTTTGTGGTGTGAATGGCTGGATGGGCTGGGGGGCCTGCCGCCTTTCTATGGCTGGTGGCTGCATCCAGCCGGAAGCGGCTGAATGGGTGAGACACGCGATGATGGTTCCTGTTCTTCCACTGGTTTCCCAGATCTTCCTCCTCTGAACATGTTCTCTCATCGTTCATGTTGGTCACCTTGAATTGTCCCAATTAAATTAAAAGATCAGTGACTCTCGACCACCGCTGTCAACCAACCCGATCCAACAGGTCCAGCGATCCATCGCACGGTACCTTGCCTAGCCTGCCGGATCGAGGACCCGCCCTGCCCACCCACTACAGCCTGTGGGCGTGACACTGTGGCACTACGTCAGCCTCTTTCCCGTCCCAACGTCTTGTCATAACAACATTATTCTTAGCAATCGCCAGCCCTCGCTTTTCTTCTTCCTCTTCTTCCTCGACTTTCCCAGCTCGCTCCACCCCCAGACACCATCGTCTTTCTTTTCTTACACATTCCAAAGAAAATACCTGCAAACCTCCATTCTCGACTACTGAGGTACGACCTTCTTCGACACCGACTTGGGGGCTTTGTCTCCCACCCACCGCCGTTGAAGACACGATACGGACAGAGTCTCAACAACCCAAAATCACCAACGTCTCAGAACCATCTATGAGTCGTCCTCCAACACGCCTCGACTCCCCCGACACACCTCCCTCCCTCTCCTCCGATTTCCACACTCCCCCCCGCCAATCCGCTGACGACCCTATCCCCTCCTCCCCTCCGCTCGCCAGTCCGACCGCCTCCCTTTCTGGCGGCTCCTCCTACATCGGCAGCATGTTCACCGGGTTGATCCGTCGCTTCTCCACGGAGGATTCTCAGCTGGGTAGCCAGATCGACACGTTCTTCATGGGACCTCCTCCCGACCAGCAGAAGCAGAACGGACAAGATGGAGGATCGTCGGACGATGGGATTAATGGCGTGTTTCAGCCACCGGTGAAGAGGACGATTAGTCCATTTCGACCGCCGCCGTTGGATCCGTTGGTGCTGCACGGACATGGAGAGGGGAATGGGAATGCTGGGTTGTTGACGCAGGGGATTGCGGAGGAGATAAGGACGATGATTCCGGAGAGGTTGCGAATTACGGAGGACTGGAGGATCGTCTACAGTTTGGAGCAGGATGGCGCAAGTTTGTCAACGTTGTACCAGAAGTGCAGGCGCTTCCAGGGTAAACGCGTGGGATTCGTGCTGGTCGTGAAGGACCAGGATGGAGGGGTGAGTCCCCTCTGCAGCCTTTGTTGATGTTTGGTATGCTGACTTACGATCACAGACTTTTGGCGCCTATCTCTCGGAATACCCTCACCCAGCACCAAGCTACTTTGGAAACGGCGAATGCTTCCTCTGGCGGGCATCCCTTCTCGCCTCACTCCCTCCACCGCCATCAGCAGACACTACCTTCCTCACCCGCAACACTCAACTCGCACCTCCACCCCGCTCCCCAGCCACCCTCTCAGCCGACGCAGCAGTAGCACCACCCAGCCGTTCTCCTACCCCCAGCGAATCCATCCGTTTCAAAGCCTTCCCCTACAGCGGCCTCAACGACTTCTGCATCAACTGCGAAACCGGGTTCCTGAGCGTCGGCTCAGGAGGCGGCCACTACGGACTGTGGCTTGACGACTCGCTGGATGTAGGACATAGTTCTAGATGTGAGACTTTTGGGAATGAGCCGCTGAGTGACGAAGGGGAGAAGTTTGGCGTTATTGGCGTGGAGCTTTGGGTGATTGGCTCTTGAAGTGGTAGTGGATGAGACTAGTTGAAGGGCAAATGGCGGGGAGGGGATATATAGAAGCTTCACTCCGGCTGAAATGATACCCGGATCTGGGATCCACGCGTTGAAGGCATAATCTCCAAAGATACAGACGCATTCATGCATTGTTTACATGCTCGCGTGTCGACCGTTGCTAAATGAACTCTATTGCTTAAAGGGTATAGACTTCCACTTGTGTATATATCGCGCGTCACGTCCTCGCCTCCGAGTCTAAATGTCTGCAGGTGAGCGACATACGGAGCTGCCTTTGAGAACCTTGAGGCTGTGCTACTTTCTGAGTTCAAGAGTCACAGGGTGGTGGTTTGGTGAAGTGTCCTGGAGTGCCACACATATTAATGCTACAAGAATGACATTATGAGCCAGGATAGTAACAAGAATAGTGACCAGAATACAAGCCAAGATAAGAAGCAAAATAGGAGTCAAAATAGGTCATAAGATACTATATTACTTGGGCTGATACTTGATTTGAGTTGCTGCCTGTTTATCGCTCGTGATGCAGCTCAAGTACGAACTCAACTTCTGCCATGATACATGAGGCATTAGTTGGCAAGATTTAAAATCAAGCCTTATTTGAGTTTCTATTCCTTGTGTTATTGCTATATAAGCTTCGTATGCTCCTGTTCTACACCCTTACTCGTCCCTGTTTCCTCACCTTCTAACCTTTTCTATCATGTACAGCAGGCAAGATGGCAGGGCAAAAAGACTCATCGCGCGCGCTTCGCATTTTGTTTGATGCACTATCTTCGGACTTTTGGAAGCGAAGAGCCATGAAGAGAAAAGCCCGAAAGGATGTTATAGCGGCAGCAAGGGCCGCCCTTAAGTACAACCATCGAAACCCCATCGATGTCTCTGGCTTGGGGTTTCCTGATAGCGAATACGAACGCGCCTGCTGCAAGTATAAATGGATGTTCATCTCACCAGATATGCACTTCCGTCTTGTGTACAGCTATATTTCAGCACGCATGACTAACGAGGGAGGCTTAAGAGACAACATCGATGATAAACTAGGTCTTGGGAATCGATATGATGTTGCTACATCATGCGACGATTTCCTAATTAAAACCTCGCCAATATTTTCTAAGAAGTTCCGGAACATCCTTCGAGCAAGGTTCAAGAGCTTTGAAGCTATGGTTGGAGGCAAACAATCCTTCTCGGATTAGCTGATACAGGAGAAGGCTACTGTAGAATGGGCACTAGAGCTGATATTCTATACTTTCTGGGCTTGCAAGGATGAGGCGGGCTTGAATGTAAGTTGAAGATCTCAAGCTGCTTATACAAGTGCGTCATGGGACCTAACGATGGATAGATCTGGACCCCCGAACTTGAGCTCATTGAGCTCGAGCCCGATCACCCGCCAATGCACCAGATCAGATTAATTGGGTCAACCTTGTACAAAGCTTGGCAGAGAGTCTAGAGATCAGAGGCTTGGTATTATCCGAGCCCCCAGAAAGACTCACGGCCTCTGATAAGGAGGGCCTATCCCCGATATTCTTCACAACCTACGACTGGTTTATCTGCCGGGCGTAGATGGGAGCTCGAAAGGTTTTCGAACTCAATCCCATCTCACTTTCCACGCTTACGATACCGAACACGACTTTTCCCTTGCGAGGAATATGCCAAAGGTCTCGTACTTGACTCATCGATCTTCCTATCTCTCCTCCGTACAGCCTTCCACCAGAACATCTTTCAAAATCCTTGCCACCCTACGCAAGCCTTTCGAGAACCCTTCAGCATGCGCAATCAAGATTGGCGAGGTATTTTCGTCGTGAAATTCTGGACCCAGCATCCCGCGCCTCCAGGACTTGATTACTTCACGGTTCCACACGGGAGCGAGGGAGCATGGACTACAGCGGTTCACAGTTTCGAGCCAGAGGGTAGGTACGATACATTGGAAAGATCTGGAGCTTGGATGAACCAGCTTAAGCAGTTCCACCATAGGGATACGACCAACTTTACGGATGTTGTGAACATGCGGGAGATGACAAGGAATCCGTTGGGGTGCGATAAAGCTGTGCACTGGCAGACAGCCTGGATGAGCGATCGGGCGATGGAGTATCTGAACAGTCATGTGGGAGAAGTCTATGCTATCAGCTGGGACAAGAAATGAGGTCTTGATCGAACTAGCGACTCATGCAGCTGTATATATGAACATAGTCATGCTAGGCTGATCTGCGTTGCGTGAACTGCAAAGGCGTTCTAAAGAAAGACTCAAGGTATCAGATCGATACTGCTTAGCTGGCGCCATAGGCCAATCTTAAGACGAAAGAAAGGCTTCGAGTACACTGACATATGCATAAGTGGTGTACCTCTCAGTGTGCGTCCAACATACGACAAAACCGAGTATATGTCACAGATAGTTCGAGTAATAGAGTCAAGATGTGACATAGGAAGGGGACGTCAGCTTCGCTGCCGCGAGTCATATTCAAGAATCGCCTCTAACACTCCCTCGGGAGACGGCTGTCTGGCTGACGCATCTGCCTCGAATCCAAAATTGTCTCTCAAATGTCGCTGTGTTGTCGGTCCAATTGTGATTATTAATGTCTTACCATCTCTCTTCGAAAGGTCGACTTTGCTCCCTGGAGTGTCATCAAGCATCCCTAGCCCGCGGAGCATCGCATCGCAGCCGGTGGGTGAAAACACAACGACCCATCTTCTCTCACAGTCGTCCTTGCCTGTCTCGGCCAATCTGCTGACGAAATCATCCTGGAAAGACTCCATCACCCCTGTGCCATAGACGACCTCCTCCACGACTTCTATCCTCCTCTCAGATGGTAGTGTCGGGTCCATAAGCGTCTTCGGGATGATGTCTCTGCGTGTCTCGCCCACAAGGAACAGCAGAGGAGGTTTTGGGTTCCGATCTGAGTACTCCTGGCCATAGTGTTCGAGGATGAAAGGTGCGAGTACGTCGCCGACGCCGGTGTGGGATCCGTGGACGGAGAGGGGAGGATTTGACGGGATATTGGTAAGGGCGCGAGTCGTGGCTGGCCCAACGCTGTAGAAAGGTGTTTCCTGGACATGAGGCCATTGGGGCTCTTCGTCTATTTGCCATGGTTAGCAACTGTTGCGCATATTTGGCTGGACATTGAACATACCGTCCTTGCCCTCCTCGACCAAGCTGGCAAAGGCTTCCACGGCCCTCTGTGACGTGAAGATCATGCCTCCAAAGGCAGCATCTTTCGTACGCGATATCCTCTTCTCACGTAGAAGTGTTCTGACTCGGCCAAGCTCTACATCGCGGAAGTGGTGTCGCAAGACAGGGACGAAAGAAGGCGCGAAGCGTCGAGACGAGGAGAGGCCTTGTGGCTTGGAAAAGAGCTCGAGATATGCATCGTTGGGACCGGATTGGGTTTTAAGGAGGAGAATTGGCTCGGGAGGAGACATGTTGGGCGCCTGTGCTATAACATCAGGAATTCAGGGTTGCTGAGGGTCGTTGCGTCCTGGGGAGTCCAAGATGCGTCATGTCACTTTAGTGGTGGTGGAGGGGTCCTGGACATTATGGTTATCGATTAGAGCTCCAAGGTCGCAATTCCGCGATCATCAGGCGATTCTGACAAATGGACTTTCAAACCTTCGTTTCTACCACCACTGTGCCATAGACAGCGACAAGCCTCGATCGGCATTCTTTCCTTGTGCCTTCTCTTCACTCTTTCATAGTTCATGGTTGCAACACGTCGCTACCTTCTAGCATTCACTTCTATTCTGGCTGGCGGACTCCTCGGAGCTGCGGTGACGTCGGATCGGACTCGACAGCGCGAAAGCCACAACCGAGACACGATGGCTGTAGAAAGCGTTGCCCACGATGACAAGTCCCAAGAGGGTGTTTCTGGGGTAGCTGCGCAGTCTGCGCAGCAGACACAGAAGCTGCCGCCGGGGATGGTCCTGGGCCCAGACGGGAAGCCGTGAGTAATACCTCTACTGAGGCAAAGTCGACATGCTAACCTTGACTTGCACAGATGCCGCTCATGCTCCTCAAAAGCAGCCTTCTCAAGCTTCGTCAAAGGTGTCACAAACCCAGCTGCCGCGACCCCAACAACCACGGCACCGACCACCTCCATCCCCGATGACTGCCCTCCCGATGTCGAAGCCCTCGGTCGCTCCAGCTGGACGCTCCTCCACAGCATCGCCGCGACCTACCCCGAACAACCCACTCGAAGCCAACAGAACGACCTCCTCGGCTTCGTGCACCTGTTCGCCAAGATGTACCCTTGCTGGACCTGCGCAGAGGACTTCCAGGGCTACGTCGCAAAGAGCCAGCCGCAGGTGGAGAGTAGAGGGAAGTTCGGGATGTGGCTTTGTGGCGCGCATAACGATGTGAACAGGAAGTTGGGGAAGAAAGAGTTTGACTGTTCGAGGTGGGAGGAGAGGTGGAGGACGGGCTGGAAGGATGGGAGGTGTGATTGAAGGAGAGTTCTGTTGATATGTGTACTATAGGATGGGATAGACGGTAGGAGTTGAGGTTCTCTCCGCTTTGTGAGCGTGTATATTATCATAGACATCGGTTCTTAGTGGTATGTACGATACTAGTAATGATGCATTAAGACTATCGGATAGATCAGCCGATGTTTGCTGCCTCTATAACCACTGGATTATCCGTGGGCTTCTTAGCGATCAGTGGACGAATGAACATATTTTACATCTGAAGAACATACCCAAGTAATTATTGTATTTTCCTTCAGCCTTTTGACTTCGAGACTGGTTCTGTGCAGAACACAAGGTTTTGAGGTCGAGGTATAAGCTGCCACCCATCACCAAGAAAAGCCACTCGTACAATCGGCTGCATGAGGAACAGTCAGTCCACGCCATGATCAGCTACTAGCGGGGCTCATCGCGATGGCCTACGCCTTATGTGTGGAACTGGGTATGCAAGACTGGGCCGATTGGCTATTATCGGGCCGTGGTGAACATGTGCTGATATCATGATTGCCCGGATATGCCGGCCCAGGGCGCCGACATCGCACGATAGAGATGCGAGCGTTCGACGCTCGCTGTTTCGTCTATTCGGACAGTGATAGCCTTTCCCGAAACAATGTCCGTAGACAGCCTATAGATGAGAAAGAAATGATTTTTGGAGAATAATGTCAAGGGAAAGGCAATGATGCACATGTCTGCCATCGGAACGGGTCTAGCACCAGCACCACTGGAGCTAGTCACGGTGCTGCGTCCGGCCCCGTCGACCCGCGACACCATTCCCGGGATTACATCACGACCGCATGGTGACATGACAGCTCCATTCATCGGATCCAGTGCACCAGAGGAGAGCAGAGCTGCAGTCGAGCTGCGGGTGGTGGTGGGTGGTATTAGCGAAACCTTGTGAGCAGCAAGCTGCGGAAAGAGCTGGCCGCCACATTCTTGTTCTTCGTCCTTTTCCCACCATCTCGTGTTTGACTGCGGGTGACTGTCACCTGTTTCTTCCTTTTAATCCTCTTCTTCTTCTATTTCTATCCTCTACCTCGTCTGTCCTGTGAGATTGATTGATTCCCCTTCATTACCTGTCGAAGCAATTCCAATCTTCATACCTTGCACAGCTACCGGATAGCTGAAGCTTCACCCCTCACGCTCCGTGCGATCATCAGCTACGAATCATGACAGATCTACGCCTGCAGGGTCTCGAAAAGCCCGTCGATGTGGCCGAGTACCTCTTCACTCGGCTGCATCAGCTCGGCGTTCGCTCTGTTCATGGTGTTCCTGGCGACTTCAACCTGGTCGCCCTTGATTACCTTCCCCGTTGCAAGCTCAACTGGGTGGGCAGCGTCAACGAGCTCAATGCTGGTCAGTTCATTGCACTCATGCTCCTAAAGCAATTTGTCGATCTGCAATACTAAATCCCAGTGTTACAGCCTATGCTGCCGACGGCTACGCTCGTGTGAACAAGATGGCCGCCCTTATCACCACCTTTGGTGTCGGCGAGCTCTCAGCCATCAATGGTGTCGCCGGTGCTTTCTCCGAGCGCATCCCAGTTGTTCACATTGTCGGCTGTCCGTCCACCCTCTCCCAGCGTGATGGCATGCTTCTACACCATACGCTTGGCAATGGCGACTTCAACGTCTTTGCCAACATGAGCGCCGAGATCTCCTGCGACGTCGCGAAGCTTAACAACCCTTCCGAGATTGCTAAGCAGATCGACAATGCGCTGCGTCAATGCTTCATTAGCTCACGTCCCGTGTACATCATGCTGCCAACGGATCGGGTTGAGACTAAGATCGAGGGCAAGAGACTGGAGCAGAACATTGACATCTCCGAGCCTGCAAACGAACCCGAGAAGGAGGATTACGTTGTCGACGTCATCATGAGGTCGCTGCGTAGTGCGAAGAAGCCTCTTCTCCTCATTGATGCTTGCGCTATTCGCCACCGTGTCTTGGATGAGGTCCATGAGCTGATTGATAAGACGAACATACCGGTTTTTGTCACACCTATGGGCAAGAGCGCTGTCAATGAGAGCCACCCCAGCTACGGTGGAGTGTATGCCGGCACTGGATCGCACCCTCCTGAGGTCAAGGATATTGTTGAGGGTTCTGATTTGATCCTGACCATCGGCGCCATCAAAGTAGCCTGTCCCAGTCCTTTGTGACTTGACGCTTTGTACTAACACTCCAAACAGAGCGACTTCAACACGGCCGGGTTTTCGTACCGTACCTCACAGCTTCAGACCATTGATCTCCACAGCGACCACTGTATCGTCAGATACTCGACGTACCCTGGCGTGCGGATGAAGGGTGTTCTGCGAAAGGTGATTAAACAGGTCAACCCGAAGGAGCTTGCCACGCAGAAGAGCCCTTATGTGCACAACGCGGTCTCGGAGAACCAAGATGGCTCGCAGACGATCACACAGTCGTACCTGTGGCCACAAGTGGGTAAGTTCCTGAAGGAGAACGACATTGTCGTGACGGAGACAGGAACTGCCAACTTTGGCATCTGGGAGACAAAGTTCCCACCGGGTGTCACGGCTCTCAGCCAGGTCCTCTGGGGCAGCATCGGCTGGTCTGTCGGTGCCTGCCAGGGTGCTGCACTTGCAGCCAAGGACTTGGGCAGTGATCGGAGGACAATCCTCTTCGTGGGTGATGGATCGTTCCAGCTCACCGCCCAAGAGCTCAGCACGATGATCCGTCGTGGATTGAAGCCCATCATGTAAGTCGCAAAACCTTCAGCACCTACATTTGAGTCTCCTGGCTAATGTACCTTGAACTAGCTTCGTCCTCTGCAACGACGGATTCACGATCGAGCGCTTCATCCATGGAATGGAGGCGGAGTACAACGACATTCAGCCCTGGAAGAATAAGGAGCTCGTAGACATCTTCGGTGGTGAGAAGACTTCCAAGAAGTTCGCCGTCAAGACGAGGGACGAATTGGAGGCTTTGTTCAAGGACAGCGACTTCAACGCTGCCAAATATCTCCAGTTTGTCGAGGTGTACATGCCCAAGGAGGATGCGCCGAGGGCGCTGGTAATGACGGCTGAGGCAAGTGCCAAGGTCAATGCGAAGAAGGGGTAAATAATCATGATGAAAATGGACGGCAAGGGCGTTTTTGTATTTTATGGTAGATTGTCAGGTGATGTGAGGATCAGGAACCTGGACGAAGTGACGCGACCTTGGAGATGGTGTTTTTCCTTAGCAATTGAATCGCCCCACTTTGATCTCTTCCTCACATCATAACTCATAACCTCACCAGACGTGACGCTTGCCTGCCACAATCCCTTAAGACCATCAATTGCAATCTCAAAGGTCGGAGTAGTCTTTTGAAGAGGGAACCGCTTCAACCATGGGCGACGACTCGAATAAGCGCAAAGGCGGCCCAGGTGGTGACCGTGGGAACATGAAGAAAAGCAGGGTGAGCTTGCTCCGTCTCTCACTCTCCACATTCTGCCAACATTCCGTTGTTATCATGCTGTCTTGACCAGAAACACTGACTAACGTTATATCAGGGCGGCGGCAATAAATGGAAGACGCCGAACCAGGTGGCCAGACAAGCAGCTCAGATCGAGCACGGCACCAAGCTCGGAGTCGGTGACGCGGGCATCTGGGTTACCTACGCGAGGGGACAGAGGCCGAAAGCCGTAAGGGAGTTCATCGACCTGTGTGAAGTGGTGAGATACCCTGCGCCACCATGAGTCTAAAGCTCGGGATGCTGGGATGGTGGCTGAATCTGAATGAACAGTACGGCCAAGAGATGTACGGCATCAAACCCTTCCACGCCGACAAAGATGAATCCAAGGACGCCGACGATGAAGAACAGGCAGATGACATCGAAGCTTCCATCCAAAAAGAACTATCCACAATCCAAGACAAGAAATCCAACCCGCAAGACCGAACCTTCACCTCCATCAACACCGGCATCGAATGCGTCTTCTTCCTCAAAACCCGCGCACCCGTCAACGCCGTGGAGCTAACCCTACGTATCTGCAATGATGCGAGGAAAGGGGCTGAGCCGAAGGGAGCCGTAAGGTGTAGATATATCAATCGTTTGGTGCCGGTTGTGGATATCGAAAGGTCGACGGAGGGCGGGATGGCGAAGGTTGGGAGGGAGATTTTGGGGAGGGAGTTTACGTTGAGAGGATTGGAAGGGGAGGCGAAGAAGGAAGAGGAGGAGGTGGTGGAGGGGAAGGAGTTCTGCACGGTGAGTTTGGAGAGATGGGATGGGATGAAGTGAGGGTGGGAGCTGATCTGTCGTCGCAGTACGCTATCCGTCAAAACATCCGACACAACAAAGAACTCCGCTCCGAAGACCTCATCAAGAAAGTCGCCAGTCTAGTCGACGAGCGACACAAGGTCAACCTCTCCAAGCCAGACAAGGTGATTCTCGTCGAAGTCTTCCAGGTCCGTTACCCATTCCCCTTGGCTAGCGAGCTTTTCCGAAGACGTTATCGTATGCTGACCAATGAATCATAGCTCTACTGCGGCATGTCGGTTGTGGATGGAAAGGAGTGGGAGGCGTTGAAGAGGTATAATGTCAATGAGATGTATCGCTTGGCGAGGGAGGATGCGAGGAAGGACGGGGGTGGTGAGAAGGGCAGGGATGGGGAGAAGAGTGAGGAGAAGGCATGAGAGGTGTTGGATCGAGATGTGACCCTGGCCATACTCTGGCTGCCAGTATATGCAGCATCGGCTTCACCTTCTACGTCTTGCAGGATGTCCATGCTCGGGAGAACACAACGTGCTCGTGATAGAAATCGGGCAGCACGCCTTGAAGCGTTCCTCATGGACGTGTCTTCCAATTGCCCTCGTAACATGGCTCCCAATGAGCTATGATCTACTAATGTAAAACCCTCAGCTATATCCAGTATCCTGAAGTCGCTGATGCGAGATATTGCCTACCAGGATTTAATGAAGTCCGATTGCCTGCATAACCAAGACTTGGGACCAAGTCGCATGGCAGGAGTCAATGATTCCCTCCGCCTTTCTGCAATAGCATACAAGTCATTATACCAACGCATCGAATCTCGCTGTAGACCGTACCGAAAGCTGGTCAAAGAGTGCGGAACGAACCGCGTAGTTGGAAGACCCAGGCCAACGAATCCCACGACAAAGTGCGGAATTACGCAACCATGCCGAGATCACAAACCACCTCATGCAAGCATCGTGCATGAGACCCCTTCTAGAAGCGAATGTCTCTCATCCCATCAGGGAAAACCCCCCTACCCTCTCACCTCTGCTGGTCGCCTACCGCCTCTCAGCCGCAAGGACCTTTGCAAATGCCACAGCGCCGATATTTCCCAAAGCAGCAAAGCAATCATTAACTTGCATTAGATGGTACGCGTATCCCCTTGTTCCCGAGAGAAAGCCGTTGAATCAAGCAATTGATAGAGGGGCGCCGGACAAGGGCCAAGTGGTTCTCGCTTGTGGCAGCCAATCGTAAGGATTCCGTCTCGCTTCTTTTTGCAGCCTTGGTGCAAGCCACGAGCTAGTCCTGCATGGAGAAGGGCGGGACGGACAACGGAACAGGGCTACAACGGTGTTCATATAGCTAGCCTCGGAAGTCCTCCGAGATGGAACTGTGTCGCGAATGATGCAATGCAGAAACGGTCAGCGTTGCGATAATGCCTTGAACGATCGGTGAGTTCCATCAAATGCCCAACTCTAACATCCCGCTATGAACGTAGCGCGGAATCTAAGCGTTGGTGCTAAGGCACGTCGTCGCTTGGCCTTCCTCTATCCAGCCAGGCCCGGGCCAACAGCTGCTGCGTGTAAGCACTGCATCATCACTTTCCTTGCCCGAGCCTGCACGATATCGGCGCCAACGTGAGCTTAGGCCATGCTGGACGGAAACATCCACCAGTCGGCCACCTTGAATCCGTACCGACACTCCCCTAGATTGTGTCCATGTCGTAGAAGGTCCGTAGTGTTTGGACTGACGCAGTGACATGCTCGCCAGGTAGGCAACAATAGTTTGTACAACCGAGGCCACAAGGATTTGGACATGCATGCCGTTGGGCTACAGGGACTAGACACAAAGACACGTCGGCAACCTTCTCTCATTCTTGTCTATGGAGCCCCGGGGATCCTGCCGGTGGCTTCTGATGTTGCGAAGGTTTCCGCTTCAAAAGGACCAAAAGCCCTATGGGCCGAGCCACCTCTGACGACGAAGACCTGGTCCGTATGGTGGGGACGCGATGACACTGTGACAGATGACAGCCATACTGTAGAGGTTTAAGGGTAACCCGAGGCCCAGGCCGTGTAAGTGGCCATCTTTCATCCCTGGGCCGCTCACAGTAACAATTCTCTCCCGAAACCTTTGACTTCGTCGAACCAAACAGACTCGGTCTAGGCAGTGACCATCGTGCTGCAAACTCTCGCGTATTCAACGAAGTCAGTCTGACATCCAAAAAGCCGAAGGCTGCGTCGCTTAGCACCGCACTGTTCACCTCGCTCGCGTCCTGTTGAGGAACGACGTGCTGAGGAGGAGGAGGGAGCTCATCTACTTAATAAAGCCACCACCAGGTCACGTACATTGTCCTGCACGGGACGAAACAAACTCTCCGTGTCGTCGGGACGCGTGCACACAATCGACGCAAGATCGCTCTATGCAGCTCCCGTTGTACGTTTGCATCTGCTTCCGCTAGCTGCACGGAGGCGAAGGTCGTACAAGGTTGACCGCGAGGGATGCCTGGTGTTCCAGCCACGACATCATTGTCGAACCACCCTCATGGTCGCACGGCTAAACCCATGGATCCCTATGATCACTTGGCCAGCGCAGTTCGAGCGCAAGTTGCTATTGCCTTCCCCAAGGCAGTGGTAACGAAGATCATCCGCCTACCAAACGCAGACCAGCACCCACTTCACCGGGTTGACCTCTCCGATAACACAAGTCTGGTGCTGAGTGGGCCAGCTTTGCCAAACATATCCGGCATGACAATCTCAAGTTACTCCACGACCCAAGCCGAGGCGATTGTGCTCGCCTGGCTAGCGTACAGGCGCGACAGGCCCAGTCGCCTCGATGCTTTGTCCACAGACTTTGGCGAATCAGGAAGCAATCTGTCTCTGAGGACAATACCCGATGATGTTTTGGACGCCTTTTTCCCACGATTAGTCAGATACTTTGAGTTGAACACAGGTCCAGTCTTCTTTGGCACCGAAGGCGTGCAGCGAAGAAGATGCGCGTACAACCTCACTGTCCCCAGCCAAGGGGTGCCAGTTTCCTCCCTGGACCCGCCATTGAACCATCAAGAAAGGCAGTCGGCCGACCTACAATGTGGGCGATTGCTGCGTATGCTCTCGAACATTCAATCCCCAAATGGCCGATTCGGCTTCGCAGCTGAGGTGCTGTCGGAGCGGCATGTGCTTCCAATGGAGTACTCCTTCGAGTCCGATGGCCAAAGACCGCCAGAGAAGATCGGCCATCAAAAATGGTCAGATGCATACGAGCGTCTCCTGCTCGAAGTGCGTGACGAAGCATCCCGAAAGAAGATATCATCGATTCCTTTCCATCGTCTCCATAAACAATTCGAGCGCTTCCGGTGTATTCTAGACCATGTGATGAGGCCCCGACTAATCGCACTATCTGGAGGTGATGATTCCATCACCCTCGTCCAGAGGTGGGCGGCCACTGTCGGTGAAAGACACACAGACAGCTCCGTGGCGCCATGGGCAGTTGGCGAAGGGGCTAAGGATTGGATCCAGGTTACCGGTTTTCGGGACTGGAGCAATCTTGTATTTGGCGACCCATTGATTGCAAAGGTATTTTGCTTGAATCCAAGCAAAGATACGATAATTGGCTACACTGGAGACAGTGAGGTAGCGTCGTTCTCACCGGCACTGCCCGCTGCTTTGATCGATGATCGGAGGCATGTAAAGACAAGACTCCTGCTTTATCAATGCTACTGGACCATCAAAGAAATCGTCAGACAACCCATGCTGCGTTGTATGCAGGGGGACCGAGCTAGTAAGCCCTCACCGGCATGGATGGAACTGAGCGATACGCTGGCAAGGCTGGAGAGTATCACTTCCCCCACCTATACTCTGACGAGGAGATCAAGAAAGCTCCGTGCCAGGAAGAGAAGGAGATCGGAATCTCCTGCAGGTGATGGCCTAGGTCATAGAGATTGGGCGAGCAGGAGTCCACAAAGGTCTTGGTTCGAGCTGAGGAGATGCAGCACGCCGTGAGGCTACAGTCAATCGCGCTAGGAAGAACTTCCGGCCGGATGCGAGGAATTGCCAGCTGAAGGTTGGTGGTTCTCATCGTCTTCATCGCGAGGAAGTTGGATACCCATCATGCCAAGTAGGTTGCCAGTAGGGCCGGACATGCCGCCTTGGCTTTTGAAGCTCTCCAAAAGATTTTTGGCCAAGTTGTAATCGATGTCCACATCATCTTGGTCGCTCTCATGATCTGTGATGACGTCCGTTGATGAGGATGCCTGGGCTTTACCCTTGTCTCCATCCTTGAGCGCACGGCTATCCCGAGCATCAAGCGTCAGAGCATTGTGCTCCTTTAATTCAGCCTCCATCTGCGATGTGAGGTTGTTGATATCTTGAATTTCCTGCGCTTCTTCTGCGTCCACCTCGGCCATTGATGATACCTCGGCAGGTGGCTGCTTAGGGTGTTGAGCGCTCGTCAAGTTGGATCCTTCAGGTCGGAAGCCCATCATTTCTCGCATCATTCGTTCGAATTCGGCTTCATCAAACCCGACTTCGCGATCTTCTGAGTTGCTTCCGTCATCCATCTCATCATCATCGTCGCCGTCCTCGTCGTCGTCATTGTCATAATCCATATCATCGAGCTGGGCACCATCCAAGCCCGCTTTGTCGTCATTAAGGAATGCCTCAAAGCGAGAGACAATCTTCCTCAAGTCTGTTTGTGTCTGTGCATCGCCAAAGCCTGATTTGTCCTTCGATCCTCCTGAGGTAGCCTTTTCCCCGCCGAGCTCACGCTCGAAGTCCTCGTAGTTGATATCCATCCACCGATCATCATCCTCTCGTTGGCTGTCCGGCCATGCACGAATCTCCGCATCTGCCGGCAAAACTTCGTTTCCATCCTCCTGCAGATCGTCGATGACGATAGCCATCTCTCGAACAATTCTGCTTTTGCTTTTATGTGCACTGGCGGCCAGCATCTCAAAGCCGCAGGTCAGCTTCATGCCCGTTTCCAAGCGGGCGTGTGCTGTGCTGTCCTTGGCGTTTTCGGTTTGCCTCAGCAGCTCCTGCCATCGTGGTGGCGCTTCGAAGTGCTGGGATCGAAGTTGGGCGAACAGGACTTTGCTGAAGCGGACACTTATTGTGACTAAGTCTTCTGGTGGGAATATCAAGGGTTGTGAAGCCGAAAGGATGGGTTTTAATGAAATAGGATCTCGCAAATAGAACGCCTCCACAGCGGCAGCGATTGCTCGTGGTACGCTATGAATGACGAAGGCAAGTCGTCGAGGAATGGTGACCACGGAGTGATGGATAGAGTCGGCAATTTGACCGGGGTACTTTCCCAAGCGGTAGAATGCTTCTTCCTGGATAAATGGAGAGTGAACAAGGGATGAAGGCTTGTTGGTCACAAAATCAACAGCTTTGGCTAGCGACAGAGCCGCTGTCCGGGGGGCCGCAACTTCATCGACTGGAATGATGTAGAGTTGGCCTTTGTGAATCCAGACACGATTGCGGTCGATTTCTGGGCTGATCCATTTGGGTAAGACGTTTGCTGCCTCAACCAGGAGAAACTCGCCATCTGCATCTGCTACGCGTGCCCAGACTGCTGCATTTGACTTGGTCAGCTCTCGGATGATATAGACAATAAGCCACTCGTCCTCAACCGCGTCTCCATAATCCGTGACGCCATAGAGGTAAGTTAGGCCTGCCAATGATCAGCTTGTGGAACGTGTTGGCTCAGGCAGGAGTATCTCACCATTCTCATTGCGCAGCTCAAGATTGAACTCATCCCTCTGCCAAATGTAATCCTTAGTCAAGCTTTGAGAAAGGTGCAGGGTGTTCTGACGCAGGGCCTCGAGTTGCGACAGCTTCTTCCTGGCTTCCAGCGCAGGGTCGACGACGAAGAGGAAATACTCGACGCAGTTCTCTGGAAGAACAAGCTGGTGATTGAACTGTGAGTCCGTCGTGTGATGGGATTCTTCGTCCGTCATGGTGAGGGGGGCATCGTCAAAAGACTGGATATCGAGAAGAGATGAAGTGTTTCCCCCAAGGACGCCCAAGCGAAGTAGGTGGAATAGTGCAGAGGTTGATTGACAGGTGCCCCACAACAGCAATAGATGCTTCCCGTGGTGAACGTAAGAGTTACACAAAGCGTCGAATCTCTGTGCTTGCCCAAGGAACCGACGAAGTGTGAGCGGAACCGAAAACGCGAATTATATTATGCGGTTTGTTAATTGTCTGCCAACCCCATAATGATTGTGTTTTTGCAATCTTCAAGATACTGGGCGTGCAACCTGCCTTGCAGTCGCTACTGTAGGTACAGGGTAAGATAGTGATAGAATAGTGGCCGCACGCCAGCCTGAGAATGGGTGGGGCCCTGCCGGCAGCTTTTGTCACCCCTCCATCCTCTGTCGCGTCCCACTCGACGCGGTGACCGCGTACAGTGATCCAACAAAGCGAACAAGGCAGCCATCTTGCAAAGCTCCCATTAACACTACCATCAACCCTCATCATCGCGTGGCAGATGATGTTTCTCGCCGAGATTCATCGTGGACGATAACGTTTGAGTCGCTCGGTCCAATATTGGCCCTTGCGCCTCCGGCTTTCCTACCCTTCTGTTGAGGCCGTTTCCAACGACAAACGATGTCTGCTACAAAGCGCCGCCGACAACCGTTCGAAGACGAGGACGATGATGACGAGATAGTGGATGTTCAGGAGGCAAGCTCATCGCTTCGGCAGCAGGACACGGTAGGCCTTTGCGACCGCTTTACTATGTTATATACTCATCATCGCGCAGCGCAAACGGGCTCGTATTTCCCTTGATGGCCAAGCGTCAACTCCCAAGAGACACCCGTCTACTCGACCCGAGTCGTCAAGTGAATCCGAAAGCGGATCGGACAGCGAAGTTGACGAACACGATGCGCCACCTCAGACCCAGTACGAGCTTATGCGCGATGCTGGCTTCCGCCATCTCGACAATACAGAGTTCGATGATCAAGAGGCTGCCCACAAGCTGACGCAGCGACCGATCAACCTGGGTCACAACATGGTTGCAGAGAGTGGCATTATTAAAAGTGTCACTTGCTACAACTTCATGTGTCATGAACGGCTGCATGTTGAACTTGGACCTCTGATAAACTTCATTGTGGGCGAGAACGGAAGTGGCAAGAGTGCTGTCCTTACTGCCCTCACGCTTTGTCTGGGTGGAAAAGCCAGTGATACGAACAGAGGCGGTAGTCTGCGGTCTTTCGTCAAGGAGGGTACAGACCATGGCAGCCTTGTAGTAACGATCATGAATGGCGGAACCGATGCATACAAACCGGAGCTCTACGGCGATTCTATCACGATAGAAAGACACTTTTCAAAGTCAGGTGCTAGCGGTTTCAAGATCAAGACATCTGCGGGAAGGATAGTCACGAACAAGAAGCAGGAAGTCGATGAGATTTCTGAGTGGTATGCCTTGCAAATCGGCAATCCCCTGACGGTGTTGACGCAGGACAATGCCCGGCAATTCCTCAACTCGGCGTCACCGGCCCAGAAGTACAAGTACTTTGTCTCTGGCGTACAACTAGAGCAGCTTGACAATGACTACAAAATGTCTCAAGACATGCTGGACAAAACCTTGATGATGAGGGATGATCTGGATGAGCGCATTGCGGGTGTCAAAAAGGAGATGGAAGCAGCGCAACGACTCGCAGAAACCGCTAGCAAAAACCAGAGTCTTCGCGAGAAAAGGCGACATTATCGCAACCAGCTTATTTGGAGCCAGGTCGTGATGCAGGAAAGGCTTGTGCAGGAGCATGAGCAGAACATCGCTGCTCGAGCTGCACGGATCCAGGAGGCCGAAGCACTATGCCAAACTAAGGCAGCTGCGCTGGCAACAGTTCAGCAAAGTCTCCAAGCTGCACAGGAGGCTCGTGCCGCACTTGATGAGGAACGAGGCATCCACGACGAGGCTATCGCCAGAGCTGAAGCAGCGCTCGATAAGGCTAAGAAGGACGTTACGGATTTGCAGGTGGAGGAACGCGACGCATATGCCCGCTTGAAGAACACCAAAGACGAAATTCGGAAATGCGAAGAACAGATTTCACAAGAGGAGCAGCGCCTTGAGGCGGCCACCGGCAGCGCCCGCGCGGAAAAGGACGCTGAGCTTCTTGAAACGAGGTCAAGGGAGCGAGAGATTGAGAACAAGATCGAGGAAGCAAGACAGCAGAGCTCATCAGTCCACACTGCCGTCCTCCAAGCCCAGAATGCATACAGGCGACAGCAGGAGCTAAAGGAGCTCAAGCGGAAAGAGATCCTCACGGCAGAGCGACAGGTCAGAGAACTGGAGCAAAGTTCTCCCGGTCAGTTCGATGGCTTTGACAAAGACATCGTGAATCTGGCAGATGCTTTGCAGCGGGACAACTCGTTTCAACAAAGGCCCATTGGACCAATTGGCGCCCATGTGCGGTTGCTGAAACCAGAGTGGTCTTCTATTCTCGAAAAGACTTTCGGTGAAGCCTTGAATGCATTCGTTGTCAGGAGCAAGCAGGATCAAACCCGACTCTCTAACATGATGAGACAGAGGCGGATGAAGAAGCCTCCCCAGGTTTTCATTGCATCCTGTGATCGAATTGACACCTCGGGAAAAGAGCCTGCTACCGAATTTGATACCATCCTCCGTGTCCTGGAATTCGACAATGAATTGCTTCGAGCTCAGCTCATCATCAGCCACCAGATTGAGAAGATCATCCTCGTTCCTCAACGCACCGAGGCCCAGAGGGTTATGGTCGAGAACGGCTCACCGCCGCAGAATGTTGCCGCGTGTCTTTGTTTCCATGACGGCAAAGGGAAGCGTGGACACGGCTTGCGCATCACCAATCGAGGGGGTGGTGCCAGCACCGCCCCTGTCACCCCAAACCAAGGACAGCGGCCTCGCATGAAGACCGATGCCGCAAGTCAGATCAGATTGCAAAAGGACGCGCTTAATCAACTCGGCACGGAACTTAGAGAGATCACTGCAGAAGAGCGCCTGGCCCTTGCTGCCTCACAGCGGTGCGAACGTGAATCAAAGAACCACAAGGAGTCTATCAAACGCCTAGAGACCGACTTGAGGCATACGCAGGCGGACATACAGCGGATCGAAGAGGAACTTGACGCATTTGAAGGCGTGGATGACAGATTGAACCTTCTTCGTCAGCAATTGGAACTGAAGAGAAGCGAAGAGGAGAATATCGGAACCCAGTATGGCAACATGCGGCTGTCTAAGCGCGACCTTCAAAGCATCGTTGATGATTTAAGACGAAAGTATGACGCGGTGAAGGTCGACGCAGATGACTTCCAACAGAAGGTCGTCAAAGCTGAGTCAAAGGTCTCTGCCAAAACCTCACTCTGCAGAATTTCTCTCACTGCGAAGAACGAGGCACACGAGATGTTGGATATCGAACGTAACGAACATCAGCGAGCCATCGTGGAGAGAGATGAGACGCAGGCAAATGTTGAGGACTTCACAAGGCAGGCCCTAGAGATGAGCCAGATGCGAGTCCACGTTCCCGATGACGAAACACACGAGAGTATTAAGAAGAAGTACGACAAGGTCACCGAGCAGCTCGAACAGCGTAGAAAACGTCTCGGAGCCACTGACGAGGAGATCTACGACCGGGCTACTGAAGCGACGGAGAGGTATCGGGATGTCAAGAAGAAAACCGAAGATGTCGACACAACTATAGAGCTACTCAAGAAGGCTATCAAAAGCCGTCTAGAGCTCTGGCGAAATTTCCAGCGGCAAATCAGCGCGCGTGTACGCATTCAGTTTACTATGCTGCTCAGTGAGCGTGGCTTCAGGGGCAAGATCAACCTCGACCACAAGAATCGCAAGGTGGACATCCACATCGAGCCTGACGAGACCAAGAAGAGCGGCGCAGGAAGGAACACGAAGACCTTGTCCGGTGGAGAGAAATCATTTTCGTCAATTTGCATGCTGCTCTCAATTTGGGAGGCGATCGGAAGTCCGATTCGTTGCTTGGACGAGTTTGACGTTTTCATGGACAATGTCAACCGTGCCATCTCCACGCAGATGCTGGTGAGTTCAAAAAAGTACTTCCGTCCGATGAGGCTCATGGCTAATCATTTTCGCACAGGTGGACGCGGCACGACGTTCAGTTTCACGACAGTATATCCTCATCACACCCAACGCAGTTGAGGGTCGTGTGAGGAACGACAAGGACGTGAAGATTATTCGGTAAGTCCTGATCCCGCCAATGTTCGGTGCCTCGCAGATTGCTGACCATGCACTCAGTTTGACGGACCCTCGACAAAAGCAAATCACGAACCAAGGAGGCTTGGTATGATAGACGATGGATTGTATCATATAGAAGCAAAGCGATTCTTTTTCTCTTTCTTTCTGGGGATGGGCTTTGGTGCATATACCACGTTTGTAGACACAAGTCTGGTCCGCTTGCTTAGTCCGCAAGACTACGGAGTTCAATACATTTTGACGGCATACTCATGCTCGTTTCAAGAAGATCATGCGTAGTGTATTCTATGTGCCTTTCATGGTCATCTAAAACACGCGAGGTGTGTACTTGGATTCGAAGGGGTGTTGACCCGCTCAGCTTGACCCAGAGCACGGCCACGGTAGCCTGCGAAGATGGTAACTATATGAAAGACCCATCATGGGTCAAGCGGTGTTCGTTAAGATTTCGGCAGAAGATATGCAGCATGAGCCGGACTAGGATGGGTGGCAAGATTTCGAGTAGAACATGGCCGTAGACTAAGATAGCCAACGGAATATAGAGCAAGACATGGAGCGGGACATGGAGCAAAGCATGGCGTAGAATATGAACCAGAATATCGTGCAAGATACGCACCTGATAATGGACCGAAATGGACCTTGATCGGAGGCATGGATCTGAGGAGAATTTGTTGGGTGAGAACATCTGCATTGAGGACGTGTCTGAAACTAGATGAAAGCAATGTGCTAGCTAGGTCGACTATCGCCCGCTTGGTCCATTAAATGTCATACTGCCGAAAGATTGATTACAACTTTGAGAGATACCTGAAAACGCCACGGTGATTAGAGAGCAACTCTTGAGTAAGTTTATGTCCGCAAACTCCTCAAACGCCCAGAGCCTCATCGTCGTTCGTATCGTGTAAGCCTCGTATCTACTTGCCGCCGGCAGCAGCTTCTGTTGCTCCCTTGCTGGTGTTATCGATGCTCACGATAGCTTTTCTGATACGCTTGACAAGTTCGCTCTCCTCCTGTCTAGCGGCGAGGGAAAACTCAGGATCAGACACCTTGCTACTCGCGAGGTCAGCGTAGTAGCATTGACCGTTGGAGGACATGTCTGGGTGCGCTTTTCCAAGATCCTGAACTGTCAACACGTCTGGAATCGGCTTGACAGGCTGAAGTTGACTCTCTCCATCAGTTTCGGAAAACTGCAGATGCTGAGCCCAGTCAGAGTAGTGACGGTTGGCCTTTTCTCTCAGAGATGCCAAAGCTCCTGTGTCGTGGCGTGAAGTTGCATTGCGAATTGCCGACCGCACAGAGCCAATGGCCTCCTCGACGTATTTGGGGAAGCGCTCCCACGTTTCATTGCGTTTCTTGTCGATCGCTCGCTGGATCTGGTTGATGGTTTCTTCGCAAATGTCACCAGCTTCAACTACAAGTGTCCCTTTCAACCACTTCAGTCGCCGTATGAAGGCGTCGCGTTCTGGGACAGAAGTTAGCTTGGTGCTGAGACCAAGATCAATAAACAACCCCGAATCCAATGGCTTACTCGTGATTTCAAGGCACTCTGCGCAGTAATCCCTGACTTTCGCCTTGATTCTGTCTGGCTGGATTTGGCTCGGAATGCGACATAGCTGTGCCCCCAGACTCGTCAGGTCCTTCACCACTGTCGAGACCAGAGAGTTGCCTATCTGCGCAAGCGTACGTTTGACCTCCCCTAAGATGAGCTTGTGCATGTGGGAATCTTCAAGCTCAGCGAGAATGTTGCTTGTGTACTCGGCCCAAAGTTGTTTGATCACGGCTGCCATCCCTGGTTTTGCGTTTGCAATTGCCTTGGCCACCTTCCTTGGCCACGCTTCTTGCAGCAGCTCGAGAATTTTCAGGTTCCTAGGAGTTGGAAGAAATGTCAGTCACACGCTCGAATAGAAATAGTCAGAGCTCAAGACGGTTGGAATGGTCGGGCAGCACATACATGCTCTTGACCCAGTCATGGACCACTTCGCTGTTAGCAGGCTTATATGTACCGCCTCTGCGCCGGAGTATGGCCGTTTGTGTCCCGTATGCCATCTTTGCAGCGTTGCCTTTGTTAAGCGGGTTCTTGAGTGCCCAGCTATCGACCATCTCTTCGACCTTGTCCGTGACACTTTGGCAAGCTTGCTCGATCGAAGGGAACGGCTTCAGCTGATTGACCGGTCGACACACTTGCCGTAAATTTACATAGAAGGACTAACAGAAACATTAGAAATTTGTTCTTGCTTGAAGATTCACGCGGACTTGACTTGCCTTGTCGAAGTTGATATGGCACGCTTCCAGCTTGTCAGCGGCAGTCTGTCCCAAAGAGATGCTGTGACCGCCAGGATAGTTCGTCGCCCAACCCCGGAGCAATGTGTAGTTGACAAACATGCTCGATAGGAGCGCATCCGTCCAGGGCTCACTCAACTCCTCAGCTTCAAGAGCAATGTGCTGTCCCAGTGTTGGAATTCCACTGAACTCAGGGCAAGGAAACCCTTGCAAGGGACAGCTGCGGCGAGTCACGGACGCGCTCAGTCGATATGCCTCACTGCTGACGTCAAAGGTCTTGATAGTTTGTCTGGACCTGAGATCAGGGTGCAATACCTCGTCCAATGGGTCGTTCACATTGGCCAAGATATGCCCGTGGATGACTCCGCTGCGAGCTGAGACGAGCTGATGCTTCAGCTTCTGTTGCTCGAAATTTCGAGCCACCTCTGCTTGACCCCGCAAGGCTTCTGCCTGCTTCAGAATGCGGTTGGCTGATCTGATGGACTCTTGCAGTCGTTTGAGTTCTTTTTGTCCCAGAGGCTTCTCCGGCTGAATCTTCTGATCTTCAGGTACCACAGCCTTTGCACCCCGGCGTCTGTTGCTTTGAGGTTTGAGTTTCTGCACAACAGCTTCTCCAGATGTTTTGGCCACTTGAATATCTCGGATGAGTCCATTCCACTGCTCCAATCTTTCCCAGTGTCGCTCACAGGCTTCCCTCGTTGCGTCAATAGCCGTCGATCCTGTTCCAATATTTGCGTCGAGTGGGATGTCGTCTGACTTGGTTGCCACGATGGCAAGGCGATTCCGATGAATGAGTCCGGTTGTACTGAACTTGGATTGCTGAGATGCTGAGAGGATGGAATCCAGAGTGGCGTCGCTTGCTGCTCGGATGCTTATCGCCATCGCCAAGACGAGGTCAAGCTGCGATTCATATGCTTCGGCGACGGCAACCCTGCCCCAGTTTGCGTCAGCTCGTCCCGGAAGATCGACCAGAACAATGCCTTTCCGCAAGAGTGGTACTCGGACGAAGATATGGACTTCCTTGACAAGTGGCCAGGCGGGAAAAGCGCGAGAGCCCCGACCACCATGCCTAGCAGCTCGTGAGTCGCAATACGGTTTTAGGTGTTGGGCAAGCTCCTTTGCGGTAGATGCTACCACTTCGACTTCTCGCGCATTGATGAGGTCGAGCACGTCTTGCTTCGACTCCAGAATGTACTGTGCCAGTCCGCGAAGCTGATCTGGGCCTGCGGCTTGGACAAATTGCTCCAGATTACGCAGAGAGAGCTTGAAAATGGGCCCCAGACGTTGCATGAGTAGTTTGATCTGAGACCTGCTTTCAGATACCTGGCTCGCAATATCATCATCATCATCCAGACTGGTGAAAGATTCTGATGTCTCTCGGTTCGCAGGGCTCGTCTGTGGAGGAGAATGAGCCTGTAGTACCTGCACAGTGTCAATCAGCATCTCCAACTCTTCAGTGATGGAATCGATATTCTGGAAGATGATAATTGCGCGGAACGATCGTTTGGGATCTGTGTCGTGATTGTAGGCGATTTTTGTTGCTACTGATGTGGTGGCATCTTGGTGACCGACAACTGCCACCTCCTCGCCCATAAGGGCATTAATCGTGGACGTCTTGCCGACTCCGGTGTTGCCGCAAAGGCCTACCAGGATTTGGTGCTCGCGAAATCGCTCGAGGTCCTTCTCTGTGAAAATGCTGTTAGCATGCGATTTGGAAATCGTGTCTAGAACGTAGCAAGCATACAAAACCGACGAAGAATTGCTTGAAGATCTGGCGGCATCTGGTCGATCGGACCAAAGTCGCTAAGCAGCTTGGGAACATCGTCGAGGGTGACATCAGTTGGCCTTGCCTTGATCCTCAAGCGATCGAAGAGCTCCAGGCGCGAGCATTCCTGAAATTCAAACTGAGGAGTCTGACTTGAGCTTCCTGTAGGAGCCTCGCGGCGGACTCTCTTGTCATCGTGCCTCAGAGCAACCGAAGGTTCACGTTTCATCGGAAGGCGAGCCAAAGCCTTCTTCTTCTCCATGATCCGCAAACCTTGCAGATTCTTTGAAGGTTCGGGTACTGATGCTCGTTGAAAGCGAGTAGAGAAACTGCAGAGCACGATTTACAGCAGTGACTGGCTGGTTGGGATGATCGTCGGCAGTCGGATGAAGTGTGTTGGGATGAAAGAAGCAGAAGAGGAGAAAAGAAAGTAAGAAAAGAGGAAGGTTTGAGAAGAAGAAAGAAGGGAAGAGGAAAGATGACATTTATCTGGGTTCGTTGTGCCTATTCTACTTGACTGCACTCCTATCTTACGCGGCTTCGCCATCGTTTTGCCCACCATGAATGCTTCACTTGGGGCATGTGAATTCAGTTCTTGTACAGAGCACTTCATCTCATCCCAAGGATTCAGAAAGATGGAGAATGATTTGTCTTGTTTGGCTACGGAGAAACTGTCCAGTGACTATGAGGAAACCGAGGAAAGTGACGGCGAGTGATCAAGAAAGCAACCAAGAAGCAAAGAATCAATCGCCTGCCATAGAACCCGTTCGAAGATGTCCAGCATGAATTCAGAGCCCCAGTCGCTCGTTGACGCGGGTCTGACGGGAGCAAGTGATGAGCTGTTTAAGGTCGTGTCAAGGTAATAGAAACAACTCAAGTCTTTCGTCAAAGCAAAAGCAATGCAAGCTGAAGTCAGAACTGCTGCCGCAACTGCGCGCTTAAACCTCCCTCAAAGCCTGAGCGGTGTCCGATTCACGGATTTGGCGAACTGAGGTGCTAACTCTGGACGAATCCCAAGTCGATCCAAGTCAATTTATTCCTCTTGGCTCAGCACCCGAACAGCCTGCGTGACATTGCGCTGGTAGAGAAGCCACATGGGGCCATCCTCGATCGAGCTATCGCGAGGTATGTCGAGGCTGACGACGCGACTCATGTCTGCTTGCTCAAGCGCATGTTCAAGGTAAGCCGGGGATGCAATCTGTCAGACGGTTAGGCGGACTGGTGTTATCTTATTGAACAAGATGGACGTACAATCACGACTCGGCCATTGGGACGCCGAGGCAGCCTACCCCCAGGACATGTTGGCTGGTTTTCGTCGGTGTCGAGAAGGTACATGAAAGGGATATCAAGTCTTTTGAGAGTCCGGCCGAGAGCCACTGCTGAGGGGAGGAACTCTACCACGACTGTTTCTGAGTCAGTAAATATTGAAATTAATAGGTTTTCAGATACGTACCAATGACCCGATCCTTAGGGCACTGATGTTTCCAGGTCTTCAATACGCCGATGACGGCGGTGAGCTTTGTGCTGAGCATCTCAGGAACATTTCTCTGGTAATGCAGAAGGTCGAGCGGCCACTTCTGATCCGGGGTCAATGGGAATACGCCTCGTTCATCAGTCCCTGGAAGCCGTTGATTCCATCTCTGTGCCATCTTCAAAGAGTCGTGCAGAATACTTGGTGGTCTACCCTGAGTATCGATTGGCTTGCTACACCCGAAGCATTCGCAGATCTTCGCCGGCGGTGGGATGTCAAGTGGCAAACATTTCTTGCAGTAGATGTGCCCACACTGTTCCGCAGTCAGAAAAATATCCAGCGTGAAGGAATCACGACTTACGCTACCGAGCTTGACCAGCTCGCTTCCCTCGTTCCTTGGGCAGCTCAGGGACAGGCAGTGACCCTTCGCGGGGTCGATCTCTGCGTAGAGAGCAGCGAGGAGTTGCTCAAGCTTCATCGGGCCACGGAACCCTTTGGAAATGCTCATGGCCTCGAGCCCAGCCTGGAATGGGGCCATCGACTTGGTTCTTCTAGCTCTGAGAGAGGCAAGCGCAGCCTTCCGAGTCCTATCTCTTTTCAGCTCCCTGAGTAGCTTCCAAACCAGCTCATGCTGATTTCGAAATGTCATTGCTAGACTAAAGACGTGCGACAAGGCCTTTCTGCGAAGCAGATCAGTCTCTTGGGAGTTCTCGCATCCATCTAGGAGCTCCCTTTTTGGGCGTCAATCATATACCCGCCCAGACTGATCCAGGATACTGCGGCAAAACTCACCTCAGCAGACATCTTTCCTCGGGCATAACTGGAACCTCCAAATCCACGACACCGACGAGAGGACCTTCCGCGTCATACGCACTAGAGAGGACGTGTTAGTTCATGTGAGCCTGTGGCCTCTGACCTCAAGATTTCCTTACCGCTGGTATACTAGAGTCGAGAGCGTGTGCAATGTGTCGTCATCTTGCTAATAAGTTCCAAAGCGTCAATTCAATGCCCCGAATACTCTGAAACATCCTGCTACCCCGGATGTTGAACTTACTTCATCAGGTTCAGGGGCAACCAGCTTCATCCAGCCCCAGAGGTCTAAACTGGTGAGCATATAGACCCCCATGGGACGAACGCTCTTGACTTACGCTTGCTCGGCTGAGGCAGCGGGACCCCTTCGAGAGCCCAGCGGAACTTAGTATTGAGAGCGCGAAAGGCCTTGTGCACTGAAATAATAGAGAAACCATTAGCGCGAGCCAAATAGCTTGAGGAGCCAACATAATATTCAGAGAAGCGACTTGCCTTCGGCTTCCGACTGACTTGCTTGCACACACTGATCAATGACGACTCGGTGCCATCTGATGTCAGAGTACGGAGATCCCGCTCCTTGGCGGGCCAGATTGCTTCGAAGGTCATGGTGATGGGCGATCCTAAGGCATGGTCAGCGCGTGTAGTGCAGGACTCCTCTAGATCATCAACTTACACTAACTGCCTGGTAGAGTACCAGCCGGCACCTTCATTTGGCAAGGAGCCAAAGACTTTATACCAGCCGCCTCCATGGTTTTTGGTTGTTGGTGCATATCTCTCGATGCACCGGCGCCAGCAGTCGACGGCCTTCTTGTTCGGGACAACGACAAGTGTCGCGCATGTCCCAGGCTCTCGAGCATCTTTGGCCAGCGAGACGATGACCGACACACGCCTTTCCAACGAAGGGTCCAGCAGAACGCCGCCATTTGGACGATTCGGGTTTCGTTCTTGGTCCCGCATCCATGCAACCGCCGCAGAATCCGAATCATCAGCGGCTTTAGCATAACTTGAACGGCTAGACTTTGAAGTGCCAGAACTCTGCTTCGGCCGCTTCGTCGTCCGTTCTCCTTCGTCAGTGCCACGGCGCTTCTTCGACGTCGCTTTCCCATCCTCATAGTCGGGGTCGGGTTCGTACTCGTCGTATCTTCGGATCCCGAATCCGTGCTCGACATGTTGGAGTTATACGAAGCTTTCAGAACCACGAAGACCGATTGTTTGAGCAAGCCCATACCGCGCCGGGCATTACTCTCGCAAGCCTCATCTGCGATCGACCGTCAGCTTCTTCTGCAAAAATTGCTCTGTTGAGGATCACTTACCTCGCGATAAGTTCACGATAGGGTCTTCCTCTGTCAGGCTCCGAAAGTCCAAGGATATGGGATCGCATTCCTCGGATGCCTCCGCCTCCCGATCCGTGCACGGTTGCCGAGCGTGCGGCATCATCACATCGATCACTGGGTGACGGCGATAATCCTCGTGTGTCGTGGACACGATGCCTGGGTCGTGAGCAGGTGCTGAAAGATGAAACCCGAAAAGGTGCTCAGAAGAATTGTGAGATCAGGAATCGGGTCGAGCAGACTTCCCTTTCTTGAGATGTGGAAGTGGGTTGGAAGTTGGAAGAAGTTGAGAAGGCTGCAGCTTGCGCCAGCTGGCCACTACGTGCCGCGCGAGTAGAATAGGCCACGGCCAAAACGACGCGAGCACCCTCACTCCAAGTGATGATTCAGCTTGGGTAGCTCAACAGACTTCTGATGTCGCTCTTTCTCCAGCACGGCCTGGAGCATGCATGGTCGACGCTGGACGAGCATCACGCGAGCATGTTGAGCCAGATTGACTTCAGACTTCAGAGCTCCATTGCATGAGGTCCACTCAGGTCCCTTTCAACTGTGTAAAGACGATACTGCTCAACCAAGGGCTCCTATCTGTTATGGCCAGTCACAAGCATCACGGCTGTATCTTGAGCCTTTTCGCGCGCTACGTTGCTATCCGCACGAGAGAACTAAACACCAGGACATATTTTGCGGCAAGGGACATGTTGCATTCAAAGGGTAAGGGGAAGCATCTTCAGCAGTTTCTAACACGGTTAATGCAGAGGCAAGGGTGGACAATGGTGGCAGGCGAGCATGATGGCGGTGAATAATCGGAAGCATCTCATCATTAACATACTGATGCGTCAGCGAGAGCAGCCTAGTTTCACGAAGCACAGGAGTCAGATAATGACTGAACAAGGCTGTGTTCTGTTTTGTGCAGCAACAGGTACCAAAATAGTTGAGTGACGATGCGAGATGAGGAGGCAATTGTTGGTCGTTGAATCAAGACCGAGTGACAGAGCGGCCATGTTATTGTACTAGAATAAGTCCTACTACGCGTTACGGGGGCTCTGAATCGCATTTTGTAGCACCCAAAACAAACATATCTTCAATTAAAAGATTGGGATCTTCAGCTATCGTAGAGCGCGGTACTGGTGATGTCACATGCAACGCGGTGCCATCGTGGACTTCGCCTTGCTCCCTTCTACTTGGAAGCACTCTGCCGTTGCTCAAAGAACCTGAGCTCAGCCTCAGCCGACGGCAGCTTATGATTCTGGATACTGCTAATCACAAAGTCAATCTTCGGACCTTCCACCTGAGCTTTAGCGACCAGCTCGGGATCACGAGTCTGCAAGAGCGCCTCTATCTGCCTCTTCATGTCGGAATACCGAGAAAGCTGCCCTTTATAATGCTCAACTGCCTGCTTGAGATTACGAAGTTCTTCGTCTTCAGAAACCATGACTTCGTGGTCAATGGGGTGGGCGGGAATTGCTACGTTGATGAAAGAAGATCAAGTTGAGCTGGAGTTTAGGCATGCTCAGGACTTTGTGGCCTATAGGTATTCCAGCTCGGACATTATGCCAAAGAATAACCGAGCTTGTTGACTTGATTCAATGCAGCGAGCCCTTCGCGACGCATAGATTTCTTCCATTCTTCAAGTCATCTGACTCACCCTCAGTAGGATCCGTACGCCCATCGAGGTTACACGTCGACTAGTATTCGTGTTTCACATCTCCCCATTTGCCTCCTTTGCCTTGCGCTCCTCCTCCGCCACCTGCTTCCGGACGACCTTGAGCTTCGCCTGGATTCTGGGTAATTCCATCAGCTGGATCCGATCCATATCATCAAAGATCCTGCGAAAATCTTCCCTATTTGCCAACAAAACATTTGCATCATTCGAGTCCACTAAGGGAAGCAGCTGCCTCAATAGCCTCTCATACTCAATAAGCTGCACTTCGAGATTGTCGAAAGCTTTTTGCAGCTGGCGGCTTTCCTCATCCAGGAGCTGTAGGCTTGGTGAAGCCATAACGAGCTAGGCTGGGTACTAAACCATGTCACAGGTTAAGGATAGAGTTGGGTAGAAATGAACTGTCGAAGGTGAGGCTTTCAAGAAGAGATCCGGGTTAGATGCACGAGCCAACGAGGCCCATTTATATCATGTTGTCCGCCTTTTGCGTTGAAGCTGTTTGCGATGCGTTCTGAGTCACGACATGTACCGAGCAGATAGTCACGAGCGGATGTGCATTCATTATCTTCACCTGGAGAGGGTGTTCAATATAACGTGATAATTCAGTATGGACATAACCTGTTCGCCAACATGAACCACAGCAGGTCGCCGCGACTGTTACAGTGCAACGACTACACCTCGTGGAGGCGCAGCTCCGGAACGCTTCAGGGTCGACACCTTCCTTCGAAGCTCCTCTCCTCCACCACTAGATCCTCCATCAAGTTTATAATCCCTTACATACGCAGTAGCGAAGATGCCGCTAACCCGGCGAGAGATCCTTCAGCAGAAGGTCCAAGACTACGAAGCCGACCTTCGGTTCTACGAGACACTCTTCATACAAACAAGTGAGATTCTCTACTGTTCTGAACCCAAATGTGTTGAGGAAGTCATGAAGCATATGTTCCATCTACTAGAAACCATCGATGAGCTGAAAGGGGAGAAGATACCAAAAGCTAAGGGGGAATTACAGGAGTTTCTCAAGGAGTGCGGGTAGGAGACGGATGCACAACGTCCCTATAAGCGGTGTTACTGCTAGATGGCAGGTTGGATGGGCGTGGTGTACACTGGCTCGCAAGTCCAGGATCACGGAACAAAGGCCGACCGCACGGGTGGTCATCGTCAAATTGTAGACCTCTCGGCTCGATCGGGAAGTGAACCGGCGGTAGAGGCCCTCTGGGCCCTTCAATCCCATCAACAACCATGTTCACAGCTTCACATCATAAGACCCATTGCATAGAACAAATCCCATAGTAGTAAATCCCATTTCATCGCTTCATCCCCACCATCTATCATACATAAAACAATGAAAACAGACGTGGTTGATGTTTTTGTTAAACGTTTCCCACATACCCAAAAGTTTGACCAACAGCAGAGGCAGGAAAAAAACAAAAAAGCACGGAAGATGCGGATTGGTAAAGGGACGAACAAGGAACAGGGGAATCTGCGAAAGAAGCAGACAACGACTATGACAACAGCAAGCGATTAGAGAGAGGCTTCGAACCAACCGCCAGGCAGTGAGGCCATCAAGATAACAATGAAGAACTCTTTTCTTTGGAAAGGGGGGCCCGCCATGTAGGAAAATTAGAGGATCGTCTCCGCCAGGATCCATTGACATGGAGATCCGTCAGGAGTAGCGCAAGAAACCGAGAAATGGGGAAGATATTCGCATCCATCAGTAAGCCAAGCCGCTTTGGTCCGTTGCCAAGGTGCCCAAGATATGTTGCGACTTCAACTGGATCGAGTAGTGGGCCAGCGAGCGCAGTAAAGATCTGGCCTAGAACAGTTCGCGAATTTGATGCCTGGCGGAAGAGTAGATGGAAAAGGGAAACGGAGGGCTCATGGATGCTCGCAATAACCATCGGAACTCCCAATGAAATGTGCCTTGGCAACTCCCAGGGGCCTTTAAACAAGAACATCGCAGACCAAACGCCGCCATGCTAACACGAAAATAGAACAATCACCCAACCAGGTCAGGACTGCGCTGAATCAGGAATCAGGACTGCTGGCTGACCTTGGCCCTCTTATTCATCCTTGGTGTGGGGGGCTTGGTCGCTCTGCCGTTGACCTGCGCGCCTGTTCCGGCTGGTGTGGGAGCTCCAGAACCATCGTCCTCAACTTTGACGGTGGACGGCCGCCTTCGCTTGTTCGACGCTGGTGACGTGTTGGCGCTTGGTCCACTTGAGCTGGTGCCCTGCTGGCTCTGCTGCATCTGCATGGGTGGTGCTTGCATCTGTCCAGGAATTGGGCTGGCCCCAACGTGGGGTGAACCCGCGCCAGGGAGAGCCATGTGTGCCGCTGCAGGGCTGGCTCCCATCTGGAACTGGCCAAAGCTTGGGGTCCGTGGAGCTTGCTGCATTTGACCATTGACTTGGGGCTGAACGCCGTTGATCTGTGTCGAGACGTATTGCTCGAGTGCGGAGTACGGGCCGAGTTCAGGGTTTGAGTAGCAGTAGTTGAACAAAGGGTTCATCTGGCCCATGACCTCGACAATTTCAAGAAACTGATGGACTGCAGCTGTAACTCCCTTGCTGTTGACTGCTGAGTCGGGGATATCAGAGAGAACTTCCGGTGGGTGTGACTGTGGCGACTTGAGCTGCTTCTGTTTGCCCTTCTTAGACATTTCCGGGGAACCTTTCGCGTCCGATGAGTTGAGTTTGTGCCACTCCTTCATCCAGACATGTGCGGGCTTGGCGGCATCGATGACCTGTCGGCGAGCTACGTACTCCTCATTATTGTGGGTGATGAACTCAAGGAGCTCGAGCTTCTGCTCAGCATCGAATTGGGCTCGCAATGTGCCGGTGGCAACGAGCTGGAAACAGTTAGCCATCTGTCTTCACAAGGAAGGTGCGGTTCAAAGCTTACATGTGACCCTGTCTCGAACCAGTACACGATGCTAGCTTTCGAGTTCTCGATGAGATGGGAGTCATTCGGCAACGGTCTATCGCTGATGCCCTTGTCTAGGATCAACTGCATGTTCTTCACGCCGCTCTCGAAGTGAGTATGGAAGTATCGTGCGATCGCCGGGAACGCGATCTCGTACTGCTTGTCGGTAGAGTCCTCGCTGTCTGCGATATGTAAAGAGTGTCGGAAAACACCGTTGGGCGAGAAGAAACGGTAGACAAAGGCAGTCCAGTACGAGAGATCGTCTTTACCCCTCGGGCCCTAACGGACTGTTAGTAATTGTATACTGAAGACGGATTAGTGAATAACATACAGGGAAGCAACTGAGATGCTCAGCGAATTGCATGAGCTTCAGCAAGCACTGGCCCTTCATTCCCTCCCTCCTTTGGTGCTGCTGCTGCTGCTGCATCAGGTTCGCCATGTGTATCTGCTGGGCGGTCATTTGCTGTGGACCCATCTGCTGAGGATGGGCCTGGGGGTGTTGTTGAGGAGGCTGTTGCTGGCCTTGCTGTTGTGGTGGGTGGTGTGGTTGTGCCGGCGCGGGGGCAGGCGTTTGTGATGGAGTTTGTCCGCCAGTATTGGCAGGAGTACCTGCCTGGGATGTCTGTTGCTGTCCCTGCTGGGGTTGCTGCTGGCTAGGTTGCTGAGGCTGAGGTTGCCCTTGCTGTTGTTGAGGCTGGCCTTGGGGTTGTTGCCCGGGTTGGCCTTGGGGCTGCTGGCCTTGCGGTCCTGGCTGCCCACCCATCTGACCCTGCTGTTGCATACTGGCCATGCCTGGGTGCATTTGTTGACCGGGGTTCGGGCCACCGGCCATCTGAGGATTCGGACCCCCTTGCTGCGGCTGTCCCTGAGCATGCTGCTGCTGTTGTGCGTGCTGCTGCTGCTGTTGCTGCTGCTGTTGATGTTGAGCCTGCTGCTGTTGCTGCTGTTGCTGCTGGAGTGCCAGCTGCTGGGCGAGCATCTGTTGCTGAACCTGGGGATGTTGTGCCTGCTTATAAGAACTTAGTTACAAACGACATTCTGCCTTCATAGCGGATATGGGTTGACTTACCGGTCCCAGCCTGCCAGCTTGTTGCCGCATGTGATGCATTTGCTGCACCTGTTGAGCGTTCATCTGCAATCCCATGGGCATGCCAGCCTGCATATTGCTTTGAAAAGCCTGCTGTGCCAGTAGGGCCTGTCGCTGTGCCTGCTGCTGCTGCAGTAGCGCCTGCTGTTGGCGCATCGCTGCTGCCATATTTGGGTGGACTGGTCACATATCATGTTAGTACCTGGTCGCGAACATAGGATAAGGCAGGGAAGCCGCGAAGGGTCGGGGGCTGGCCAAAGAAAAACGTACACTGACCCTGCATTTGCTGCTGCTGCTGCTGGAACATCTGTTGCTGAGCCGGACTTAAGTGTTGAATCGCGTGAGCATTCGGGTTCGCGCCTGGCGGCATGCCACCCATCATGGCAGGGTTGACTTGTCCTCCAGGGCCAGAGACGGCGACCTGGCCGCCGAACTGATGAGGCATGCCACCACCAGGCGCGCCTTGTTGACCTGCATTCTGAGGCATACCAGGGCCCATCGGGTGGACGGCCATGCCAGGGTGGTTCATCGCAGCATGCCCTGGGAAGCCGGGCCCCATACTCGTCGCCATCATCGCTAGGTGCTCCGCCGGCTACCCACGGGGTGGATGTCGACGACCAATTGAGAGACTCGTTGCATGCGCATGCGTTGGTTGACCGAGGCTCTCAGAGAATCACAGGATGTATGCCAACACTCGGCGTGGTCGCGTCAGGGTCGTTCGCGCGCGCCGGTCGGGTGGTGGTGGTTGTCCAGAATCCGGCGGAAACTGCGAGGCGTCGCGGCGAGAATGCGATAGTTTGTGGGGGTACGGGGGTCCCGTCACTGATAGACAGCGTCGATGAGAAGTCGTGGACGGATGGAGATCGACAGTCGGGATGGAACTCAGGATCGAAACGAAGCGCGACGAAGGACACAGCGCATCAGACGGGCGAGGTGCGAGCCGTGTGGTGATGGTGATGATGGGAGTGGTCCGACAGAGAGCGAGAGAGGTGTGAGGCGCCGTCGGTGATGCAGGGTGCCAAAATTCTGAGACGACGGGGGGGTGGTGGTCGACGGGTAGTGGCTCTCACAGTGGGCTAGACACGGAGAACAGCGCAGCACGTCACGGGCCGTGGAAGAAACGTTGTGGCAATGTGCGACCAGCAGCAGAAGGTTCCAAAGCGAGATTTTCTCGAACACAGAGTTTTTCCAAGGTTTGCTGCCTGCGAAGCCGGAGAGTAAGGATGCGCGTAACGAACGGATCCTTATGCCTCTATCGCGCGTGGATGCAGCGATGCGTAGTTGGGACGGATGTGGTGTCGATCAGGGCCCGACGAGCAGCAGGAGGAGCAGGGAAAAGGCCCTTGTCGGTTTCTGGTGGTCCCCTTTAGGAGCAAAAGCCTTGTGCTAAGGTGGCACTTTGCTGGTTCTGCGCAGTAGGGAGAGGCCGCTGGGCGAGGTATGTGGGCTTCTGACAAAACGAACCCAGCCTAACCTTGAGCAGGCGGTGAACATGAACCCACCAGGAAGCGCTTGTCTTCTCACACAAAGAGAGTGAAAGAGGTGAGAATCTGAAAGGCAAACACGAGTAGAATAGGCGGCGGAAAAGCAAACGGGAAGCGACCAGACGCGTGCCAGTGGTGTAAGGTACCTGCAAATCCCCCAGGCAATACGGGAAATATCAGACAGAAGGACTGTGACAACCAGAAAAGGCGTGTCGGCTTCTTTTTGTCACCCTGCACCAGTCCACCAGAGATCGACTGCAACTCGCTGCTTTCTGTTGCTGGTGGGCGAGACGGCTTCACGGGAACGGGCAATAGAGGGGAGTCCAAGCAGGGGGGAATCACACCTGCAGCCCACGAGCAGTGGATAATGCGATATCCGGGGCGCTAGAAATCTCGGCTATCAGTCTACGCATAGTACCGCTGTAAAGGGGTCGCGTTTCTTGCAGGCAGACTCGAAAAAGGGTGGCTGGGCTGCATCACCGCTTCGGGCTAGAAGCAAGTCGTATCGGCGCTATGCAATAAAGAGAGCAAATTGGCTCCACTCTGAGATGCGCTTTGCCAATTAGACAGCCTCATCTGGCAGCCTTAGGCACAAGTAACATGTGCTTTTCAGAGACGAGCGGTATTATTTTCGGCTTCTGGATTTACCAGAAGGCATCGCGGGAGGCTGCTCTCCTTGGATACTATCTATTATTTCATAATACGTAGTCCTGGTGCTGTTGTTTGGGCGTCGATTCGCATCTCTCGACGCGGGCGCCAGGGTCTTGGCTCCCGGCAGCTAAAATGACCCTCCTCGGTTCTATCACGTGATGTCGTACAGCGATCGAATTTTTCGAAGACCGACCCACATGTGTACTATATCAAGAGCTGAACCGCGCTTCCTCGCGTTTCTTCCCAAAACTTCACCTCCAAGCTCTTTCTCGAGCTCAACAGCTGCAGCTTCTGCCGCTGCCATTGCTCAATTTCGGCGAGGCGGGCAGACTCTGCAAGCATGCTATACCCTCCCTCGTTTCTAAACTGATCTGGCACAGCTCTCAGTATATCAGGAACAGGTAAGCTTCCCTCTTCGTTTGCTCTCATCGCACATTTTTTTTTTTCGCACCACGGCTTCTGCCTGCCCTCCCTCTCGAATGATGACATTCTGTAAAGTTCTTCTTTTCCCAACCGAATCGACCATGAAGAAAGCTAGTCTGTCTCGGGCTCCCTTCGCACGGAGCCTGTTACTTGCCAGTATCTTTGTCTGACTCTTCTTGCACATTTGCGAAACGCACTTGATGAGAATCATCTTATGTTCTAGCACATCTCGCTAACATGGCATGATCAACAGGACTATTCCACGACGACTGCCACTCGACACTGTCGGCCTAATCTTTCTCGAGACTCGTAAGGTACGTTCTCAGCACGGCACTTTGCCCGACCTGGTTTTCATACCTGTCTTTCTGTTCGCACCTCCCCGACGAGCCTTCATAAGCTTCGCTCGATATCATGATGATAGTTTCCACGCAATTCGCAGTTTCCACTCGAGTTCCAACGAGCCTAAGTAGGAACAGATGAGGGTTATATCTTCCTTGGATGTCTGATCATATCGAACCGTCTTTTCCTTTGTCATGTGCAAACCTCACAACCTGCCTTGCCAGCATTGAGTGCTAACATGAACAAGTATCTCATAGATTTCCAATTATGACTTGACGACAGAACGGTCAATGCGGACATGCCATCCATGAATAATATGAATACAATGAATTTGTCAGAACTCCCTGGTCTATGTCGCTCTTGTGTGAATGCGTCTCAATGTGAAGCATGCCACGATTGCCATCGGGACCCACTTGCAACCTTGATGTAGCCTTGGTATATCAGATTCATGAGATTCGATCCAACTACGCCATATAAGTTGTCCCAGCCACATATCACGACACCCTGACCTCTTCCCTCGTCTCCTCTCTCTTCACCCTCCCACCAACCATACCTCTCCTATTCCTTCCTGTCCTTCCCCTACCAAGCCAGTTCAGCTTCAACATCTTACACAACTCTTCCATCCTGGCCTGGTTACTCTCTTCCCGCTCATTGTCACCTCCTCCCAAACTCGACAGTACACTCATACACTGCAACATTCTTCCCACCATATCAGTCACCTGCTTCGAGTCCTCAACGTTCTGCTCCCGTACACTGCCGAGGACTTGCTGAACGCTGCTACTGCCGCCAGCACCAGACCCAGGTGTAAACGGTCGGAGAACCCCGTCGCTAGCGTGGCTGCCGAAACTAACGTTGCTGATGGCGCGGCTTCGTCCGCCTGCGGAGCCGTCGCCAAGCAGAGTTGAGGAGTTGGAATTGTAGGAGGCGAGAGATGGGTCGAGAGACATGGCTGTCCCGGGACGAGCCATTGATGAGAACGATTCAGAGGGTGATGTGGAGAGTGCCGCAGCTTCAGGTGGTGGTGAAGCAAGCGCCATATTTGCCAGTGAAGCTGGCAAGAACTCCAGTGAAAGACGTGAGAAGATGGTCTTCAGTGTGTCGTAGCGAGGTAGGATGACGATATCCCTGTACGCAACCAGGACCAATCTCCTGACATCGAGCACAGTCGCAGCAGGGGCCACTTTCTGCTGTCTGTTGTTTCCAGTAGATGATATCACTCCGCCCCAGAAATCTCGGGCCTGTTCGCGGGACATGATCGTACCACACCCGGACACCTCCAGGTCAAGGGGGAGGAATACCGCCTGGATATACGGTAGGATAGAGGTAAACGTGAAGAGCCACAGCTCCACCAATGTTGGAATGAAGCGATCTTCCGGGGCGTTCCGCAGAGTCCTATCCAAGGAGGAGAAACCGGCTGCCAAAAGATCCCTCAGGTCCTCGAGCATGCTATACGGGGATCGTTTGTGGATGCAATATTGTATATGCATCTGTACTACGCGGTTGAAATCTTCGACAGGCAAGCGAAGGTCTTCTCCCTCGAAGATGACCAGCAGCTTTGCCTTGAGATAAGGCCAAGCGTCATCCAAAGTCATATGATTGTGCAGTCCTAGTTTACTAGGGTCCACAGGGTCGTACATGTATGACGATTGCTGTGAGAGAGAAGGCAGGCTGCTTGGCCCTGGCCAGTCCGACTGGCTGCCCAAGGTCGACTCGTTGTCCAGTCGACTGTCTGATCGCTCCCCAAGCCTCTTCTCCTTTTTTGCCTTAACGAAACCACTAGAGTTTGGTCCTGGGCTGGCAGGTATATTGAAATTGTAGAGACTGCTTGGGGCATTTGGATCCGTAGGCAGAGAGTTGCTAGCGGCAGATGACAGAGGCAGGTGATATTCATCTTTGAGCTTATGCTTTTGTCGGGACAAGAAATGGTGTTTCCGCTCTTTTTCCTTTCCACGATCCTCCGTCGGAGTTTCCACGGCGCGGATTGTCGCAGAAGAAGAGTTGTTCAGGTTATACATAGAATGGCTGCTCGAGTCCAAGAGGCTGCTGGTACTGAAGTTCCCTCGCTGAAGGGCTGACAACGCGCTTCCGATCTTTCCAGGGCTTGGTAGGGGTTTCTCCTTCGATTCGCCCTTCGTGCTAATCTTACTGGGCCGCGAGAACAGCTTGGCCTTCGCCTTTTCGGATCGGCTCTGCTTCTCTGGCATCGGGGGAACTGGAGGTGGAGGCATCGAAGGGAATGGTTGTGGCGATACTGAAGGCTCTCTTGGCGAGTTATGCCCAGATCGTGGGAAGACAACATTTGCTGCTGCGGTGGCTGCCAATGAATGAGAACCTCCAGTTGGCCTGTCGGCTTGGTGTGATCCATGATGTGTGAAAGCACTCTCACGAGGCGCACTGGCTTCCGTCAGACTCAATGTAGGCGGACTGACAGGTCCCTTGCTCCCGCTCCCTCGTCGCACTCCTTCGTAGGCATCACCCGGAAACGGAACGGTCTGTGATCGTTGACGAATGTGCTGCTGCTGTTGATATTGTTGGTAGCCATGTTGTTGGTTCTGATACTGTTGCTGCTGCTGCTGATTCTGATTTTGTTGTTGTTGACTGTTCTGATGGGACATGATCGCAGCCTGCGCCGCAATCTGGCTGGCGGTCAAGGAGGAGCTCGGCCCGGAGACATGCGACAGGTTCGATGTGCTCGTCGAAGGCAATGTGGGCTCAAACAGGCCCTGTGTAGCCGAATGTTTCCTCGAATGGCCCTTGAGTAGCGGCGAACTTGCAGCCGCGCCAGACCTCCCTCCAGAAGGAGCACCGCCACCAGGACGAGAGAAGTTCTGATGCTGCCCTAAGCTCGCGGTACTCGAGTTGGCGAATTGAGTGTATATCGGCGTTACTGGCGAGCCATCACGCGCCGAGCGGGCCTTATTGACATTGATCGGTGGCGGCGGTGCCATTCTGCTACTATCGTCACTCTCGGAGGACTCGACTCGACGGGGAGGTGGTGGTCGGGTGGGAGCTGATGGTGCGCCATGGGAGGCTGCCCCAGGGAGAGGAGAGAAGCTACCCGGAGCGCGGGCTTGCGACCGCGGTGGAGGTTGCATTGTGTGTTCTAGAAGCTATTCACTGAGTTCGTAGTCGGCGCCAGGTGGAGGATCACGCCTCGGCTATGCGCGAATCATGATCGATGATGCCGATGAAAGCAGCGGTTGTGATGACGACGAGGGTTGTGTCGATCTTTTTGTCGTCAATAAGCTGGGATTCGTGTCGCACAAGTTACAGGTACTGATTTCCGAGCTAGACCGTGATGAAACGGTGCTGCGCTTGTAGGCGACGGACTTTGGGTGACGTGGATGTTGGGGAAAGGATGAAGAGGACCCTGGACCTTGGAGTTGGAGACGCAAGCTCCCAGTTGTTTGGCGATCGTCACCCACACCCCGCTTAAGCGTTGCTAGCAGCAAGCCTCATACTAAGGCAGCCCCTCCACCCCCCACCAAAGCCTCAGACTTCTCAACCTTACGACAACTTCCGGCACTCAGCAAACGAAAGGCTGACGTACATCTGCACCTCATCATGGCCGAATCACAGTCCTCAAGCCTTACTGCTACCTACAAGTCCCCAGACAACTCTTCGTTCACCGTCAATGAAGCGCTGCCGACGATCCCAGCACCATCATCAGTCGACGAAAAGACGAAATACCTGAACAGCCTCCGAGAAGCAATCACCTCTGCCCAGGACCAGATCAACAAGGAGCTGACACAGCGCATGGAGGACGACAAGACTCGTCTAGCAAACGGTGCTGTAGGCGCAAAGGTCGATGATGCCAAGGAGGAGGAGAACTATGGCGAGGAGGTGCCTGAGGAAGACTGAAAGAGCATGAAAGCAAGGAAAGATCGACACGCTGAGATTGGGGTACCGTCGGAACAATCCTGAGTGAGAACGCACTTCGAGAAACATCATATTCGCCTACAACTCTGGGTATTACCATCCACAAACAACCTCCGAACCATCAACAACCACCGCATCACCTACTCAGAACCCTCTCCCCCAACTCGGCGCTCTCACTGGCTCCTTCTTTTGCCCCGTCGCCCTACTCAAACACCCATAGTGTACCGCCGTGTTATCCGGTAAAACCGCTACAACTGCTCCTCCCATCCTCGCCGCACCACCGCCCAGCTTCTTATGGCAAACAACACAGTGCCTCTCCTCGGTGATCGTTACGTGGCGATTGCGTCCGCCTTGTTTGCCGGGGGCATCGTCTCCGAGATGCAAGCGTGCTGCGATGGAGATGCCTTCTGCTTTGCGCAGACCGGCGACAATGCGGGTTTCGTTGACGAGGCTGTTGGCGGAGCGGATGCGGCCGCGGAAGTAGGACTCGAGAGATTGTACTGGAAGGTCGTCGGGAATGAGGCCAAGGGTGGAGGTGGCGGGAAGACGGGAGCCGTGCTTGGAAAGCAGGTCGAGTGCAGGCTCTAAGTTGGGCTTATTTGGTGGCGGAGGCTTGAGGTAGAGTGAGAGAAGGGTGTGGTATATACTCGGGGTTGCCTCCTCTTGGTCGTCTGAGGCTTTGTCGTCAATCGGATTCTGCTCCCATGTGCTATCGGATCTATACACTTGGTTACAGTACCTGATTGCCGTTAGCTGCGAGGGTAGATGAAAATAAGGAGCGAGACTTACTCTTCTGCCTTATGGTAGTTTTTAATCTTGAACACGTAGATCTCCAATGCCTGCTTGTGTTGGCCCATATTACTCAGCACAATGGCCTGGGCTTCGTAGAACGAAGGGTCTGCGAATGTTAGCTCTCTGACTCGTAATTGAGTCGGGGTTGTTGTGCGTCTTACCGTCTTTTGGCAGCATGCTGAACGCTTTGCTCATGCTGTAAACCATTCCTGGCTTCCGCAAGAACGCTACAAACCGCTCCATGAGGTCGTCCCATTCCTTGCTCTTCTTCATCTCCCCGAGATTCTTGATATACAGCTCAACCAAACGGTTTTGAAGCTCGGGGGACCCTTCATCAAGTTCCTCGATGACATGCTCCAGGTAGCGACCTTCCAATTTTGTGTCAAGGTCCCGAAGGAAGGCCACTACTTTATCTCGCGGGAGGGTCTCTGCGTTCTCTGTATCGCCGATGAAAATCTCAATCGCGTAATCCGGATTTGCCTTCAGGACCCATCCGGCATGCTCTAGTATTAGGTCGATCTCAGATGGTGGTAGATTCTGGAGATACTGAATCGTCCTGTCAGGACCGTGCAACGTAGGTGCTGCGGGATCGGGTTTCGTTGCCGAACCGAACTTGCGCAACAGCTCCAAAGCTTGCCTGTGAAGCTTCTTGCCATGGAAGAAGTCGATCAGTTCCGTATAGCGATTGTTCTCCAGCAGTTTCTCATTGACGACTTCAGGGTCGCAAAAGTTGGGAATACGGAACAGGGATCCAGCCAGGGTCGGGCGGGAATGCATGTAAGCCCGGAAAAGCGTCGTGTCTACTAATCGGAACGTTTCGCGGGTCTCCTCTTCAAGGTTCTTCTCCTCGTCTGTTTGACTTGTCCTGAGAAATTTCTCCTCTGCGTCCTCGACGGAAGCATTGCTGTCGTGTCTTGGTTTAAGCTTACCCGTAACCGGGTCAATGATGCGCTGCAACCGCGCACGAGTGCCGGCGAGGTAACTATTCAGTTCCAACACAGCTTCGTTGAGATCTTTCCCGTCGAGGGTCTTAGATGAGTTTTGCTTTGAAGTTTCTTTCGCACCGTCGTCTTGTTCAGGGCTAGCCGACTTGATTGAGCCTGCGTCTGAGGCGTGTTTCTTGTGCCCTCCACCCATCAGTAACTTGGCGAAGCCACCTGTTGGGGGTGATGAGGGTGCTGAGCCCACGGGGCTCGTCGGTCTAGTTCCGTTAGACTTCCTTGGTGATTTTGTAGAGTGGTGGTCACCATCGGCCTCCTCGTCCTCTGTCCAGCCAGAGAACTCTCCTGAGATCTCAGGCGGGAACAGCCTGAGTACCCTCTCTGGTGGCGCATGTACCTCATCCTCATTGAAGAGATCCATCGACTGTCGGAACTTCTTCTGCCTGAACAACATCTCAGCCTTGGTCATCTTGACTTCACGCATGGTCTCTGCCTTGTCTGCCAATAGGGCGTCTTCCAGCATGTTCAAGAGGCTGATGGCCTCATCGTAATTGCCTGCATCGACAAGCTGCTTGACCTGGGAATCATAATCCGTCGCTTGCATCTTCCACACACATCTGTCGCTGGAGATGTGAAACCCTTTCCCGGCATGTGCCAGGCTGACAGTTGGGGGTGGGAAGTGCAGCTGCGCAGCTCCGGGCAAGGAGATCATCTGGATGAGCGACAGTGTGTCCGGGTTCCGCACCTCGAGAGACCCCTTCGATGGAGGTTGCAGAGCTACGATGTATGGATAGGAGTATCCGATAGAGTCTGGAGCGGATTGCCAGGGCACTTGCCGCTTTTCCAAGGGTTTGCCTTGGTCGTCGACAAACAAGGTGTTGATGTCTTTCGCAAGCAGCATCTCGCCCTCTGCAAGCTTAGCAGCCAGCGGCTTTGGCATATAGCCACCCAGCCCCATGTAACCCATACCAGCGCTACTCACAGCTCCAAAACGGCTCCCTTGCCCTGTTGCACTGACAGAACCAGGGCTGACGATGTCCTCAACTTCGTTGGTTCGGACGTCGACCATAACATAGCCACCGTTCATGCCACAAACGAGCTTCGTCGCACTAGCCCAAGTAACGCTCCTTATAGACTCTGAGAGCACCACCTCGCCCACTTCCTCAGATAGCTCGCTCTCATGCCAGCTCCAAAGATACAGCCGTCTCTTCACTGCGACAGCAAGCCTACTGATGATCTCTGGAATGTCCGTATCCGAGTCTCTTACAATATTGGAGGTGACCGCAAAACATGACGCATTCTTGCTTTTCCCTAACGTCTCAATATGCTCGTAGGTCTGCAGGTCGTGCAAATGGACGTTGTAGTTCGACAGAGAGACGATCGTATTGGCCTCCTTGATGATCGCAAGTTGGTCTATCGAACGAGTCGAGAACTTCTCAACCTCGCGCAAGAGATCCGTTGGCTTCGCTGAGCCTCTTGATGAAGGTCGATCGCCATTCTCGGGGGGTGTCGGCGGCTTGGCGTCGGGCTGTTTATTGAAGTCGTTGCCTGTGGGCGGGAGTTCGTTGAGACGGTACACGCGCAGGGCGCCGCTGTTAAGGCCGACCAGAACGCGATCACCTTTGGACTGATCAGCTTCGGTCAAAAACCTGACTTGAAGAGTAGCATCCTACCGTGTGCGACGATGGTCTCGATCCTTGACTTGTCGCGCTGCCGGAGCTCGATGATCGGCCGAGCTGTGAAGGCAGAGAGCATGACGACGACAGCCAGCTCCAGGCTCCTAATCACGGCTCAAGTGGAAGCATGAGGCTCGAACCGAAGAGGTGTTAGATTATGCGTGCTTGGGAACAAGATGTGACGTATTGTTATAGATTGTTGGAGCTTCGACTTCACCCTCGGGCAGCAGCATACACTGGGTCATGCGGGACGAGCAACGACGTCAACATGCGGCTACGGAGAGCCTTAGCGGCTGGCAGCGGATCCAGGACACGACCTGCTAATTCTGCCTATTTGGCTACCCTATACTCTGATAATCACTTTTCCCACTTGTTTGCTCTGCCAGACATGCTCAATTGCCTCGTCACCTTTTTCAAAAGCAAAGGTCGAGTCAATTATGTCGTGGAAGCGCATTTGTGCAGCCGTTACTGCGGAGCAAAAATCTTCCAGATCGTGCTTAGAGCCACAATTGATGCCTCTGTCATGTTATGTCAATCAGCAACTGAACCGTGAGAAGAACATTGCAACTCATCTCACCTCAAAACAATCCGTCGGTCAATCAGCAATGGGATGAATTCTGTCAGAGACGAAACAACTTGTTTCCCAAGGTATCCGACCTGACTGATGATGCCCCCTCGCCGCGTGCACTTCATGCTCTGCACCAGGGATGACGCCCCTCCGTTCTCAAGGATGAGATCGACGCCATCACCACCAGTCAACTCTAACACCGTCTCCTCCCACGCAGGGTCCTTGGCATAATTGACTGTCAGAAGTGGAGGTGAGGTGAAGCGCTTCTGAAGTTCTTCGAGCTTGGCGTCTGACGAAGAACTGATAATGGCCTTGATCCCAGAGGCGCGAGCTAGCTTCAGTGCAATCATGCTGACGCCACCGGTTCCTGACATGGCATCAGCCTGCGCGACAGACATATTCAGAATCAGATGTGGAGCTTACCTTGGATCAGTACCGTCGCCCCCATTCCTATACCTTTGAGCGCAGTCCATGCCGTCAATCCAGCGCAGGGCAAAGTCGACGCCTCACTCCAGTCCAAATACTTTGGCATCTGACAAGCCAGCCTCTCATCCAAAGCCAAATAGTCTGCCATCACACCGTCTACATCCGCTGCAAGCCAGCACCGCCCCGGCTCCCTGCCCGTGATATTCGCTTGGTCCAAAATCGGTGCAGCGCGGTCTCCAACTCGAAAGCCAGTCACAGCATTACCGACCTGGACAACTTCTCCCACAGCATCAGACCCGGCAATACCTTTCGGATGAACTGGCCAAGGGTTTCCTCCGTTGGCGATGTTTGCATCTCTCCAATTCAGGGAGATTGCATGGACGCGGATGATGATCCAAGTCGGTGGCAGTGGGTTGGGCAGTGATTCCTGAAGCAGCTCGAGCTGAGGCGAGGCCGGCTTGAAGATGTCTGTTCGACGCCAGACATGGCGCTCTTGATACTGAGCCATGAAGTCGCTGATAGTTCTATTCTATTCTGAATAGTTGAAGCTTGTTGAAGTGGATGACTTCGACGGTGACTGTATGAAATAGTGTTCAAGCTGTTCGCCACTGACAACGTTACGGAGGGGATCGACACCACGTCTCTGGGCAATGCGGTGACTTATTAGTGTGACGATGCCCGAGTATCCTGCAACTTGGCATCCTCTATTTGTCATTATTTTTGTAATTCAAGCATACTACACAATTCGGCAGGCAGACGATTCAATGCCTATGAAAGTCCCATATCGATTTATGATTGGTAATCCTGACGATCTGGGAAGGCTGACGTTAGACACCTGGCTATACGCGCAGGACTATTGCTGTTCATGGACTATAAACTGGGTATTTCTCTTCGCCATTACACATATCTAGTCACCATCGCTTAGCCTGGCCAGAATAATTATTCATCAATTGCGTCACATTCCTTCTATGCCATGTCATAATGCCAACAGTAGATTGTTTATCTCTACATACGGCCATGTACACAACCTGTCATCACTAGAACGAAATGGAAAGTCAGAGTCTCTATAAGACTTCTGCCCTGATCATGACGTTGGAGGGATTGCGCTCCTTAGTCACTTTCAGATCCGCTGGACGTTTCGCTCGACCCCTCCAACCTCGATAGGCCTTTCTCCTGTTGTCTTACCAGCTGTTTGATGGCATCCAGGCTGTTCTTATCGAGGTCCGTCAATTTCACATCACCCTTCCACCCGTTCACCTCGTCTAGGACGTAAAGTGTAATATCCGCTTCTCTCGTAACCGGACAGCCAGGCATCGCATCGATAATTAGTAACTTGACAACAAGCTGTGGCATAGCTCTCAAGGCGGCCAACTCCTCGACAAGATCGTCGCCTTTGTCATTGTCTCCAGGCTCACCACCTAGCCGGGAAAATGAATCAAGAATAATGAAGACAACTTCACCCTCCGGTAGAGCCTCGAGAAGGTCTCGGAATAGCTTCTTCGCGTGCTCTGCCTTGCCCATAGACTTTCGCATCTTCTTTCCAGGCTCGATGAAGGACAGATCTGCCAAGGGTCTTTGAGACTTCATGAAAGTGAGTAGCTGGCCGTTCAAGCTCTTGCGGACAGCTTTGGGGCCCGCAGTCGCGTTCTCGCGCGAGTCATTCTGTCGCAAGCCGCAGAAGAAAGACAGGACGGGAAAGTTGGTGGCTCCAGCGAGGGTGAGTGCCAACGTTGAAGCACTGAAGCTCATGGCATTGACTAGCTCTTCTGGTGGCGTCTCAGCATACATGTACAATATGCTTGATTCCGCCGAGGCCAACCAGTCTCGAACCTCGTCAGATGCCAGGATCCACTGCAGGCGGTCCTTCTCATCGAGGGAAAGACTCGAGAAACCTGAAAGAAGTTCGTGGATCTGTTTATCAGGCATGGGATCGAACGTTCCGAGGCCCGAGAGCCAGGACTGAGCCAGCTCCTTGGACTTGTTCATCGAGACGGCATGACCGTCGGCGTCCGCAGAAAGAGGGTGATTTGTAGAGAAAGGAAGGATGAGTTCTTGGACCGAGCCATCGATGGGATTGAATCTTGGGTCGCTAGCAGACATTCTGTAGAGTAAGGTGTAAATCACGCCGAGAAGCTCCTCCTGCTGTGAATTAGTTACTGTCGGTAACTTCTTCTGGACGTCTGTATATTGTTAGGCTGCCCATTGGATGGCGAGTTGGCTCATTATCATCCTACCTTTCAGCATCCTTATCATAGCCTCCTGGTTGTCCTCGAGCCTGCCAAATCGCAACTGCGTGCACACATCTACCTGTTCCTGGAATTGGATGACTTGATCATTGAAGGCCTCTATAGCCTCCTTGACATCAACTCCTTTGCCTTTGAGTTTGTGGATTCCCTTTTCTGCATGTTGTTAACTCAATCCGCCAACTATTGAAACGAACACCCACCAAAAGAAGTCATCGACAGCTCGTTGATTACTCGTTCTAGTAAAACAAAAATAGACATGAAGACCTGGTTCGCGCACTGATGAAGGTCTGGAGTCTTAATGTGAGCTTCAACAAGATTATGGATGTTGTCTAACTTTCTTGGTATATCCGCCAAGGTTGTCTGAATTTCGACCCGTAATTTCTCACGTTTTTCTACGGCCTGGCTCCATTGAATGGTCAGGGGAACTCAATTAGGAGAGCTCAATTGATAACAAATAAGATTGGACATCTTACCGCCAATATTAGAGAGAGCCCTCCCGAAATAGCGGAGCCGTATGCGTCGTTCGGGATCATGGACAAGAATCCATTGAGGACTGTATTGTGGTCTGCCACTCCACGGCAACACTTACGGATGAATCTTTTAATCATCCGGGTATTTTCTAGCCCCTCTTTGTGTTCCTGAATCTGGGATGCGACCTTCAGGACATACTGTAGGTTGTAGTCCTCCGGATCGCAAAGGTCGGGGGTTATGGATTTGAAGATCTTTCTAGACTTCAAAGTCTCGATGAAGCTCTGGAGTGTCTTTTGAAACTCAATCAACATCTCGCTTGATGTCTTGTAGGACTGAGCGGGGCTGCTTCATATTGGCTTGAGTGCCTCCTAATTGGGGCCGTTAAGTAAGCTTACTTATAAGCTTGTTTCACAGGCATGAAGCGGTCGAGAGAACTGGAGAACTTCGGTGCCCGCACATGGATATCGGAGTCTGGAGCATTACTGCTGCGACTAATCTCGACACCCGTCATGTCCTCGGCGACTTCCTGCTCGTCAATAATATCCACGAGGCCGCCCGTTGCACGGCGGCAAACTTCGCGCCCAGCGCGTGTCTCGACAAACTCTGCGGCTGGATTGCTCAAGAGTCGGTCGAGGCGTGGAAGAGGAGGATCTGGTGGCTGTTGTGCACCCTGCATGGCGGATGGAAGTGACATCTTATTCAGGATACGGTGAAATGCAGGTCCATATAAGAAAAATCCTGGATAGTTTCAAGAAAGAGGTATCTGCTTTGGGAAAGAAAGAGAGCAGAAGAAAGAGCGAATGAGGGTAGCTGAGATCCCCAGAGCCTCGCGTACCAGTCTCGACTCTCTACGAGCCAGGCTGCCGGACTGGATGTTCAGCTGAGGGGTTTCCAGACCACCCTCAAACGCATCTCACCAATTATCGTTCAACAAGTTGCAGCAATGTAACGCAGGCGATGCGGCCGCTACCCCTCTTCAAAGATGAGGCTCAACGGTCTGGTATCGCATGATCGTTATCCGCCGTCCTAATGTATGCGCACTCTCAGTCGATCATGGTTTTGACACATATTCTCAATCCGCTTTATGATTCTCGATTCACTTCACTTTCAAACATTGGCTGCCCCTTCTCGTTCTGTTGAGATCGAAACGGCAAAGCATGGGGCCAGATACAGCGCCTGCAGCGACCGACATGGGCAGCCCAGTCCCTAGTCTACATGTCGACACAAATGACATCGATCTGTTGCCGTCACCCGCAACATTAGAGGCTATGAACATACTAGGCTCAGGCACTCAGAATGCACAGCCCGGTCGGAGAGAGACCCAACTTGACCTTCCTCAGACCCACGTTCCATGCTTTAACACGGACGGCAAGAGGGATCCGGTTGTTTCTGGGTTTCCAGAGAAGCACAATGAAGACCACGATGAAGACCCAAAGGTGAAAACCTCCTCCGAATCGCACTATGACCCTGTCGACTCCGACCATGATTCACATTCCTCTGTGAGTTCGGACGGCGGTCTTCAGAAGGCGTCGTTCCTAAGTACTGCAGCACTATACGAGGCATACACTACGAAGCTACGCAGATACGATGAAGACATGGACGAAGATACTCCTGAAAAAGCCCCAGAGATGATCCGAGGTGTCGTTGACTACGTGAGAACCCTAGAAGAACGGATCACCAAGCTCGAGGAGGTCGACACCAAGGACCCGGAACCAAAGTCAACCACCAGGGCAAAGCACGGACACGAACGAAGCGACCCCGGCCCTCTACTTCTGACAGTAAAGTTCTTCCACGCTGGGGGAGAACTGAGCAGCAGTGGTGGATGGGTAAACAATACGCGGAGAAAGGGTTCTTACCAGTGTGATTCGGACCCTAATTACTTCATCCGCGTACTCTATAGATGGAACCCAGGGGCACTTCCAGAGACACGCAAGGACAAGGAGAACCCCAAACCTGATGACATTGATATTTTGGCATTTGGAGTCGTCTCTGAGCCAATCACGGAATTTCTCAACCATTGTCTCAGGATCCAAACAGACGTGACAAATGTAGTCCGAATTGGTAAACCGTTCCGGCCGTTAATCCGGAGCTATGACCGTTTGCGAGACCAGCTGAACAAGCTCAAAGTGACATTCAGGTAAGTGAAGGCTGTCAACAAGAGGGCTATACTTGTAACTAAGGTCAAACTCAGTGATAAGGTCGACCCTGAAACCCAAGAACCGATGGTCGAAGAAAGCCCCGATGCGAGGCTTCCTGATGACTTCTCGTCAACCCCAACTACACCCAGGAGCGAAACTGACAGTTTAGGAGGATATCACAGTTTTAAAGCGCTGGTTCATTTCCACAAGTTTCTGGAATTCATTGACTCGTATCTAGCGAAGCCGCTGCAGCTATACAGGCGATTACAAAACGGCCACGAAGACAGGATCGCCTTCGAAAATATGTGGATGCTCTTCGACCAGGGCAATGACATCTACTGTCCCTCCCACACCGGCGGCTTGCCCATACCATTACGTGGCAGCGGGTTGCCCATGGGCCCGGGAATGCGTAATGAGGATCTTCATATCCCTAAGCCACGTTATGTGCCGCAGCTCTTTCGAGTACTCGGCATGACAGGAGGAATTCCAAAAGCACACACCTTGGGTATCCCAACCGCATCCGTTCACCGGAGTGCTTTCGACAAAGCACCCCCGTATCAATCCTTTGGGTCAACAAATCTACCATCTAGACAAAAGCAGCATACCTGGTCACGCAACTTCCCCACCAGCTACCTCTGGCGAACCAGGAACAGATATACACCCTTCTTTGTGATCTGCTTCCACATCGACTTCGACGGCCTTAAATATGGGACTGTCCGGGAAGTCTTTGTCTTCAAGCCGCATGACGGGCTTGTGGATATTAAGAGTCTTGCAGTCTTCCCAATTCAGTACCTGAAGCCAGAACTTAGCCGCTCCCTCAAGAGCACGACAGAGGACGAGCCTGATATACTCCTAGAACGTGGGAGGAAATTCCTAGACGTCACGGCCATGGCACATATGTGGTACGAGGGTCTTACAATTGGGAAAGGCCGTCAGGAGGTAAATCTACTGATTTGATCCTTGGTTTGATGTGGCTGCTGATATCTTCCAAAATAAATCAGATCAACAGCGCTGTCATAATCGACTTCAACCTGTCGTTTCAAGAGTACCAGGACTCGTTTCCTGACTCTAAGAACGTTGTCCCACAGCTCAAAGCTTTGCACATGTTCTGGCCTAAATCGGGCATGGAGGCCATGAACCGTGAGGTGATGGAGTTCATGGTATCTGAGTGTAATTTAGCCTGGTGCCACCAGGCTGATTGCGTCTTTGATCCGTATTATAACAAAGATTCCAACTTGTTGAATGTTGACAATGGCATCAAGGAAATACTCGAGTCTTACGAGCCTAGTAAGATTTTCGAAACCCGGGGACTCGATGATTTCAAGCGCTTCATGGAAGAGAATGAGCTTATCAAACTTCTGCCAGGCGTTGTGCCGGGCTTTGCACTACGGAACCATAAGTGGGGTAAGACTTTCCACGATCCTGGAAAATAAGTTAACGTACTTGTACACCGAGTGAGCCATGTCACCGAGTGAGCCACCCCAACGCGACCATGCATCAATTCAAGCAAATAACTCAACAATAACATAAGAAAAAATATAAATCTAATCGCTAGTACTCTCATCAGCAGATGAGAGCATAATCTGACAGGTTCGCGCATTATATCCGGCATTTCCGCACGTTCCACAGCGTCTTAGCTTCGTTTCCACGCGAGGCTTCCGACCACTACCTTTCTGCGTTTCCTGCTTTATCTGCACATCTGCCTCGTTTTGAGCTATCTGATTATGTCCCTCAGTTAAAGACATAGCTCCGCTTTGTCTTAGGCGTTGCTTTTTTTGTCTTCGACGGCGGCTTAGGGTATTATTTATCTCCCGAAGTGATTTGACCTCTGCTTCTAAAAGAGCCATTCGATGCATAACGATCGTTGTACTTTTCGCGAGATAGGAAATGCCTTCAATAATTGATGTCGGCGAGCTTCCCTGATGACGAGAGATTCGGTCTGTGAGCAGTGATCTTTACAGATCAGCCTTATTGCTGTTTGTTGGCGTTCGAGAGGTCTAAAGGTCGGGCAGGCCAGAAGAGGTGCTTGGAGGCGTTGGCGTCTTGAACTTCACATCAAGCTTTGAAAGAACAGATTCCGGGTTATGGGGTAAAAGCCCTGCGCCCTGGAAACCCCCTAGGATGTTCTTTTCTGTGAATGCCTTCTGAAAAGCGCTAAAAAACGCTGGAAAGAAGTCTTCCTTTGAGATGTGGGTTGTACCCGCGCGCATCTTCTCCTCAATTTCTCGTCCATAGGCTTTCTTGAACGGCACAAAACAACTAATATCGAGTGGCTGAAGCATGTGAGATGAATGAGGAGGCATATAAAGCGGGATAATATCCTTCTCTTTGCAGTAGCTGTCGAATTTGATGGATTGGTGACTTTCATGGCCATCCAGCATAAGGAGCTGATATTTGCCAACTGCGCGCGATTGAGTATACTTCTCAAAATGCCGAATCCATTCTAGACCAATTTCATTTGTTGTCCAGCCGTTTAGAGATGTTGCGATAACCCAGTCAGGTAGTAGAGGGCTGTCTTTGTACCAGCTAGAGAGGTGATATTAGCCGGCAACGACGATGAACGGCGGGACGCAAAACCCTTTTCCCCTAACGCCCTGAATCACAGTTGCCCATTTTCGATTGCCAGGCTGCATTAGTTTCGCGTTTGAAACTCGTTCTAAGCTTGTAACTACCATGCCGGCCGAGATAACGCCCATCTGAAAGCCGGTCTCATCAAAGTTGTAGATATCGTCGTCTGCGATGCCGTATTTCGCGATTGTGTTCTCCACAAGAGAGAACTACGCATTTATTACGGCTGGATCTTCGCATAAGGCTCTTCTATAGTCGTGTCTCCGAACTTGACGCGTCTTGAGCTTCTCATGGCGCATAATAAAGCGATATGGCCAGCGGGTACCAACTGGTGGCGCGCCACGCGCTGCAAGCAAAAGATTCACCATTACACCCACACCACTAATCCGAGGAGAGCATGATCGCGAATCTAGATCAATTATTCTCTCAGTAATCACCTTCTCTTCTAGCTCCGTCAGTTTCGCAGAGTTGGGCGGGCTATCGCGTCGTGGAGTCATGCCGTTAAGTCAGCGGCCTAGTATTACGCGGCTAATTTTGTAGATCTTTGCAGCACTTCGAACACTTAAGGATGGGTCTTTTTGGATAGCTTAAAGAGCTAGGTTGATACTGGCGTCTTTACAGGGCGTTTCTATGATTTGTGGAGGAGGAAAGAGTGATAAAAGGTTGAAGAGTGGATTATTGCGATGAGGTGGCTCACTCGGTGACATGGCTCACTCGGTGTACAAGTACGTTATATCTTGGACCACTGTGAAGTTAACATGATATCGTAGTCTTGCTTGACATCGACGAGCTCAGGGAGCTCCCGCAAGGGGATGATTGGCATAAACTCGTCTTACCCCCAGGACATCGAGAAATGGTCCAGGCCATGGTACAGACACATACCCGCGGCTCGCACGAGTCTAGGTGGAAAGACAGGAATGTTCAGCAAAGGATGGAAATGGACCTCGCTCAGGGGAAGGGTGCGTATCTAACCAAGCGGCCCATACCCCGAACTAATCGCTGACAAGAACCTAGGCAAGGGGTGCGTTATCCTACTACACGGGGTGCCTGGAGTAGGCAAGACATCCACTGCCGGTAAGGATCATGTTCTGCCGACATGGGGCGAAAGGTGACTGATATCCGGGCAAGAATGTGTCGCGGCCTATACAAGGAGACCTCTGTATCCTATCACTTGCGGTACATATTTGCCATTTCCCCCTTCTTCGCTTCTCTAATAATACACAGGTGACATCGGTTACGTACCTGAGGCGGTCGAGAAGAACATGGAACAACATTTCAAGCTCGCGCATAAATGGGGATGCGTCTTACTTCTTGACGAAGCCGATGTGTTCCTGGCGAAGCGCAATGTGAGGTGCCGCATGAAGGCTGTAACAAAGCATTATGAGCTAAATACAGTCCCCTAGAAAACCGACGTGAAGCGAAATGGCCTCGTGTCAGGTGCGCACCACCCTTACGCGATCCGGAGGCTAGCATGCTAATGTTATGAGACAATTTTCCTCAGAATTTTGGAATACTATTCCGGCATCCTCTTCTTGACAACGAACCGCGTCGGTGCCATCGACGACGCTTTCCGATCTCGCCTGCACTTGACATTGTATTACCCGAAGCTCACCAAGAAGCAGACTCGGATGATATGGAAGAACAACCTCGACCGCATGGAGAACATTAACAAGGAGCGTCAAGCACAAGATCAGACGCCGCTTTTATTTGACAGGGCCAAGATCCTAAAATGGGAAAAGGCTACCTGGGAGATTCTGCAGTGGAACGGGCGTCAAATTCGCAATGCCTTCCAAACAGCTGTTGCCCTGGCTGAGTTCAACGCGATTGATGCTGACGCTACCGAGTCCAGTGAAACGCCACGGAAGGGAAGAAAGAAGAAGATCGTGGGGCCGTGTCTGGAGGTCGGTCACTTCAAGCTGATCGCTAAAGCAACGATGCAGTTCAGCGAATACCTCCTCGCAACGCACGGCATTGATGAAGATACTACCGCAACGCGCGATATGATCCGCGCAAAGGCATTTGAACCAAAGCTCCAGCTGCAGAAGCTTGAAGAGATCGTTTCATCGTCGTCCTCAAGCTCGAGCTCGGCAGACTCGGACTCTGAAGCCAAATCGACGAGGTCCAGCAGTGATGAGTCGGATAAAGAAACTCTGTGGAAGAAGAAAAAGAAGAAGGAGAGGAAGAAGAGCAAGAGCAAACACAAGGGCAAGGGCAAGGCAAAGAAGGGTCAGAGTGACAATAGCAGTAGTGAGTCGGCTGAGGACGCTGAGAAGAAGGTGAGGAAGAAGACGAAGAAGAAGAAGAACAGACATGACGACAGCGAAGAGAGCAAGGCCAAATTATCCAGAGAGAAGGACGGAGAGGGTGACGGGGATTCCTAAGAGATGACCGGACCTTTATAACGTCGAGAGCCAAGTAATCGAATGTCTAACAAGCTTCCGAACGCCAAATGTCGATCTATGGGCATTTGCAGAACCACTTGTGGCTTCAAATACATTAAATCATTCTCAAGCGAGCTCACCATCTTCGAGTAATGGTCCCATCAATCCTTCTTCAAGCCGACCTTCCCGGTCTTACGCAGCCCCCAACCGCCAATCAGGGCACATGACAACATGAAAGCAAACATTGTCCAGAAGCTCGCTCTGTATCCCTTCATCAACGCGTCGTCCCTTGGCAAGTCCGCGTACTTCTTCGTCTCCAGTGTCGAGACAATCTGCATTATAGCCAGTCCCAGGGCCGTTCCGAATTGATACATGGTGTTGAACACGGCGCCGGCTAGCGAGTGCTTGTCCTTTGGGAAGATCTCGGTGGTGATGATGAGTCCGACGGTAATGAGACAATCGCAGCTGACTGGCTGGAGAATCTGGGCGACGAAGGCGTTTGCCCAGTATGTTGTTTCAGGATCAATGACGGCCATGAGAAGAGGTGAGATCGCTGCAAGGACGGAAGATATGATGACGATGAGGACAGCAGGGATCTTGTTGACAAAGAAGCCCATTGTGAGGTTGAGGAGAATACCGACTGCGAGACTCGGGAGGATGCGAATCGCGGCCTGGAGCTCGGAAAGCTTCTGGATCTCTTGGAAGCTATGTACCTTATTAGTGAGGAAGGTAGAGTCAGGGAGAGGTTGGGTGTACGTACAACAAGCTTGCAAAGAGTTCCAGGCAGGTTATGACGGCGAAGGACAAGGTGATGGTTGCGCACATGCTCGAGAAAGTCAAGTTCTTCCAGAGGGAGTTCGGGATGAGAGCTGGTCGGTCCCATTTCACCTGGTAGTGCATCCAAAGGATGAAGCCAGCAGCGCATACCACACTTAGGCAGAGGAAGGCGATTGTGTCGCCTTGCTTGATGCGGTAGATGTCGGTGCTGAGGATGCTGTTTTGTGTTAGCGAATGGTGGGATGAGTACCAGAATTGTGCTTCACTTACGCGCATAGGTACGATGCGAAAGTCATTGCCGCAGAAGCTAGTCCGGCTCCAAGCCAGTCGACCTTCGTCTTCAATTGCTTCCACATGTCTCCCTTTGCAACACCACTGAATCCTCGCGGTAACGCCCAAAGTCCTAGAACAAACAAGACCATGGTCAAGCCTCCATACAAGAACCATCCCGCCCGCCAGCCAATCGTCTCGACCAAGAGTCCGCCTAGGACAAGGCCGAATGAGAAGCCTAAGGGTTGACTGAGACCCCAAGTAGCGAACGCGATATTACGACCCCGCCCTGCCGGGACGGCTGCAGTGATTAATGCGATACTCGCCGCGAAATGACAAGCCAGACCGAGTCCTTGCAATGCGCGCATGGCCACCATCTGCTCCCCAGTCTGCACCGCTCCACATGCTATCATGAAAGCACCCGTGAGCAGACATCCCAGCAAGCCAACGACACGTGGAGAAGTCACATCCGCGACCGCCCCAGCAAGGAGAAGAGAAGATGCAGTTGCGAGGCTGGTGACGGAGGAGGGCCAGAAGGCGAGTTCGGGGGGGAGATTGATGGCTTTGGTGATGGAGGGTAGGCCGATCACGACGAGGCCGCCTGTGGCTGAGGTTGTGAAGTTCACGCCGGATAATTGGAAGACAACGGCGAATTGCTGGAGCTTGGAGTGGGATCTGGTCACGAAGGGCTCGTCACTCGTGGCATGCGATGCTGCCGGGGGAATGACATCCTTTGGAACAGCGACACTGCCAGGTTGCGATCCAACCGGTCCGAGAGGGATGATCTCCTCCCTAGAGTGTCGCAATGACGAGGAGAGTCGCGACGTTGTTTCCACGATAGTTGCCATGGTTGCTGTTGATGAAAAAGTGTTGGACTGTCGAAGTTGCGAAGACGGTCAGACGCCGATCGCGGTGATATAATGGAAAGTATCTAGATCTGGTTAGTCAACCGCCCGTTAACATAATGGTGCCTCTTACTGAGTACGAGTCATCGTACTTCGTGCCGAGGCGCGCCCTGCATGTCAAACAAGGGACCCCTGGAAAGTCTGGCCTTGTAAGGTATCCATGCATGCAGCCAGTCAAATGCTTTGGAGACGGGATCTTCAAGATCGAATGATCTTCGCTCGGCGATTAACGCATGGTCATGAACGCTGGGCGTGTGTCTTCAAGGAAACGGGTACCAGAAATGCGCCGTGCATCGCTTTCGACTAAGGATTCTATGCTAACCGATCTGTTAACCGATCTGTTAACCGATATGTTACCATGATTCGGCAGCGCTCGCAAGTTGCCAGTCTGAGCACCCGGGGAAGAGCATCGGAAGTAGGTAGTCGTATGACAGCTCTTGATTGAAACCATACCAAGCGGGTTATCCACGGTCTATGCCGCGGATCAAGCTGCGTAAAACTTAAACAAAGCTATCTAGGAACTCTACCAGCGTCGCAGGATTGGGGTCCAAGATGAGATCAGATTTCTCGCTATCCTTAAACATGAAAAGCGTGGGTATTGCCTGGATGTCCAGATCATCGCTCAGCTTAGACAATTTGTCCACGTCAATTTTAGTGAAAACTATATCCTTGTACTTCTCGTCTGCTGAATGTCTAGTTTCCTTTAGCACCACCCTTTGAGATGCACATTTTGGGACTTGATTACTTCTCAATAAAGGGCGCAATCATCCGGCAGGGTTAGCACACCAAACTGCATAGAAGTCGATGATGACTGTTTTGTGGTCTTTGATTGCCTGCTGAAAGGCATCATTTAAAAGAATAGATTTTAAGTTATAAGGTAAAATCCCTGAGCCTTAGAAACTCCCTAGAATGTTTTTTTTTTAATAATTACCTTTTAGAATGCCTTATAAAACGCTAAAAGGAAGTCTTCTTTTAAGATGTGGGTTATACATATATATATCTTCTCCTCGATTTCTAGATTATAAGCTTTCTTTAATAGCTTAAAATAACTAATATTAAATAACTAGAATATATAAAATAAATAAAACGGTATATAAAATAGAATAATATCCTTCTCTTTATAATAATTATTAAATTCGATAGATTAATAACTTTTATGCCAATTAAGTATAAGGAGCTAATATTTATTATATATGTGTAGTTAGGTATATTTTTTAAAATATTAGATTTAATCTAGACTAATTTTATTTATTATCTAGTTATTTTAAGAGGTTATAATAACCTAGTCAGGTAATAGAGGGGTATCTTTATACTAGCTTGAGAGGTAATATTAGCTAGAAACTATAATAAATAAAAGAATATAAAATCCTATCCTTATAATGCTTTAGGTTATAATCACCTATTCTTAATTACCAGATTATATTAATTTTGTATTTAAAACCCTTTTAGAGCTTGTTATAATTATTCTAGCTAAGATAACGCTTATTTAAAAGCTAGTCTTATTAAAGTTATAAATATTATTACCTTAAATATTGTTATGGTCTGGGCTTGAGCCCAGCCTGGCATCAAAGAGATAGGAGGACGGGCTTGTGACGAGACCTAGCCACAGTGTGGCTGAGGAGACATGGCGTAACCCCTTTCCCTCACATCTCTCTCTATGAATAGCCTCCTACTCCTTAAGAATATACATAACTCTTATTGGCACCTAATTGTCCGTGACACTAGGGATAGCCCATTACAAATATTATACTTTATAATTATATTCTTTATAAGAGAGAATTATATATTTATTATAGCTAGATCTTTATATAAGGCTCTCTTATAATTATATCTCCGAACTTGACGCGTCTTGAGCTTATCGTAGCGCGTAATAAAGCGATATAGCTAGCGGGTGCTAACTGGTGGCGCGCTACGCGCTGTAAGTAGAAGATTCGCTATTATAGCTATATTATTAATCTAAGGGGAGCATGATTAAGAGTCTAGATTAATTATTCTTTTAATAATTACCTTCTCTTCTAGCTTTATTAATTTTAAAGAGTTAAGCAGGCTATTATATTAGAGAGTTATATTATTAAGTCGGTAGCTTAGCGTAATATAATTAACATTATAAATCTTTATAGCGTTTTAAATACTTAAAGACATATTATTCTTTATAGCTTAGAGAGCTAAGATAATACTAGCATCTTTATAAGGCGTTTTTATAATATATAGATGAGAAAAGAGGGATTAAAGGTGGAAGAGTAGATTATCATGATGAGGTGTTTTACTCGGTGATGAAGTACGTTAGTATAATAAGTAAAATATGTAGCTAATTAAAGTAGATATGTACTTTTCTTAAATGATTAAATCTAAATTTATAAATTATAAATATTTAATTGACTGGATTTTAATATTATTAATTTCAAGGCTCTAAGTATAAGACGAAATAGTAATGCATAAGCAGCTAGGCATAGAATAAAGCTCGTGCTAGCATGCGATAATAGAGCTCTGAGTAGTAATACTAGCTTCTCCGCGTGCTCGAGGCTTCTAGCAGGAGACTGCGCTGCGTAGAAAGCACTTTGATGTCTGACCAGTACTAAAGTATAGTTTAGAATGCCTGTTAGGGGATTAGTCTCGCTGGCCCAACCTAGATGTTTGCTACCACATGCGGAACCAGGGCCTAGTAACATGCTCACCAGAGAGCTGGCGATGTCCTTGTTGTTCTTTTCTCTACTGGGCTCATCGAATGTAGGCGGGGGTGGCCCACCCAAGACCAGCACCCACCGCATTCTGGGCAGATTATTCTTGTGCTCCTCACTTCTTACTTCATCCACATCTCCACCAATATATAAAGAATAGGAAAACTATATCACTTGCAGCAAAGGCGAACCTAATACACAAGAATAAGCATAAAAAATGAAAAGAAACCTCGGATAAGTAGGAAGGAACTTTGATCCAGTGTCAACCCCATTGATCATTACCAGCGTATTGTATCAACGCACACAATGAGGGTCTGCCCTGCGCTTACCCAAGTGTGCCTCATCAACATGACGCTTAAGGTTATCATCCCTCGTGAACCAAGCTTTATTATCCCTGCAGCCATTCCACGTGCAGTAACCACCCTCAGGCAGGATCTCGTTGCGAGGGTCGGCGGCAAAAGCACGATGCTGGAGACGGACATGGCGCAGCATACTCTTCCGCGAACTGAAGTGCTCTTCGCAAGGGAGTCCATGATAATATTTCTTGGGATTCCCGGTCTCACACGGAACATTGGCAGTTGAATGACGCTTGGAGCTATGTGTCCTATAGATGAGTTAGCACCATTGACATTCAAGTGGTCTTGGTTAACAAGGGGTCTTACGTCGGCTCTGTGTGATACTGGAAGCCTTTACCGTGTGTGTCCTTCTCGTAGGTCCTTTCGTGCGTAAGGAAGGGCGAAAGATCGGATTGTCCAGAAGAAGAGGAGGCTTCCATGATATGGGCTCTGTGCTTGTGTGGTTTTTCTATAAGACTATGGTGGTCTGTCGTAGGGAGTTTGTCCTTCCTTTGAAACCTTCGAGTGGGGGAATAAGGCATGTATTCGTTATGTGCGTTAGAAAGAGAGAGTGCAGTCATATTTATATGCTCGGGAGAAGGTGCATCGTTGCTCGGATAGTGAGCAGTGTAAGACGACTCGCCTGACGGGCCAGGCAACGCTTCACGAGTCGCCTACAGCGGCTGGTTTAAGTCGCTGTGAGGCCGGGTGTGATCGTTGGACATGCTACTTCTCATTCGTGACAGAAACGGGTCATTGATGGCATACAGATGGTGTCCGCCGTAATCGTCATCTTCCTCGGGTGAGTACAGAGCCGGATCGCGAGACTCGGGTCGTAGGCCGGGGTGCCGGGGATGCTCTCGCTCCTTGCCTTTACCGCTCATACTGACGGAATTTTGACAATGGACTCTTTCTGCTAAGCTGATTCAATGTCACAATTAGTTATCCTGCCCGCCCGCATTTGGACTCCATGCCGAGTAGGATTGGTCCACATACGACTGAAAGTGTGTCCTAATTGATTGAATGTGACACCGCCTGTCGTGTAACACTCATCAGCCGCGACTGGGTTTAAAAGATATAAAAGTGAGCCAATCCTCAGAATAGCCCAGATGTAGATGAGAAGGAAGGGCAATTGATGACAACAGAGAAGGCCAATTCGGGGAGATGCAGGCTGCTTAAATACTTGATCATCACTTCGAGAGTATGGACTTTCGAACGACAAGTTGCAATCGCTCTATGTCTGCCTGCCTTGCCCTTTGCAAGTCGCGTCATATCTTCGGCCTTTCTTCGACGCGCGTATCTCGCAGAAGTGCAGAAAGTTGATCCGCCAGTCATACTATTTTGTCCCTCCAGCATTATGGTCCAAGAGAGAGTCCGCCCACAGAACGTCACCATCTGAGTTCCCCCCATTATGTAGGCTTAGCCAGTAAGGCTGTGCATATGACTGCGACGCTATGTTGGTACTGTTCCGGCATGGCCCTTCTGGCCCAACATTGACCTCACGCGGGCGCCGAATTAACAAATGAGCGGAATGCCTTGTCTAGCTTGAGTTGCTCTGTCTCGCACGGCCATGCTCGCGCTAGCCATGACGAGCTTCAGGCCGTCAGCCACATATGCGCGGGGCTGTCCTCTTGCGGTCGCTCACTCTGCGTGAGCCAACCACAAGGCTTTGAGCCTCCTGCGCCGCCAGCTGGACGGCGCTATTTACGATGCGACGTTGGCCTTGCAGCAGTGCAGATCGACTTGGTGGTACGTGGGACACCCACTCGACATTCTTTTCGATCCCATAATATTCTATGATTATGCGTGCCGAGACTTTCGGTGTAAGCCATGGCCTAATTCCTTTGTGTTTTGCAATATCGCACCCTTCATGCAGGTCTTGGATACCCTTGATGGCAAGGCATACTAATGGTACTTACGTGGCAGCAGAAGGTCATTATCTGATAGGCCGTTCTGCGGGAGGCCGTTGGATCTAGGCTGCAACAGTTAGGTGATTGTTGGCATTGGGACACTGAATCCATTGAGGCAGAGAGTCGGGCCACGATGTACGTGGCAAGGTGCCCAAGGACTCGTATATATATGGGCGTTTAGTTTTCTCAATTATTGAGTGTGTAGTACCGACGCTCTTCTACGTTTACACTTCTTGAGATACACAAAGATATCATACCGCCTCTACAGACCGAAGTCTTCTGACAATAATGTCTCTTCAAAACAAGAAAGCCCTTCAAACGTTTTTCCTTTGCTGCTTGTTTTGTGCTGTCAACAAGATATGCAAAGTGAAGAGCGGTGTGACTTATACCTCAGGCAACCCCGATAATGACCGTGTGCTCGACTCTTTCCAGCTATTTCTTTGTAAACTGGCTCAGATACTCGATACCACGAAAGGGGGTGATACAATTACTGCCTTAGTGGCCCTAAAAGGCCGGGATGGCCCAGAATACCTGTTCACGTCGAACAGTCGAAAGGACGGGGAATTTGAAACAGCTAAAAACTTCCTGTCCGGCTTGCTGAAGTTCATTGGAGAGAATCCTGACGATCTGAAGGAGAAGGTTTTGCAGAAGAGGGCGCTATGGGAGATCTTGGAGTTCAACTTTCCCAGAGTGAATTGCTATCTGAAGGGCATTCTACTTTCGATCCGCAAGTGCATTGACAAGAGTAAGTTCTTCTCTTGTAAAATGGTCTTCTTAATCATCTAAGATCTAATAAGGATGGCAGCCAATAACTTTGATGTATTGCAAAGGTTGCAAGAGCTTGAGGTAAAAGCGGACTTCTCACGCGACATGTCGCCTGAGATCAAGAACAAGTGTTAGTCGAAACTCATGGAAGCCATGGATGAAGCCACTTCTTGAATAACAAAGCAAATAGGTCTCAGTGATTGCGACACGCTCATCAAAGCAATTTACTCCTCCAAGGTCAATGGCTTCGACAAGATTATGAGCGAGCGTGCTGGTTCTGATGAGGACTCCGCGTGCTGGTCTGAGCTTCGTCACTCCTTTGGACGACTATACTCGTACCGTCAGGCAGCCAACTGTATTGTGAAGGCTTCTTCCGACTGGCCCGAGCTCTTCCGTGGCTTTACTGTTCGACATCTCCCTTCCAGCCGCCCTACCAGAGTCTCTTTGCCGAGGCCACAACCCGCTCTTTACGGCATCATTCGCGAAGCTCTCCCCAGCTTTGAGTTCGACGAGTATAGCCACTATCTCGGAGACCTTCAAGAGTGCGGCTTGGAGCGCCATATCAACGATAAGCTCAAGGTACGGCCGATGAGGCAGCTGGTTCACTGCGAGGTGCATCTCCACGACTTCCTCGTTAATACGGATATTGTGGAAACCGCGTCCTACTGCAAGAACTCAATGTTCATCGCGACCAGCAAGCCGCCGTGCCGACTCTGCCACTACTATTTTGAGGACCCGGATAATTACTTCCAGGTGCAATCTTCGCATATGAACGTATATCCCAAATGGCGCCTCCCGAACCTCCCTGCCGGCCAGGATGAAGACGCCAGTGGCCAAGAAGACGAGCTGTTTGATGACATCATGTACCAGATGCAACAAGACACTTTGCAACTTATGAGAGAGCAGGTCCCGCAAGGAAAGCAGAATGACTCACGCACAAATACGAGGGGTGTAACCACTGTACCGGGACCCGGAGGTGGTGATCACAGCGGTGCTGAAGTTCTCAGTATGTCCTCTGGTGTATCGGAAGAGGACTCGGGAGAATAAGAGAAGGCCACGTCGCTTCAGAGGCCGATTCATACAAGCTCCTAGTCCAGTGGCCATCTCTTATTCGCTCTTCAACATCTGCGTATTCACTGAAGCTGCCAAGACTCCGAGCATATATCCCACTTTCCCAGGTCTTGTACTGATGGCCAGGCGACTCAAAGGGCGGGTTGACGGCGCAGATAAATTAGTTGTTCTTTATGCACACTCCTTTAACAAATCAAATGGCTAGCACCATCTTAGTAACTTACTCAAGGTTACAGGGATAAATTTTGTAGATTACGTACATCAGTGTCATTCTCACATTCTGTTAGTTGTTTCCCCAGCTAACGATAGCAAGTATTTTTGCTTTACTCTCCAGCTCCGTCGTTTATTCTACGAGGGTTATCTTTTCTCCTTGGAGTTATTCGATAATGGCACTAAAGCTTGGCTCTAAAGGAGACAGCTAGTATTGTTAACCAGTGTTTTAATAGAAGATGAGACTACTCACTAGCACAATATTCTCCCACAGGACTCCTTTCCCACGTAGTAGTACCGCTTTAAATACTAAACTCCTTGGGACTTGGGGACGCCAGTGGTAGGGCTTCAGGCCAACGCCCGTCGCTTGGCGGCAGGGGCGGAAGGCTGGCTTAATGCCGAAGTGCTGGCATATAGTGCGTACTCCTTCTGAGCGACTCTGTAATGTCACTTGAGCATGGGCTTGAAACAACGCAAAGTATGCAGCTCAGGTCTTGATCGCCGGATCACCCTTGCACTCCAAGTAAAGCAGCGACGGCTCAGGCTTCACGCTAGAAACGGATTTGGACGGCAAGATTTGTCGGGTGTGACTATGTAGGTAGTCTGCCACGAAAACTGGGAGACCAGGGTCCGGGCGTGATTAGTCAGCGCCGCCGCTCTTGCTGACGCTTTGATCACCCTTGCTCAGTGAGCATAACCTTGAATCACCTTTACCTCCCCTCCCCGGCGACGGGCTGCACGCGAACCTATTAACTCCTACCAACACGACTTTAACTTTGCACTGTACTTCACCCAATTCATCCACTTTATGCGACCTTTGCCATGGTTCAAGATCCGGCCACACGCGCTAGGGGCTCGGGGCTCAGCGCATATTAGTTGGCAAGCCCGGTTTCTGGCGACGAATGCCTGATGCTCGGCCACCATACTCGGAGGTCGCGCGGGTCTCTAATTGCCTATGTCGCGTCTATAGGGGGGATGGGCGCTTAGGTGTTGCATATATAAGAGGCTGCGGTCGAGTGTTGTAATTCTCGTCCTACTTCCTACCTGCTCGACTTATACCCAACTCCTTATCTCACTTTCAGCGGTTTTTTACGACAAGGCTGCTTACAATTACTTGACTCTTAGTTTTATACGACTCACAGACGGCCTTAGAAACGATGCCTAGAAAGAAGAGCGCCCGAGACTTCTTTTGCAGAGGAAGAGAGAAGGGCTCTAGCTACTGTACGGAAGGGATTAACAATTCTCGCGTCTACAAGCATGTTGATCCTAAAACTCTAAGAAGCTATAACCGTATAATTAGCCTCTAGAATTAGTAAGTTTGCGTCAGGTAACCTAACCCTTGCTATAACTACGCTTATGCTCTATCTAGGTACGCTAAGGAACACGCTGATGACTACCCAAGCCCCTATAATCTAAGATCTTTAAAAGAGTTTATAAAAGAGGTTGCTTTTAGCATTAATAGCGTAGAAAACGATCCAAATCCAAGGGAAGGAACTATTAAGGTGTGCTAGAAGCAGTTCATGGCCGGCTAGCAGCAAGAGCATACCGCTATTCCTAGGCACATCACGATCTCTGTAATAAATGTGTGTATGTCGCAACAGAGGGATCAGGTCTATCCTTGTGACCGAGCAGAGCTGACCAAATAGATCTAGTTCATTCGATACGAGTTGCCTAAGATTCTAAAGCGCGAAGGCAGGGTAACGTTAGTAAAGACTAAGCAACTAAGAAGATTCGGTACTAAGAACTACTTTATCTACCTTAGTCGTCAGCTATAGGGGAATAACTGGGTTAAGTACGAAAGGCTAGCAACAAGAGTGTATAATTAGGGGGCTCTTATAGCTATTATTTGCTCCTCCTCTTGCATCGGCGAGTACATTAAGTCGTTGTGCCGCGCAGGGTCTGGTCGCGGACTGTACTACAAGGTAAGTCCTCGTGACTTCTATGGTTACAAAGGCTGAAGGAAGTCTCATCACCGAGAAACAGGACGTGAAATTTGCTGTGTTTCGCAACGAACACGGTAACCCTAACCTAAGAAGTTCAAGCATCCCACCACATGGAGATCAGGACAGGGCAAGGATCCTACCTCGACTGTTTCAAGCCTCCTGTTCTCAAGAGGCAGCTTACGGGCATGGGCTTGCAGGCACTTCAGCAGCTGACAGGTAACACATCCTGCGCCTTCTGCTTTGTAATCTTGTATAATCGTATTATTCACAAGGCTAAACATTTGCAGGCATCAACTTTATCTTCTACTACGGGACTAAGTTTTTTTAAAACTCTAGTGTTTCTAGCGGCTTTACGATCTCTATAATTACCTTTGCTATTAATATGGCATCTACTATGCCTAGTATATATGCAACTAATAAGTAGGGACGGCAACCTTTTTTGCTCTAGGGCGCTATCGGTATAGCTATCTTGTAGCTAATTATTGCCGTTTATAGTACTATTTTTACTAGTTAGCATAATAATAAGGAGATTTATATTAAAAGCCTTCCTAGATAGAGGGTTTTTGTTGCCTTTATTTGTGTTTATATCTTCTTTTTTGCATTAACTTAGGGTCCTTTTACTTAGGTTATTATAAGAGAGATTTTTCCGCTTAAAACCTGCGCTAAGTCTTTAAGCATTACAACTACGATAAATTAGCTGCTAAATTAGGCGATTGCTTATTTAACGCTATATCTTATAAACTATAAAGATAGTAACGCGAACTTGCAGGTAAAGATTTTCTTTATCTAGTTTGCGTGCTATTTTCTTTACATTACCTTTATATAGTTTATAATCTACAAAACTAAGGTTCTAAGCCTTAAAAAGATTAATCAGCTATATAAGAAGGTTAGCGATACGCGAAAGTCGTATAAATAGAAGCCAATAACTACTTAGAAGCATAGGGAAAAGGTCGAAAGCTACGACATTTCCAAGCTCAAGCTTAAGACCGACCAAGTTGAAAGGCACACGCCAGAGGAGAGCAACTGAAACTGGGAGCTTGGCCCTATGCATGTTGGTTGAGCCTGCCCACTAGTCCGTCGCTCGTTTACGCTGAAGCGGGGAAAGGGGGAACGGGGAGGCGGGGACTAAGGGTTAGGTTTAATCAAAATTATATAGCGCTATATGGTCTTAGGGGCTACTCTTAATGCAAAACGAAACTTATTAAAAGAATGATAACTACCATTAGTAGTTGCTAAACCTATTGCTTATTCTTCGCGATTTGTATATACATCGCCACTGTTAACCCTAACGTCCAGAAACCTCCAAGCCCAAGTCACTCCGCGTCTCCGCTTTTCCATCTTGCGCCGCAGGCACCCGGATCACACGTCTTAGATTCAAGCCTGTCGGAATGCCAGCTAGCTGCTCCGTCCAGCTACATACAGACAGAGTGATATGGGCCGGGGTACAGCTGAATCGACCAAATAACAACCCGTCTCTGGTGCGAACTCATTACTCAGCAAGACAATGTAAGCGGAGTGAAACAGTATTATGTAGAGCTCCGATTCTCCGCATCTCGAGCAGCCCTTGTAACCCCAGCCCTTATTACGTAACGGAAGAGCTTCATTATAGCAAGTACATCAACGGTTTTGGCCTCCGCCTAATTCCAAGCTTGTAATTTGCTCATTTATTGCAACAGGGACGGGGTAGGCTTCTTAGGGTACCGAACTTCCGATGGTGGATCTTTCTTCTGATACCAATGTATTCCCAAAGTCCACGTCGAACCGGTATAACATCCTTCGCTACAGCTACCATCGGCAGTTTCTGTCCAGCAACTAATCAATCAGTCGGATGTCAGTATTCAGTCCTAAGATGATACAGAGATGCGTGCCAAAATAGTTGCGGTGAAAGCAACGGCCAGGTTGTTTTTTAAAGTGTTCTCTGCATTGACAGTCTTTCATTTTCTCCGAAAACGGAGATAGGAATCCGAGTGACCCATCTGAGCCGAACTCCCCGGTGGGCCCCACGGTCGGTTGTAACTGCCGACTGCCGGCACCGAAATGAAGAAAATGCTCTATTATGATTTCCTCGGAACAGTACACATTCCTATCTCCGGTATGCCGATGCCGAATGGAAGCCTCTGCAGTACCCGGCTTAAAGAGAATGGCCTGTTCACATACGGGCGTGTTCGAGATAATGCGAGAGTCACCCTTGACACGATCACATCACTTCTATGACATTTCATTAGTTTGAACTGTCGCCGCCATATTCAACATGTCATATAATACAAGATCCAAAGTTAGTGGTGTTTTTGTAACTGGTCGCGTCGAGTCACTGACGCCCTTGGTATTGACAGCTGAAGGATCCGTCACTGTTCATCGAGACAGTGAACATCAACGGAGAATGCGTAGCTGGCCAAACTGGCAAAGTATTCGAAGTTCATAGTTGGTTTGATCCGTCCTGACGACCGAAACTGATTCAAGAACTGAGCTTTTCTCTATAGATCCAGCTACCGCGCAAGTGATTGGAACATGTCCCGAATTCTCCGAAGACGAGACGGAGCTAGCAATACAAGCTGCGTGGGAGGCTTTCAGGTTTTTTCAGGCCACAACCGCCCGGGAGCGATCGCGTCTTCTACGTAAATGGCACGATCTCGTGATCCAGAACCTGGAAGATATAAGCATTCTCATCACTCTAGAGAATGGCAAACCACTCGCAGACGCGCGAGGTGAGGTAGCATACGCCGCGAGTTTTCTGGAATGGTTCAGCGAAGAAGCTCCACGGGTATATGGCAACGTTATGCCTGTGACCGATAGTGGCAATCAGGTGCTCACGGTCAAGGAGCCTGTGGGTGTTTGTGCGCTGATTACGCCGTGAGTATCTGTTCGACATGTCATAGAAGTGTTCTTCTAGCTTACACTGGTACAGATGGAATTTCCCCGCGGCCATGATAACCAGGCAAGTATCTCATTGACAGGTTTTAGCGACAGATCACTGCAACTAATAGACCCTCTTAGAAAGGCTGGCGCAGCTCTAGCAGCGGGATGTACAGTTGTCATAAAGTCCCCCGCAGAGACCCCATTCTCTGTCAACGCCATGGTGGAACTTGCCAACAGAGCTGGGATCCCACGGGGCGTAATCAACGTGGCAACCGCGCTATCCAATACCGTCGAAGTCGTCCACACTCTCACTTCATCCCGGCTAGTTCATAAGATATCGTTCACAGGTTCGACTCACGTCGGCAAGATACTCATGAGACAGTGTGCGGAGACAACCCTGAAGAAGGTTTCACTTGAGCTCGGCGGGAACGCCCCGTTCATTATTTTCAAGGACGCCGATATCGACGCTGCCGTGGCAGGAGCTATATATTGCAAGTTTCGCTCCTCAGGTCAGACTTGTGTCTCGGCAAATCGAATCTTCGTGCACGATGATGTATATGACGAGTTCGCTACCAAGTTGGCTGACCGCGCTCGAATCTCCTTCGTCGTTGGAGACGGCCTCACCAAAACCGGAGTTACACATGGCCCACTAGTGCATGGCCGGGCCTTAGAAAAGGTCCGTGAACATGTTGGCGATGCATTATCTCGCGGAGCTAAAGTTCTCATCGGGGGGAAGCCTATACCTCATCTCGGTGCGAACTTCTTTGAGCCTACGGTGCTTACAGAAGTGACTACTGAAATGAAAATTGCCCACGATGAGACCTTCGGACCTGTGGCAGCATTATTCCGGTTTAGAAGTGAAAAAGAGGTGGTTGAGATTGCAAATGATACGGAGATGGGTCTTGCTGGTTACTTTTACAGCAGTGATATTCAGAGAATTTGGCGAGTGGCTAGGGCGCTCCAAGTTGGCATGGTTGGGGTCAACACTGCTGTCATCAGCGATCCCGCTGCACCGTGAGTTGAACTCATATAACACAAGAATCGATGCTAAAACTGTTTCAGGTTTGGAGGCGTCAAGTCAAGTGGCTTTGGTCGAGAAGGCAGCATGTATGGAATTCAAGAGTACCAAACCATCAAAACGATAACTCTTGGAGGCCTCGATACGCAGGCCCAAAGCCGTCTGTAGCTCGGGCGTATACGTCTGACATCTCATGAGAGCCAAATAGTTGGGATTCATTTATGCCTGGCGCGAGTGAATTGAAAGTTCGGGAGGTCAAGCAACTGTTGACTGCCTTGTAACAAACCAAATAGTCTGTATGCATTCGAAGCACACAGATATTGAGATAGCGTTTCAAACATCAATATATGTGCACCCTCTCATAATCGCTCATTCCACACCATGCATACAGCGCAACTCTCTTGTATCAGACTTGACATCTATACACCACTTCTGCGGATCACTCTTCTTGTCAACTACAGTGATTAACGTGAGAGAATAGTCCGACAATTCCAGATCAACTAAGATGAGAGTGATTGAATTGTGATAATATTAAGAGAGGGAGAGAAACTTGTTGGGACGACGGGATATAAGGGAAAGAAGCATATACAACCGATGTTATACATCACGCGTATGTCAATAGTGAGTACAGCAACCTCTCAACTAATATTTCGGTTCAGGACCTATCTCTTATACCTAAAGTGCTGATCAAATCGTGTATATGAAGCGTGGGCTTCTGTCACCCAGCGCATCCACCTCCTCGTCAGTCATCCCCGCAATCTTATAGTCCTCTTTTCCAGCTTTACGTCGATTATTAACAAGATGCAGATATATTGCCATGAATCCGTAGATAATCATTGCCACACCGAGCAAGCCGATTGAAACCGAGTATCCCATGATGTATCGAGGACCGTCTGAGGTGGGATATAGCTGTTGGTCATGTTAGAGGATGCTTGCGGGAAAGTCTCGATAATCATGTTACTCACGAACGGTGCGAGAATGCCGGAGCAGTTACAAATAGTAATCTGTATGGCCGATGCAGTTGTGCGTTTGCCATATCGCGGATTGTTCGAGGGTAGCCAAGCCAGGGGTAGCCCCACGACAACGAAGAGACCCAGTGAGATTACAAAGATGGCAAAATAATGCACAGAGGAGGGAGCTGGAGCAAGCGATATCCCATATCCAATGATACACACGACCAGGAATATCACCTGATATAGGCCTCTCAACTGTTGGCGATCGGATATCCGTGCGACAACTAGATAGCTGATAGCGCCGAGAGCATAACAAGGGACAGTCAAAGCCTGAGCCTGGGCAGTTGACCATTCGCCCAAACCTGATAAATTAGGTTATCAAAATCGAAGGTCTCTTACGTAGTCATGCGGTGAAGATAACATACCGCGAATGATTGACGGAAGGAAAACAGAGTAACTGTAAAGCATTGCGTTGACAGTGAACTGCCCTGCTGCGAAGGACCATGTTTTCCAATCCTTAGCCGCAAGTATAGCGTCCTTCATGTCGAAGTCTTCGTGGAACCCGACCTGCTTCTGAAGCCGCGCTACTAGCATTCTTCTCTCGTCTTCTTCGAGATACCATGCTGTTCGAGGTTCATCGGCGAGAACAAATAGGAGGGCAACTCCAAGAACCACGGTTGGAATACCTGAATGGAATGTTTAGATTGAATGACTCAGCAGATCTGGGGTTTCCAGTTACCTTCCAGAATGAAGATCCAGCGCCATCCCGAAAGACCCGCCAACCCATCCATATATCCAATGCCATATGCAAGCAGCCCACCGCAAGCTCCAGCGAGAGCGGAACTTACGAAGAGATACGCAATGCGCAGTGCAATCTCTTTCTTTGTGTAGAATAGCGTAAGATAGACAGTAAGACCTGGCAGTAGGCCTCCCTCTAGAAGCCCCAGCAGTACGCGAGTCGCGACTAAACCGGCATAACTTTGCACTATGCCCGTCAAGGTAGAGACGATGCCCCAACCAATCATGATAAAAGCAAGCCACCTTGACGGTCGGAACTTTTTGAGAAGCAAGTTGCTTGGGACTTCGATCAGAACGTAGGGGACAAACAAAACGGCCACGGCAATCTGGTACTGGTTTCCAACCATACCTAGATCCCTTTCCATGCCAAAAAGACGGGCATTTCCAATGTTGGTCCGATCAAGGAAGCAAAGCAAATATGCAAGCATAACAGTAGGAATTGTGAATTTGTCGACTTTGCGAAGAAGTTGCTTCTCAGCCTGGTGGTCAATCTCACCGGGCTCGACAGTGTTCTCTCCACTGGTGCTGCCAGATGTGTGCTCCCCAACCTCAGTGACAGGTTTTTCAGTATCCATGCTGAATGTTGGCCAGAATTTGGTCAGAAAGCCTGAGTAAAAACACAGCGAGAGATATAAGTGGAATTGTAAACGAACAAGGCAACGTAAGGCGGTGCATTTATAACTTGTGTTTGGTTTTGTTGGCCATGGTCCCTTCTTCTCACCCAGACGAACCCCAAATACGTACAGTATCGCATATAATACTCCGGGTCCCGGGGAGATAGGCCAGAGTGTGCTTATAGTTTATTTGCCTGTACCCCGCGATCCGGTCTACCCCTGGGCACTAGCCGGATGGTATTATTTAGCATAAGCAATGTTAGCCCCAACCGACGGTCGACGGGTGGAGCTAACGGCCACCCGGAAAACCTAACTGTCTCCCCGCAATTCTGTGCTACGGCTGGGCAACCTTGTGGGAACTTGGGGGGAGTAGCCAGCCACCCGGAACCGAACTGTCTCCCCGCAAGTCTGTGCTACGGCTGGGCAACCGCGTGGGAACTTGGGGGGAGCTTTCACGTCGGCATCATCAGAAGTTTCGACGGCTTCGAGCGGCGATATATGAGAATTGAAGAATGCAATTTTTGTTCAACTATGACGTGCAGAGTACTGCTACGCATAAAGCATAGAGCACTATTTAAAGAACTGATTTAACGCTTCCACTCCGATTGAAGATAAACTCCAAAAGCTCCTGCTGAATCATTTCCCCGTGAGTTCTGCTCAAAAAGTGAACACCTCCCTGGCATGGGATGAACTTCGTTTTCACAGAGTTAGTAAATCGAGCAATGTCCGCCTCAGCCTGCGGAACGCTGAATACAACATCGTCAGTGCCCTATTATCATATTAGCATGAGGTACAGAAGGATATGAGTATTAGTCAGGGGCCATACCTGCATCCAGAGAACTGGACACTTGATGTACGGCAAACGCCCATGCAAGCTATCTCTCCCAGTCAAAGCCACAGCAGCCATGCAAATCCTTCTCTTTCCCCCGTCGCCGTTATAATTTGACTTAATGGTCCTTGTCCAAAAGTCTTTGGTATCCTTATCAATCGTGTTTCCGTAGCCAATCTCCATGAGATAGTCATAGTATGCATCCCCGGGCTCAAAGTCATGGGAAACCGCAAGATCACCAGCTAGGGCAAGTAAGCCCGAACAGGCGCCCAATGCATCCCAGCACCCTAGCTCCTGGCTCTTGGGAGACTCCGAGTCCATTGAAGAGCCTAGAGCAATAATGCCTTTGATCTGTACTTGGTGTTAGCCGGAACGAAATGAGAATCGTGTCATTTAAGGATGGTCGAACCCGGTCTGGGTACAGTAAAGCCATTCTGGCTGCAATCCAGCCCCCTTGAGATGTTCCCAGTGCAAAGACCTTCTCAATGCCCAAGGCATCCAAGAGCTGGAAGCTCATGATAGCAGAATCCCAGTAATTGAATGATTCCGTCGCCTTAGTCCTAGTTTGTCCATGACCGAGTGGCTCAATAGCTATCAGGTTGAGAGCGGATCGCAGAGTCTGGTTCTCGAACTCTGGCAAATAGTAATCCGCTGTAGTAGTGAAAGGAATGAACAAGACCAGAGTCGGTTTGCTGGCATCAAGGGCAGGCGATGACAGCCGGAACCCGACCTGGATGCCTCCTAGATGAGAGACGGAAATGTTCTTGATGGGTTCAACCATATTTGCTCGTACAGTAATTCGGGACGCGACACTTGCGGGACGGGTGACCAAGTTGGGGGGGCCTAGGAGAATGGCAATGCGAATAGGAGCAAGAAACATCCTTCTCTTGGATGGTTTTCAATTAATACTCTACCCTAGCTCGGGGAAGATTATTGTCCTTGAGACTATGTGTGGCATCATGTGGGGGGGATTCATGATGCTTATGGGGTTCAAGTGGGGGCGTATGCCTAACTCCCCGAAACTCGACCCGACTCCAACGTCATGGGCTGCCCATCACGCTTTCGAAGCAGATCGAGGATAAAATAAAAGAGTGAAATCATGCTGCTGATGATGACCAACTGACAAACTGAAAAGCACAACGATAATAGGAAAAGACCGCTCACGATACATACTTATCTCACCATCCTCTGTTTGGACAATAAGTGGACAATCCTTAAGCATCATGGTGAGAAATAGTTGGAATGACTAGAAAGATATTCCTGGCTAATTCTTCGCTGTTTGCAGGGTGTCAATCTTCACGTCGGTATTGTAGGCGCTGGCATTGGTGGCCTGGCGGCCGCTATCGCCCTTCGACGAGCCGGTGCCCGGGTCACGGTGCTCGAGTCGGCCGAACAGCTTGGCGAAGTTTGTTTCTCGTAACCCAGAAACTCCAAATTGGTGGTCTACTAATCATCTTTACAGATTGGTGCAGGCATTCAAGTTACCCCGAACGTGTCTGTGCTCCTGCAGCGATGGGGTGTTGACAAGGTAATTGGCAACAATCTCGTGCAGTTTGAGGAGCTCAACATGCGCCGCAAAGACGGTACTCCCGTGGGATATACCAAGATCGCCACTTTGGAAGAGAGCCTAGGGCGTCCGTGGTGGGTAGTCCACCGGGCTCACCTTCATGAAGGGCTAGCCAAAGTCGCTGAGGAGCTTGGAGCGAAGATCAACATTGACTCCGCCGTTGCTGAAATCCAACACGAGGACTCCAAGAACGTTACTCTGAAGACTACTAAGGGGAAAACGTACATCTTCGACTTCGTCGTCGGAGCTGACGGCATCAACAGCATCACAAGGAAGACTCTCTTTCCTGGTATCGCTCCCGAGCCCCCCACGACAAACAGCGCCTACCGAGCTATAGTGCCGTACGACCGCATCCGGCAGGATCCTATCGCTAAAGAGCTGATAGAGAAGCTGACTATGGAGGTATGGATGGCTGAAGATGCCTACATTATTACATACCCCATCAATGCCGGCAAGATGTTCAACCTTGTTCTTTCACATCATCGCCCTGAAAAGCTACGGTCGACACTTCCGGACGTTCCGATTGAGGAGTTGCGGAATGAGTACAAGGACTTCGACCCTCGTATCAAGCGCATCGTCGACATGATTGACAGCACGGTACATCCTCCTTGAACCCTAATTCTATAATGGTTAATCTGCTAACACTTTTGTAGTCTCGTTGGCCTCTCATGGTAACTGGCCCAATGAAGTCATGGTCCTCGAGAAGGAAAAACGTTGTCCTTATGGGCGACGCCGCCCACTCAATGGTCAACCACATGGCACAAGGTGCTGCTACATCCATGGAAGATGGCGCCTTCTTGGCCCAGTGCATTGCCAAGGTGGTGGAGGGCAAGATTCGCCTTGACGAGGCTGTGCACATATACGAAGAAGAGCGCATGCCCAAGGCCTACGCTAAGCAGCAAGTTTCATTTATCAACGGTGCTATCTGGCACCTCCCTGACGGACCCAAGCAACAAGCGCGAGATAACGCTATGAAGGCAGAGTTGGAGGGGAAACATTACCTCCGCAGTAGCAACTTGTATGGGGACCCGCAGACAGTACTGGAGGTATATGGATACGACGCCGAAGGCCACGCAGAGGCTGCACTATCGACCTATCTCAATGGTGGGAGAGAACCGTTTCACCCCGAGACAGGAGTAACGAAGACCACACAAGACAAGTACATGGACTGGTTTATGCCCGCAAGTTGCAGCGGGAAGCAGCCCGCGTCAAAGCTGTGAATGCGCGAAGTGCTCCGCACGACGGACATTATGGACTGACTAGTGGCCTATTCAACCTAGCTAGTAAATACGAATGCTCGGTTTTAAGTGCACCTCAAGGTGTCCTCAACACCTCCCCTGTGTTGGCCAAACCCCTTGGCAATGTCAGCTACTTGGAAGCAATTTGGGCGTAATCTCTCATGCTGACTACACACTGATGCTCATACGTAGACCCGTCCCCATTCCGAGAACCCATTCTTAACTTCCAGACGGGGCCCCAGATCTAGCGCAGATCGCCCCTCACTCATACAGACAAACGTCTCACTCGTGGCCATCTCCAACCCTAATCCTAGTTGCTCCGCACTTCTCCATGCAGATCCCCGGGCCTAAACCGGCCATAATGCCAGCAAGCCACCTGCTTTCAGTTTAAGAATCCCCGTTCTCCCCCCGAAATTTCAGGATGGTGAACAGAGCCGCCGGAAAATCGCTCCCGACGGGTTCACATCTGCCTTTCCTGCCGTTCATTCCGAAGCCTTGACGCCGCATCTCTCCATGGCATCCTTCCAAAGCGATGACCCCGATGCGAGCCCCCGGCATTCACATGCGGGGAGCCAGGCAACGACTGGCCCGAACAAGAGGAGGAGGGTCGCATTGGCATGCAGCAACTGCAGGCACCGCAAAACACGTGTAGGGACACCCCGAACCAAACAGCAGGCGTCCGTTACCACTGACAAGCGCCTCAAATTTAGTGCGATGGAAGACGACCGAAATGTTCATTGTGCACGGAGCTAGCATGCGAATGTCTCTATGAACAGGCCGGCAACACAACTAGCCTCACCGTCGGCCGCAGGTGCTCCATCCTCCACTCAACGCCTTTCATTATCACACATTAATCATGAACTTAGTTATCTGGAGCGATTGGAGACGCGGCTCAAGGATATTGAGTCAGCCTTGCGGCAAGTGCAGCAAGGTCGGCGTCCAATTCCAACCGAAATATCGACCTCGTCTACTAGTGACAGGGCCCTAGATGGCCCTGAAACTGAAGCAAGGCCTGAGAGTGTCGGCCCCAGGTTATCAGACCAGATAGCCTACGGGGGGATTGGAGTGATCGATACAGCCGAGGACTCCATCGATGGAATGGGCGCCATCAAGTTCACCGATGAGGAAGACTGGGGATATTTTGGTAACGCTTTCCATGTCCTTTGTCACTACCGAGTGTTTACTGACGAAGCCTCTAAGGGCCATCGTCAAACATTGCCTTTCTGCGCCACATCTCCTTGGCCATGACCCGGGCCGGTGACTGGAATCAAGCATTCCCCTCGCCATCAACCCTGCCCCGCGAAGTCGTCGGCGAGATGAGCGTTTCCCGGCCCCACCATGCAGAGGATGAATTCGCAAAGAGACGCCGCGATCACTTACGTGGTAGCGTTAACATCTACGCACTGCCGCCCGAGGAGCGCACCTGGAGTCTCATAAAGGAGTATTTCCAAAAGACAGGACAACTGCTTCCTTTTATTCACGAGGAATCGTTTTGTGCAACCTACTTTGAAATGAAGAGAAGTAATTTCACTATGGCGCGAAGGACCTGGCTCGGCCTGCTGAACATTATCCTCGCCATGGCGACGACATTGTATGTCGAGTCAAACATATCCGCAGAGGAAAGAATCGAGGAGTCCGACATCTACTACCAGAGGGCCAACAGTTTGTGCGACAGGGAATCAAGGCGCAACATCAGTCTAGAGCTCGGTATGTATTCATGCACCCCAGTAATAATATACTTCAGATGCTGAACGGCTAGTCCAATATCTTTTAATATTGGGGCAGTACCTGCAAGGGACTCAGAAGTCCGTCCAAGCCTGGACAGTCCATGGGCTAGCAATAACAACTGCATTCCAACTAGGCCTCCATTCGCCAAAGACGAATAAAGGGTTTCCACCTCTGGAGAGCGAAATTCGAAAGCGAGTATGGTTTGGATGCATTTTACTTGATCGGTATGACGCCCTGCATAACTACACTTATAGATGCAGAACTAACGAAGAACCCGTTTCAATAGCTCTTTGAGCATGACATTCGGGCGACCATCTATGATCCCAGAGAACTATGTAAAGCTCGACTTGCCGACCAGTACATTGCAGGTGGTTGGACAGACGCCAGAACCTACGCCAGTTCATATGATGGATGGTCTCTTTTACACTGCAACATTGTAAGTCCATGATGCTCTCCAACCTATTACATTTTCAACTAAAGACGAGTAGAACCTTGTATAACATAATGTACAAGATTATCGATGCCTGTTATGGTCAAAATCTAGGTCTTGACGATCACCGTACTGACTCAGAAACTATATCTCTTGTCCTCAAAGGAGAGGAACAACTAGACGAATGGCAGGCATCACTTTCTCCGCTCCAGATGTCTATATACAACAACCCTATAGAGCATCACGTTCTCGAGAAAATGGAGCTACAGAACAAAATCATGGAGAGATTCACTATGGTTCTCTCAGTCAGATATCACAACCTGCAGATCCTTCTTCACCGACCTATACTGGAGAAATTTCTCGACACCTGCGGTTGTGCAAGCTCAACAAGCAATTCGACCAGATCTAGCGGTATCGAACGAGGCATGACTCAGCGTCTTGTTATCAGCAGCATCGAAACTTGCGTAAGCTCGGCAATGGTTGTCATATCAATTGTACGAACTGTGGTCATGTCTGAGGGCTGGCGACGAGACCTACTTGGAGCTTGGAATTACTCCCTCTTTTACAGTGCGTATTTCGAGATTGCTACAATTGTCACTTTTTGTCTAAAGCGGTTGTCTAATTACTAAATGGTGTTATATAGCATTTAACGCGGGACTTGCGATATTTGCGGCTCTGCATGTGGCTTACGACGACTGCAAGAATGATCCAGAACGCATTTTGAGGTGGAATTTCGTGGAGGCCTCACTGCCATATTTCAACATGGCTATCGAGGCTTTGCAGAACCTCGATCGCGGGAACCGCGTGGTTGAGCGGTGCGTCAGCTATCTGTCTCAGCTCACTATTCTCCCCATCATTTCGGGTAAGTCCAGGTCCCCAGACGCGCAATCTTACTCTACCCTTGTTAACTTTTGAGGGGTACAGCTCCGCTAGATCTATCTTCTTCGTCAAGAGAGGGTCTCAATACCAATCATCCTTCACAGAATAGCAACGCGCCTATGGGAACGAGTATTCACCATTCGCTATCAGACAGGGCTCTAGGTTCGTCTATGGCACCGAGACAGGTACCTATAGGGATTGATCTTAATGAGTTTATGCTGGATACGGACCTGGACTTTTTTAGTCGAGATTTCGATATAGGACCATAATACTGAGCCTGTCCTTGCATGTTACAGTACGAAGAAGTGTGCCGTAGGAAATTGTCAGTTCAGCTTTTAAGGACTGGGGTCTTTAATTATGGGAATATTTATAACTCTATAGGCTACATTAGTATGTATCTATTTGCAACACCTGACAGACCTTTTATTCCTGTAAGTAAATTGTAATTGATTTTGATATCTTCTCTACTAATTAATATATTATTTCATTAATTAAATAACAGGCTTTTTGTTTATTATTCTTTATAGCCTATTGAATAAAACTCATTAAAAGTATTATATAAATATTTAATAAAGGATTTTTCTTTAGTATAATCTTGAGATTTAGCTAGCTGCTATATAAGACTAGCAACTATACTATAAGCTATAAAGCTAATACGTATAAGAGGTAAAAGGCTAAGTAAGGATAATGCATGTAATGGGCTATCCCTAGTGTCACGGACAATTAGGTGCCAATAAGAGTTATGTATATTCTTAAGGAGTAGGAAGCTATTCATAGAGAGAGATGTGAGGGAAAGGGGTTACGCCATGTCTCCTCAGCCACACTGTGGCTAGGTCTCGTCACAAGCCCGTCCTCCTATCTCTTTGATGCCAGGCTGGGCTCAAGCCCAGACCATAACAATGCAGGATATTACGAACTTACAGGATAACGACCTATGGAAGAAGGAAGGTCAGCTGCCTAGGCGGCTAGGACGGCTAGATAGCATAGGATACTGATAATAACTAAAGAGAAAGGAATATTATGTAGCTATTATAACAGAAAGACCTGAGGCCTACGCTTAGACTTACCCTGCACTTTATAATTAGGGCTAAATAATTCTATAACCTGCTCAGTGTAAGAGCTGCATAATACTGGTACGCCACTAGCGAAAGGAAGGCCATTGAAAGCAACAACTGCGATCTTTAGTAGTGCAATGTCTAGTAGTATAAATAGCTGTAACGCCGCCCGCGACGGTTACCTGTTACACTCAGGGCTGCCATCAAATCAATCAAATTAAATCCGGGGTCCTGGATTGATTGATTGACTTGAAATACAGGATCGGATTGATTGATTGACTGGTATCTAATGGATTGATTAACTATTTAACTGCTAGGGATTATGTAAGCCAGGCTTATAAGCTCTTAGAAAAGGCAGCCATAAGAGGGAAGGGGCTGCTTACAAGAGGTACTCTTCAATCTCTTTGTAACGATGCGTACCGTAGGTAGACTTCGTAAGGGTCTAGATTGGTAGAGTTAGGCAATAACTTATATAAGATAATAAGTAGTAGATATCTTTTATAGATAAATTATTAGAAGGTTACTCCTAATTAAAAGAGATTACTTAGATTAATTACTAAAAAGTTAAGCTTATTAGTTCTAATTATAGTAATAACTATAATCTATATAGTTATTAGACCTAGATAGGATTACTAGGATTACTATATGATCTTAGTAATCTTAGGCTTATTAGGCTTACCTTATAAGCTAGGTAATCCTTTAAAGATTAGTTATAGCGCCTATAGGTCGCTATATACTAAGAGGGGTATAGTCTTTAGTATATTGTTATATAACCTTTTGTTTATAGGGTGGTTATCTAGGCTAGCTCTATATCCTAATCTACTTAGTATATTATAACCTAAGTAGCCCATTTTCTTAACCTTTTATTAGGTGCTTTGTTAGTTTATAATATCAGCTTCCCCTTTTAAGTCCTTTATCTTTAAAGGTCTAGCCTATATAAGAGGCTATCCCCCTATTTTATAGGTCCTTAGGCTCTTATTTTTAATTTCCTACTATATATATTAACTATATCTAACTATGTTTCTAAATTAAAATAATCTAAGACTAAGTAATAATTTATGCTTTTTACTGCGATTAAAGAGTTAGGTTTTAATATTATATCTTATTTCTTTTATTATTCGTATAAGCTTACTTATTATATAATAGAAGGTGTTTTTTATTATAAAGAGTATATCCATCATAGTTATTTTTATAATAGTTTAGGAGTCTTTATCTTATTACTCTTGAAAATTATCTTAGAATTAAAATAGCTATATAATAAGAAGAAGGCGATATCCCTTTATTTAGTAGCCTTATAGGCTAGGCTATTTTTTACTATTGCTAAGCTAGGTCGTTTATAGATTTAGTAGAAGTCTTTAGTTTCCTTGCAGTCCTTTATCGATCATCATTTCGAGGAAATACGTTTGGAGGAGAAGATGCAATGGCGCCGCGAAGCGGCGGAAGCAGTTGCGTATATTCACGGGAAAGGCGTTATTCATTCCGACCTCCGCCCTGACAATTTTCTGCTCTACGAAACTGCGGAGGGATCAAAGTCGTTGCGACTCTGCGATTTTGGCGGCTCTGTTCATGGGAAGATGAATGGTGGGCACTTACCAGATGCTGGCTTCTTTGACCCTCGGAAACCATGGGTTTCAACAAAGCAAACCGATATATTCAGCTTGGGCTCTGTGTTCTATACTGTCATGGTAGGGTACTGGCCATATCGGTCGAGAGGCTCATTCATTGGGGAAGAGTACGAACAGTATATCAGGAAAGTCGACCTTCTATTCAGCGACAGCAAATTTTCTGCTGTGGACCATCTCCATGGGGCCGCTATCATTCAAGGTTGCTGGTATGACCAATTTAAAGAGGCTGCCGATATTGTGATAGCACATGGTTGACCGAGAGTGAGGGCAGGAGAAGATGGTAGCATAGCCAGTCACTGTACTGAGATATGCTAGGGATGTAAACGAAGTCAAATTTAATAAACTATTTTAGAAGTATACTGCTTCCCCTATATAGCTCCAGCACGGACCGCTTGGTAAAGCCTCGCCAGCGAAAGCAGAAGCTACCATCCTCCTGTATTTTCAGCTCCCAATTCTTCCGATCAGTCCTGATCTCTCTCCCTTTAACATACCTGCTCTTGATGCCAGTAGGTCGTCACCCACATATGCTCTGCTGTATCTGCAGGCAGCAGATTGGAAACAGCTGGCTTCTGAATTCGTCTGCTTATACCCGGAAGGTGTCGACTCTTAGAAGGAGGGCTCGTGGCAACGAGTTTGGAATCCGGGCTAAGTGACTGCCTTGGCCGCGTTGTGCTGTCAGCGGTGGAGCCTGATGTAAAGCTGGATATAAAGCTCGTTGCCGTATCACCAAGCTCCGGTGGCGCAGAACCCTGGCTGCAGCCATCGGCGGCGTGCTCATTCGGAGTATCCGGCAGAGGATACTCTATGCAGTCCACGAACTCGTTTGAACTGTCCTCTTCGTGGATGTCGGGCCGGAGAGAGCTGTGACAGCGACCTGGACATCTTTGGCGTTCGCAGCTTGAATAAAGATGTTCCGGTATTGCTTCGCCAGGTCTCTCACATTCTTGAACGCGGTCGCTCCCTGGACGTATGTGCCGCGATCGTTCGTTATGGCATAAGCTGTTAACTAGGTCATGTGGTACTTAGGCTGCCCTCCATCGGTAGTCGGCGCCGTGGGGTGATGGCTTCAACTTAAGAGTGTCGTTATTTATGTTAGTCTTAAACTGAAAGTGCCGGGCGTCCATCGTACTGTGGTTTCTCCCGGACGTAGTTCTGCAGGCTGTGATGGCACGAGATCCAACCGCGCTGTCATAGCGAGCTTGTCGTGTTGCAACGGGCTGCGCTGCCATCCGGACCCTTGACTTCTACGAAAAGGCTCGGAGCCATAAGATTGTCTTGCATAGTCGATGGGAGTATGCAATGTCCGAGCTCATTCCGGACAGACGGCGACAGGTCTTCAGGTTGCGCTCTGTAATAGATGTCCGGCTTAGCTGGGGCTATTGTCCCGTCAGTGAGCGGCTCAAGTTTCCAAATACTGTATTTCTTGCGGATGGGTTGCTGGGCTGGCTGGCACCAGGAATTGTCGGGATTACATCAGCCAGCACATCGTCTTCGTCTTTGGCCCGGGCGTTCTTCTCCTGGAATGTCTCGAATGCGCTGTCGGAAAACTTGTACGGCGAGAGCGAAGCCCTTGCAACCGTCCACGGGGGCATCGAGACAGGCGAGATATGCGCACACCTACCCAGCCCTACCGTTTCCAAGGGCTTCGGCCTGCCGGATGCTCGGTGCCGATATCGCCCAGCGATGGCGTGGAGCGCTATGCTCCTCCCTGCAGCTTGCTGCTTTCGTTTGCCGTCCTCACCCCTGAACTGGATTAACGTCTCGAGACAAAATGCATGATCGCCAAAGAGAGACTTGAACGCTAATTATATTTTGATTATTACGCAAGCTTCTCGCAGTTCAGGCCCCTTTTTACCACTAAGTCATCTGCTTCCGCGGTCCTTGTAAAACTAAAATTGCCTTATTCACATCAGCGGCATACTTCATGGCTATTTCTTTAAGTAACGTTGATACATCTGCTTGCTGCCGAAGTTGTGCTTGTAGATCAGCTTGTTCATTGCATGATTGGAGGACTTTTTCCTCAGCAATTAATCTCCGCTTGCATTTTGCGTTTACTTTGCTTGTCATATTCTCGATTTGGATGTAGAGCCTTGCATTTTCTTCTTGGAGCTGTTTTGTAGTAGCGCTGAAGCTTGGTTCTGGGGTAGATACCTAGCACGGCTATTAGTTATCATTCCAGTGGACGTCGCATTATCCACTCACCAGCACAATACTGTCTACTGCCCCTTGCCCACATGCTAATACAGCTTCGAATGATTCGCCTACTTCGCTGCATAGGAGTTGAAAGGTGCCAACAGAGTGGTCACTTAGACCTTTGGTAAATATTCTAGAGAATACCTTGGAGAATATTTCCTCTTTACCTGTGACAGGCTGCTACAAGTAAATATTTGTTGCTCGAGGCGTAAGACGAACTTCAGAAGGCTTTATCTTGATCCCTAGCTTGCGGTCTAAACTTATTAGCCTATTACTAAGGAGAGAGGTAGACCTAGCTTACTGATGTGTTGAGCGAGCTCGTCACGATACGCATCTCGTCTCCGGCGTCGCTCCGCATTACTATTACGAACAGGTCCCATCTTGAGTTCCATCAACCAAATGGGACATTTTATGAACCTTTCGCGATTGTCTCTTCATGACGTCTTTAAAGCCACCCAGTCGCCTCGATCAGTCTTAAGCTCGTGTACTTGCTTCCCGTACTGGGGATCTGGGCGTGGGCAGCCTACCGTTCGTATGCTAAATTTAGTAACATTTTGTTCTCGTCACCGAGTTCCTGGCCAATAGCCTAGAAAACAGAAAGACGTCGGCGTTGAGTGTGTCTACCACCACGGATGTGTGTGGCCTGGAGCCTGGGGCTGGCCCGTGCCAGGGTCGTGGCACGCAGTGTTGTACGCCATGCTAGCAACTGTGTGCAGGGCCTTGAAACAAGGCTAGGCGCACGGCTCAGGCTTGATCACCCACCCGATCACCTCTGCTCAGGGTAAAGCAGCGACAGCTGAGGCTTGACGCCAAAAGCGGATTGGGAAGGCAAGATTTGTCGGGGGTGACTATTAAGGTAGTTGTACGATTGTCGGCGCAGCTAGTGCAGTTTCGCTGAAGCGTACGAGTCGTCGTTTCCACTTACTGATTTGGTCGTTGTCTCAAACTTGGGAGGCAATCCCCTCATCGAACCTAACCTAGAGCTGCTTTACGGCTATCATGGAACTTTTGATGAGGATCTCTGTTATCGAAGTTGGCCTCTAAGTCGGATAACCGGCAAGATGTATGTGATGTGACGGCGCTAAGAACTGGTCGGCTGCCATTTGCACGAATTTCTTCGAGGGCCTTGGTTCAATTGACCGCCGTAGAGATAAACTACAGAAGCATGGCATCACAGCGCGTCTCGAAAGGTGACAATAAAGGCCGATATTTAGCTCATCATCACGGCCAGATAAGAGAAAAGAGTGGGAAAGCCTGATCAGATTACCTATGTGCACGGCATCGTGCTCGTCTTGCTTCTGGGCATCTGTCCTTTCTTGAGCTTTCTCGTACACCTCCATATATCTTGATAAAAGAAAGTCCGCCATGCTCATCCCATGCATTATCAAGACTTCCGATGCATGATGGTAGCAGCTCCCTGTCATGTCCTTGTCAGCAGATTGAAACAAACCTTCTCGTTCATAGAAAGAGCGGAAGCATGAGAAAGCTCTCATAGGAAGACCGACCTGGTGGCTTGGGAAGATCAAAGTGTCTGCAATGACGACATTTTGCCTGCGGGTGGCAGCGAATACAATAACCTCGGCAATGTCATCCGGAGTCAGAGGCTCGCAACCGCTAAAGGTTTCCATATCAGCTTTGGAGGTCGATACATATAGTCAAGAGGACATTGGAAGACCATACGAATATACGGCATCCGCTTTAGACTTGTCACCGTAGAATCGCACGACAGAAAATTCCTGGCCTACTGGTAAGCCAGATTCGTATTTGAGGGGTGGAAGTCCTAGAAGACTAAGGAGTCATACCGTCTCAACTTGACCGGGATCAATACCGATCACGCGGATCCGCGTGGCTATGAGCTCCTTGCGTAGGCTGTCCGTAAAGCTACGGACAGCGGCCTTGGTAGCACAGTAGATGGAACCGCCAACGTATGGTTCACGACCTGCTCCCATGTCAGGGTTCACATGTCTTGAGTCTTGTGGAAGGAAAGCATGAGCGGACGCAGCACCTACCCGCGATAGAACCGATGTTAATGATATCACCCTCGCCGCCCTCAAAGCCTCTCGCCTGGAAGATGGGCAAGATAGCCTGAGTCATATTGATCAGTCCGGTGACGTTGGTTCGGAACATGATCTCCATATCGTCCTCGACAATCTCAGGGGCCTTGGCCACACCTCTGACGAGGCCGGCGTTGTTGACAAGAATGTGGATATCACGAAACTCAGCGGGCAGGCCGGCGACGAAACCCCGGATGGCGGCAGGGTCGCCAACATCAAGTTGGACGGCGTGGACCTTGACGTTGTGATTAGTCTCCTTGGAGATATCGGCAGCGATCTGCTGGAGGGCGTCGAAGCGGCGGGCGGTAAGGACGAGCTTCAGGCCAGAATTGGGGGCAGTACGAGCAAACTCAAAGGCTGTGCTCCGACCAATGCCACTAGATGCACCGGTGATGAGCACCGTCTTTCCCTCAAGACGCTGAGCCGTGATGGAGGTCATGGTTGATGATGATCAAGGTGATGAGGCAGAAGGAGGTAAGGCAAACCTGGAGACGAGATGATGAGGAGGGAGAATCTTGCAGGCAGGCCGGATGAAACTTGATAGCATGGATTATAAGACGGCGAAATTATACACACAGAGAGACAGTGGAAGAATGGAGAGATGCAGGAAGGAGGGAAGAAGAATGGAGCTCTTTATTAGAAGCTGCCCTTGGGGGATGTAGTGATCCCGATCACTCAGATGCGGCGGTCTTAATGACGAAAGGCTCGAAGAATACCGAGCATTGAGCGTGGAGACGATGAATGTGCGAGGCAATGTACAATTGGTGGTATTATTGGCGGCAAAGTATCTCCTTACATGAGTCACATCCGGAGCGATGTTCGGGGCAGATGTAGTCCCTGGAGAAAGCAATAGGATCTGCGATGCTCCAGACGTACGCTGCTCGGTGCCATCGGATTTGGCCCGGAAACCCCACACGGAACGTTGTCCGAAGACAAGCGATCGGAGGTAACTTATTCACGTCCCGATTTATTCGAGATAACAATCGTTCCCAAAGATCATCTATCTCCTCTCGTAGTGTTCACCAGGGATTTAAGTTATATACGATCTGCGTGAAGGATTCATTAAGCTTATAAAAGAAATGAAGACTTATTCACGCTCGAGACTCAGATCACCGACCTCGTGAGAGCACCCTGAACGGGATGGAGCATGCGCCTCTTCTTGCTACTATCAGTAACTGGATACGCCCCTAGGCGAGCCTCAGGGCAGGCTCGAGTCCGGTTACGCATCAGAATTTCGGGTGCGTGCATGCAGACTTCCCCTCACCTGCGGTTAGCAGGTCTTTGTGCTGCTCTCCCAGCACGAATCACCGCTGACTCCCACTCAGTACAGGTTCCACGTTTTTACTGACGCTAGGCCAGGGCCTTTGGATCGTACATCGCGTCGAGGTGCGGATGACGTAGAGTGTCTCATGCGTGGAGACAGGGAATGGAGAGCGAGGCGCTCGTTGATCTGACTGGGGTACTACCGTCCACGTTCCCTGATGCCTCGCTTCTTGCCAGCAACCTGGACAGCTGACTCTGCCCAGGTTTTCCGCTCCTTCAGCACAAAGTCTGACATGCTGTTCAGGAGCTCGTCTTGCTTCTCGGAGGAGAAACCGGCCAGGACAACGGCTATCGCAACGTACTGCGCAAACCGTGGGAAAGGGAAGCCTTGAAGGCTTTCAATCGGCTGCGGCGACATGGGACCATCAAATATGAAGTGAAAGGCCGAGCTGTACTTGTCCGAGTAGTTCGGAATCTGGGACTGCCGTTCTTCCAAGGAGTAGAACTGGTCCCACATGAGACAGTATTGTTTATCAGGAACTGGGAGCCCGAAACATGCCACAAGGTTGTCTGCACCCTGTGCTGCCTTCCAGCGGAATCTCATCATCGCTATAGGATTCACTTCTGGATGGCTGGTCTCTGATGGCTTTTTGCCTTCGATCAAATTATTGAGGACACCCTTGGCATTGATGCCGTATCCCCCGCCCCAGTCGTTCGGGCAGGTCTCTAAGAAAGATTTCGACATGGATATGGCCTCTTGTCGAGCTTCCGCCAGAGCGAATTGGTCTATCGGGCTCAACCTCCCAGTCCTAGACGAGCCTAGACCGCCGGTGATCTTGGGGTTTCGGGGGTCCGGATCGAGCTGGTGCCACTCAGGGAAGGGATCATCGGTATCATTCTCGGGGATCTGCGGTGCATAGGTCTCGATCGGTAAAGGAGGCTTGCCATCGTATCTTGTGCCCCGAAGGACACCACCCTTGACGAGGGGCGCTTCTTCAGACATGGCGCCGGGGAGTCAAGAGGTAGTAAGAAGGGCAGAGGAACAAAACGAAGGGTGGGGGCCAAGCCTGGGGGTTTGAACATGTCGGAAATCAGCTCGAGACTTTCGACTAGCAGGTGAAGAGAGTGAATGCTTCCTACCTTGGAAACCTTCCATCTGATTCTTCACTTCGCAGGGTTTCTGCGAGGAAAGCCAACTAGAGGCGGCTGGCAGCAGCGTTCAGTGACTTAATGTGACTACAGGTAGACGTGAGGCAATGGTCCACTAAAATGCTGTGAATGCTGATTGCTATGAGGTTCAAGTAAAGTAAAGTCTGCAGGAAGTAGCCACGCATCATTCACTAGAAGGCTTTGAATCGAATGTGTGACTATTTCTCGTTGGCATGTGTAGCTTCGTCGGTCTCTGCTCTTGCAATCATACTGATTATCTAATATGCTATTGTACTTGCTATTCTACTTGCCATTATGACTGCTTGGTCATCACGCGCATATCTCCCAGCTTGATACCTGAGAAGTCAAACTGACGATGGAAGCATGCCCGAAAGATGTTATTAATCCGAGTTAGGTGTTCTGCTTAATTTAGACGTTATCTGGCTACGAATACATTGCGCCCTTGGATAAGATTTGACGGTGCAGCCCAGATAGTCTATACTGCCATCGATCCCAAACAATGAACAGTGTCGCTAAATCTTCCCAAGTATCACCTGGAACAACCCCAAAGAACCCCCCGATCCGCATCTCAAGGTGGCATTATACTGGTATTTCTCTGTAATACGACCGAATGATAGCGTCAGTATCGTCGATTCCAAGTGGGCGAACATCGGCCATCGCCTTGATCTTCTGGGTACTGCATCATTTGTTAGCAATCGCTGAATGCCGAGGGAGGAACCAAGAGAACGTACACCTCCTTGACCTGAATGTCAGTCATGGGTAGGCCGAGCTGGTCTACGCGGCTTCTAACAGCGTTCCAACCAGTCAGGCGTGAACCGATATGCACGAAGCGGGTCATGCCGAAATCTTCAGGGTTGATAATCTCGTAAGTGCTTGGGGCATTGAGGATTGCCTTGGCGTGGATGCCGGCCTTGTGATGAAAGGCCGAGTAGCCGGTAATGTAGTTATTGAAAGGGACATTGACCTCAACAGCTAAGGTTCATAAGCAGGGAACGATTAGCATACATTGATAGGAGGCTCCCTGTCCGTTGAGGGCGGGGACAGAGAGACAAAGAGACCATGGACGGGGAAAACAGGGCTCACAAAGTACTTACCATCGGCTACCAGGTCCTCAATTTCCTTGAGCTTCTGTAGCTTGTAACGCGAAGTCACATACTCCCGATCGAGGGTGATCATCCGGGCGAGGAAGCCTCCGAGAGGGGTTATGCCGTTGCGTTCGCCAATGCCTGCCGTTTAGTGAGCTACGCCCTAGTACGTCGTGCCTCGTATGGAAAGGTTTGCTTACCCAAGACAGAGACATCAATGTCTATTTATAATAAGTTAGCGAATCTGACAAAAGGATAGAAAGATTTGAGGGGGCTTTCTCACGTGTTGCACCGGCCTCCAACGCCGCAAGGGCATTCGCAATAGCACACCCAGTATCGTCATGCTTGTACAAAGTCAGTCATCGCCATGAAGGGTAAGAAGATCTTGTCCCAATACTGGAGTCACTGACAAAATGGACCTCGATATCGCATGACACAACACCGCGAAGGGTGCTGACAAGCTCGTAGACCTGCCGGGGCGTGGCACAGCCGACGGTATCGGCAACACCCACACGGTCGACACCCGCAGCATCGGCGGCCTTGTATAGAGTCATGATGTCGTCGAAGTCAGATCTAAAGGAGTCCTCAGAAGAGAAGCGGACCTCGCGTCCCTCGCTTATTCACGAAAAGCGTAATCATATGTTAGCGTCAAGGTGTACTGTACTGCTGCGGTTTCTGTGCTCCAGGAGTAGGCAGAATTGGTATTACCTCTTGACGTATTCGATCACCTCGAGTGCCATGGCCTTGATCGTCTCGATATCCTTACCATGGGAATGCTTCTGGAGCTGCTGGGACGTGCCGATGACAATGTCCAGGCCGTCGACACCGGTTGCGACAGCGGCCCGAGCATCGTCCATGTTGCAGCGAACATCTAAGGAACGGGCGGTGCTTAGTTAGAAAACATTGCGTGAATTTTTGGGGAAAAGATGTGATCAAGGATTACGAACGAGTGAGGATCTTCGACTTCAAACCAAGCTTGCAGATCGCAGCGCAGTCATCTCGAGACTGTGGGGAAGCCACAGGTGAAGTGAGTTCTAGGTATTCCACGCCAAACTCGGACAACGCGGTAGCACTATAACAAACGCGAATTAGTATATGGTTTGCATTGCCAGAGGCAACATCGAAGAGGGCAAGGGAGAGTGGGCTTGTCAAGGCCATACATCTTGATCTTGGTTTCTGTGCAGATTCCATCCCTGTGTTAGTCAAGGCTGGTAATGATCTTTAGTGTGGGTTGAATATTGGGTTTTACCTGTGTCGAAGAAGGCATTTGAGAATTGCTCGCCCTCTCGCAGGGTGCTTTCAATGAACTTGAAGTTACCGATATTGGACACGAAGTTCTGGCTCGTTTGGAACGGCCTGGGCGTGCGGGTGGCGGGTGTGCCACTGGGCGAGGGGATGGTTGCGGGCATGATTTCGGTCCACCGCTTTTACTTGGGCAGAGTTTGCGCTGTTAAAAGGCCGGGGGTGGCAATTACGTAACAAGCAGGGAGAAGGGGGAAGAGTATGTATGTAGTCCGTGTTTTAGTGGTGAAGAGTCAGTCCTTTAGATAGGCCTGTAAAGACAACAGGTGGAGAGTAAGAGTCTTGGTTGCGCCGATGGATGAGGTGTGATGTATGCGTGACAGAACCTCAAATGAACCATTTTATCCTAACCTAAAGCTTCTAGATGAGTCAGACAAAGAGCGAAAAATGGAATAACGGATATGCGTCAGAGAGAACGAGGGCCTATATCGGACGTGACTGGGATCGATCCAACCAGAATTACGGCTTAGGTGGTGGATGGGTGAACATGAGCGTGCCACACAACGCGCGCGGTCGGATTTGGCCCGAGATCATCGGAGTCCACCCGACTGGACCACGTCCGGCGTGAGCTGATTCGTCCCGTTAAACAGGAATGGATTTCTTGATGGTACTTGAGCCGCCAGGTCTTGTTGGACAAAGCTCGAACCCCGTACTGGCGTGCTCCCAGCCGGTGAGCGACTTCTTTGTTGCACGGGTGATGGTTACCCAGGTATAGACAAACCACGAGCCCAGTTTAGATATATACAAAGACTTGCCGCACTTGGAAGCTGTGACCACTAATCGTTCTAGCAACAGCAACATACTTCGGGTTTGCCAGTTCTCCGGTGCTCCCTAGCATCCATCTCAACAACATGGCCATCTACCACATAGGTTCGTCGCATCTATACAGCTGCCCTGTCCAAACGGCACCAATTAACCTTGAGGGTCTTGTACCGCAGTTCTTTTCAAATTGAAGCCCGGTACTCCGGCAGAGGTCATCGAGCCGATGCGCGCTGCAGGCAACGCCATGGTGGGCGTCGTCCCTGGCCTGAGGTCCTTCCACCTCGGCCCTCCTCTTGCCATCACCGCACACCGCGCGCAGGGCTACGACATGGGTCTGGTCACCACCCTAGATACCGAGGAGCAGGTGTTGGCCTACGCGACGCATCCAGCACATCTCGTGTAAGTGCTAGTTGTCCAGGGAAAAGACGGAAGAAAGAGTGATGCGCGTGTAAGCACAATGATTCTTCAACTTGCTGACATTTCAATTGACAAAGTCTCCATAACATTCGCATTAGTGTTTGCACGGAAACTCTGGCGTACGATTTAGAGGTGCCTGAGCTTCCCTAGAAAGAAAGTTACAGCATGTTCATAGACGCAACTCACTTGGCCTGCGAAATGGGCCGAAGTGATTGCCACTTATCCCAGGCATCACCTGATATGCCCTTAGCTGAGAGAACAATTTCATCATTCTCGCCAGATCTTTCAGGGGGGCAATGTGGAATCCATGCTCTGCTCAGGTATAGTAGAGATGATATTCAGTAACTTGCCTTGGTTGTAGGCTCCTCCGTGATGCTATAGTTACGCAACCCCCTCGACCCGTGCTCCCTGCTCTTGCTGCCGTAATCTTGCAGATGCGCATCGCTCGACGTCATAGCCGCTCCGGCCCGATCTGCAGGTCTTCGTTACTTGCGTTTGTAAAGCAGGATCAGAGACAAATAATACAAATTGGATGCCTACGATAAACAGGCAGATGCTAAATTTACATATGTGAGACGCCCAGTCTACTCGCTGTTTCGGGGCTTAACACCCACGAAAACTAAAACATGAACGACCGCTGGTCTATAACTTAATCCAATCCAGCAACCTCCATGATGCCGTAGCCCAACGTGACAACGACAAGAAGTGTGATAAAGCTGCTCGGTACGCCTCTGCTGATGAAATGCTTGACACGAAGATATCTCTGACCAACGGCGTCCTCCTTCATGATGGCAGCTAGAAAACAAGGTATTAGTAAGATACTGTGAGAGGATCTTCGGAGAGGTGAAGATAGAACTTACTCATGTTGGGGAAGCCACTTGTGGGAAGACCCATGGCTGCGCTGCACATGAGCACACCACCCATGACAAGCAAGTTTGGCTGCGGCTGCTCCATCGCCATGCCGACATCGTACACAAGCGGAAGGAAGATTAGCGCGGCGACCGTGTGGCTGATGAATGTCGCAATGACGAGGATCAGAGTCGAAAAGACGACAAGCACACCGTAGAGGGACATGCCGTCGACACTTGAAGATACGATGCCAGCGACAGTGTGCAGCAAACCAGATGATCGGACAGCCTTGCCAAGGGATAGACCTCCAGCCGCGAGGATGATAATTGTCCATGGGAAGTTGTTGAAGTCTTCCTTGGTGAGGATGCCAATGCCAAAGAAGAGAACAATGGGGATGATGGCAATGACACCCATGTCTCCAAAGACATTCTCAAGCTGCTGGCTAGCGCACCACAGCGCAATGGTGGTGACAGTGACGATCGATACGAAGTACTGTAGACCACTGAACTTCTCCTTCAGAGGCCGGATAGGAGCGATGGTGGTTCCCTTGCCGGGCTTGAATGTCAACACCAGGAGGAGCCAAATAAGCAGAAGAGAGATGATGCCAACTGGGATGACGATGAAGAACCATTGTAACCAAGTTGGCTCTGGCTTCATGATGCCCATGGCGACAACGTTCTGGGGCGAGGCGATGGGTGAGAGCATGCCACCGATGTTGGACGCTAGGGCAATGCCAATGATAACGGCCTTGGACATGGCCGAGTCGGAGGGTAGGGTGCGAAGCATAGGCTAGAGAAAAATTAGTACATGTTCCAAAGGTGTCAATGAATAATCAACTACATACCTCGATGATGGAATAGCAAAGCACTGGCGCCGCCACATTGCTGATCAGAGACGAGGCAAAGGCAGCAACGAACATGTTGGCCAGTAACACGGTACTCGGCTTGGTACCGGCCTTGCTGAGCACAAGTGTCGCCAAGCGCTTGTCGATCTTGCACTTGGATAGAGCAGCAGCGAGCGTGAAGCCACCAATGAGAAGCATGATGACAGGCGTCCACATAGCCGCGAAGATGGCGGTGGTAGCCTCCTTAGAAGCGAGACGCTTTCCAGGCTTGCCAGGATCTTCCTCACGGACAACGAGGAGGACAACCGACAGGAAGGGGATAAGGAGTGATGTGACGAAAAGGGGAATAGCCTGACATCATGTTAGTTCGCGAAACGGAATGCTGGGTTGTAGGAGAAGACTTACCTCAGTCGCCCATAGGATGCTCACAAAGACGAGCATGGCAAGGCAGTTCTGCTGCTCCGGCTTCTTCATAATGGGGAGGAAGAGGAGCAGGAAGAAGACGGCAATGGCAATGACGAGCGTGACCATTGATGTGCTTGCAAGCCAAGCAGGCACCTCGACACGGCCGAAAGGCGTGAGAATCCGTCTCGTAGCGGGCGCTTTGTCGTCATCGCCTTGCAGTCTTTTCGGGACGGCGTTATCATCCTGACCGAGCAGTGATTGGCCAATTCTCGCAGCTTCAGCCCTTCGCTCGATACCAATCAGATCTCTCCAGACAGTATTTCTTTCCCAAACAACGTGCTCTCGCAGATGAGATCTCAAATCCCGCTTCGCAAGAGCTGCGTCGCCACTCGTCACGACCTCTGTATATGCCGTCTCCATCTTCGCAATATTCTCGTCGATAACTCGTTTCGTCTCGTCCCTGAACGGGTACGCTGTGTCAACATGTGCTGACATATAACCAGACATCAGCTCCTTATCAAGGATCTTGTCGAACTTCTTGAGGACCTTGCGGAAACCAGTGCGGTTGAGTTGCGCGTATGACTTAAGCTCGCAGAGCTGCACATAGAGGCTGATGATACGCTTCTTGAGCATGATGCCGGAGGAGAAGAGCCCGGAAGAGTACATCATTGAGTTCTCGCCGAAGTCGTCTCCAGTGGTGCTGTGACGACGTGCAGATCGACCAAACTCGGAAGACGCAGCCATGTCGATGCCATGCGAGCCGATAGCTGACAAAGTCTTCCTGCGTCCAGAGGTACTGCCTTTTCTTCTTGTCAAGCCAGTCGTCTCGTCATCGTCGCTGCCACTGTCGTCAACCTCATCCTCCGAAGGGCCGTGTGTGCCATTCGAGCTCATCGGTCGTAGGCGGCCACCATCCACAGAGATACGGCGAATGGCATGCTCGACCTCCTCATCTGCTCCCTGCAGTTCCTGCAGGATATCGTTGAGAAGGCCAGTGACTTCTTCAAGAAGCTCGCCTTCCTTAGCAACGTAGAAGGAGCAGATTTTCTCGAGTTCGACACCAAGAGCTCTGCTGAACACCTCCTCGGGTTCTTCGTTCGAGATCAATGGTCGGGATTCGCCATCGCCGCCTCGGCTTTGGTGCGCATTCTTCTCGAGCTGGTAGATCCTACGTCACGTCAGATTAGCATGCCTGTGTGAGACACCACGAGGAACGAAGGATCCAGGACGTACAGCTTTTTCAGATTGCTGTACGCAATGTAATGCGAGCTCCAATCCGGAACGGCATTGAACTGGATACTATGCGAGAACTTCATCTCGTCGCGCTCCTCGAGCCAGCGGCGTTTCTCCGCTCTCTTTTCCTCCCGTCTCTGCTCTCGCTCGTCGATAGGCTGCGCAGCCGAAGATCGCTCGCGGCCGGGAAGCTCAATGAGCTCGATATCGCTCTGTGAAGTCGAAGGGCTCGCGGCGTCGACAAGTCTTGGTGCTGCACTCCCTCCTGTATCGCGTTGTGTTGAGCCTCTTGGCTGGAGATTGTGTCCGCTCGATACCGAGGAGGGATTCCGGGGTTGAGATAAGGCGGGAATGGTTGCTGATGTAGTTGCGTGAAGTGATCAAGAAAGAAGGGCGGCTCTGCCAGCCATAGTACGCAAAAAGAGGTCGCGTGAGGTGTGCGAAGGTGCAATGGCGTAGATCGATAGGGTTTGCGGCTGTCGTGTCAAGGGCCAACTCTGGACATCGTGATCCAAAACTTGACCCTCAGACGGTTTCGGCAACCTGAAGCTTGAGGCTACCAGGACCTACAGGGTAGCGGGATGGGGCAACGTGGGTCTGTGGGTTTGCTTGATTGGTTCCAGGGGCTACGAGACTGTCTTCAGCGTGTCTCAGCCACTGAAAGCAGCTGACTGTACATGACACACTGGCACGATTGTGTGTCAACGAATCCCACAAGTGTCTGAGTTCAGCAACGGCATCTCCATAGCATGGGTTTGACACAGTCTCCAATATCTATACACTGTCTTACTCTATTATTTTGGTATCTAAATTATGAATCACATCACATCGCACGACTAAGACCCAAGCATCTGCTGCAGGGCGTTCACGCGGTATGTCTCGCTTCTCTCCACCAGCTCCTCGTGACGACCCTTCTCCACGATCTTGCCATCCTCCACGACGAAGATGACATCGGCCCGGCGAACAGTATGGAGCCTATGGGTGATCGCAATGACGGTGATGCCGCGTGCAGCCTGCATCAAACCCTCTTGAAGGGCACGCTCACTTTCGGCGTCGAGGGCACTGGTGCTCTCATCCAGTAGCAGCAGCCTAGGCTTCCTGACCAGAGCTCTTGCAATGGCAAGACGTTGGCGCTGGCCACCCGAGAGCCGGGAGCCGTTAGGTCCACACTCGGTATCGTAACCATCTGGAAGGGCAGCGATGGTGTCGTGGATATTGGCGAGCTTGCAAGCCTCCTCGATGTCTGCATCAGTAGCCTCTTCATTAGGACGAGCACCCAGGCCAACATTGAATCGAATGGTTCCCTCGAATAATGCACAGTCCTGAGGCACGACAGCGATATCATCTCGGAACTCTGTGCCCTCCTTTGCGCAAATGTCTTGTCCGTCAATCTCGATGACACCACCCGTGGGCGTGTACATCCTCTGAACGAGAGACATGATAGTCGACTTGCCAGCTCCCGAGGGCCCAACAAGTCCGCAGAACTGTCCAGCGGGGATAGTGAACGACATGCCACGCAGGATAGATCTCTGCTGACGAGCCGGGTATGAGAACGAGACATCCTTGAAAGTCACCGTCGACCCTCGGTTACCACCATGAGGCTTGCGAGGCGCCTCACCGATTGCCTCAACATCCTTCTCACCACGCTGCGTAGTGGCAACTTCTGTGCCTCTCTGCTCGATCTTTCTCGATGATCCCATGTCCATGAGGCTCAGGATTCTTGAGGCTGCAGCCCTGGCTCGAGTGAGCTCGGGGGCCAAGGCGAACATGTAACCCCAAAGCTGGGCACTGACAAGCATCGAAATGAGGATGATGAAGAACTCCGTCTGCGTTGCCTGGCCCTTGACGATGCGAGTGGATCCCCACCAGAAAGCAAATGCATAAATGATTCCAGATGTGCTGTTCGCAATAGCGAGCCAGAAGTTTGTGTAGGCGCTGGCCAGTGTCATCTCCTTACGAGGAGCCTTGAGCGCCCGACGGTAGCTTGTGAGGACCTCCTTCTCCAATGACAGGGAAGTAACAGTCTTGAACGAGTTGACAGCTTCAGAAGTAATGCCGAGGGCACTGGAGAAGGCTCCAGCATGCTTGCGCTCAAACTGTGACAGAGAGCGCACCTGCATGATACCAGATCCCAGGAGTAGTGGGACGGTAACAAGACAGACGACGGCGATTCTCCAGTTGACAATGTGACTCAAGATGATGGCAATCAGGAAGTTGACAGCGATGGAGAACATAGTTCCCATGATCGACCCGCTGAAGCCACCAACAGCAGCAGCATCAGCAGTGATGACCGAAAGCAAGCTAGTCGGAGTCCGCCCACCAGACTGATGCCACTCCAGGCCCTGCTCATACAGAGACCTGAATGAAAGAACACGGACCTTGTAGAGCATCTTCTCAGCCACATAGCCAAAGCCAGACCAGCTCAGGGTGTGAGCAAACAGCTCAACACCACCGACCATGAAGTAGATACCACCGAAGAAGCTACCTGCCCATAGAATGGTTGATGTGGGGTTACAAGGACTGAGCTTGCCAACAGTGTGACCGAAGATGAGACCAGACGCAGAGAAGGCACCCGCGACACCAAGAGAGGCGATGATGGCGACGATGAGTTGAAGGAGGTTAGGGCGAGCCATGCGGCCAAGACCGCGGACCACAACCCAAGCGGGCTTGTCCTCATCCAGTGCTAGCTTCGCTTCCGCCTCCGATGGTTCGTTCTCAGTAGGGGCGTCGGGTGTCTTTCCATCCGTGGTACCGCTCGCGCTGGCCGTCTTCTCGACAACCAGCCCCTTCTCAGATGCGACGACGCCGATTTCATCTTTCAGTGTGCTGGATACAGAGTTTGTGTCGTCCTGTTGCTCAGCCTCAACGGTTTGAAGACGGACCATGCCTGCGTAAGAGCCATTGAGCTCCATCAGCTCGGCGTGGGTACCCTGCTCGATGATTTCGCCCTGGTTCATGACGATGATGTTATCTGCGTTCTTGATGGTGGAAAGGCGGTGGGCAATTGCGATGACGGTCCTGTCCTTGGCAACGTTCTCGATCGCAGTCTGAATGCGCTTTTCGCTGGCCGAGTCGAGCGAAGCGGTAGCCTCGTCGAGGATGAGGATCTTTGGGTCCCGAATGAGGGCTCGGGCGAGGGCAATGCGTTGTCTCTGTCCACCACTGACGAGCTTGCCACTCGTGCCGACCAGAGTGCCGTAACCATTGTCCAGACGATCGATGAAGCTGGCCGCATCAGCCAACGCAGAAGCATCTCGAACCAGGTTAACAAGATCAGAAACGGTCTGGTTGTAGGAGGCTGCGGCTGTAGCTAGATCCTCTCCCTCTCTGACCTTGGCAGCGATCTCGCTGAGCTGGGGGCCGAGAATAAGAGGTTGGTAGACCTCGTGAGTCGGCTGCGGGGAGTTCAGAAGACCTAGGGCGATGTTTTCGAGGATTGATCGGTCGAGCAGAGAAGGCTCCTGTTGGACAAGACTCATGAAGCTGCGTAGGTTCTTGACGTTCAAGTGGCGAAGGTCATGGCCATCAAGGTGAACGGTACCCTCACGAGGGTCGTACAACCGAGTCGCCAAGCCGGCAATGGTAGACTTTCCACTGCCAGACAAGCCAACAAGGGCGGTATGTTTCCCTGCCGGACACTCGAAGGACACGTTCTTCAGGACCGGCTGATCGGGACGCGAGATGTAGGCGAATGTAATATTGCGGAAGGAAAGAGAGCCATCGATGTCCGTGGGGAGCTTTTGACCCTCGTCGGATCCGGAGTCAATCTTGGCCGGGGTTTCGATGTCCTTGCGCAGCTTCTGGAAAGAGGCAGAGGCGCCTTGGAGCAGTGGAAGATGAGGAGCGATAGATCCAAGGATAACACAGGCTGGTCATGGTCAGTATCACAATATCCCTGACAGATGTTCAAACAGGGAATGCTTACCATCAACGAGAAGGAAGATGACCGTGTAGATCTCACCCATGGATGTACCGTCACCGTCATCCGACCGGATGGACTCAACTATCATCCTGCTTCCCTGCCAGAAAGCCAAACCATTCGCTGAGTAGGCAATAAAGTACAGCAAACCAGCCTGCACAGCCGCCACAAACGCCTTCTTAATCCCAAACTTCTCCGCCGCAGCCATCTTCTCCGCAAACTTCTTCTCCAGCCTCGGTCCCGCGCCGAAAGCCTGGACAACCGCGATATGTGACAAACTCTCCGACGCAATGCTGCTAGCACCCTCGATGGCTTCACTCATCTGAGTTGCGTATTTCTGGGTGAAGCGGCTGCAGATGGCGGCGGAGAGGAGGAAGGCAGGGATGAGAGAGAGGAGCATAGCAGCAAGTTTCCAGACTTTGATGAAGGAGACGATGTAGGCTGTGAGGAAGAAAGACACGCAGGCGATGCAGATGCCGACTTTCTCGGAGGTACCGGATTGCACAGCTTGGACATCGGCGTTGAGGCGGGTGGTGATTTCACCAGCCTGTCTCGAATCAAAGAACTCTGCATCCTGTCGCAGAAGCGCAGCGAGATATGTATCTCTCATCCTCGTCTCGAGTCTTCTTGAGAAGATGCTGAAGCACACAGTGTAGAGGTAGATCAGGGCGAAGGACGCGATGCCCATGTACACGAGCATCAAGACCTTGTCGTTGACCTCGCGTTGGACGGCATCGGGATCAGCGTTCGCGGCGTCAGTTTGGGCGCAAGTGGCGGTGTTGAGGTCATCGACAAGTTGACCGAAGATGATTCCCATGAGGGGAGCGGGAACACCTGACGCGGCGGAGCAGACTGTGCCGGCGGTGAGGAGGAAGTAGTCGATCCATGATGGGGAGGCGTAGAAAAGGAGTTGGAACCAGCTGAAGAGGTTCTCAAACCGCTGAATCGATGTTAGCTGGCTGCTGGATAGCTACAGTTCATTAAAGGGCAACAAACTGCTGGCTTGACTGTGTTGCTGATCTCTGAAGGCGTTGTCGCCTCTCGCGACGCAGAGTCGCTCTCTACTGGAGCCGCACCCATGATGCTATCTCAATCGTCTCCCACGAGACGTTGCTGCACCTTTACTTCAAGACTCGAAGAAGACAAAAAACAACAATCACCGAACAAGTTGAAGAAGGATGAGGAAAGAAGTCTTGGAGGAGATCAGAGGTGCAGATAGCTCCTCGGCAAATGGGTTGCCAATTTTTCCCAGCGAAACCCTGCAGAACATTCCGTTCTCGGCACTACCTACATTAGTGACCAGCAGCGGCAGGGTCTCCCTACTACGATGATGCCATGTGAACAAAAGCACAGTGAAATTATCAGATGGAAACTTAATTGCACCAGTGGTCCACAAAGCTCGGCCTGTGGCACAAAAGACTAGCCGCCGGCGGAGATCGTCGGGCGTGAACGAAGGGAACCAGAGAGAGGAGAGGAGAGGGGGAGAGACAGACAGAACCCACTTCGCCAGAGTGAATTGGCGCCCCCGGCATGGGCGTGGCGAAAAGAGTCATGTTGCATCGCAGGTCTTGAATTTTTATCAGATGCAGCCAGGGTGGCCCAGGAGGGGACCCGCTGGAGTGAAATGATGGTGTGGATGGGGGCAGGACCCAGTGCCGTTGGCAGGGGAGTGGGAAGCTCTTTGAGACCATCGAGAGACTTGGGAGGAGACCACTAGAAGCTTGGTGGGGAAAGGGGGCGTTGGGGAGGAATTGCTTGACCGTTTGGTGGCGTCTGGGATGCCGTGATGGATGCAATCTTAGGTGCTGATGGCGGCTGATGGAGGGCAGATGGGTTGATCTGATAAAAAGGTACGTACCGAGTCGGACTCCGGCTTCGGCTTCGGTCCCCGGGAAGAGATGCCCGTGCTGGCGGTTGGGGACACTGATAGCATAGCGATAGCATGAGACTCAGCACTGCTAACCAGCTCCAGTTTAGCAGGCCAAGGACACGCGTACGAACACTCCATCATGCCGTGATCATGAGCCCTTTTTTCCCCTCTGCTCATTCAATTTGTGCACTTGGCGGTGGACTCTGTGCGTGCACCCACCCACCCATGATCCTGGCCTAGCTCGGATCAGATAACTCTGTTCCCACCCCGCGGCTGCTCCGGCTCCGGCCCTGCTTCTGTTCGTCGCTCTCTTTCCCCTGTGTTGTTTTCACTAACTCGCTGAATTACGGGACTGAGCTGTTCCTATTATTCCCTGCCTTTTGGCACAGTTTCCTTAGCATGTTCACTACCAAGGCTCCGACCCTCCATCTTCACCCTCGGGCTCTCTCCCCTAGCCCTACCAACAGGTCCCCCCTTCTGATGGATCCCACATTTTCTTTATCAGATCCTGTTGCCGGCCACACGACGTCGCGCCGAGGATATGCGCGTCCTTTTGTTTCCCTCTGACCGGGGTACTCTCGGTGCCGGGAAGTCGGTCGGTGACCTGATCAGCACTGCCTCCATCCGACAACTGAGGCCATTTCGTAGTAATAGTTAGTCCACCGGGGACGAGGGCCCTTGGTGCCGCGTTGCTCATATACAGTTCGTTCGGACTCCGGAAGTATCTCTCCCGTGGGCGCAACCTTACGTCCTCCCTCGATGCGACCCTTCTTCTTGCATCTCTCCATTCCCCATCTTCCACACGTGTCGCGCATTGCTTGTCATCTTGCCAATACTCGACACGCCTTCGCCTTCTCATATACTCGTTGCTCTGTCTCTCGTCCATTCCACAACCACTTCTCTACATCCACTACAATGGGCTCGATTCCTGTTGAGGCACCCCGCGTGAGGGTCCTCATTGCTGGAGGCTCTTACGGCGGCCTCGCCACAGCTCTGAACCTGCTTGATCTCGGCGATGGACTCTCTCCTCGTATGGCCTACGAGCCGGTAGAGCACCACCCAGACGTCCCCAAGGTTGACTACGACATTACCATCGTCGACGAGCGCGACGGCTTCTGTACGGGACTTTGCATTCTTCCCTCCACTCGACGAGCATGGCTAACTAGCATTCTGCAGACCACACAATCGGGTCACCACTCGCCCTCGCCGACTCCGACTACGCAAAGAAGGCCTGGGTCAAGTACACCGACATACCGGCCCTCCAAACCCCCAAGATCAACATCCTCCACGGCTCCCTCACCCACCTCGACCCCGCCACCAAAACCGCCTCCGTCCTCAACACAACCACTCAGTTGGCCTCAACCCACACCTACGACTACTTCGTCGCGGCCACTGGCCTCCGTCGAGTCTGGCCAGTCGTTCCTCAATCCTTCACCAGGAAGCAATACCTGCTCGAGGCGGAGGAGCAGATCCACGCTGTGAACAATGCGAGGGATGGAGTGCTGATTGTGGGTGGCGGCGCTGTTGGTATCGAGATGGCTGCAGAGTTGAAAATGATGAAGCCAGAGATCAAGGTCACATTGGCACACTCTAGGGACAAGCTGTTGAGCTCAGAGGGCCTCAAGGATGATTGTAAGGAGAAGGCGAAGGAGCTGTTGGAGGAGAGCGGCGTTCAAGTCTTGTTGAACCACAGGCTCGTCAGCAAGAAGAAGCTGGAGACTGGCGATGGCGTGACAAGATACGAGGTTGAGTTCACCAACGGACACAAGATGATCGTCAACGATGTCACCATGGCCATCTCCAAGAGCGAACCTTCAACGTCCTACATGCCCAAGTCTGCGCTCGACGAGGAGGGCTACATCAAGATTAACCCCAAGTAAGTCCTCGTCAGCCATCAGTGTTCCCCCAGCACGCTAACATGTGACCTAGCCTTACTCTCGTCGAAGGCACACCTAACGCCTCCTCCCACTACTGCGCCGGCGACGCCTGCAAGTGGTCCGGCATCAAGCGTTGCGGTGCAGCCATGCACGGCGGCCACTACAGCGCCTACAACATCCACCAGTCCGTCGTTGAATCCGCGGTCAACCAGAAGGCTGTGCCAAAGGAACTCCAAGAGGTGCCTCCCATGATCGGTCTTGCGGTCGGCAAGCAAGCTGTCGCGTCAGGACCTGAGCAGGAGACTATCTGGGGAGAGGATGTGCTGAAGCTGTACTTCAAGCACGATTTGGGGTTCACTAGTAAGTCTAATCCTTTTATGAAGATGTGATTGTGTTTGCTGACTTGGATTTTAGTTTGCTGGGATTACATGCAGCTTGGTGGTAAGAAGGTTGAGGTCGCTGCTTAGAGTGGCATAAAATTATGTTCATGAGTTCAGACTGGGATTCCCCACGGCGTTTGAGATAGGTTAGGCATTCGTGATATTTTACATAAATCGACTTACATAAATCCACTCCTTTGATCAAGTTTGTTAATTGCTGAGGACCTCTTAGTCGCGTGAGACTCCCCTGTCTGGCCTTTACGACCTCTTGCCTTCGGGACAGGCGTAAAGGCCTGGACTCTGACGGATCGCAAATGATGAACGCCCAGAGTTGCCGCGTATGCTTGCGGTTCTGTTGCGTGACCATCAGCAGACCACGCGGCCTCAGGGTTCAGCCGCGCTCTCTTGTGGCTTTCATCGTATCTGCGTCCATGCTCCTTACCACAACTCAGCAATGCACGGGCTTCATCGTCTCGGTTGGAATGTTTCGTAAATGAGACCAATCTCTCCAATCTCTCCAATCACGCCTTTTCTAGTCTTATCCATAGCTCAGGGTTCCTTTTGGTCGCCACGGCCTCATCCTTTGCGTAGAAAACAAAGTTTGCTCGTACCTCGTGTACAAGGTTGGGGCTTTCTGAAAGCGCGAATGGCTTGGTGATCGGATCCACGCAGGGTCCTCGGAAGACAATGATTCGGAAGACTTGATTGCGATGTTCAAAATAGCAACCGAGGAGGATGACACATTGTTTACGTAGATCGCGGAGCTTCGTTAAACGACAATGGGCGGCTCTTCCGCGCAGAGCTGGTAAGAACAGTCCACCCGCAAGCACTGTTGCGTATGTCGGTATTGAAACGTCCCTTGAGGTATCAAGTTTGACTCACAGTCAAACGCAAGGTATTCTCGTAATTCCAGTTCTCTGGTGGACGCACTCCTCATCCGAGCTATTCGAGGAACCCGCACCACGAGACCGGAATCCCCGTGACGCCGTCGCCCTCTCAGATCTCAGTACATCGATATAGTTTTTATGTCCCTGAACTGGTGACATAACTATGCGAGATACGCGAGGCTTCACAGCCTCAGTAATAGCATCGCCACAACCCTCAGCCTTGCCATGACTGTTTGATACCGCAGCTTTGTCTATCCTCATACGCTGACCCACCAAAGATGAAGGTACCAAGGCTCGATATTTGAGGGATCATCGCTTTGACGTTATGGTAGGATCTCTGACTGGAATGATCGGTCGGATGCGATGTACGACCTTGTGGATGGAAAGGGAGGAAGAGTTGTAAGTTGAGGAGCGATGTCATCGCGAGCTTTGACTTTGTCTATATATAAGAGTCCGTCAATAGCACTGCCCTATACATTCAACCCAACCAGCTTCATCAACTATTTCCCAGCATCTTTGGCATTAACTTCCTTCATATCTTCTTCAAGTTATTCGAATAGAACACTTCACAACGGGCAGGCTTCCGATTCTCTTTCTTGAAACATCAAAATGAAGGGACTTAACTTCCTCGCTGCCACCCTGCCTCTGGCGTCCGCCGCTCCAGCCCTCAATCTCCGGCCTGTTGACCCCCTCGCCGACTTCTGCATCTCTGTAGGCGATAAGCCAGGGGTCGCGAGTTGGCTTGGGGCCAATGGACTCATTTTGCTCATACACTGGCTGTACATACATGTTTCCCTGGCGCTCATACGCCGATCCAGTTTGTTATTGCACTGTGCCGACAACCTTATGGTCCGTGATTGAGGTCACATGATCACACAGCGATGTATGGCAGAGTTTGAGACACGCAACTGGCACTATCGGAAAGTCCAACCCAAAAAACTGTAATCCCAACTCCATGTCTCAAGGAACAGGCGACCAATCCTGAGAGAAAGTCTAGGTTTGTGGTCAATTCCTAAAAGAGGCAGTTCTGGGCGAAACGAGTACGGCACACCCGGAGATGTTCTCAACTTCTCCTGGTTTGCCGTCCGCGAAGTCTTCCAGAGTAAGGAAAGAATTGGGTGTGTTCCCAGCCTTGTACGTAACAATAACTCGTGAAATCATACGCATGCACGAGTTACATAGTATCAAAGGCAGTCTGACAATGCTCATTGGGGTTCAATGCACTCGTGCGACGCGACGCATAAATGGTCGATGGGGAGGAGCCAGATGATCTGATTAGATCGTACTCGGATCTGATAACGAAGCTGACGGGGCCTTGCGCTCGAACCCCTGCGAGCTGGACAATGTTTGGTCGAAAACGGTAACGACCGGCATGGGTCAAAGTTCAGACAATGCTGGACATAATCGTCATGAGACCCTAGCTTTTAGTGAGTTCCGTTCTCATGACTCTTTCTTCTGTTCTCCGAGACTGGTGTCCAACGCTCTGAATGACCTTCGTTCAGTCTGTCCCATATGGGTACCAACTTGACCGGAAACCGACTGTCTACTCGTTGATGAGCACTCTTGCAAGCCTGGAAACTATCCGAAGAAGCTTTTGAAGACCAATTGACCACTGCCGATCACCTTCCAGGTCGCTTTTTTCCTCCCAAGATGTACCGCTCAAGTACCACCGTTGGTACCTCGCCCCCCACTCGCTCCAACCTCACCTCAACACCAACCCCCCGACGTGCCGCTAACATCACACACCCTCCGCCATTCAGGCACCACAAGCGAGGCAATTTCAGCACCCATCACCATCCCCTTGTGGCTTCTCCGTTGCATCATAATGGAACCCTGCTGCCCAGCACTGGCTTCCAATGCGACTTCGGCCGGCCTAGGCCACCTCGGCATATGCTGGCCAAGCGTGGAGGGACGCAATTGACTCGTGTGCGGCGGCTCGGGATTGGGGAGTGAAGGACGGAAAAAAGCTGGGGCAAGGATTGACGTGCTGTGGTATGACATCCGAGGGCGGTTTCTGTCGGAGCTGAGCTGGGAGCTCTTCTCTTTCTTTCGTGACAGCTTCAGTCTTTTCTTGAGTAGAGCTTTCTTCAGTCAATCCTTCACAATGGCGCCAATCACACAATTCTCCTCGCTGTCTCCGGACGAGACAGTCCTCAAGCTTCCTCACCCTTACCAAACCGAATTCACCATCCGCAAGGCTTCCTCTTCCTCTGGCTCAGAGCTCTTCCAGCTCGTCCAGAAGTCGACCCCAGACTCCAAAGCCACCCCTTTCGCTCTCATCTCTCCCCAACTCCAGTTCTCGGAGCCCACAGACCTCAAGTCCAGTGAAGCGCCTCCTCCATCAAACAACAGCGCCTGGGCTCGTGCGAGACGCTCACCATGTGTTTCGGCTCAATGGGTTGGTGGTGAGACGCCGTCACTTGCCCAGGCATGGCTGCTTCTGTATGTGCTCTTCACATTGAGGTCCGGCATGGAGAGCCTGAGGCTTGAGCTGCAGGGTGCTGGTGCCAGGACATTGGGTCAACAGCTTTGCGATGTGCTTCTGGCTATTCAGCACCCGCTTCGGCCGAATGAGCAGCCGCCCAAGTCTGAGGATGGCAAGGCTGTCGTTGTCGCCATGAGGAGCACTTTCTGGCAAGGCGCCGGATCACCATTCGGTCCTCGACCGGCCTGGTGCCCTGCAGAGTCTCCAGCTTCCCTGAGCTCTTCAACTCTCGCTTCGTATCCTCTGACACCACTCTTGAACACCACTTCCATCCAGCTGGCCGGAGACCCTCAAGACCCCGAGCGCCACATGCAAGCATGGCACCCTATCCGACCCGCGAAGCCTGCGCCTGGTGCCGTCATCTACAGCCGCTGGATTCCGCACTTGAAGGAGACTTTCTCTATGGTTTCGCTCGACTGGGAGGATGCTGAACATCTTCGTCTGTTCCATGAGTGGCAGAATGATCCTCGTGTTTCGCAAGGCTGGAACGAGACTGGAACTCTCGAGCAGCACCGCGAGTATCTCCGCAAGATCCACGTGGATCCTCACCAGGTTGCCGTCCTGGCGAAGTGGGAGGACACATACTTCGCATACTTTGAGGTCTACTGGGCCAAGGTGAGTCGCCGACACAGTCCAACTTCTGGTTGCAACGGAAATGCTAACACCCATTTCAGGAGGACCGTCTTGGTGCCTACTTCACTCCCGGCGACTTCGATCGCGGTCGCCACTCCCTCGTCGGCGATGTGCGTTTCCGTGGTCCTCATCGCGTGACAGCCTGGTGGTCCAGCCTGATGCACTACCTCTTCCTCGACGACCCGCGAACAATGGCCGTTGTCGGCGAGCCGAAAGACACGAACTCCGTAGTCGTCATGTATGATCTAATCCATGGCTTTGGTCTGGAGAAGTTCGTCGATCTTCCCCACAAGAGGAGTGCATTGGTGAGGTGCCCGAGGGAGAGATTCTTCCAGCTGTGTCCGTTGGGAGAGAGTGAGAAGGCTGTAGGTGGGATGGGAATTGGCTTGGTTCCAAAGCTGTAGTCTTTAGTTTTGTATTATGGTTTCGTTAGCTGGAATTGACAGGCGTTCAAAAGGCCATAACCGATAGCCTATCAACCAATTAGACGAGGTGTGCTGCATCATCATCATGAAGTTGTTGGCAACCTCTGTCAGCTTACAGTCAGTCGTCTATTTGTCAATCAGATAACGTCTAGTCTAACAAAAATCATCATCGCGTAACTCTAAACAAGGCTTTTACACCCACACAAAATCCATGTCCCGCTCACAGCTTAGCCTTATCCCTCTTCGTCAGCAGCTCATCTCCCAACTTTGCCATCTCAAACTTCCTCACCTTCCCACTACCTGTCAGAGGCACTGTCGCCGGGACTCCATCCTCGCCCAGCCAGAAGACATGCGCAGGCGACTTGTGACCGCCCAACTTTCTTCTGCACCACTCTTTCAGCTCCGCGTCAGTTGGACGTCGGTCCTTGGGACAGTCGCTGGCTAGCTCGATGAAGGCGCCGACAACTTCGCCGTAGTGCTTGTTCTTGAGGCCGACGACGATGGCGCGGACGATGGATGGGTGTGCAGCCAGACGCTCTTCGATCTCGAGAGGATAGATGTTCTCTCCTCCTGTAGATTGTGAGTATATGCCCAGCCATATTGGTGCTCTGTGGGACGACTTACCTCGAATAATGATGTCCTTGAAGCGTCCAGTAATGCTGCAGTATCCCTGCTCATCAAAGACAGCCTCATCTCCAGTGTGAAGCCACAGAACACCAGCTGCGTCTCGCACCATGGTTTCGTTGGTCTTTTCTGAGTTGTTCCAATACCCGGCTTGGAGCTGGTATCCAGCAATGCACAGCTCACCCCGTGTGCCAATCGGAACGATGTTTCCTTCACGATCGACGATCTTTGCCTGGGCATGAGGCATCAGCGTTCCCACAGTAGTCAGCCGTCTGTCCATCGCGTCATCGGTGAAGGCATTGAAGCAGGTGGGCGACGCCTCAGTGAGACCATAGCTGCTGGTGAACTCGGTCATACCGAACTTGTTGACGAGAAGTTCCATGAGATACCGAGGGACAGGGGCACCAGCGATGATACCTGTTCTCAACTTGTCGCAGTTGAAGTCCTTGGGCAGCTCAGCCTGGAACAGTGAGTCAAACATCGCTGGGACGCCATGCACAGCTGTGCAGCCTTCGTCGGAGATCGCTCTCAAGGTTGAGTCGATATCGAACACCTCGGCTGGGTATACGATCTTGCCACCGTGGGTAACGATGGCGAGTAGACCGAGAACGAGGCCGAAGCAGTGGAAAAGGGGAGGCGGGCAGCAAAGGACATCACTTGATGAAAGACGCATGCGATCTCCAATAAATCGGGAATTGTTTACAAGGTTGCTGTAAGCTGTGAGTATGACTTCTGATGATTCTGATCGTGAAACTTACTGATGTGTAAGCATTGCTGCTTTTGGTAGCCCAGTGGTTCCGCTCGTGAACTGAAGGTTGACAACTTGATGAGGCAGCACCCGGCTCATCGCCTTGTACAACCGCTCGTGGTCGTGACGATAGCTCGACTTGATGAGCTGTTCATACGTCGGATACTTCCCAGCCTCTCCACGCAGGATCACAATCTTCGGGCTGTACTCTCCATTTTCTCGATTTGACTCCAGCTCCCCGAGAAGCTTTGTGTTATCCACCCTTCCGATTTTCTCCGTCGTAAAGAAGAGCTTGCAATCCGAGAACTGCAGTCCATACATCGCCTCCGTCGCAGTGTACGTGTTGTTCAGAATGACCAGCACCGCGCCAATCTTTGCACAGGCAAAGAACACCGCAGCGTACTGCTCGCAATTGCCAGCCATGATACCGACGCGATCTCCGGTGCCGATGCCCATGTCGAGCAGGGCGCCCGCGAGAAGCGAGCTTTGTTGGTGAAGCTCATTGTATGTCCACCTAGCTCCTGTCCATGGGAAGACGAGACATTCTTTCGGGCCGTGCTGATAGGTCTGAAGGGAGAGAAGTTCGCCCAGTGTGAGGTCGAGAAGAGGAGGATCGGATGGGCCGTGAAGGATGGAGAGCTTCTGGGTCGGAGGCGAAGGCTCCTGGTCGACAGTCGGTTGTGATGCCATCTCGAAGGCTTCTGCTGATGTTGAAGATTGACTGATGACAACGAACGGCGACAGTTCCTCGACCTGAATTACAACTCCGATGATATCGCTTCTAATTGACGACTTCGGCACTGAAGCTAGTCACCAGCTGAATCAACCAAGCCCACAACTCGCGCACAACCACCCAAACCGACCTTGCTACCATTATTCTCACTAAAGAGACCCTCACTGACCTCAACCTGCAGGGTCCATTCTCTTCTCTCTCCAGCTAGTCAAGGAGGGGTGTCGTCCTAACGAAAATGCAACCCTAACCTCCACCGCGCAGCCACTAACACCCAAATGATCTAATCTGATGATCTGATAAGATTGGCCACCCCACCCACGCGCGTCATGTTCACGAAATGAAACCGGTAATGAGCGCCGCCCCTCACTTTCTTTTTTCGTTGCTAACTTCCTCGGCTGCAGGAGAAGAACAGACGAAAAGGTTTTCGCATTCCAGAACCAAGATTGGTGGTTTCCGGGGCTTTGCTGGGGCGATGTACGGGAATCGTTCGAGGCTTGGTTTGGGACGACCACAGCTCGTGCCGAGGATTTTCGACTACAGACACTCGGAGCTAGAGTTCGGCAGCTGTTTTGGTAGGATTTACGCCAGAGTGGTCAGGCTCGCCAGTAGCTTCTGCCACGCTGAACACCAAGTACAGCCATGGACCTCCGCCATGCTCCCCATACCATGGGCGGCACTTCCTCGATCGCTCGCCACAAAGAACACCCTTCCATTAAGGTTCTTGGTCAAAGTCGCACATCTTGCCACCTGCATCACAACCTCTGCAAGCCAATAAAGTCATGCAGCCGATATCGCAACCTTCCCAAAAAAGCGCGCAACATCAAACGCAGCCACACCACGATCCACGGCCTAACCCCCCTGATCTGGACTGGTGCAGGCGAGGAGAAAAAATAGGTGACGATCCCAGCACTATAGGACCAGACCATTCGGCAAGCCCAAACTTTTTATCAGATCCGCCGCCAGTGCGCTCTTATGCACCCAAGTGGGAATTACTTCGTCATGCTCACTTCGGCCCACTTGGTTCCGGTGCACTTTGGCGGCTCCCCTCCCGCTGTTGGGTGTTATCTGATCCGTGAATTGGGAGGTGGTACTGAGGATGTACCTTTGATGTAGCTTCTAAGTGGAGGTTGTCGAATTCTTGCTTGTGGATATGGGGTGTGTGTGAGCTGTAGGTAGATGTGACGCTGCGAACCCCCGGCACATGTCAACAGCGTCGGCTATGACAAAGGCGCTGATGCTTAGTGTCGCTAGAAGCTCAAGGGGACCTTTCATAGCCCTTCATAATGATCATGAGGACTTTTAGCTCGCAATTGGGGAGCTATGCTCCGTCTTCGGATTGACTCGGACTCCAACCAGTCGAGCTCGGCGAAGAAGCTTCGTGACATGGCTCTACTTGCCTAGTCCAGCCTCAGAATCACTCAGTGTCTCCATCACCAGCTTGTTATACACAACACATCACAGGCAAGATGCGCAACGTCGATGGTTCAACAGGTGGGCGTCTCGCTACCTTAGAGACGCAGAATCATGAGGACACCACACCAAAGACACCCGACACCAGTGCCGGCTCGCAAACCCCTCTCCCACCCAGCTCAGACGACCTCGACACGATATGGACCTGGAACTCCGTCGTGCCGGAAACAATTTCTCGGTGCATGCAAGACCTCTTTTCCGAACAGGCAGCACGCTGTCCAGATCACTTGGCTGTTCAGTCTTGGGATGGCACTCTCACATACACCCAACTGGATGACCTCTCAACCAGACTGGCTTTACATCTTTTAGAACAGGGAGTCGAAGTTGGCACAAGGATACCACTATGCTTCGAAAAGTCCATGTGGGCAGTCGTAGCGCTTCTGGGAGCAATGAAGGCCGGTGCTACTGTCTCTCTCACAGACCCGAGCCAGCCAGAGGCTCGACTCAAGACGATTGTCGAACAGACGGAGGCGAAGATCATTCTCACCTCAGCTTCACAAAAGGTCCTCGGTGAGCGAATAGCAGCCAATGGTCGAGTAATCCCTATTTCCCAAGACTTTTTCGACAAGCTCTCACCCACCGCATCTCCCGATTCCCTTCCTACCGTACCTCCTTCCTCGCCCATGTACATCATCTTCACATCTGGGAGCACTGGCAAGCCGAAAGGCGTGGTTCTCTCACACGAGAGCTATACGAGCGGTGCGATTCCTAGAGCCAAAGCCGTGGGCTACAAAGCTTCATCACGCGTTTTCGACTTTCCCTCGTATGCATTCGACGTAACATACGACTGCATGCTCTGCACCCTGGTGGTTGGCGGCACAATCTGTGTCCCATCAGAAGAAGCGCGCATGAACGACCTAAGTGGAGCGATCAGAGATAGCAAGGCAAATATGGTACATATGACACCTTCAGTTGCTCGGGTATTGGAGGATGATATTATTCCATCGCTCGACGTCCTGGGGCTGGGAGGTGAAGCAGTAGGCGCAAGAGATGCCGCGACTTGGGGAGAGCACACAAGCCTGATCATCGCATATGGTCCTTCGGAGTGCACTGTCGGCTGCACCATCAACAATGCTGTCTACGAATCCACAGGTATCGGCCGGGGTGTGGGAGGCGTGACCTGGATCGTTGACCCGGACGATCATAATCGACTTACACCGCTCAGTGGTGTCGGCGAGCTTCTCATAGAAGGACCAGTCGTTGGTATTGGCTACTTGGGCGAGCCCGAGAAGACCGCGGAGGTTTTTATCGAGAACCCCAGCTGGCTGGTTAAAGGACACGGCTCGACACCCGGACGGAATGGCAGACTTTACAAGACTGGAGACCTCGTCCGGTACGAAGACAACACAACGAACGGCTCCATTGAGTTCGTCGGCAGGAAGGATCAGCAGGTCAAGCTCAGAGGACAACGTGTGGAACTCGCAGAGGTTGAGCATCATGTCCGAAGCTGCCTCCCTGCTGGAGTGAAAGTGGCGGCTGAAGTTGTGAAGCCGGAAAGGGGTTCACCGACACTCGTTGCGTTCCTTGCCGAGCTGGGTGTTTCTCAGCCAGCTGCTGAGCTTGCAACTACAAGTCCATCAGATCAGCTTGCAGATGCCTTGAAGAAAGTGGAATCTGCCATGGCGGAAAAAGTGCCACGGTACATGGTTCCCGCGTCGTTCATCACACTTACCACGATGCCATCTCTGGTATCCGGCAAGACAGACAGGAAGAAGCTTCGTGAATTTGGTGCCTCAATACTTCAAGCTTCCTCTGCGCGTGGTAAAGCATCTGATGGAGAGACTGAAGAGCCTCAGACCGAAAATGAGAAGAAGCTACAGAGGGCTTGGTCCAAGGTCCTGGGCTCAGATTCCCATATCTTCCGCGGAAGCAGCTTCTTTTCTCTTGGAGGCGATTCCCTCCGAGCCATGAAGTTGATGGCTGCAGCAAGAGATGAAGGTTTGGCACTGACCGTTGCCAACGTTTTCAACAGTCCTGTGCTACGTGATATGGCGAGCAAAGCTACCGCCTACACTCACGAAAATGAGACAGCAGTGGCGCCGTATTCGCTTTTGGAATCTGGCTGGGATGCTTCTGTCGCTCGCAGGGAGGTTGCTTCCCTGTGTGACTTTAATGCCAGCCTTGTTGAGGACATCTACCCTTGCACACCACTCCAGGAAGCGCTCATGGCCTTGTCAGCAAAAGTCAAGGAGGCATACGTTGCTCAACGAGTGGTAGACCTTGAGGATACTGAAACTGCAGAGCGACTTATTCGCGCATTCTCACAAGCCGCTAAAGTGAGCCCGATCCTTCGCACGCGGATCGTTCAGGTGCCAAGCAGAGGCCTTGTGCAAGTCGTCGTGAATGAGGACTTGCAATGTTACCGCGGAGACGATCTGTCTTCGTACCTCGCCTCCGACAGAGATACTTCCATGACTCTTGGGAAACCGCTTGTGCGATATGCAATCATTCAGGACAAAACACAACGAAAGGTCAGCTTCGTACGAAAGGTCAGCTTCGTTCTCACCATGCACCACGCACTTTATGACGGATGGTCCATGCCTCTTGTCGTTGAGCGAGTGAACAAAGCCTACCATTCGAAAACACTCTCACGTCCCGCCGAGTTCCGAAACTTCATCCGATACCTTTCGGGTCTTGATCGTTCCGCTTCAGAGGCCTATTGGCGGGAGAATCTCGAGGGCGCGTACGGGACTCAGTTCCCTCGTCTTCCGGAGCCGGGATACCAGGTCAAGGCTGACTCGTTACTGGAAGAGTACATCTCCGTCCCAAGCACGTTGCCGGACAATACCACCGTTGCGACGCTCATCCGTGCGGCCTGGGCACTTGTTGCTGCACAGTATGTTGGATGCAGGGATGTCATCTTCGGTGAGACTTTGACCGGGAGGAATGCGCCTTTGGTAGGCGCGGAGGAGATCGAGGGGCCTATGATCACGACAGTGCCGTTCAGAGTACAGATTGATGAAGAGACGAGCGTCGCAGAATACCTCCAGACTGTCCAGGCGCAGACAGTTGCACAGATCCCACATGAGCACTATGGGCTGCAGCACATCAGAAGACTCAGTCCTGACACCCTTGAAGCTTGCGAGCTACGTACTGGCCTTGTGTTGCACCCCAGTGGTGAGGAAGGGAATGACAACACGGAGTCGTCTCCTGCAGACTTGCTGGTGCCGGCTGGAGATGCAGAAGCCGCCCAAGAAGCGCTGAAGTTCAATACCTACGCCTTGATGTTGGTCTGCTCAATCGATCCCAAAGGCTTCCTCGTTATGGCAAGTTTCGACTCCAAGACCGTTGAGGTCCCACTCATGCAGAAGATCCTGAAGCAGCTGGCACATGTCGTACAGAAGCTCTGCTCCCAGGGCGAAAGTCGAGTTGGAGACGTTGGATGTCTTCTCGACGAAGACCTTGCATCACTCCGCGCCGTGTATGACCAAGGAACAACATATACCATTCCAGATTTGCCGCCTTTCGAAGGCGCCTATATCGTCGATGAACAGGACGCAGCTGCAGTTTTGCCTCTTGGTGCGCCTGGCAAGCTCATCGTGCGAAGCACAAGCGCCGTTGACCTCCCTGAGATCCAGGCGCCGCCCTTCTTCAAGCTTATCGGGGGGTCGACTCCACCCGGTCGATTCTTCGATACTGGCAAGCTTGCCGTGATCGGCTCGTCCGGAGAGGTCTCCGTGCTTGAAAAAGCCGCCATCGTGCCCCCTTCAGCTCCTCGTCAGAAGCGCATCGATTCGTCCCTCTCCCTCAGGCAGCGCACGTTGCGCTCTCTTTGGAGTCACGTTCTGCGAGTCCCTGAGAAAGAAATCGGTCTTGACGATAGCTTCTTTGCGCTTGGTGGTGACTCCATCTTCGCCATGAAACTCGTCTCTGAAGCCAGAGCGCAAGGCATCATGCTGTCTGTTATGCAGATCTTTGACAACAGATCTCTTCAAGACATGGCCAATGTAATGGAGGAAGAGGAGGCTGGCGCCGCTCCAGTGGAAGAACTAGACGTGGCACCCTTTGGTCTCCTCGATGTTGCAGACACAGATGCTTTCGTCAACAACGTCGTCAAGCCTCAACTGGCAGACTCAACTTGGACCATCGAAAACGTCTTTCCTGCACGACCATTGCAAGCCATCGCCGTCAAAGGCACCACACAAATCCCCCGCTACTCAACTCGTTACGAGCTCATCAAGTTTCATACCGACATGCCAACAACCCGCCTGCGTCAAGCCTGTCAAGAACTCGTGGCAAGAAATGAAATCCTGCGGACTGTCTTCATCGAGCACGAAAGCAAGACATACGGGGTGGTACTTGACCGTCTGGAGACGCAATTCGTGGAATATGATGTGGACAGAGACTTGAACGGCTTCTGTCACAAACTCTGTCAACTTGACGTCGAGACCCGCATGCCATTGGGTTCGAGCTTCGTGAAGTGGTTCTTCGTTCGCAGCGACGGTGAATCATGCCTCATCTTCCGCATTTCCCACGCTCAATATGATGAGATGTGCCTACCCATCCTGCTGGAACAGTTGTCCGCTTTGTACGAGAACAAGCCTGTCTCAGAGACCATTCCGTTCTCTAAGTTTGTTGCGCATACCGTCAAGGAGAACATCCCAGCTAGCATTTCATACTGGCAGAATCTGCTATCCGGGGCTGCCATGTCGATGCTAGAGCCGGACACTCCCATCACGAAGCGGAATCACTTCGCCATTGAGCAGTCAGTTGACCTGACAGGATGGTGTTCGGATACCACACTTGCTTCTCTGCCGACTGCGGCATGGGCTCTGACCCTCGCCCGGCGCCTCTCAACTCGAGACGTCTTCTTTGGTGAAGTGGTCAGTGGGCGGAAGACATCCTTCCCCGACGCTCATTCCGTCACTGGTCCGTGTTGGCAGTATCTCCCCTTCCGTCTCATTATCTCTCCAGACTGGACTGGTCATGATCTCCTGGCAGCCGTACAATCCCAGCACGTCTCATCAGCCGCACATGAAGGCATGGCGCTGAGTGAGATGGCTGAGCTCTGCGATCTCCCAGGCTTGAAGTCCACCGACTGGTTCGGCTCTGTGGTCCATCAAGCTGTCAAGCCAGTAAAATCCCTCAACGTGGAAGATGCTGGAGGTGAGACAGAAACCGTGTATGTTCATGAAGAGCCGCTGCGTGAATGGAGCGTTCAGGCATTTTTTGGAGATGGCGAGATGACGATTGAGGTAATTACGGTGGACAGTTGGAAGGAACACGCAAGAGAACTTCTCAGAGACATAGCGGCCACCGCTAGAGAGCTTGTGGTGAAGCCAGACGCGAATTTGTTCTGAGACATTTGGTAAACATCCTGGTGGAAAACAAGTTTCGAGCCGAACGATGCTATGGTGCAGGGTAGGTGGTGTAACGAGCCCCCGAAATGCTGATGGCCTCGCTCGCTGCGATTGATTGGCCTGACAACCTGACAACGGTGAAGTTTGGCAGACATAATACGAAATATTTCTTTTTGTATCAATATCAAGCTGTGCCACAATCAAGTCTCGTTGTGGTGTTTCACGACGACTGTAGTATTACTGTCTACCACACCGGCCTTGATAAGGGGCGGGCTGGGTCGCTGACTCCAATGCTAAGCTTGAAATGCATGACCGCCTGGGAACACGATAGGATCAACTGACAATACATCATCATTTTTCGTTACAGAAGCTCGCTTTGTGCTAGCTATATCTGCGTCTCTTGCTCTGCAATGCAGTACAGACTATGTTGATCACTTCAGACATGGACGATTATGAATGCGATTCCGGAATGGGCACCAGATGGTCATGGCGGCGTAAGAGTGAACGCATTCATCCGCTCGGGTCCAAGAGACAGACCGATCGCCGAAAGGTACTGTGCCTGGCCACCTTCCCCTGGCCGGGCTGAGAAGTACAGGTGCGAGACGTTTGGGTTCTGCGCCAGCAAGAGTCTAAATGGGTGCCGGATGGGCCGATCGGAGGGGCGAGACAGGAAGCTGTTTGCGGAGAGCGGGGCATCCAAGAGCGGCGTCTCTGAGCGGCGCCTGGTACCTGCAGGGCAAGTCGACCTTGGCTAGCGGCTCGAGGTACCGAAAGCTGAGGATCTGGGAATCAGGGCCGTTTCAGTCAGGATCGATTTAGCGAATCGGTCCTTATGTTTTGAATGACCCCCAAGTTGAAGGTTGGTGAATTGCTATTACATGGACCATTGTAACACTCGACACTGATGGCACGATTGTGAAGGAGGGGAGGGCGGGAACCACGGTCGAGGCTCTCCGGCGCATCATATGCACTGATCACTTAAGACGCCTCAGCACCTTGTATTGGCCCTAGGCCTTTGGGCCTGGCGGTTGAAGTATCGTCAGGTCTGCTGCATTCCCCGGGAGTGACATCCCTATGACCAGGACTGACCAGATTTCGATGAAAGTCATGAGAACACATGTCATGTCAGCTAACGGATGTCTGGCACTAGATGGGGTGGTGTACTTCTTGTCGCTGACGGGCGGCTGGAAGTCAGAAAGTTGTGCTGTGTTATCCTAAGAATGTTGTGCTGCCCGAATTACCTTGAGGCTTATATCCTTCCGCTCCGGAACATGGATGCCTGGAACCTTCATCACGGTCGGGAACCAGGTTGTTGGACTTGAGGTCGCTTGTATGCAGGTGCCTTCGTCGCATCGAGAATCACGCCGGCGATCATCCACTTGCGGCTGCTAGCGGCGCAAGCGGGACGTCATGGACAACCCTCAACACCCCTCTGTCGATCCCTGATGATGGAGGGGCGACGTCAGTATCGACACCGAGATGGAAGGAATGTCTGGCATGCCTTCTGGTCAAGAAGAGGCCGTATGCGGCGACTGAGATCAGTAATAGCCTTGCCAGTGTTCATCAGACAGGCCGACGACAGCCGGGGAGGCACAGCTAGAGTTTGACGGGAGAGGAGGAGGGGCGCCAACTTAGGGAGGGTCAGCTGGTCAATGCGAAGTACGCACGCAAGGCGAGGATATGCTGTGGGTGGGCGAGTTCCTGTGCCTGTGTCCTGCACTCGAGCTGTAGTGGAGGTATAGAAAGGTGATCAGGTACCGCTTGCTAACATGGATAAATTGTCCGATTGCTCTCCAAAACCACGCCCTTGGAGGAAGCCGTTGTTGCTCTGCATTCGCTCTGATAACTGTTTATGAGGCAGGTCAAGCCAACCCCGGCACCTCAGCCAGCGACAATAGTCCATGTCATTATGAAGTCTGCTCGAAGACGGCGGGCAAGGCCTCAGATTTGCAGCTATGGGAGCGCGACTGGTTTCCTCTCACGGATGGCTTGCTACCATTATTGATACCTTCTGTCGAGAGGTTCGCCCTCGTTGAAGGAGCATCACATTGAACCGCCCGGCCACGGCGCCGGAGCTGCCGGAGGTACTGTGAGCTTGCCTCATCGGGATGCTCCGGCAAGTTGCCGCTTCTGCTCAACGACGTCGCACAAACATTTCGGTGTCCTGCTATCCTACCTAATCAGAGCTGTGACATCTGAAGCCAGAAAGGATGTGGAACCATTCGTGATCAATAAATACCCATGGTATTGTCAGCAAACGTACTCGGCCGTACAAGTTCGTTCACGTCTCACAAGTCGCCACGAAGGTTTAGTATGTTACTAGCTCGAGTCAGCCAGCTTAACCCACTCACATGTGAAGACGATGTATGCTGGTGGGCAAGTGTGGACATGGTGCCCACCACGGACACGGCGAGTGGATGTAGTGTACCTGGTTCCGCCGCGCTAAAGCAGTGCAGATGACCTGTACCTTACGTCTGCCCCTCCATGATCAGGCACACCATGTCGCCGCTGGCTGTCTTTGTTCCTTGCCTTGTGGAAGCAGCCAAGGGTATCGCTGTGCAGCGTCGGAGCTGACACTCCCCCTCGTGCATTACAAACGGCGTGATAAGTCCGAGACCACAGCAGCCGGAGGTTCTCGACTGTGCCTCTTGGGATAGGAGCCAGAGTCTGCTCCAGCCTTGGCTTGTACACAATGTAAGCTGGACGTCGAGTGCCAGAAGCGGCCGCCTTGGCGAAACCTTGTGCCTTGTTCGATTGCGGTAGTCAAGCTGAGGTGGTGGCTGGCGTGTAGTCGTAACGTTTGCGTCTAAGGCACGGAGGGGCTAGATCCACCGAGAATGGAAGAAAGCAGCAAGGGGATGGATGCATCCGTGTTAGGTGCTGAGAGCAGGGAGACACCATGCGGCGGCCAAAAATAAAGAAGAGAACGAGTGAAAGATCGAAGCTGAGAGGGTTTTCGTTGATGAGGTAAGGCTCCTAAGCGACGATCGATGGAAGGCACGAAGATGGGAGGAAGCGCATGGTGGAAGGGCAGGAGGCCAAGCAGGAGGAAGGAGCGATTCGAAAACATGAAACACGCACCTGCCGTAGAAACACCAGCAAAGCACAAAATGCAGGAATCAGACGCAACATGCGAGAAAGTCAAAGGAAGGAATCGATCACAGCTGCCTGAAACCTTTTTCCTCGTCTGATGACTCCCATCTTCCCATAATCTGCATATTTTGACTGTTCTCCTCATACTTTGGCCATCTCGCTGCACTAACATCACCAACACCACCACCACCACTCCCACAAGCGCCTTCCCACGCGCGCCCGTGCGTGCGTGCTGTACATCACTCCGTCAACTCGGCCAGCCCAGCCCAGCCACCACATCCCAGCGACAGGCCGCTAAAGCCTCCTTGCATCGTCATCCATCCAGTCATCGCCACGCCGTCCCTGCTTCTGCTTCTCTGCCTTCAGACTTTCGGCATACTGGCTTTTGCCCGTCGCCTCTTTCGACTTTCCGCTTCCGACTTGACTTGCTTCTCGCCAGACAGCCTCCAGCCGCCTTCGGTCAACTTTGGCGCTGTTTTCAACCGAATCAGCGTGCTCTGTATTAGTCGCAGCCTCATCGCCGCATATCCGCCCTTGCACGTCGCTCGACTTGCATCTGTCCCCGCCGATTCTCCCCAAACCCAGCCGCCACCAACGCAAAAAGACATCAGAGACATCGATCCACTGCTGCCCGCGTTCCTCGCCGGATCCATCTCAGCTGCGTGCTGTGTCAACGAGACTATCCTCTCTGCCTGCGACACTCCCACCTGCCTTCGGTCGCTAACATCTGTCTGTCTCCGACCGTCTTGCATGATCCAACGCATGAGGTGACTCGCAAACGCCCGCGGCTTTCTATCCCGACCATCCACTTTCTTCCGTTTCTCTTCCTCAGCGTGCACCGCCTTCAACCTTCATCATCTTCTTTCGGGGCCTGGCGACAGACACTCCCGCTTCTTTTCTTGGTGTCAACCTTGTCTTCTACCTCAAACTTCTTGTCTCGGTCTTCAGCTTCCTCGAACCACCCGTCTTTCCTGTGTCCCCGCACACCCCGTCGACACCCGCCTCCTCCAAAGTCTCACCTTCCTCAGCCTCAGCCATCACCTACGCAATACCGACAACCTGCTGCGACTGACCTTGCATCGAACTCGATAATTATCTTCTGGTCGCGCGCCGTTCTCTAACCCCGAGTCACTGCCACTCGTGGCATGGCCGCGACCTTCCACTCTATCAACCGAACTACTGGCGTAATCGCCAGCCTTCCCGTTGCCGTCATGACGCCATCACCACCTACCCCTCGACCCATCACCGCACCAGTGGCCGAGGGTACTCACAAGGCAGACGATGCCGATACACCGACCCGAGCGTCATTCACTTCTCCAGCCAACGGACAAAAACCACTCCCGAAAGACGCTTTCCCCCAAGCCGTGCAGATCCCGGAGTCGACCGATAAGGCCAAGGCAGACAGTCCGCACCAGACGCCGCAGAGTCAAACGCGAGATTCCATGGAGATGGACATCGACGAATCCGATGGCGAAGCGGGTGAGGGAGGCGACGACGTTGGCTCAGATGATGAGAGTGTTAGTGCCGATGGAACACGATCGAGCAAGAAGAAGAAATCGCAACGCTTCTATTGCACCGAATTCCCTCCGTGTAACCTTAGCTTCACCCGCAGCGAGCATCTTGCGCGGCACATAAGGTATGATTTGACGCTATCACCCACTTCAGAAGACTATGTTTAACATTCGGCAGGAAACATACTGGCGAGCGCCCGTTTCAATGTCACTGCTCGAGGAGATTTTCCCGACTCGATAACCTGAGGCAGCATGCTCAGACAGTTCACGTGAATGAGGACATTCCAATCGACTCCCTCGCGGCCACCGGCTCCCGTTTCCAGCGGCAAATTCGAACTGATAGGGTCCGAGCAGCAGGGAACCGTGCAAGGGCATCCACGGGCGGCAGTGCGGGTGGACCTGCGAGGGGACACTCTAAGTCATTATCAACGTCCAGCATCAACAGCATCAGTTCCGTCGGGTCCGCCTACAGTGTCCACACAGATGCTAGGAGAAGACCACCTCCACTGGTCATGGCAGCAGATCCTAGAACGCGAGCAGCCATGGACCCGTACCGTGCGGAAGGAGCCTACTACGGCCCTCCATCACCCGAGTATGGTACACCAACATCGGCCACATTCTCCACCGGGCAGACCAGCCCTCGTTGGAATCCAGGCATGGCGTCTCCAACCCTCTCCCACTCCAGATCACACAGCATGTATTCAACCGGCGTGCGTACGCCTGGCAGGAGGCTGAGTGTCCCGTCCGGTGCGAACCCCTTCCAGTCACCTCACGGAGTGGCATTGGGCCGGCCTGTCTTTGCAACCGGTCCTATCAATACGTCTAACAGTGGAACATTCTCTCCGTCTGGCAGCAGTCTTGTCTCATCCCCCACTTCAGGATGGTCCGCAAGGCGTGATTCAGTGTCCAGCGTCTCGGACGATCCTTGGAGAAGGAGAACTTGGCATCCTGATAGCCGAGGCTTCAGTAATCCTAGCCAGCTGAGCACTGTTACCAGCCATACCTCTCCGAACCCACCTCCACCCATGGCGGAGCCTTCCAAGCCTCAACCCGGACTGAGGCTGCCAGGGATCGAATCATTTGGACCTATTCCCGGACCACCTCGCACGCCTCCGCGCAGGACTTCGCCGATGAAGGTCGATTCAGAGCCACCACGGATGAGAATGCCCGCTGGCCTGGACGGGTCGCCAGCTGAGAGACCAAGAAACGCAAACCTGTATGAGCCCAATCTCCAGCGTGGCCTCAACCGCCTGGAATTGGAGCACAACCCTTCACGCGAGAGCCCCAGTGCCTGGGCTTCAGAGGTTACGAAGGCTGTACACGACCAGGCTGATCAGGTGCGGATGAATCCTACTGTACGCTTCCAGGAGCCTCCACCTTCGGCATACCACGGTGCGCCTGCCATGGCGAGTCGATCTCTTCATCAGCAGACCATGTCTGCGCCATCTTTCGCTAGCAGTCGAGACAGCCGGCGCCATGGTTGGTACCACGGACCGGCTCGCGATAGTCCAGGGTCTCAGCAACAAGCGGGCCCTGACCCTCGGGTAGCCCACGTTGACCGCATGGAGCATCCGAACATGACGGCCTTCAGCGGGTTCCCTAATCGCGAGCAGCAACCGCAGCAGCCATCTCCTGAACGCAGCGGAAATGGGGACCCTCTTGGACGGTTGGAGGCTTTGGTTGCAGTCGCCACGAGCGAAGGCACAGCCGCAACTGCTTACTAGATGGGCCCGTTGCGATCTATTGCCAAACTCACGTTGCAATTACTGGATCGTCTTTAAGCCAGTTGCCTTGTGCGAAGATGGTATCAGGCGCCGTGGCGAAGTTCTACCCTTCTGCCCATTATCACATCATTTACTATACTGTTACGACATTCATGACGGTTTCATTACGTTTCGGTTAGCGATTAATGACTTGTTCTTTTCATGCGATGTTGTCTTTCACCTTCTCGGCTGCATCTCAAGATTTCTTCAACCTGCCGACGCTCGTTGGATACTCTCAACTCTGACTTCTGATCATGTTTTCGGTGGTCGCTACTTCCAATTTCTATCCGGGTTTCTGTTTCTTTTCTTCTTTTCCCTTTTATTCTTTTTAAGGGAGGCCTAGATGATATCGCCTTGCAGGCTGGTCATGACTTATACTAGGGTTTCATCGTGCCGGAAGCACGCTGGGATATTTAGGTGTGAACGTCACAGCAACACGAGATACCCGCTCATTTTCATATGGGAAGGATGACGAACAGCACAGCAAGGCTAAAGCCTCCCTGCCAAAGCATGGTTCAGGCGCTTGATGATTTCTTGGTCTTGGGACGAGCACGAGGGTACATGGCGATGACGCTTCCTACAAGGAGGAGCTGGTCACCCTGTGGCTGGCGGGTTGGGCACATGAGCGATGGACATGTCTGCTGGAGTGGTTTTGATACCCCTAGGACGAATGTGGGATACAATGCAGTGATTTATGCAATAGGTGCTGGACGGCGTTGGTTGAGTTGGTTGAGTCCGATAATCTGATAGTGGGAATGCTACGCGTGCGCTTCAACATGTCTTCCGATGAGAGCATTGAGCGAGTGAACGAATGCTAACGAGATACTGGAGGGTAAGAGCATACCGACCAGGATGTCTGCCGGTCGCGAACTCTGTTGGCAAAGGGCTCTGAAGTCAAGTGCCGGTTCCGTCATTGACTAGCAAGGTTGTACATTCCTGCCGCCCGTCTTCGTCCGCTGAAGGGCAACAAGGGGATCGCAATCGGACCTTTCTCATCCAGTGCCAAGGACAAATGAATCCTGAGTCTGAGCATGGTGAGGCCGGAGGAATGGCCATCGAAGAATTGGAACAGGGCCTCCATGGATAGGGTGAGGGGGGCCGGGAAAGACGGGGGATCGCCAATAGTTGGAGTCGGGACCACTTTTTGGCCTTGGGTCTAGATCCCCAAAGCACCATCGTGCCATCAGAGGACAGAGGGCGGCAATGACAAATGTGCATGCACTGCGAAAAGTAACGGAGACTAGCGAAGGAAGGGGAAAAGAAATGAAAGACAGCTCAGTGTGATGATTCTCCAGGATCAAGTCTGGGGAAGCCTGATCAGTCTCTCCCTTCGGCTACCAAAGCGCAACACTGATTCATCCCCAGACTTGTCTCCAACCAACCTCCCACCTCCTCCGCCAAGGCGTGCAGCTGGGCATCACCTGAGCCGTGCCTCTGCAGCCGCAGCTAGGCCATAAAGACCACCCCTACTTGACAGCCTCCACACAGCTGCGTTCGCTGTTGATGGTGAGTGGTGGGCACTCGGTCGTGTCCCTCATCGGGGATAAGCGATCCGTGAATAGATGTAGAATAGGGAGTTGGAGGAGGGCGCCGGCTTCCCCAGACGCAGAGCTGGAACTGGACCCATGATGCCATGACCTTACTGCCTCAGTGGGGTTTTGACTCTGGCAGTTGTCTTGCCTGGGCTGAGGGAGTGTCTCTGATCCCGCCCCTCCTCCTCCTCCCTCCTACTCCTCCTCCTCCTCCTCCTCCTCCTCCTCGTCTACAACGTCTAACCGTCAGTCATAACTAGCACCAACAGTCGCCTTCTCACAAACTCACTGTCTTACTTGCCCTCCTCCAACATAAGTCTACCACCAGCAGCATCACATCACCATCTTCTTCCTCTTATCAAGACCCCAGCTCCAAAACTTTTAGTGCTCTGACTGCCGCTTCTGTTCCACTCTTCGCCTTACCCAAGTCGGGCTGCTCACTGCGCACGTGCCGCCACGCTTCCTCCGATCCAGGCGAAGCGCCACCCACCTACTGCATTCTTCGCCCTCTTACTCCTCCTCCTCCGCCTCTTCTTCGAACTTTTCTACAACAAACTACCTAAAAGTCCCCTTTCTGGATTGCTTTGCGAGGTAGTCATCGGCTTTGCGCCATGCTACACTTGATGCTGTAATTCCACCCTCAAAAGCTGGGTGCGCAAAAGACGGCATACGCATGGTAGACGAAGAAGCACCTGCTCGACACACACGACCTCTTCTGCCGCCACCGCCTCTTGTGCCCTTGGCACGGGTTTAACCGACCTTCTCTCCTCCGACATCTCATCCGACGTCTCTATTCTCTTGTTTTCTTCCCGGTCGCAATCCTCGAGGCTGCCGAACAAAGCTGCTGCTGTCTTACGCACCTGTTCGTCATGATTTTCTCCGACATCTACAAGGGCCCGCGCTCGCCCCTCGCTAAGCTGCGTCATCAGACTCTCCCCGCTGCTACTGCGACGAGTGAAGCGGCGTTGAATTCAGCCGGCGGCGACGGTTCCAGCAAACCGGACTGGGTGAATGATGAGCATGCCGATCTGTTGAGCAGGGACAAGGTGAAGCAGAAAGAGGCTGTTAAGCGCTATCTTTCTGCCAAGGTGAAGAATGATTGGGTTTTCAAATGGCCGCCGGCGAGCCTCGATACTGCTGTCGCAACACCTGCAACACATCCCGAGAAGGCAGACACAGTACCCACGAATGGCAAGGCTAGCGACGGAGAAGCAAGTGGTCAAGATGTCGAGAAACGAGAGCCCGATAATACGCCTGCTGAGGTGCCGGTTGTTGCGCCTACAGCTAGTCCAGGCGATGGAGCCTCGTTAGCGGAGGGCTTGGTGCTAGATGAGGTAAAGGATGACGATGGCTACCATGTGGATGACACAGAAGAAGATGAGAGACTCTCCGTCCAACCAGACGATGACGACGAAGCCGACAACATCTCCATGTATAGTATTGTATCCGAAGATCCCCTCCACTACCGTCCCCGTATGGATTGGACCTCAGACGTCTCCGACTCCGAGCCTATCCCGTTCAGCACACCATTTCATTTCAATTCACCTGAAGACGTCGGACCAGATGTTTACGCTGCTATTGAGCAGCGCAAGGCGAAGCAACGGCGCGAGGCGCGCGAAGAAGCAAAGTGGAATGAGGGCCTTGCTTGCTTTGAGGCGCGGCGCAATGCTTGGACAGGCGCCAGAACCGTGCGCATCAAGTCGAAGCCTGCCTCGCACTCGGTATCGCCACGTTCAGGAAGACGTTTCTTCTTCAGACGATCCGTCTCCGGCTCACCACCTGCCGTCTCAACCCCTCCGGCTATTGCGTCCGCGGCATCCCAGACCAATAGTGGTGCAGACAACTCTGATGCCTCCTCCAGCGCAAACAACGAAAGCGATAAACTCCATCCCTTACGCACAAAGGATTCCACAGCCTCAGCATCCGGTCCGGAAACTACCTACCCAGTACAAACCCTCCTTCCGCTCGCGCCACCAATACTTCCCCCGGAGAACTGCCTCCGCGCCTCCATCAACCCCACAGTATACATTAACCTCTACGAAAAAGTCATCCTCTCCAGCCTCCAACCCTCCTGCCCAATTAACCTCTCCGATATGGTCCGCTCCTGCGTAGTCGGCTGGCAACGCGACGGAGAATGGCCACCTCGCCCTGTCATTCCCAATAATTCCGCTGCAGCAGCCGCAGCCGCTCAAAGGAAGAAGCAGCAGAAGCAGGCGAAGAGGCTGTCGAATGCCGGGGTTTCGGATGGGAGTAATGTCGCGAGGAGGATGAGTTTTGGTTTGTTGGGCAGCGGTGGGGGGAAGAAGGAGGATGAAGGAGATGGGTCGAGGGCTGGGAAGGGGTTCAGGAGGAGTTTGCAGAAGGCACTTGGTATTGGGACGTTGCCCGTTCAGGGCGGTGAGGGGACAGCTGTAAGGTGACAATACTGAGACGGAAAGGCAACCTTGTCATGTTCAATATACCGTATGATGGGAAGATTCGTTCCTTCTAGATGAATTGCGTCCCGCTTAGTGCTACTATCGGGAGTTGGTGGTGACATGTGAAGGCCGACTGCTCCTGAGCTCGCGAATCCGTACCAGGGATGGCTACGTTTGGGGCAGATGCACACTGAACAAAACAGGAACAAATTTTTGCGAGTCCAAGTCAGTTCGATGTCTACATACATACACACATGCATACAGAAATTATATACACCCCCAGAAAGATGACTATAATGGGGCTCATGAACGCCGTGAATCCATGGCTTGTTGGAGGGAGTCAACAATGCTGTTGAGTATGTCGTTGAAAGGGTGTTGTTCCCGGCTCCGCTGAATCGCATGTTCGAGGGGAGTGAGTCCATGCTCATCTAGTATCGTCGGGTCCGCGCCGTGTTTGAGCAGAATCTTGACTACTTGGTGGGCCTCCGCATGTTCTGAAGCTCTTGAGATCCGATGGAGGGGAGTCTCGTATCCGTCCATCTTGGAGTTCGGGTCCGCCCCGTTGGAGAGCAGGAGCTCAACAACCACAGTTATTGTCCTCCATTTGCCCATCATGCTCAGCAGGTCAACAAGATTCAAGTGTTCGGCTCGGGCGCCGAAGTAGAGAAGGGTCTCGACAGCACGACGCAAATTAGGGCTGTTGAGCTCCAAAGCATAGTATAGTGGTGTTCCATAACCATCACGAATATAATTTGGGTCGTACCCGTTCTCGAGGAGTACCTTGATGGTTTCAACGTGATCGGCTGAGATTGCATCGAAAAGAACGTTTCTGTCTGGATGGATCGACGGGGGGATAGTCTTGTGAGTACTCCTCCACGTTTCGCTTTCCAAAATCTCAGCCACTGCTTCGGAGTTCCTGTTTTTGATAGCAAGTACCATCGGCGTTGCCTGCCTATCATTCCGGCAGATCGGGTCAACACCCAGTTGAAGGAGATTCCTTAAGCATCCTCTCGAACGAGGAAAGACAACTGCGAAATGAATGATATGCCAGCCGCTGTGACGGTCCTTATATCCAGGGCTCAGTCCTGGTCCAATGATGCCATATAGCAAGTCTTCTCTGCCACAAAAGATACTGAGCTGCAGTAAGAGAAGCTTCACGTGAACGCTGTCTGCGCTGCCAGAGTTCCGCCACCATTCCATGTCACCCTCTAGTTTGCATTCTCGCATGATGGCCCGAGCACACTCTTGTCTTTCTGGGCTCCAGGCTTCTCCGTCCTCTATCCGAGCTCCTTTTATGACAAGATCTTTTATCATAAACGGTTCATACACTAGGCTCAACGGTGTTGCCCCTTTTGCCGTTCTGGCATTGGGGTCCAAACCCATGTCAAGCAGATATGAGACAATCTGATACTGCTGAGCGTCCGCGGCCCAATGCAGAGCTGTCGCCCCTTTCCTATCAACCTGGTGAATATTCGCATTTCCTTCAACCAGGAGCCGTACCATAGCAATCGTCGAGAGATAGCATGCGAACCCCAAGTATGATCTTGGCCAACCAATTCCCGAAATTGGCCACTGAACGTCACGCTCTACTTGAAGTTGTGCCTCCAAGTCAACACGCGGACTTCTCCGGTCGTCGACCATTATTGTCGCATTCAGGTTGACTCTTCCTGTATCGATTATCCGTTTAGCGATGCCTTTTCTGTTGTGAGTGATTGCCAGGAAAAGAGATTTTCCCAACTGTCGGTCGACTTGTTGATTGACCGACTGCTCCGGGCTAGTAACCAGGAGGTCAACCGCTTTGTCCTTGCCGCTGTAGGCAGCACAGACGGCATTGGTCAAGGGACTATTGCCATAGCTGTCCTTAACATCTACCCGAGCACCCTCACGCAGCAACAGAGCAACGACCTCCTCCTGACCATGGTACGCCGCGGTCGCTAGAGGCGTGCGACCTTCAGAATCCGCCCACTCAAGTGGGTTGTCCCTGAACAGATGTCTGACGCGAGGGGGAAAGCACAGCAGGATCTCCTTCGCGACAACAGAGAAGCCCTGTTCGGCTGCTAGTGATAGAGCCGATCTGGCAGGTATTGGGGGCGATGGACTTGAGATGACTTCACGAAGGTCTCTATTAGCTAGGCACCATTGCACGAGTGGCAAAATGCCACAGTAGGATGCAACTTGAACCGGAGTGAAGCCAGATAGCGGGTGCCAATTCGTGCCAAATCCCGCCTCCTCCATTGTTTGGGAGTAATAGAATGTGAACCAATGCCAGGCATCGGTGAGGCCAGTTTTAGGAACGCAGAGCTTTCGCATCATGTCGACATCTGAGTAACCGGATCGCCGAGCATGAATGTGCCAGGTCATGGCCGCATACCTGCAGAACTCAACATGGCCACTGGGAAGATGTTCGACAGTGTCGAAAAGCGGCTTCGTATCCTGTTCCGGCAGCAAAGCCCTGATACAGGCTTTTGTGAGAGTCAGATTCATTTCTTGGGTAGTGATCGAATGGCGCCACGGTAGATCCTCTCGCTGACCCGAGGCCGCGATTGTTGGGCCAGCTAATGATGGGACGTCGCCCTTTACGAGGAACTCTCGGACCGTCTGGTGCAGCAAAGAAAGTTTCGAATCGACTATAGTGAAGAGACCACACAGGTCACGCAAGTAATCTGCGAGGGCTTCTTCTGCATGCTCCTCTGTATTTTGTGGCGGCAGTCCATCTTCTTTCAGGTGCATTGCCACTGCGACCTCAGACAGACTCAGTGGGCGTGTAGAAGCAAGGACGATGTGCAAAACTTTCATCGTCAAGTCTGGTTGGGGACTGCGAGTCAATATTTTGCTGTAGGCTTCTTCAATATCCTGTGGAAGCTTCTCTTCCAGCCCCATCCTCGCTTGTCTGCCAGCCCGAAGGTCCTTACGGATAAGATCGAGTGTGAGGCGAGCCCATAGATAAGTGCGGTTTTCAACGCTCATCAGTCGCCCGCGTAAGCTGTCCTTGTATTCCGCTGGCAGAGAAAATTGTTGTCTTAGTCTTTCAATCTGGTGCTCGATGACGAGTCTGATCTCTTGGGCAATCTTATTGCTCTCTTCATCAGTCTCACCTTTGAGGTGAATCATAGGGAGGCCTCGGAGTCCTATGCGGATATCTGCGTTTGGCCGACTGCTCAAGAGGAGCTTCAGATTCGTAGACCTGCCGGATCCTTGCTCATTCAGAAACTCATCTAAGAGCTCGTAAAGTTCTCCCCGACTATCTTCTTCGCATTCATCGACGGCATCCAACAACAAAATGATTTGACCTGCTTCAGGTGATCTCGTGATTTCCAGAAATAGTTCCCACAGCCCTCGCGTAGATTTGATCAAATAGTCCTGCGTGTCGAACCGATCCAGAACTGCTTCCGACAGAAGATCTCTCCTTTTCGAGAAGACTTGATGAAGGAGACACCTGAGGGCGCCCTGCAAGGTGCGCTGATCCTCCAGACCATCTTTGAAGAAGAAGTAGCATGTCGAGCCAGGTGGGGCGTCGCCAGACACAGGACGGTCCAGGAGCTCGTGATCGATCAGATGTCTAACGAGCACTGATTTTCCACAACCAGGCTCCGCCGAAACCCATAGCATACAATACTGGCCGTCACGCCATTGCTGAAAGAGGGGATGGGCAAGGAACCATTCGCAGGTGTCAGGTACTCGACGGGGATTGATATCCTTCCTGTCTCTGTAGGGCAGTGTAGACAGGCTCTTGAGAATCGCGCTCTGCCGCTGGGACAAGCTTCGATCAGTTGTACTATTGTACGTATTCCCAATGTGGACTCGCGCGGCGTCAGAAACATGCACGTCTCGTGCTTGGTTAAGGTGCGCGAGGTATCCTGCGACGTCTTGGTCGTCAGCTGGTGCATCGCCACGCAACGACTTGTAACTCACCATTCGAGCTTTCCGACATTCTGGCCAAAGTCTACTAAATGTTGACCGGATGCTGCTGCTCTCTGACTCTGGATATGAAGCAGCGACAAGTCGATGCGGGGTAGGTGCGTGCCAGGCTGGCACTCCGTGAGAGGGCTGAACATCATGCAGCCTCATCTTGGAACATGATTCGTTGCCTCGTTTTGCCAGGGGCTGGCGTTCACGAACTAATCTGTCAGGCACCTCGAGAGTAAAAAGTTCTCTCCGCGCATCAGAATTGTCGGAGTCTTGACCTAGCAATACCGAGCTATGGGATCATAGCTATCCTGAATCCCTTTCGCCTTGACTACCACCTCTTCTGTATTTAGGGGGAGCAGTGAAGTAGCCTGTAATATCGTAGAAGTACGAGCTATTTGGCAGCCGCGCGTAGCTGTATCAGCATTAGTACTGGCACGCGTTGCGCCACCTGTCCGCGACACAAGCAATCCCTTGTTGATCGCAGCCAACGGCCACGTACTGTGCCACTTCCTTCTTGGCGGGCGTAATGCACATCTGCAGTCACCAACAACTATTCAAGGCACCATCAACCAAGGGTTTCGCGCATCTAGGTGTCTTGATTCGACATGGACACTTTGCGGTTAGCTTTGGGGCAAGAAGCTTTCGTTGCTTGGTCTCGTAGCAGTGTAATGAAGATTCCTTCCTGATTCAACTCCTCGTATCCGACCCTATCGTCACTCTAAAATGTCATCCCGAAGCCACTTGGCGATCTTCAGCCTCGTCATGCTTGTTGCTACCACGGCTGCGTCTACAGCAAAGGTCCCAGGCGTTGGGTTCAGCCTCACACCAAACTCCGGGTAAGGAAGCTCATTCAGCCCTTGACTAGCAGGTGAACCGCGATTAACTGACTTCCCGTCAAATCTACGTAGAAGTGCAACTATATACTTCCCTAACGGATCTTGGGCGGATGTCGCACATGTCGAAGGAGGAAGTGCGTACAAGGCATTCATGCTCAAGGCACCCCAGACGGAGATAGGCCCACGCAAGGCCACTACGTACTCTTGGATTACCGACATTCTATGCTTATGGCTGGAGCTGCTGGAACTTGATCTCTGCAGGATCGACGCAGATCTTGCAAGCATCCAGACCCTCCTGCAAGACTTGAAAGCTGCAGCTGCTTCACGCCTTGGCACAACATTCTGTTACGTTGGAGTTGCCGTTCCTGATCCATCTATGGACTACCAGAGAGCTGTCATCAATAGGGCACTCAACTCAATTCGCCTCCGCTCGACTTTCGTCCTGCAAGACGCATTCCGCATGGCTCTATTTGCTAGTAACATAGCCACTTCAGACTTCACCCCCGAGGAAGAAACGAGGACCGTTCTAGCCATCGACTACAACTCTTCCAGGCTCAGCGCTGGACTATTATCTGATGTGGGAGGTGTCACAGATACCATTCGCAGCTCCTACAGTGATGAGCTTGGTGCTGATCAAAGGACACAGCCAGGTCATCTGGACTCAGTCAAGGCTTTCCTTGAGAATTTCACGGAACGCCCATTCCCTGATGACTACTATGGAGATCCAATGCCGGATGAGATCAGAAAGGTGGTACTCTTTGGTGATGTAGCGTCAGATCCGGAGATCACACAACTTTTAAAGACGGTTCTCAATATGGAGCTGCAGCGAGGCGAAGGTTTCGATCCAGCCTTTGCACCGTCCCTGGGTGTAGCCGCTGCGGCGTTCGAACGGATGGACGGCATTGACTTCAACGTCGCCCCGGCTTTTGGATGCCGGAGGCTATCTGGTCTTTACAAAGGGAGAAGCGAATTATAATTCGTCATCTGGCCCAAAGTCATTTTGAGGCTGCCAACGTACAAAGTGTTGGAGGCCTAAGCTTCAAGGAAAGACAAGAGATCGGAGGTAGTCATTTCAACTAAATGCTCAGATCGAATACATTTTCAAAGTTCAAGTTAAATGGCTTTGTAGTCTATCTGAATCGCGGTCTGAAATGTGCTGCGAAGTACTATTAGGACGCCCAAACTCGCTCCCACCCTGTAGCTGCTCACCATGACGAGTAATTGTCACCAATGCCAGTAATACGCTTCCATTACCCATACAAGTAAGGAGACGAATAAAAAGCTTTCTATCTCTCTAGATATAACCAAGTTCGTTTGAACGGCAACAGAACAGACCCGTAACAGTCGCGAGAAAGGCTTGGTATCTTCTGTTTATACAAGTTGCCCCGAAACTATCTAATCCAGTTGCCCTTCGTAAATCCTCCGAATCGAACCCAACTCTTTAGTATACGCCAATAAAGACAAAGCAAAGTAAGAAAATGCTGCGATAGCTGCATCGTTGGACTACCATGGCTCATCTCACCTCTTCCCGAAAAGCCTGAATCTCGACTTCTCCTTGGGCGCCGAGTTGCGGTTTGTTGGACCCAGCGACCCGTCCTCGATGCTGTCAATCGCGATATGCGTCTTAGGGAAGATGCCGCATTGACCCTTCGAATTAGAACCGCTCCAGAACCAGGCGTGTGGATCATCCCCTGTCGCGAACTGTCAGCTTTGATACGTATCTACCGAGACGGTCGATCAATGCACTTACAGGCAAGATTATAGATTGTCTCCCCCTTGCCAAAGGTCATCCAGCCGGAGTCCTTTCGGGTCTTCGCCTCGAACTTCCACCTCGTTACACCAGTCCTCAATGTTTTCGGCAAGGTATTGGTGTTAATCAGGTGCGGCATTTCAAGCGTGATGATCTTGCTGGAGAATACACCAAACGCGCCGTCGTGCCATCCTTGACACCATTTCCCCTCCCATTTATCTGGGTATTCAATACCCAATATTCTTGCGCCGCTCAAGAATTGTAACACCTCTGACCCAGAGTCGGGCTTCGCCTGAGGTCGCTCGTCACGCCGACGAATGTTATCCTTTGTTGCAATCGCAGCAGGGAGGGCCGCGATTCGATCGACTTCACTCGCTGGCAGACCCGTGTATAAGACCGGTGGGGTAGAGCTGGGGAAGAGAAGATCGTAGTCCTGCCTTCCACTAGGACCGTCCTCGGTTTCATATAGGACAGAGACGCCGGAAACCTGGGGTAAAGGTCGTGGATGGCGCGAGATGTGGCGCATCAGCAGATCAACCGACTGGAAGACCGTAGCGTCGCCGTCATGACAGGTCGACTTTGCTTTATCGCAAAAGAGACATCCGAAGAAGATGTCAAGACCCTTGACTGCAACATGGGACTTCCAGAGGAAGCGGGAACGGTAAGAGATGCCCCTTGCTTGTTGAGCCGCCAGTGCTAAGAAAGTTCAGTTAGGAAAGCCTGGTGGCAGGGGTGTAAAGGACCACGATGAGTACTTACGATCTTGCTCGATATCCTGTCGTAGGTTAGAGTACAGGGTCTTGTATGTGCAGGATTGGCATTGCGCCGTTGGATCGGAGGATGTCTCAGCCCCTGTCGCCCCCAGCATGGACCCGAACAACATTTCCTGGGAGAATTCCTGCCCACCAGACCCTGGTCCTCCTCCCTGTCCTTCCATTGCTCCAACTCTCTTGATTGCCCGACCGGGACCAGCAGAGGCGAAGTTTCTCGCGCCTTTGCAGAAGCCTCCAAGTGCGTTGATAGAGCTTTGGGATCCGATCTCATTGCCTGTGAGTTTCCTCGGCGACTGATGCACGCTCTTTGCCGACATGGAATCTCCTGTTTTTACGGTACCGGACGAGATGGAAGCCGCCGTACTGTGACGAAGAGGTTCGTTACTCCCGACTGATCGCTCGGAGAAGCTATATGTCTGAGTTGCGAGAGATTCCCTCTGCAGCAGCTCCGAGGACATCTCAGATCTGGAGTCGAAACGCTGCGGCGGCGGATGCTCGCTGATCATCATAGAGGCGCTATCGAGAGGTGTGGGAGACATGTAAAGGCGGTTGCCATGCGCATCCTGGGGAAAAGGATACCCCTGGTTGTCGGCTATATCCGAACCTGGCGGCGTATCTTGATATGGGTAGCCATTGGATCCTCTGCCTTTCGAGTACCCGGAACCCCGATAATTGGGCGAAGTCTGCGACGCGAGGACTGAGCTCGGTGGTGTAACGACTCCGATGTCCATCTGATCCATCATGATAGGAAGGGCATTCGCGTTGCTGTTACTTGGTCGTTGCCGATGCGTTCGCTGCCAATACTCGTTGCGCACGCGATCCTGCTCAGCCAGCATCTGCTGCGAAAATGGAGCAGGAGCCTCCATTGGAGATACGGGAGACGTGGAATCAGAGTAGGTCGTTGAGCGATTCTGAGACTGGCGAGAGTATTCATCTCGACTGTCCGACCTTGCGCCCTGAGATGGCCGTCTTTGAAGCAGATCCCCATGCGAAGTACCGACTCGAGGATTCGTGCGCGTGGTCATCCTCGAGTCTGGCCTTTGCATGCTGGGAACAGAAGGCATAGGCGGCAGAGGAGGCAGAGCAGGGAATTTCGAGGCGGGCAACGGGTCGAGCGCCGACTGGGTGGTGAATGTGGTGATATGCTCGACGAGATTGAGCGCGAGGTCTCTCGTCGCAGCCTCGAGCTCGAGGAATTTCGACTTCTCGTAGGTCTCAGGCTCGATATAATCCTCGAAGTCGTACAACGTGACATTGATAGCGCGCAGCTTGCTGCCCATCTCTTCTATATCGCATCGTGTTAGTCGAGAGCTGGGGTAGATACGGAAAAAGCAATGATTGCCCCCATCCCCCATGGGTCGATCTCGTTGCTTGTGCGTCGGAACTTACCATTCTTCATCATCAGATTGCGTAAATGCTGGCTCAGATGCGACGACGGGTTCTCTATCAACGGCGACAATCGCCTCAAGGCGCGCTCGCCTTCCCTCAAGAGGCTCTGCGCCGAGAGCGCCATTGGGCTCTTGAGATACTCGGCATCTCCGCCATACGGATAGGCCGCTTGCTTTGATGCGATGCGGGCCCATTTGATTACTTCGTTGAAGGGCTGTAGCAGCACATGCTGAGACTGGCTCGACATTCTGGCAGAGAGCTGCAGACGGCGCTGCTGTTGATCGTCTGGTTCCTTCTCGTTCTGTAGGGCATGAAGCTATTCTGAGCTGTCCTGGCCTGCACCGGCCGGATGGACGTGGATGGGACTAGATCGGCGGGGGGTTCAAAGACCTGGTTTAGTTGGAGAATATGGGGTCCCTTGCATGTGCGTTATAGCATTGAGCTCCGATTCTGCGCCGTAACACGTGTTGTGGCTGTGTATGTGTGTACGAGTACGCGCGTGGATGTGTATATCTTAGTCCACCAGATGCTTGATGCGACAGTCTTCCCCTTCCCCTTCCACTTCCACGAGAAACGAAACCGGCAACTTTAGCGACGCGAAGGATCAGAGATTGCGTCTCGTAACCAACAGAAGGCCTGGGAAGTCAACCGAGTCTTGAAAATCACCGGCATTTCACATGCGCCTCTTTCTGGATGGTGGATTAAAAGCTCATAATGCAACCCAACCGGTTGTGGGCCACTGCAACTCTGCACACCACCACCAAGGCCGTCCTTCCGACATCCTGTCTCCTCGGGCCTTACTCGTATCTACATCTAGATCCCTCATACGGAGTATATTGAGCCGATGTCGCTTGATAGAGCAATAGCAGGCACTCATCTCCAGACCCTGCCTGGCTGTCCCTTCCTTCATGCTTATATTGAACTAAGAGATGACTATTGTTACGGGGTATCCCAACCAAACCCGGGTCGACAACATGCGAGGTAGGCGAAACTTGGGCAAGATTTGGATGAGACGCCACACAGAACCCTGGTGCGGCCCTGGCAGGACCCCAGCATGAAATACAAATAGTTTGAGCTGATGGTCAGCCACTATTGCGACCTAGAGGCATGTTCCAGCTAATCACGCCACAACATCCAGCAATGAAACGGGGTCAGCAACCTGCGGCAAAGGACAAAACTGGACCCTGACTTACTAGCATGTTGGTAGGCCTTCAGCCCCCTTGGCGTCAGAGTCAACCAACACCGCACCGCAGGCCTTGGTTCCGGTGGCGCTGCGCCAACTATTATGGCACTTGGCCTAAGTGCCGCTTGTGCATAATCCACTCATTGTTATCAATAGGAGGTATCAGCCAGTCAATTAGTTTGATAGGTGACTATTGTATTCCAGCAGCACGATAGCTGGCCACCCTATTCGAGCAAAGATAACGCGATGAGGCTCGGTTCAATCTGAACGTATCCAGTTGACTCGTCGAAAATGCCCACAACGGCTGATCGCCACCAGCATGTCTTGTCCATTAGGATGCGTCCCCTCGCCCTCCACAAGAAAGCCCAGACTCGGGGCTCACGATTAGGTTACCGACGACGGTCACCTTACGAGGGTCTCGTCCAAGAGAATGGCATGCATGCGGTATCTCCCTGATCCCTGAGCCCCTGGTCAATGGGCAGTAAGCTTTAGGTCCACCTGCCCTAGTTGGCCAAGCCTGTGTTGGATAGAGATGCAACCTTCCTGGTCGTGATGAGCTTGGGCAATGCGATGAAACCCTCGGAGAAATTTGCGTTAACAGGAGGGAGGCTCAGGAGATTGTGGAAGCTTTCCACGAAGTCTTCGACGAGTTCCTTCAAAGCCTCAATTACCATGTGCCAAATAGTCATGGAAATGCTATCGAGTCAGCCCGTTGGCCTCACCAGACCGAAATCGGTAAAACGCTCTCAAGGCCCGCAGTTAGTCTGGCCTCTCTCACGGGTTAGATGCAGACTACAGCGCCGTGGCGACCAGGGTCGTGCTTGGCTCGCGTGAGCCATTAGAACCTCGGCCCACTTGGATTGGCACAGACGTTGTCGAGTTTTATTCACCTGTTAGGTCGCAATGGTGTGCGAATCCTGGTATCAGATGTTGGTCGGGGACTCGGGGACATATCATATCCTGCAGGGATGGCCTAGCCTTGGCCTGATCCCCCGTCCTTAGGGGCTTCCGTAGAACGTTCGATTTGCGTTGAGTCTTTGGGACGCTTATTCGAGAACGAGACTGGGACCGTCGGCAGTCCTGGTAGCGTGCTCCTGCATTTGAGTGTATACTCGTAGATGAGTCGGGGCTCTGAAGATCGTCGTCCTTCCACAACCCTCTTCTTTCCCTTTCTTGCTCATCCACTCATTCATTCCTTTTCCCAGCCTAAACACATAATCAAGATCTAGCACGATGGCTTGGGCAACTAGGCTCAACGACGCCGTAGCTGCCAGCGCGGCTGGCCGTTGGTTCCAACTCGAGGGCTCTGGAGCTGTAAGTTCAAGCCACCTACACTTTACTTCTGGTCATGTCGCGCGACTGCGCGATGTGGTCAACTGAGGACAAAAGGGGCGCAATGAAGCAAGCATACTGACCGCGATATCGCTCTTCAGCCTCGAGAACGCCATGGCTCGCGCTTCACCACCGAGCTTCGCGCCGGTGTCATCTCCTTCTTCGCCATGGCCTACATTCTCGCCGTCAATGCCAGCATTGTCTCCGACAGTGGCGGCACCTGTGTCTGTGAATCGACTGCCGAGGACCCTATCTGCCTGGCGAACACGGACTATCTCCTGTGCAAGAATGAGGTCAAGCGCGACCTTGTTACGGCGACAGCGGCCATCTCTGCGCTCGCGACCTTCTTCCTCGGTGCTCTTGCCAACATGTGAGCACTAACATGCTTCTATTCACTTAGCCTCAATAACTGACAATCGCGTCTAGGCCTGTCGGAATCAGCTGCGGTATGGGTCTGAACGCCTACCTCGCCTACGATGTAAGTCCTCAATCTGTCAAGCTGTGTACAAGACATGTGCTGATGATCTCCAGGTTGTCGGTTTCCATGGCTCTGGTCCTGTCCCCTACGAGATTGCCATGACCGCCATCTTCGTTGAAGGTCTCGTCTTCTTCGGCCTCACCATCCTCGGTCTCCGTCAGTGGCTCGCCCGTGCTATCCCTCGCTCTATCAAGCTCGCCACCGGCGCTGGTATTGGCCTGTTCCTCACCCTTATTGGTCTCACTTACAGTGAGGGTATTGGTCTTGTCGTCGGCGCTGTTAGCACTCCTCTTGAGCTCGCGGGTTGCGCACCCGGTGACCGCGATGAGGATGGCACTTGCCCCAGATCTGTGGTCATGAGAAACCCGACTCTGTGGCTCGGTATCTTCTGCGGTGGTATCCTGACGGTGGTTCTGACCATGTTCCGCGTCAAGGGCGCTATTCTGATTGGCATCATTCTCGTCTCGGTCTGCTCTTGGCCCCGTGGCACCTCTATCACTGCTTTCCCCGATACCCCCATCGGTGACGACTCTTTCAACTTCTTCAAGAAGGTCGTCGACTTCCACCCTATCGGTCGCATTCTCGCTGTGCAGCAGTGGGACATCGGCTCCTACGGTGGCCAGTTTGGACGTGCTTTGATCACCTTCCTCTATGTCGATATCCTTGACTGTACCGGCACGCTCTACTCCATGGCCCGCTTCGCGAACCTCATTGATGAGCAGACCCAAGATTTCGAGGGATCCGCAGTTGCCTATCTCGTTGACTCCATCAGTATCACTGTCGGCTCTGTCTTCGGCACTTCCCCCGTCACTGCGTTCATCGAGAGTGGTGCCGGTATCGGTGAGGGTGGCAAGACTGGTATCACCGCGATGGTCACTGGCTTCTGCTTCTTCATCTCCGTGTTCTTCGCTCCCATCTTTGCCTCTATTCCCCCGTGGGCCACTGGCTGCGTTCTCGTCCTGATCGGCTCTATGATGATGCGCGCTGTTGTCGAGATCAACTGGCGCTACATGGGTGACGCTGTCCCGGCCTTCCTCACTATCGCCATCATGCCCTTCACCTACTCTATTGCCGATGGTCTGATCGCTGGTATCTGCAGCTACATCATCATCCAGGTCATCGTTTGGGCCGTCGAGACCGCCTCCTTTGGCAAGATCAAGGTTGCGAACAAGCACGAGAAGGACCCCTGGACGTGGCGCATTCCCGGTGGAATTCTCCCCGGCTGGCTGACCCGCCTTGCACACGGAAAGAAGGACTTCTGGAGGCCCTACCGCGATGACTCTCCTGAAGGCAGCACCACTGCCGACAACGAGCACGAGATGGGCAGCATCAGGCAGCACCAGGATTGGGTGAAGCCCGGTGAGCCCCTGCCATATGTGCAGACTGAGATCTCTTCTCAGGGCGAACACCAGAAGCAGTAGATGCTTTTCGTTCTCAATTTGACGATTGCACTGCCTTTTCTGTTAGTCAACAATTGCGTGTGCTATTTATTGCCGGGGCCCTTTAGGCTTCCGTGTTCACATGGCTGCCTCTTCCATGTGGGGCGTTTTGTTGCTCGTCAGCTGGTTCACTTTTCTCAAACGTTTATATGTATCAAAAGATAGATGGTTTTTGGTCGAAAGACCTGGCGAAATTTGTCTTGGATGGGTCATGGAGTGTCTATCACTTCAAGGCGCGCATCGCAATCTATGGACGGGGACTTGCTACAGGGCTTGGGAAGGATGAGGCTCGCACCTCTGGGTAATATGATAGTCTGACTGTGTGCCTTTCCCCTTCAGTCTGCTTTCAGAGGGCCTACGGCAAGTATTTCGGTTATGTCAGCAGGTTGTCAATAAATAAGCTTGCCTCATGCGTTCGGAGCCAACAGTGCTTCATGTCCCAAGGAGAAGATTCCATGTCGACTCTAAGCTGAAGTAGAGTCCAGCATGAAAGTAGCATGTGATACTGGTCCCTTTGTGGGGTCAATACCTTCATCAGTCGGCATTTGGATTAGGCTGCCTTGATTCCATGTAGTTTATGCTTAATATGGTCAAACAAGATGTTCATTCTCGCTGCGGCATGAAGAGTAAATATCATAGTAACTTTACACATAGCATGAAGTTCTCTTTGAATCAAATGGATCTTGATGTTTAGAAGTGAATCATTTGATGAAAGGACAGTCCTGTTCTGCAGAACATCGGCTCTTAAAACGTACTATGTAGCTACAACCCAGGCACAACATACAACATCTTTCATTGGAGGACATACCACAGAGAACCGCGGTTTTACAAGAGCAACACCATTTCTCGAGCAACAATTACTGAGTGCACTGCGAGTAGTAGTCGTTCTGTGCCTTGCAGGTTCCGGTGGCACAGCACTTCGCACCAGTCCAATCCCTTCCACCACATTGGGCCCAGAGGGCGGCACACTGCCTTGGATCAGTACACCTTGAACAGATCATGTGGCAATGGGGAGTTTTCATTTAGAACTCACGTTAGTAGGAGGCTGGCTAGATGATGCAGGTGGCTGCGTCGTTGTCGCAGGGCGGGTAGATGTCTGAAGAGTTGTGGTGGGCGGGTTGGTACCGCCGCCACCGCCGCCAGCACCATTGCAGGAGAACTAGATACAAAGTCAGATCAAATGCTGCCCCTTTGAGTGATTTGCCATTCTAACGTACCACTGCAGGGCCGGGGATGATGTAGCTGTTGAAGTTGGAGTAGATCTGGGCATGGAGCATTAGACACTGTTCACTTCCGTAGAGGCTCAGGTTGGGTATCGCATCTTACGTTGGCGGTGTAACCAGGATCAGTCTCCTTGAAAGCTCCAGGAATAGAAACCTGGCCGCTGGGAACGGTGCTGCCTCCGCCGGAAAGGCTGATCTGGGCACAGCTGATGTAGAACTACGTGCATCGTTGTTAGTCTACTATGTTGACGCTTGGTCACAGGTCAGGATAACTCACCTGAGGAATACCTGCTGGCCATGGGTTATGGATACCTAAGCTTTGGATACGCAGAAGATATTCGCCGTCGGCGATGCAAGCGGGGAGGTTGAAGGTGTAGGTAACTGGCGGTCGCGTGTCAGAGACAGCAACATAGTCTTGGGGATGCGAATCGACTCACGGCTCATGGGCCAGCTGGAGGATCCGCCGGTGAAGGTAGGGCCTACAAATGGCTCGTCAGCTGTTTTGCTCATGGATTATGGGCCCTCTTAAGACCGGCACAGAACGTACCGTAGTCCTTGATCTTGAACCAGCCACCACTGCCATCGTACGAAGCCGCAGAGCCAGGGGCTTTCGACATGTACACAGAGATGGGTCCCTGGTGGTAAACTGCAGTGTCAAGAGTGAAGGTGATGGAATCACCAGCCTTCGCGGCGACTGTCTGGGTGCTAGATCCTGCAGCGCCGACATTGCATCGCAGGTCGTTGGAGGTCAAATCTGTTGCCCAAATATGGTCAGAACATCTTCTAGGGTTCTTTCGCCACCTTGAGCAAGGTTCCATGGCAAGGACTGGTTTCATACCAGTAACGGGAGAGTTATAGTTCGAGTTTTGTCGAATGTACTGAAACACGGGATACTTGGTCGAGCCAACAGTGAGCTGCTGGAAAATATAATGCGCCGAAGCACTCTGCGCCAAGGCCAAAGCAGCCGCAAATGAGGTAGCGATCTTCATGCTGATGTTCCCGAGACGATGGTTTGGTGTATCTACAAGGCAGGCGAAGAGGGAAAGATGGGCGATGATCTTGAAACCGACACGAACATGAGGGAGGTATAAAAGCACGTTGCGGGAAGACGGCAGCGGCATCTAAGCAGCCGTGACTATGATAAGATTTGGTCATCTCCCAATGAGAGCGACAATATGGTGCTCCATTATAGATTAAGCGGTGCTCGATGCGTCGATGGATGAGCTTCGAGGTCCGAGAGCCCAAAAGGGAAATCTGCCTCTCGAATCTGGTCGTGTCCATAGACTAGGGACCTGGATTGGGAGATTCGCGCTGATGTAGAAGCGTGTGTCTTCCTTTCGATGCGAATAGCTTGCTGTGCTTCAATGTCAACCTGATGCCACCATCGTATTGAAGTGGCTTTGTTCATTGGCTGTCATCGTTGATATGTTCCTTCACTGTTAAACGCTACATCCAATCTCAATTCATAGGACAATAGGCTATGCCCTCAGTGTAGGCGCGCTCCCTGCCGGATCTGGCTTACGAGCCGGGTCTCGATCGCCCAGATGAAGGTACCCTCGGAGGCTCTAACTCCGCGCTCGGAACTCAGGATGCGCATCGGCTACTCAACCGAACCCGCATTATTCCCTACAACCAAGTTCTGAGGTTGCGCAATTTACAGGCCATGAGCTTACAGACACAATCAACAGTGGCCTGGAATAGGCCGATGTGTGGCGCACATGGCAGGCAGCATAACAGCGTAAGAGCTACCCCGTCTGAGATAGCGGAAGCTTTGACGTATGTGATGCGCAATAGGCTTTAGAGCCCGAAGTATAAGGAGGGAGAGCCTCGAGGCGGTCGAGAAATGATGTCACAATATCAAACGACCTTTGCGATCTATGAACATTAGGTGGCCATGGCAGCTCGCGTACTCGGCAAGGACACAGAGGAGCACCTATCACACTAAAAATTGATTCTTCCTGATTATATTCGTATAATGGTATAGGGCTAGGGTCACTTGCTTCAGTGTTGAGAAAGCAAGTCGCAAACGCTTTCTTTGTTCCTCGAGCGTATCCTGGGTTGGATCAACATTTATTAGATCCTCTATGCTGTTATTGAGTTGCCAGAGTCCGTTGACAGTCGGTGGGCCGCGCGCAGAAGGCTCATCGCCGCGGACAGGCAATTTCCCTCTTCACCTTTCGCTCTATGGCCAAAGAAGCCGCACGCCATTCCCAGGCAAGCAAGATCCTTCGGTGTTGGGTTCTGGGCGACATGCCTGAACACGATGCACGTCGCTTCGCGTGCTAGCCGCATGAAGTGTCTTTGATGACTGTGTTAGCTGGAACTGACATGTGTGGGATGTAACATACCCCATAGACTGTTGCGGCATGCATTGAATGTACATGCTTCTCTCCAGTATTGATCTTGCTAGATCCACAACCGGGAGACTCGAGTTCTCAGGATCAGGCTTGGATCGGTAATGCTCTTCTCGCAGCTCGGGGTAGCGAGTCCACGAGTGGTGAATTAACATTGCAGCTTCCGAGAATTGACAGAAGGCTTCCAACTTCTCCTCACTGGACTCTGTATTCCCCAATTCGCGCCTTTCATCCCAGTCCCATGAACAATGCTCGGGTAAGTCCCTCCACCATTCAGCCAGGGCGTTCTGTAGCTCTTGCCTTTGGTCTTTATCTGTTGCTATACGACGCATCGTGCCGACATAGGTCATGATTTGGGCACAAAGTTGTGCATACCGGACCTGACTACACATCCACTGCTGCTCAGAGTTTGCACATAAGTTTGCCGATTGAAACACTTGCAGCAATGCGCAATGGTCGACCCAATTCTCATCAATCATCTACAGAGTCAGTGTTGATCTGCACGCTTCAATTAATGATACTCACCGAAAATGTTCCAACGCTGAGGGAGTAGCGCCTCTCCAAACAGTAAATCACCCAGTACGCACGATTAGCCTCGACAAGCTGTGCCTTCTCTATTCCCGTAGTGTTAGCATGAAGGCCTCCATTCAGCCTCATTTGTTGGATGTAGTGGATCCCGGCTGCGAGAATCGCTTGCAGTACTGCATCCCCTCTCAGTGCGCAGGACACTGCCTGTGCATTTATTGATCAATAATCCGGCGATAGATCTCGGGATAAAGGGGAACACACTAAGTAAGTCACAGCCTACTATCTTTGAGCCTATCGGACTTGGCACATTCTCAATGGGAACGTACCTGCAGTCGGAGCACAGAAGGCTCAGGCCCGAGGAGCTCGTAGAAGGCTTTTGACTTCTGTATAAGGAAGCCCTCTGAGGCCGGTAAGAGTTGCTGCGATGAAAGGGCCTGCCGCGCATAGTCCCCCAGGTCTAATATAGCAGCGGTCAGCACTGCGGCTTCTGGCCGGGCGTCTTGGCCCCCGCAAACGTTATCACATATTCTCTCAATATCGTATTTGTCCAATCCTAGGTGAATAAAGTTCCTAGACCAAGAGAATGCTCGGTCTATGAGGTCTCGTCTATCGTTTTCCATCGGCCAAGGGCTGTCCATCTGAGACAAGAATAGCGGCCGAGAATGAGCCCCATTCTCCGCGTTGCAGGGACATAAGAGGGTTTCAAGCGCTCGAACTGGGTCATCGGTTGATTCTATCGCGATCCTTTGCCTCTGGAGAAGGTTTCGAACCTCGTCGAGAATGGTTTCGTACTTGCGTTCACAACCAGGTTGCTTGCCCGACACAGCCTCTGTGGTCAACTCATCAGATGCTCTGCAATCTTGCAGCAAGTTTGTCTCAAACAGGTACGGCTCAAACTGTGGGAGTAGTATATGTGAGCACCAATTCAAGAAGCCGCGAATTTGCATACCTGGAGGTTGGCGTCTGGCACAGGAGAGAAACAAAACTCCGGAGTTTGCCATGGCCAAGAATCTTGCCCTCCGAAGACCTCATTCGCCAAAGCAGGTGCTGAGGCCGGGATTGTGCCGGTTACGAGACTGGCCTCTCCAAGGCCTTCGTCGGAGGAACAGGATAGGTGTTGTTTTGCCACGGGATATTGGCACTCTGTGTGAAACCTCTACAAGGCAAGAAACTTAGTCCTCGCCTCATTGTGGAACATGCCATTGACTATACCTTGCAATGAAGACACGGCGTAGCGCCATCACCTTCCGCACGTCAGCAGGCCCGCAAACAGGCAGAACAGCCCGATGGCGACATACAGCGGATCTTTCTGTTTCGACAGCTTGAACATGCTCCTCGACGACGACGCCTGGGTCCCTTTTGGGCTTCCAGGCATAGAGCATCCATATTTCTGAATATAGAAATAAATGCGGAAAGATGCTGAAGAGTAATCGCAGTTGTGGTGCGAAAACGTGTACAAGACCGACTTGTACTATAAGTAGCTAAGCGCTGCAGCACAGAGTCTTACAATATGCATCGAAGGTATCATGATTTATGATTTGTATTCAAAATATATGTATCTAGTATCTCGTAAAGCGTCGGGCTTTTGCGGGGCATCTCCGACCAATTCCTAAAAGGTCCCTATGCGAGATCCGTAAGTCGTTAATAGTAGTAAGCTTATTGCCCAGTGTGGTATGACTGCCGATGCTGGATATTTGAGTTGCTGACTGCTGCAGGTATCTTCGGCGGATATTTTCCGCATATTCCGCCTCATGGCGTGATTGGTATCTGAACAGGTCCGTACTCGCAAGTCGGATATTTCAATGTCAGGTAGCTCGACACCAGATCATCTGGAAACGTTCCATTTTCATCGCGAAGCAGCATGATGCAGTGCTTAGTATGATCGTAATCCCGTGTCCAGTTGTCCATAGGGCGCATATTCATCGCCGCCCTCTGGTATTTTTCCCACACAAACAGACAATGGCGGCGATGTTGCCGAGTGTTGACCCAGACCTTCTCGATCTCCCCTGTCATGACGAGCTCCTTCGAGATATTACCGACCCCTCCGTATTTCTCCCAGAATTGGAGTTCCTGTGACAGTGGGCCAAAAGTCCAGTCCTTGTCTAACTCTGCATCGTAACAATCCGGATGCATCCAAGCAAAGTTATTGAGCTCGAACGCACAGCCCGCTGCCTTTGCCTGTGCAGGTGTGGTTCCACAATAGCCATCCGGAATGAAGGCGGAGATGGTGATTTGGCTCAAGGCTGGCTTCCAAGTTCGCGAGAGCAAAATGCCGCCAATAATCAAAAGAGCCAGAAGAGTCGGCAGAGAGACGATGAGGCCCAGAGTGAGGAACCTCGGACAGCCGCGGGCATTCACCATGGGCTGTCGTGGAGCGTCATCACCTCGCTCAGCACCCTTGAATGACAGAGGTAGTGAATGTGAGCTGACCTTCTCATAGGAGAAGCTGTCGGTACCTTTCCACATGATGGAAGCACAATTTGCTGAAGGAACCCCTCGTTCTTGCTATACGGGCGTTTGTATGCCAACTCGATATTCGTGCGGTCCCATGGATTGAAAGACTATAGCGATTTCGTCAGCTTTAAGGTGCCGCCTAGTCCGCAGAAAGAGCAGCTGAGATGCAAAGGTGGGACTGGAAGCTGACGTGATCAACAGCTGCGGGCTACATTTTGAGTGTAACCGAGATCCTTCTTGCGTCTCAACCGGATTGTGACGGACATGCGTTAACCGTTAACCGACCACCATCAACCGTAACCGCAACCGGGCCATTCCGAATACCGGTCCGAATGATGTGAATGCGAACGATAGTGAAGAGCTCTTCATGCACTTTGTCCCTCACAATGACCTTGGTTCTGGAAGCTCTAGGCTTCTGTGTTGCGATCATCTGAGTCTGCCAAAGATTGAGGTTTGAGCTATACGCCATAGCTGTCCAAGAAATGGACGATTCCAAAGAGACTCAATATCTCATAGGCGAAAGCGTCAGAAGGCATAGCTCATGGCGAACTTCCGTTTACAAAATTCTCTTTTACTCTACCTTCATCTCTGCGATCGTTGTCGCTTTCGTTGAATCTATCTTCATACTTCAGAACGGTGCACGGATCTCCGAAAGACGACTTGGTGTGGGAGATGACATCAACAGAATAGTGCCACCTGGTGAGTCTCCTGGTTCATTATTTCCAAAGGACTTTACTAAGGAAACAAATAGCATCGACGTCTGAGGTCGTCTTCACGTACGAAACAGGAGACTTTGTTCCTGGACCGAACGACAGCTCGATAACGGATGAGATCTGGAACAATTGGACAAAGATGTTACCAGGTGAGCTAACTCAATCACATAGATAATGTGAGAGCTAAACATGTGCCAGTCGGCAACGGCGTGATGAGCATACCCAACTTTCGAGACTTCCCAAATCTGGCAAACCCGATCAAAGCTGAGGGCAAGGGTGTAGGAGGGTCGTCAAGATTCTCAACGGCCTGGGTCCACCAGTTACACTGCCTGGTACGGATGGCCATTCTTCGGGTTAAAGATCTAAAGCTTACAGTTTGACTGCAGTTCTTCGTGATGAAAGAGTACCATCGCATACTTCATCATGGGCCGGATGGCAGCGAGTACTTCATAGACGAAACCCACAACTCGTATCATGCTAGCCACTGCTTTAACTATCTGAGACAGGGAATTCTATGTAGCATGGACAGTACACTAGAGGGATCAGGTGAGGGATCCGGGGCCGCTGATGGGTCTGGTCAGCTCCATATCTGCAGAGATCGGGGAGAGGTTATCCCGTGGCTGGAATCGAGTAGATGGGATACCACACATGCAATAGATAGCACCTAATAACAATCTGTTGTAAAGTGTGAGCCGAAGCATCAACTGCCGTGTATGGGCCATATCGTATTCATTCTGTTATGGGAATCTAGATGACTCCGTGGGAGACACAAATCCGGGATGGATCCACGCAGGCTCTCCTGATACAGCCAGTGAATTTAATGAGTGGCAAATGCGCTTTGGGATGACAACCACGGAGATAGCTGCAATGGTCATCGACAGCTTTCTGTCATACATGCGTCCGCCACACATGCAGAGACCTTTTGTCTACAGACCCGACACACCGCGCTGACGGACCGCTGCTCGGCTACCGGATAGCGCATCATGGACTTCGGAAGCCATGATGACATTTGCCGTTGCCGGGGAATTGGAGACATGAGTCGGGCTGTTGGAAGAGCCGGCATCTCTCATTGACTACATCACTGAAGGGAAAGTTTCCTGGACAACATATATACTATAAGATACCTGACCTGCTGTGCACATGATATCTTGATATCGCAGTACAGAAAACATCACCTTCATAATTCATCGCTTAAGTCGTTTTCCAACATGCAGATCTTCTCCCTCGCTCACCTCGCGGCTCTTCTGACCGCTGTGTCCGCCATGCCGACCGGCCCGTTCGACAATGGCAACACCGCTCTGACAGAAAAGCGGGATAAAGCGCCCAATGTTATTCTTGGATACAAGCGTAGCGAAGAGCATCCAGCAGTTATTCTCGGATACAAGCGGGACCCAGATGTCGATGAGGATGCTGCGCACGTCCACGTTGTTGCGCCCGAGGACGCCAATCTCCCTGATGGCACTATCGTTCCCACCTACGGATGCCCGAACAAGGCCAGCAGCAAGAAGTAACCAGTGAGCGTGTTGTTATTTTGCAGTCCCGTCAACGAACGCTGACAGCTCATAGGTGGCTCCAATCTGCAGGGACCTTGATTTAATCCTTGCCCTCGTTCGCCTATAGCGGACATTCTCTACTCGACCGCTAAATGACATTCTGAGAGGAGACAATTTGGTCTGATTAGCAGGGTCCCAGAATACCGGAGGTGATTGGTTAGGCAGAACTACTATACCGCAGAAAATGGAGCAACAATGTGCCCCGCCAGAGTCGTATCCTACTCTTAGCTTGTGTATTACGCTTGACTTTGAGTGTCCTGTAAGATGAATAGCTCATCTTATCCTTAAATACGACGTTGGACGGCAAAAGATCCGCCGAGATCGGCCGGTCAGCTGCGCCAGCAAGAAACCAGGAATTGAGCCAACAGATGACTCGAGTGTAACGCCCATCAGCTAGCCATCGCCCTGCTGATTTCAGGAAGTAGGCGTACTGCAAGTCTGACTCGCAGACGAAATTGTAAATATTGCATCGATTTCGAACAATCCCTCACTGGATGGGCCTTGCTCCCCTGTTCACTATGGCATGATGAGGGAGCAAGAAGCCCTAGCGGCATTGGCTAGGTGGTATTTAGGACCACACAAGTTCTGTAAGCTATATCTATTCAACGATTGCCCTATTGACAAGGCTCTATAGAAATGATATAATCCCTCTGCTACTCAAGTACAGATGCAAGCTGATGCTCGAGCCGCTAATTCTGCTTCAGCATCTAGCGTCATTCGGCCGATGATTCCTTACCTAGCCTTCTACTCTATGCCATGCAATTGACTGTGGAAACTAGACTCCCCAGGTCAGAAACCCTCACTAGAGTACACTGCCCATCAACTGGTAACTTCCCACTTAAAAAGATCCTCACAATTCTAGCCTGCGTGAAGGGCTGATAAGATGCATGCGATTCCTAGTCTGCTAATCGGAGAAGACGAAGCTGCTGGGACTGCTAGTCATAGACAAGCCTTAAGCCGCCCTTGTCCCTTCCGTGTGTCTCTGTTCCACTGAAGAGTCCGTAGTCGGCCGTCTGCCGTACACGACATAACTACTCTCCAGTATCAGCAATAGTGAATTCTGCTTCACTGAGCAAGGACTTACAATGGCACCCAACTATGCATCCTTCGATTCAACACCTCTGCACGCGCTCGTGCCAGAAGTACTTGGAAATAATTTGGATCTCCATTGAGAATCTGCTCATAGCCTCTTGCGAAGACGTTCTTGATGTTGTCCCTGAAATGGTCCAGCTCCAGGGCGCCAATCTTCTTCAGCCTCTGGTCGCGCGGCCATGGGTTGGTAGGGATCTTGAAGATCTTCTCTTGCACATCTTCGTATCCCTCGTCCTCAAGGTATTGCTTCCATTTTGTGACTTCGTGGCCAGATGCCCCTATCCGTTCCGACATCTCGAAATAGATCTTGCCCAGCTCCACGTAGGCAGAGCCAGAAGGTAATGTCCCGTCGTCTGATGCAAAGGCCGGATAAGAACCACATAACTGCAAATAGCCACCAGGTCGAAGACGTGATTTCGCTTGACGCACAAGACGTGGCCAGTCATGAATAGCCATGATCAGCTCGCGACCATGTATGAGGTCGAAACTTGACTCTGGCCAAAGCCACTCGTGCTCAACGTCGTCGATCTCAAAGACGAGATTGGTGGGCAGCATTTTGGGTTGAACTGGAGCAGTGTCGACGCCGATGACCTCTGCTGATGGGTAAGTGTCTGCGATATCCATGGCCCAAATCCCTGAGCCTGTGCCAAGGTCGAGTATTTTCTGTGGGTTTTTGGTGATAGGAGCAATGAAGAATTGGTCATCCAGGAGGAGGGTGAACTTGTAATGCTGCAAGTCATTGCGATCCATCTGTTGGAGTCAGTGAGTGTCAGCTCATCCAGTCCTGACGCTGATGACTATCGTAAGGATTGCTATTGCTACCAACCTCCATGTCATCGACTGGCACCCATGGCCTATGTATGCCGTATGCAGCGTAAATTCTGCCATTCTCCTCAATGCCTCTGCGGATATCAGACGCCAAAGAAGTTACGTAGCTGGTCGATAAAGACGTCTGGTAACCTTCATCGTCTGTCGAGAAGTCAGGTTCAATGGCTGAGGACGGAGCAGAGCTAGCATCATTTTCGAGCGGCGCTCCCGACCCTTCGGCACCAGGATCGCGATTTGCATCTGTCGGTGAAGTGGTTCCTGGACGGCCACGCTCTGGAGAGCCTCCGGTACTACCTTGTCCCCGAGGTGGGGATGATGTCGCCCCCATTGTGGTTCAAGACAGGGATCGACCAGGAAACGAAACCATGCTTTTGTGTTCTACACCAGGAGGATGGTCGGGTTTCAAACCGTCGATAAAGGCACGGATGGTATTATGAGATTATGACGGGCTCACCACACGGAACCTGAAGTTGGTCCGTATATCAGACAGGTGCCAGATCAATGTCTTCCAAGCAAGCAATATCAAGAAAATGGAGCGGGGTAGGCGGTGCGAACCGCCACCAGAGGTTAACGGGATAGCATGAGCCAATCACTGACTGTCGGACGAGACAGAGACAGGTCAATAGTGCGTCGAACATCCGAGAAGGGTACGCGATTATGACGAAAGGTCAAGCTGTTCATGAATGGATGGCTCATGAGAGAGGCCCTTGCATAAGACTTATTGAAGCCGTTCGAGCTCATAGCGAGGATTGCTCAACATGCAACGCTTTGCATGTGTCTTCACCACATGGATTTGGTCTGAGCATTCCGAACTAGCTGGGCCGAACCCTGCTTATCGGTTCCTTTTGGATGTCATGCGACTGAGGGTAACATGCACATTCGTCCAAGGGTACCTGGACTCACCGTCAAGCTAGTCTCTTGTCACTTACAAAACTCCAGGGAATATCTGATGAGTTGTCACCAGTGGGTCGCTCGGTTCCGGGGAATGGCAGCCATGCTCCGCGACCCTTTGGCTAAACGATATTGATCCTTAGTGTCTCCAGCCCCCGCTAGAGCCGTATGGGGGGCTACGACATCCTTCAAGAAAAGATATCAATCGCTGCCTTCATCGTGTTCATGTGAGGCATAAGCAATCATTCTTAGTATTGCACTGATACTGTTGAACCAGATACTGGCCAGTCTCTTGAAAATGGCGATTGCTTCAAAGACCGAAGTCGAAGCTGCCTTGGCCGGCATCAGCCAGGCTGTTGCTGGCTACTCTGACGCGCCAGACCTGAACGGCCACATGTCGCGGGTCGAGATTATTGCTCGCGCAAAGCAGCTTATACGTTCGGTAGTGTCAGCCGAGATGACGCCTAATTATCATGGTCTGAATGTGAGTTATGTACGCCCGTTCATCGAAAATGATACCTCTGATCGTCTGTGCCCTCCTCTTTTTGAGCCGCAGCATAGAGGCAATCATTAATATGTAATATGATCCATTGACTTTGTGACTCGAACAGATGGCTGAGCTGATAGCGATTCGAACATTTATGAGGCTCGAAGTTCTAGATGCTATACCGAAAGAAGGTCAAATTTCACTTGAGGATCTCTCCCAAGCGACCGGAGTACAGGACTCCTTATTAGGTACTTCCCGACGACCTGTGGCAACTTCTATGAGGCTGACATAGGTACAGAGCAAATGGGAAGAGTACTAGGTTCGTCTTCTTTCGATGGTCGGTTATTTTAAGCTTTCGACTAGATGCTGGTAATGTTCGGCATATGCTGCTAACATATATGCCCAATGAAGTGGCTGCGGGCTTCCTCGATCAGTCTAGACCGGATGGTGGTGATTACGTGCATACAAAGTTCTCGCGATCGTATTTGCTGAACGGACCAAGCCCTGGGCACCTTTTCCTCGCTATGTGTGTTACGTGTTCTGAAGGACTGCTGGGGTATAGTTGCTCATTGACACACTCAGGTATGACGAATGGTTCAAGAAGATGCACGCTTTCGATGATTACCTCGAAACCAAAGGCCAGCTCAAGAACGCATCAGAGCCGAATGACCCGTTGCATAACCCCTTCACAGCATACACCAACCAGGATGGCACGCCAGTGTGGGCGATCATGAGCCAGAACCCGGAACGTTTCCAGACGTTCCAAACAGGCATGGCAGGGATTGATCTTGCAATCCCAACTGTAGGGCGCTTCAACTTCAGTGAATTTAGAAATAGTCCTGAAGAGAAGGAGAAGGGCATCGCCGAATTGGTTGATGTTGGTGGTGGCAGTGGTGCCGTGCTGCAGACTATTCTCAAGACGCATCCCGACCTCGACCCCGGTAGCTGCGTCTTGCAAGATTGAGCTGAAGTTATTGAGCTTTCTCATAAGGTTGCGTTGCTTCCTGCTGAAGTTAAGCGACAGGAGCACGACTTTATGACTGAACAGCCGGTGAAGGGTGCAGCACTTTCTTTCTTTCGTCATTACCCCATTACGACTTCAAATACTAATTAACGAACCATTACAGGCGCCAAGGCATATTTCATGCGCATGATCATGCACGACTACTCAGATCCAGTTGACATCCAGATTCTGACCAAGCTCGCGGAAGCCATGTCACCTGATTCACGTGTACTCGTGTGCGAAATGGTGTTGCCGGCACGTGTCAGCGAAGCCGATTTCCCGTCCGCTGTTATGGATCAAGCTGTGATGACAATGGGTCGGAAAGAGCGCACTGAGGCTGGGTTTGCGAAATTATTTGATGCAGCTGGATTGCAGCTTGTGCACATGTGGCGTGTGCCTTGCGTACCAGGCGCATGTGTTGAGGCGAGACTGAAAGCGTTATAGGGTAGGGCAGCTTCGGCACGAGGCTTAAGGTGGTCAACAGGACCATGATCCCAATTTGCACAACTGAATGGAAGGAACATCCATGTTTATTAGGACAATAGGTCTCAATTACTCAGTTTTTTTTTTTGTCGAAGACAAGGCCTATCGATAGACACATGGGAGCTAACACGGTGTCCGTCTGTAACTTGAACCACATATGCCATGCAGCCTTCAGTTAAGCACAACCACATACATAGAGAGGGCCGGTTGAGGATCAGAGTAGAGCTAAACGCATAGCTAATGATCGGCGCAAACGGTCTCTGCATCCAGCTGGTTTAGACGAGATGCTGGTAAAGCGTAGCTCACCATGTTGTCAAGGCGTCGAGTCGAGGATTACCGCATCGGGAAGGTAAATACACGTGGGCATCCAGCTTCATCAACGGCTCCATAGAAAAGCGGGCAGCTAACAAGACTAAGCCGATCCACGACACCGTGACTTGAACTCTAACGATGCCGTAAAACCGAATCACCAGGGCTGTCAGGAGCATAAAGTCCAGCGGGACTCTATGGCAGCCTCCACCAATGATTCCGCAGCCATAGTAATCGCTGTTCCAAGGCACGTGGATCCTTGATATGAGATGAGTTCGGCATTCGGCACAACAGCGACCGGTATATCGGCACCGTGGATCTGATTTGACGTAGTTGTATGTCGTTTCAAGGCTAACATGGACCTTTTGGAGATTTTGTGCATATCATGTAGGCTTAATTGGGGAAGATAAGATAGGTATAAGATTCATGGTGGCTGTCGAGGAGCTGCGACTGCTGGGCGGATGAGGTTGCAGGAAGCCAGCTTCGTCAATTCTTCTGGAGAAACTGCTTGAGTCCGTTCGTTCTATCCAAAATGAAGACGACCACAGCTTCTGGCCTCGTCGGTGCCTTTCTAGCAGTCACGGCCTCTGCCGCTACGGCTGTTGAGGATCGTGACGTCGACACTGCGTACCCGTACACTGGTCCGAAGGTTCCGATCGGAGACTGGGTTGATCAAACCGTCAAGGGCAATGGCAAGGGATTCCCGCGCCTCGTTGAGCAGCCTGCTGTGAAGCCCAAGAGCGACAAGCCGACGAACAATGTCAACGTTATCTCTCTTGCCTGGGTTCCCGGCGGCGTGAACATCCACTACCAGACACCTTATGGCCTTGGTGAGGCACCGTCAGTCAAATGGGGTACCTCGGAGTCTTCCCTCACCAAGACAGCGACGGGTTCCAGTCATAGGTAAGAGCTTCCAACGTTGGAATGCATTGTGCATCAACTTGCGCCCATCGTGGACCTGGTGCTGATGGCCGTCACCGTTAGCTACGATCGTACACCCTCTTGCTCTGAGATTGGAGCTGTCACCCAATGCAGTCAATTCTTTCACGAAGTCCAGATCGGCGACCTGAAACCCTCTACGACTTATTACTACAAGATCCCTGCTGCCAACGGGACGACCGAATCTGACGTGCTGAGCTTCACAACTGCTGCGAAGGCCGGCGACAAGAAGTCTTTCTCCGTCGCCGTCATCAATGACATGGGCTACACAAACGCCAAGGGCACCCATGATCAGCTTCTGAAGCTTGTTGACAATGGTGCTGCGTTTACCTGGCACGGCGGTGACATCTCCTATGCCGACGACTGGTACTCTGGTATCCTACCTTGCGAGGACGACTGGCCCGTCTGCTACAACGGCAGCAGCACAGAGCTTCCTGGTCCTGCACCTGTCCCGGATGAGTACAAGGATACGCCTCTTCCCAAGGGGGAGATTGCGAACCAAGGTGGACCTCAAGGCGGCGACATGTCCGTCATCTACGAGTCCAACTGGGATCTTTGGCAGCAGTGGATGTCTGACATCACAATGAAGGCGCCCTACATGGTTCTACCTGGCAATCACGAGGCTACTTGTGCTGAATTCGACGGCGGCAAGAATGAGCTGACAGCCTACCTCAACGACAACAAGGCCAACAGCACTGCTGCGAAGAGCAACTTGACCTACTACAGCTGCCCCCCTTCGCAGCGTAACTACACCGCCTTCCAGCACCGCTTCCGTATGCCTGGTGATGAGACTGGTGGTGTTGGTAACTTCTGGTATTCTTTCGACTACGGCCTCGCCCACTTCGTCTCCATCGATGGCGAGACCGACTACCCCAACAGTCCAGAGTCATCATTCGCTCGCGATCTTGTCGGCAAGAAGGGAGACCACCCCATTCCGGACCAGACCTATGTCACCGACTCTGGACCGTTCGGCAAGGTTGATGGCGATCTCAATGACAACAAGGCGTACGAGCAGTGGAACTGGTTGAACAAGGATCTTGCCAATGTCGACCGTACGGTTACTCCTTGGGTGTTTGTCATGAGCCATCGTCCTCTGTACAGCTCTGAGGTGTCCTCGTACCAGGCGAACATGCGCGCTGCTTGGGAAGATATGATGCTCAAGCACGGTGTCGATGCTTATATCGCGGGTCACATCCACTGGTACGAGCGTCTTCTGCCTCTCGGACGCAATGGCACCATTGATACTGCCTCTGTCAAGGACAACTCCACCTACCTTGTCAACAACGGCAAGTCCATCACCCATCTCACCAACGGCGCCGCTGGCAACATCGAGAGTCATAGCACCCCCGGAAAGAACCCTATCCTCAACATCACCCAGGTTCTCGACTATGTTCACTTCGGTCTCGGTAAGCTCACGGTCGTCAACGAGACTGTTGCTACCTGGGACTACGTTGTTGGCGACACGGGCGAGATTCGCGACCACCTGACTCTGATCAAGCCTTCGGGTTCTGACAACAATGGCTCTTCCGGTGGCTCTAGCTCGCACTCAACCGAGGAGAACGCGTCATCAACCAAGTCCCACGAGCATGAGAGCGTTACTACCAGCACAGAAGTTGTCACGGCATACACCACATGGTGTCCCGCGGGTGCTACGGTCACTGCAGGCTCGCACACTTACACCATCACCAAGGCTACGTCTCTCACCATCACGGACTGCCCCTGCACCCTGACCCATACGATCTCTGCACCGGCTAGCACCTGGACTCCTTTGGGTAACAGCACTGGTACCGCTGGGTCCCCGGCGAGTGGCGGCACCGGCACCTCTGGTGAAGGCGAACATGGCTCGACGACTGCTGCCCACGCGGCCCCGACTGCAGCTGCATCGCGATCTTCGGTCAGCGGCATCCTTTCTGCCTCATTGGCCGCTATGATGATTGGATTCTGTCTTCTCTAATGATGATGAGCGGTCTATTTCGGTGAAGGTTGGAACTGACGCAAAGGCTATGGAAAGTGTGAACTTTAGAGATGTTGGATCGATCAGCTGAGTTTGAGTTCAACCCAGAAGTTTGGAGGTCAAGCCGGAGCCCTCAGGAAATGATCCAATTCCTTCGTCGTGATTTCCTTGCTCATATACTTATCAGATGATAATTCCAGCTTTTCTAAACTTGTCAAAGGCTCCAAGCCAACCCAAGACAGGGTCAACCTCCCGCTCAAATCCCACACTCCGCAGTCTCTCCAGGCTCAACTGTCTGTCAAAAGTGAGCCATGTTCCCACAGAATCTAGTTGTTGATGTCCATCGCCGACACCGCAAGTCAGGCCCTTTGGCAGGTTTGCCACCTCGAATAAGTGCTTGTACTTGCTGACGTACTCTCCGGGCTTCAACTTATCATCCCCACCCAACGTGTCCTGATCAACTGGACCGGTCCCAATCATGCCAAAGTCCGCGACAATCTTTGGCCACAGCTCTGCGAAGGTGGTCGGTGTCGCGCTGTCCGCTGCGTTCAGAATCTTGCCACTGCACTTGCTTTGGTTCAATGCCGCGTAAACAGCGATCTCGCCGAGGATGCGCGTTGAGACTGGCGTGAATTTGGCACGGTACGCGCTCTCGATACCGGGAAATGGAACCTTGACGTTCTTGCGATCATTGTGATTTTGCGCGTAGAGAGATAGGTACTGGCCCCAGTGAAGCGCAAGCGAGAAGGCAGAGCCGTTTGGAGTGAATCCTACGACGGCATCGGGACAGATCTCCGTCCACGACCAAGAACGGCCTTTGAAAGCTTCGGTCAGCAGGCGCCGGAAGTGTGGATATGCGACTGTTTTCTCATAGTCCTTAGGAAGACTATCGGCCATGGATTCGACAAGTGGTGCTTCGAAAGTGCCGTTGGGAATGTAGATCCCGTATCCTCGTGTGCCACCTGCGTAGACGAAGGCCTCGAGTTTTGGCGCCAACGAGTTCATTGCAGCAGCGACTTTTCCCATCATTGACACGTTTAGCTGGCATTCTTCAACAGGATCCTCCATTACCGCATTAAACACTGTGCTCATTCAGTCACAAAATAGTCATGCTAAGCAGCCCAAGCTCTTACCGAAATAGAACACATGTGTTGTCTTCTCAATCCCGATGACCTGTTCCTTCAACTGAGCTACGAGAGATTCGGCGGTCGTGTTCCGTAAATCGACTCCAGATGCTATCTGTAATGTCGGGCCATCTGGACCTTCTGGCAGCAGAAGATCTGACTTCGCGACGGGACGATTGACCGCGATTGTGACATCGGAGAATGCTGAGGTCTCTGGATACCCTGAAAACAGCACATCGGCAACGCCCCATCCGATGATGCCTGAAGCGCCGAAAATGAGTGCTCTCCTTAAATCGTCTGTCATTGTGATCAGTGCAAATCTCGATTTGTTGTATTGGTTGGGGATGAGATGGCTTGTGAAGATGCAAAGTGCCCTTTAGAGCATTGGGATCAAGCAGAGACTGGGAACTTACTAGGGATGATGGGCTTTAATTGATTTAGCCTTTTGCGACACGCCGAGCGCGGGATGATTCACAGTGATTCAGACCGAGCGCATCGAAGTTGCCCACATCGCTCAATCGTAGTGTGTAACTTGTGCACTAGTTTCAACATGCAGTGATCTCACGCAGGCTTAGTCTCTCGTTGACCAGCTTTGTTCCTGGCTTTTATTCAGGTGCCATCCGATAAACAACATCTCGGCGATATATAAAATGTCAGAGACACCAGAGACATGTCTGGAGGTAGAGATGGGCCTTGCATGGTTTGATCTCAAGTTTGACCTGGGTGTTGGGAGTATTCTGTCCTCAACAGACTGTCAAAGACCAGTGTCGCAGCGATCGTCAGCTCATTGATGGCCAGCAATCGCGTCTTGATATAAATGATAGAACATGGGCCTGTACTGGGCAAGGAAAGAAGAACTTCCGGAGTGTCCTATCTCAGACATGTCATGTTATGAGCGACACCACGTCTTCTAGAAACCGGGTTTTTAAATTCGCGACCGGCTTTCAGGCTCTACACCCATATAGTGCGCAGATCTCCCCCATTAATCTCAAGAAGCTTCGTGGCCACTGTCTTCGCGCCACCTTTCCTCATTCACCTCGCCTTGTTGCCTCCGCTGCGCCTAATTGGGTGGAAGATCCGTATATACTAGACGCTTCAGCGCGCATACGGACAAATCTTGTTTGATCCCCGTAGATGGGTTCCGATCGTCCGAGAGAGCTTGGGGGACATATAAGACAGGAACGCGATGGCTTCGCACCGGGCGGCTTGCGATCATGGCCCATCCCTCGACGAATTGATGTACGATAGTCCATGAAGGATTGAGAGCTTACGGTCAAGATGTTCACTCATACAGCCCTTGCAGCGATTCTTGCGGTCTCGCAGGTGGCCCTGGCGGAATGTAGCAATTCCACGAGGTACCTCATCTCATTGTAAGTGCCTCAACTCTCATCGCCGACAACCTAGACTCATCATGCGTTATCAGCGGAGACTCTTACTCCCAGACTGGGTTCGATATCAATGGCCCCAAACCATCAGCTGAGAACCCCCTCGGGAACCCGCCTCTGCCAGGATGGACAGCCTCCGGCGGCCTAGACTGGCCAGGCTACATGGTCACTGAGTTCAACAAGTCTCTCACACTGGCCTACAATTTCGCATACGGCGGCGCAACAGTCGATGGCGATCTCATCGCGCCGTATGATCCGAGTGTCAAGAGTCTCATTGACCAAGTCGAAGAGTTCAGCGGTAGCATTGCTGAGCATCCGGACTATGCGCCTTGGACATCGCAGGACTCCGTCTTTGGGGTCTGGATGGGCGTGAATGACGTGGGGAACTCGTTCTGGTTGGAGAACGTCGACGAGGTGCTGGGCGCTGCGGTGGACAGATATTTTGAGCAATTGCAGATTATGTACGATGCTGGTGCACGTCAATTCGCGCTTCTCACGGTACCACGTAAGTTGAGCAACATCACCGACCATACCAAGTCTCGAGGACCTCAACAAATTGACTGATGATTGGGCAGCCACTGATAAGACACCGCTCTTTTTGGGGAATGACGACTGGTCAAGGGAGCATCTCCAAGCTGCGATCACCTTGTTCAACGGCCTCGTCGCAAGCGGATTAACCGACTTCGAAAGCTCGAACGCAGATGTGATCGCCAAGCTTATTGACACATCGGTGCCCTTCAACAAGGCCATTGCGAACCCCGAGGAGTATGGTGCGCCGGATGCCACATGCTTCAACAGCGACGGGGTCTCATGCGTAAGTGAAACATGCTGCCATGCCGTTTTATTTTATCACTGCTGATATACATGCTTTAGCTTTGGTTCAATGACTACCATCCTGCAACTGCAATTCAGAGACTGGTTGCCGAAGAAGTGGCCAAGGCTTGGCCAGCGTTCTTCTCAAGCTAGTTGTACAGAGCCGTCGTTGGTACTATGTTATCGTATAACGCTTCTTTGTGTCTGCTCACTCGATCACTAAAAGAGTACACGAGTCAGACAACATAGGACGTCGATCAATAGCGACAATCTGACAGCCTCTGAGCAATAGCGTAGCGTGGGTGATGCAGAACGCTGACTCTGGCCAAACTACGGCGCACGGCTTAGTGAGCTGATCACATGCGGTGTTTTTATCGCTGTTGATCTGCAATTAATCCTATGGATGATATGTTAAAGAAACAAAGTACCGAATCTCAGTGTAGCCAGGTGCCACGTTCTGGGGGGCACGGGATCAAGCCCGTGTGTGTGTCAGAGTCCCTGTGTGTAAGTGAAACACGAGGCAACGTACTCTTCAAGCCCCGATTATGCGCATGACAAGTGTGATGAACCAATTGCATTATGACCCAAGAGAGTTCTGAAATAAGTAAGATTGGAGACAGTCTTATCTATTCGAGTCATCACTGCGCAGGACTCAGCAACAGACGCATTCTCACATTATCCAAGTCTTCATTGCCGTTCTTCAACTCTCAGAATTTCTCATTATTCATCTCTATAGAGCTTCTCAAGAGGCAGGCTCAACAGATGAGGGGTTGCCAAAGACATCATCAGGGTCATACTTGGCCTTGATCTTCTGCAGCTTCTCAAGGTTACCCCTCCAGTACAGCTTCTGGGCCTCCTCCTTGGTGAGCTCCGAGTCGGCGTAGTTGATGTACTTGCCGACCTCATCATCCTCGAGGGTGTCGGCGATGGTTGCAACAAAGCCCTGCATGAACTCGAAGCCACCCTCGGGGTAAGGAGAGGTGTTGTTCGTGTAGTCGTAGATGCTGTCGTAGAACTGCCAGAGCCAAAGCTGGTCGCGGTGTGCGTAGGCAGTCTCGTCGTTTGAGCGGGCAGCGAGGGCAGAGTGAGCGCCTCCGTGCATGTCCCACTGAATCCACCAGCCACGGCCGGGGCGGACGCTAGAGTTGTGGTACTTGTAGTCGACAAAGGCCTCAATGGCTTCATCGGTAAGACGAGGAGCAGTCAGGCTGTTGGCGTAGAAGTACTCGTGCTATGAAAAGTGTGATGTCAGTCTTGTGTGTCAGCACATACACGGGAAAGGGCCACACTCACCACATCGTATGGTGTCGTGGCGTTCAGTTCCGCTCCATACAACCACGAGGTGATCTGACCGTACCAGTCGGTCTCCTTGGCAGAGGCAAGCTTGGCACCTCCAGTCTTTTTCATAATGGGATCAAGCACCTTCTTGAGCTGCGCAGCAGTTCCGTAGTAGTTGCCTTCCCAGTTGAGGGCATTAGCGTTGATCTCAAGACGCATGCTGAGCTCTCTCGGCATAGTAGTTTCAACCCAATCTTGGAGAGCCTTGAGGCCCTTGACGTGCTGGGTCTGGTTCCAAGTCGTGCGAACCTGGTAAACAGTGACAACCTCGGGAGCCTCGAAGGTGTCGAACTCGAACTCGGAGACGATGCCGAAGCCACCGCCAGCACCACGAAGAGCCCAGAAGAGGTCGGAGTTCTCAGTCTCAGAGACGTGGACGACTGAGGCATCGGCCAGGACAACGGTGGCGCCGACCATCCAGTCGAGCGTCAGGCCATGGGTGTGAGTGGCGAAACCGTAACCTCCGTGAAGAGAGTGGCCACCAATACCGACACCGGGGCAGGTACCGTGGGACAGAGCACGGTTGCCTTGGTCGAGCAGCTCAAGAGCGACATAGCCAAGTCTGGCACCGCCCTGGATGGTGGCGATGTTGTCGTCGTTGACAGTGACAGAGTGCATGCGGTCAAGCTCGATCATGAGGTGGCCATCTTCACCACCGAAGCCGAAGGAGGCATAGCTGTGACCACCACCTTTGGGGGAGATCTTAACACCAGCATCGAGACCGCACTGGACAGCAGCCTGGATCTGCTCAGTCGATCGAGGAACAGCAATGGCAGCGGGGTTATAGTCGAGACGGAGATTGAAAGCAGTGCCATCGATCTCCCAGCCCTCAGAATCCTCCTCGTGGAAGGGGACGTTGGCGGCATCAAGGCACTCGTTGATAGAGTCACGCTTCTGGAGCCATGTCGAAGCCTGAGCGGCAGAGGCGAGGCTCAAAGCCGCGGTGAGCTCTTGGATGCGCACCATGACGGAAGGTGAAGATGAGGATAGTAGAAGATGAAAGAGGAGGAGCGCGGATGGTTGAGGAGGAGAGATGAGAGGTAAGAGCATTAGAGTTGTTGGCGGGCGGGATCAAGCTTTTATTATATCGTCGTCCAGCCCGCGCCGGCGGATGACTGAGGAGGGAAGAAAAAAAGGTACAAACGCAAAATGACTGCTCGCCTTATCCACTCCCGCTCACTATACACGCCTGTCATGTCATGTCATCTATAGGAGGCACTCATTGCGGAAGGTCATCTTCCACGGCTCCGGCAGCCGGAGCCGGCTACTAAGGGGAGGCATGCATCGTATTCCTTCGTACATCGGGGGAGGATCTCCAGCCAACGACTGGGGCACGACTGCAAGGCAAACAAACAAATAGGTCGAAGTAGAAGAAGAAGAGAGTAAAAGGTGGAACTCCACGCACCCTCGTTGACCCTTGCACTACCAAGGCGTCAGACTGCAGGGTGCAATGGGGGTGCCCGTGGGAGTTCGGATAAGGGGAATGGGTGGTGTGCGAGCAACTATCCCGCGTGTCCTCGCGCCTCGTTCGTCAATGGCTGATTCCTAAAGCAAGGAATTTGACGCGACTCGGTCAGCTTGCCGTCTCTCGTCTGCTCATCTCATGTCATCGTGGGGGGGTTACATGCATCTCTGCAGCTTGCATGCAGCGCCCATGAATCGATAGTGAGAACGTGTGCAAAAAAGAAGCATTGGCACGGATACTGGCACTGGAGCGGAAGATCAAGAGGCACGCAAGGCAGCGGAATCCCGAGGAAGTCAGCGCGTGCATTCTGGCTAAATTAACGAGATGGCCGGAGCGTTTCGCACATAGGATGATCGCCTAATCTGCTGTGAGGGAGGGGCTTGGAAGGAAGCTTGGCCCTGCGTCTTCTTTTTTCTCCGTCTCTAATTACGCTTGACGCTTGAATAGGGACGCGAAATCGCCATAAGAAACACGGCTATAGCCTGGATTCTTCCTCTGTTAGGCTAGCAACGAGCTGATCTTCCAGTAGCTGGTCCGGGTTAAAGCGCACTTGTCCACTAAACACTCGACCCATAACACCCTCGACTCTCATTCTAGGCCAAAGATAGTGTAGAGGAAAATCCCATTACGAACATACCCAAAACGTGGTGCTTCGTCTCCTGCAATCCATGCGGCTGATCCCACGACCCGCGTGCCTGGCTAAAGTCACATCCCCAAGCCATGGCATGATGGATCATGGCCCCATTGATCCCCATGCATTACCACCTCATTCAACTCGCTCCCCCATACATATACATTGCAGTTGCATACAAACAGCTTCTGGCCTTCAGATCCTCGCCCCATTGCGCCTCTCGGACACGGACTTCCCCCGAATTCCCCTCCCACACCCCAGAGCCATATCCACACAGAACCAGCCCCAATCTCGATCATCCGGGTCTCCTGTATTGCGTGAATCAAAAGAGGGCTTGCGGCCCGAGGCTTGGCGGGTCCGGGGGGTTTGCAAGGGACTTGGGGGCGCGCCTGATCTCGTGGCTTTCGCCCTCGCCCAACACGTGCCCAGCGTCGCGCTCGTTTCCTGTTCGTTGGCTGGCCGTCTATGCGCTGTAGGACCTTTTTCGGTAGTTGGCTATATCGGTTCACTGCCGGTTGGTTGGCATTCGTCCCAAAGAGACTTCGTTCAGTATATGACATATATTACCACCGAAGCCGTGTTTCCCGAATGAGACCCTTTCTTCGACGCCTCTTTCTTTCGGAATCGTTCTTCGGCTTTGACCGCGACATTTCTCTAGCGCCAACTTGTCTGGGCGTGTACGTGTGTACGCGCTTGTCCAGAAGAACTAGCTCCAAGTTTCTCACCTGCTTCGCAACGGGGTAATCACATCGGCAAGACAGAATCCTTCGCATCGACTACCTAGTCCAAATCCAATCCCCGTCTTGTTTTGACCCCTGAACACCCCGCAGTCTCGCTTGGGAAAGGTCCCCCCTCTGCGCCGCTGGTATTGTGTGCTCGAAGGATCATCGTCGACCCAGCCAGAGGGCGGTAGATCCATCATGGTGCCCACTTTCTTGTTTCCCCAAATCTACGGAGTACCTGTCATTCAATCTACATGCCTGACTGTGTCCACTCAAATTGACTCCCTTGCAGGTCAGCAAGATACCCTCTAGGCTTCAGCGACGGCGGAGACGGCCCGAGCACGGCGTGGGGAAGATCCGCAGTGAGGCTTGCTGCGAGGCGTCCGGGAGTGGTACCAAGGGTTCTCATGCTGACCAGGGTATTGAAGAGCGCTTTCGCCCATGTTTGCAGGATGGACGATAGTAGACCCCATCAGACCAGGGCCTTCCCCCGACGGTGCCGAAGGTGGGTTGGTCTACGCCCGTCGTATAGGTTGAATCGGAGACAGACTCGGAAAACAAGGTTGGCTTACGTGTGAGCCTTGACGGGATGCATGTTCTTAACCTAGTATTCCTATAGGCCCTCTTCACGAACCACTCACACACACCTAAACACCCTAGCAGGAAACCTAAAAGTTACGACCAAGACATAAGCGCGGGACGACCACTGCATGGCGGCGCTCAGCTGAGTGAGTGCAGAAACGGCGAAAAGTTCGGGTTCACAACTTCGTGCTTACGCCCTGCACAGCCGTTGCGGGTTTCCAGGCCTTGGCTCGCCTAGGAGATGTCCGTTACGCGCCCCTATCTTACACACACACACAGTCACTCGATGACTTACTCACATGTAAACACAGAAGAACCATGAAGTAGAACTTTCGGCAGAACTGCGCACCTCCACAAATTTGGTTCGGCTACTTCTCCCGTGTCCATACAGAAGCCATCGCGGGGAGCGGTGGAGGAGCCGCCGCACACGAGAGGCGCGGCTAGGTGGCACAGTCATCTTGAACGAGCCGAAAGGTCAGAAAGTCACGAACGGTCTAGATTCATTTTGGCTAGTAAGTCTGTACCTTGTCATTGGCTGTAGTGATCTGACCAGACAATGACTCGTTCCAACGGACGTCAGAGTATCGAAGGATTCAGTAACCCACGCGGGAGGGTTGCGTTGATGCAGGAACAAGCATCCGAACGTAACCCCATCGTCTGCTTGGTTACCAGCCAGTGAGGAGTGGCAGCCAGCTTCCAGGGTATTCCGGCTCATGTACTGCACTGTGGTCGCGAGTGTTATGCACTCCTTTATCCAACCGTCTAAGGCCTTGTGCCACACCATAAGCAAAGAGGAACCTATGTCTGCCCTAGTCCGCCTCGCCCCGTGGGCCTTTCCACCTTCGGGGAGGCTGGGCAGTAGCCGCCTTGCATCATGGCTGCACTTCCGAGACTGCAGGATAAAGTCGATGCTCTTCCAAGGGTCTCTCTATTTCACCTCTGCCTGAACGTGAAGCAGCTTTCCAGAGCTCGGAAGGTCCCCGATATACGATCCAGAATTGCCAAATACGGCAAAGTTTATATTACTTTCAGAATCTATTACGTGCCACAACAATCTCAGATGATGCCTGCTGTTGCGGACTGAAAGGCAGCAGCCCGGTTCCAGAGGGAGTTTCGGTCGCTTCAACACATTCTGAACGTGATAATAAAACATGACAGCCCATATCTCTACTAGAAAGCCGTTTAGCCAAGCAAAATACCAGAACCATGCAGCTGTCTGTTGCCAATCACTCCACCCCACCAAATGCTGTAGTCATCCTTCTTCACATCCTTGTGTGCCCAGATGTCTTGTAAGAGTTCGAGAGCCTCCATGAACATGGTATACCTAGAGTTCCGATACCATTCTTCGCAGTACTCCTTCACGAATTTCCTCGAATAGGAATCCATAGACTCTGAGCCAGCTAAGAAGAGAGGAAAGAGGAGTTGTTTGCGTAATGATGATTCGGGTCTGCAGGACCGTACACTGTCCAGGATCAACCTCGAAAGAGACGTAGCTTCGGGTAATCGGGAAGCCCCAGTTCTGTCCCATTTGAGAACACGAGCGAGGTACAGCAGCAGGGCGTACTTCCAAGCATTGCTCGCGTTGCAATAGTCGTGCCAGGTATGGATCATTTCGTCACCGTCCGTCGTGTCGTCTATTGAGTCCTGGGGTCTGAACACTGCCGCAGTGTATTCTTGGATGGCCTGTTCCAGTTCGTATACCCGCGTAGTATCGAACTTGGCGTATTTCATTTGTGAAATTTGCTCTTTCTCGCTTGCCAACTGAATCAGCTCCCTGAAGTACTGAAACAGTTCTTTCGGAACTCCACATAACACGTGAATATCCCACGGCGGGCCGTCATTGTACGAAAGCGCGATCTCGAAGTAGGAGTTTGGGAGGACGGGCCTTGAGCGTGACAGCAGAGCGATGATACAGTCCCACCTACGTTCTGCGGTCAGTTGCAATTTTTTTGAGCACGGAGATCAGTACTTACCAAACGAACATGCTCAGCTGCGCTTGTGCATAGGGGGATGAAGCCACAGCATCTGCTCCGCCCATAGACTCGATCTTATGATAAGCATCTTTCAAGCGCGCATTCCACGGACCAGCGGAGGAAATCAGTGTCTAGGAGGGCGAGGTCAACAAACTGACGATACTAGAAACATGATTTGGTTCAACCATTGACTCACATCTAAGGCAAACAGTACGAGTATGCTATCCAGCACTGACTTCTTCGACTGTCTCGTAATTGCCTGTAGAGCTGCTGTACACAGATCTGTCGCAGACCTTTTGTATGTCGTTACTTGATGGGACAACACACCTTCATGCGCTGTGTCGCTCATACGGCTGAGATGTTGAATCGAGATTGCAATGACAGCATGCACCAGATGCGGTGAGCTTTCTGTCTTGCAACGAAAGGGATTTGCAGGAAAGTCAAAGGTCAATGGTAGGGCGCACAGCTCAGTATCATCTACGAGGGGTCAACGTTAGCCATGTTTCGCGACGGTGAGCCATGGGTTACTTACAGAATGTGAGTAATTGCGATGGCGCCATGTTTGGCAGTGAGGATATGGAGGAAGGGGTCATAAGCGGAGACTCGCTTCCTAACAAGAGAAGCTCGCCGGCATCGCCTTGCCAGAGTGAATCAGGCGACAACGGTAGAAGGAACATGCTGTCGTCGCTGTTCGAGAATTGGTCCATCAACGATGAGTCGAGGTCACCAAATACATCCTCGAATGAAGCAGAGTCACATCCACCTGCAGCTGTCGAATCCGCGCGATTTGAGGGAGTCTCAATGAACGCGAAATGTGCTTCACTTTCAACCGGGCACCGTTCAACAGGGCACTGTTCGCCGCCCGTACGCCGTTGAAATTGTCGAGCGATCGCCTTGTGAGCCGAGCGGGTCTGAGGGCTCCGGGTTGTCTGCTTTTTCGCTCTCTGCGGCTTCTCTGGCTTGAAAACAAATGTGTGATTGGTAGGAGTGGTTGACTCCCATATCTGGCTCGAAGGCTGGATGCTCAGGGACCGGCCTTTCTGTTTCCCCCTCGACGTGACGCCGGTGAGCCATTGAAGCTCTCGAGGATAGCCTTCGCAAATCTCAGATGTTTGGGCGCATGTGTTACAGCGATGCCGAGTCCTATCACAAGGCCGACATGAAGAGGAACAGTTGAAGCAATCAACAGCCTCCCGTCGCCTCGGAAGCTGCGCGATCCTCTCCATGTTGACCAATGGCTGATCGCTGTTACTATAACAGAGGGACATTGTTGAGGTCTATTATAACTTCGAGGGAGCTTCGCCGATGCGATAGAGTATGGGCAAGAACTACGCCACCAGAAGCTTGCCTTCAATCAGAGAACGAGAGCGAGCAGTGCATGGACAGCCACGTGATTCCCAAGACCTGGACCAGACGAGCGATCGCTTCTGCCCATCTGCGCTTCCCCGCATCTCGTTATCTTTCCAACTAAGAGACTTAGCCCATTCTTGGACATTCGACACATAACTGAGCAAGCCTAAAGGCGCCGACTACACTTGCAGTGGAGACAGATGGTCAGCTCGGTTCCAGTGGAGCGGCTGAGCACTGTCGGAATATATTCCGGCGAGCCTTTATCATGTTGACCCACTGAGCCGTCCATGACCGAGAAAACCCTCAAGAAATCGCCATCCACTACTTGAGCGCTTGCAGCAGATATCATGCTAATGCTGATAGATATCATAGATGATCCTTGTCCCCAGCTCTGTGCGTAGCATTATGCCTCAGCTTCCGCGCGATCTTTCTTTCGTATCATTCTCAGAGGAACATGCCGACTTGAGCGTCTAAACAGAGAGATAAATTGACGCCACAATTACAGTACAAAGGCCAGGTGACTGGAGTTCTGATACCTCTTCACGGCGATTGAAGAAAGGGATCACCCGCAGCAATACGACTCTGACTGAAAGACACAGTGGTGGATTTGTGGTTCTGGCCAGCGACACCAGCGCCGGAACTGTTCTGGTGAAGGTGCACTCCAAATGATACTTCGCGATCACCATTCAGCAAGTTCTAGCAATGAAGACAGAGAATTGTCTTTATCTGGATGTGACATGACTTGAAAATTCTAATCTCAAACTTCCTTGGCCTCACTTTCCGCTTGGCCTTTTCCCAAGACTTGTTCTACCTCAACACCGTCGAGGTTGGCATGTAGAGCAGCTCGCCGCCTCTCATGCATCAATTCCATATTGATGTTGGGACCTGTGAACTTCCCTTTCTTCGTCGTAAACCATATTATGATCACAATTGATACCAGACCAACGAGGACAACGGAGACGTAGCTCATGTTCTCGGGTGTGACTGGTCTGAATACAGGGAAACAAAAGAGGATATCCATGAAGATCACCCAAGCGACAGAGACAGCATTGAACACTGGGCCGAACTTTCCAAGGCTAAAGTAACGCTCAGGCAGAACTTCTTCACGGTTTCGGAAAAGGAGGATGGCTTGCGGAATAACGCATGAGGTCTGGAGAAACAGAATAGTAGCGTTAACCATGGCTGCGAATGCGGTTGTTGAGCCCAGGAAAATCAGGCCGTAAAGCTGCTCCAACATTAGTCACTTCATTGCGTGTCTCAAAACCTAGCGACTTACCGTAACGCAGGTTCCAGTGAGGAGCATCGAATTAGCAGGCATGTTGAAGACTGGATGCACGACTTTCCAGAGCCCAGAAAATGGCATCGCTCCATCTCTAGACACGGCCCAGATCGTCCGAGAAGCCGTTGTACCTATGTCTCGTCAGATTATTCTTCCCGATCAGCCAGTGTAAACTTACCGACAGCCACCACACAGCCAAACATGCAGAAGGCGAAGAAGGAAAGCAATATTGACGCCGCGACCTTTGAGCCTGTTCCTTGGTAGTAGATCTCCAATAGAGGCATTCCTGCGCCGAGTACGGCCGGAAGATCTTTGATAGAGTATATCAGCGCGGCTGCGAACGGGAATGCAGTGAGCAAGCCCATTACCAACGGAAGCATGATGACTTTAGGAACATTCTTCGAGGGATTCGCAATCTCTTCGCACAGATGGGCACCGCAGTCACTTCCCATGTATCCAAAAACAGCGTTGCCGACCGCAAGCAGAAAGGTAAAGCCCTCATTTGACCATCCAGTCTGAGTAGTAGTATCCGTGAACATGAACGACGGTGACGCGTGGTGGTGCCGAGCGATCACAAATAGCGCTATGATGGTTGAACCGAGAGTGATGACGGAAAGCACAAAGATGAGTTGACTGTAATAAGGCAACAGCCTAGAGCCCAGGATATTCATTGCCACGGACAGCCAGATGACAGCGACGTACATCAGATACAGTTGCCATCGTTGCGTTTCGAAGGAATACCACACCGAGGCTATTTCCAGGATCATGGAGGCGACAAAGTTGGACACTGAGCCGATGGCTAGCCACCATCCAAGGATGCTCATCCACCCGTTCCTAACGGACGACTGTTAGAAATATCATCCATATCTTCTCTTCCGCATTTCCGCACTTACAGATATGACGCAAACGGCTTGTACTTCTCGGGAGCTACCATGAAAGACCAGTAGTATTGTGCTCCAGCCACAGGATAAGCAGAGGCCAACTCTGCCATACCGGCAGATACGATGAGGGTCATGACTCCAGCGACAAGCAGAGACCACAAGGCTCCTGCACCGGAAGCATCGGTCAGGCCGAGGCCAATCGACGCTCCGGACCCAAGCCAGGTGCAGGTCAAGGTAAAAGAGAGAGCTCCAAGAGACCAGATAGAAAACTGACGAGGCATGGCTTGGGTGTAGCCAGCGGCCTCGAGCTCAAAAGCATCGAGCTTGGCGGCATTGGAGGAGCTGCGTTGAGTCATGATCCGGGGTGTGGCTAGCGGGACATCCAAATTTCGCGAAGACTGAGGAAGCACAAAGCCGACGTGCTATATTGTCCTGCGCGTGGATCTCACGGCGGTGATGCGGCTCAGATATAGAGACGCATGTCGCTGCATGATGCTTGGTTAGACGACAGTCTCCTGGTTCTTGATTGGTTCCGTTCGTCTAAGATAAGGAAGCGTGGGAAACATGAACATCGGACCCCGTGGGGAAGATGCAGGGTCCGCTTTTCCGATTATCCTAAAGAGGAAATGCAGGCAGATAAGGGTTGCACAGGCCTGCAGCTCCACCATGTGTCCCGTTTAGGATAATGGAAAGCTCCAAGAAGCCTCAGGCTAGTGGTCCATAGTTTGGGGAATGGGGGCTAGACCTTGAGGGCTGATGGGCTTATTAACCGAGGTGTTTGTCGTAGAGATAGACGTTCGCAGCGGAGCCCTGGGCCAAGGTCTAGAACTCCATGGTATCAGCTCCTGCTCCAGTCTTGGAGAGGAACTGAGTAGCTAGACGAACAATTAAACTTTCCTGTATTGCTGGGCGTCATTGAGTCAGTGCTTCAATATGCAGGCAGACCCCCAAGCAGAGACAAACACTCCACATGATGTGGTTATACATCACCCTGTACGTAAGTGACTGCAGAAGACAAAGCCCAGAAAATAGACTACCCTAAACTGTTGGCATTGTAGAGGTAGAGAACATGTCTGACTAAGACAACTAAGTGAACTTCTCTATCCTGAGATTCAGGTCCAGAAAATGTGATCACAATAAAAGCCAATGGATGGTTTTCAGCAGCTGACTGATGGGGAGACAGAGTGGCATCTACCTTGTACGTATGGTACTCTTATTCTTGGAAGACGAAGCAAGTAAGGTACAGGGCTGACGTAACAAATGATGACAAAATATGATTCTTGATCTCTTCTTTTGTTTCCCCTCATCTCATTTATCTTCTTCTTTTTCTTCACAAACGAGAGGTTGCCCCAGTCCAACCCGCATCCTCAGCGATCATCTCAGCCGCCCGTTCACCGACCGCCAACACCGTCAACATCAAATTGACCGTGATCATTGTCGGAAATACACCTGCATCAGCGATTCGAAGATTTCTAATACCTCGGACCTTCAACCTTGAATCCACAACAGCCATGGGATCTTTCTCGATATCGCCCATCTTAGTAGTGCAGGCTGGGTGATAGATGGTATGAGAGGCAGCACGAGCATACTTATCCAGCTCCTCATCCGTGGTAACGTTCGGCCCAGGTGCAATCTCTCTCTTGATCCAACTCTTGAAAGGCTGCGCTTCGGCAATCTTCCTGATTGCTTTGATGCCTGCAACGAGAACCTCTGCATCATAGCCATCGGGGTCCTCGAAGTACTTGAAGTCAAGTGCTGGTTTCTCCTCTGGATTATTCGACTTTAGATAAACTCTACCCTTCGATTGAGGGCGTAGAAGGACCGGCATGGTGCAGAACGGGTGCTTTGGCCGTTCATAGCCAAGTCTTACAATTTCGTCACACCAGTCAAGCTGCCATGTATGCAGTTCAATGTCGGGAATGTTCCCGTCATCACCAGCCCAATTGTAAGGTTTGTGACGGAGAAAGGCGAGGACGTCCGAGTGCGTGGCTGTTTGGCTGGGGACCTGTTCGTGAAGGTCGTAAACGACGAAGGTGCATGGGTGGTCCTGTAGGTTCTCTCCAACTCCTGGAATGTCCTTGACAACGGGGACGTTGACAGACTCTAGGTGCTGTCGAGGCCCTAGGCCTGATAGAAGCATGAGTCTAGGGGTGTCAATTGATCCAGCACAAAGAATGATCTCCGTAGCAGCGTGAACGGTGTGCTTCGTGCCATCCTGGGTAGTGACATCGACGTTGGTTGCGACCTCCCCTTGTACATTCAGACGAGAGACCCATGCGTTGGTCAGGATCACCAAGTTCGGTCGCTTCTCTTCTCCACGAAGAATAGGGTGGATGTATGCCACGCTGGCACTGCTTCGCCAGCCGTTGTCAGGGTTGTAGGAGAGCGGAGTCCAGCCCACAGCTTCAGTCAAGCCCCCCGCAGAATCTATGGCGGAGTTAATGTTGCTGAGATACGGCAGGTCAAGGCCTTTATGAACCGATGTGATCCAGTCCTTGCTCAACTGGTTTTGGTCGTGAGGGTGAGCACGTGGGTGTGTCGTATTGCGCAGACGGCCCTGCAGCCGCTGGAACATATCAAAAGACCAGCCTTTACAGCCGAGCTTCTCCCAGGTATGTGCATCGTACTCTGGTGTGCGGAATGAGACCATGTCGTTGTGGCTCGAACAGCCTCCGAGAATTTTGGCTCGCGACTGAATGATATGACTGTTGCCTATTACAGGACAGTCAGCGATCAAAGCAGGCAGACTTTCTCGATGAAATGTCATCACATACCCATTGGTTGCTCAACTGACGGATATCTCATATCCAACTCGGTCCCCAGCATTTGGGTACGGTCCTTGAGGATCAATGCACGGGTATCGCCGACATCGCTGGGTCCGCCTTCGATCACAAGGATTCGCTTATGCGGCAGGTATCCAGAAAGGCGGCTTGCAATGACACAGCCAGCTGTGCCACCTCCCACGATAATGTAATCAAATTTACCGGCATCGCCAGTAGGGAGCTTGTTCGTGATACTCATGTTGGCGAGGGTGGAGCGGACTTGACGCGGATTGCGGACACAACAATGAGAACACACGATGAATGTTGAGACGTTCTTTACAGCTTGGGCGAAGAGACACTACAAGCGATTAATCGACGAAGCACAAACACTGATTCATACCTGAGATAACGACCAGTGGTGATAGCATATAATCTCAGAGTTCATTTTCCTAATTGAGACAGCACGTTCCCGCGCTGTGAGTGAACTCAGTCTGTCCACCGTCAGCATCGGAGTCTGGATATCCATCTCAGCCCTCGGCTCTAGATACAGAATCCTTAGTGCTGTGGATCTTCATGTCTCTGCAATCAGGGTCCATCTATTCAAGGAGATCGGGACCTTTGTGGAACATGGGACACAAACCCGCAACAGTAGCTGAAGATATCCTCGAGTCAGATAGCTTATCTCATGTCACAAGAACTAAAGTCAAAGCTAGATCATTCCAGGCCCCGCGCCAGTGAACCGTAACAGCTCGTGGCTAAGGTAGGTCAATCGGGAGAATCGGAACTATTCATGCCTTTGATCCATCGCATCCCAAAATGGAAAATCGACCAAAGAGGAAAATGAAAAGAGTGGAACCAGCGGTCGATGCATGCACCTCTTTGCGAGGCGGCTGAGACGTTGTAAGTCGAAAGATTAGGAGAAGATAAGTAAATATTGGACAGCATGTAGAAGTACCAGAAGCGTGCCAGAACGACGTCTTCTGGTACTTCGTCTTGATCCCGACTCGAGGTGGCAGGATTGACCCTCTCTCCCATTGCCCTTCCCGTCACCCTCCACAGGTCCCTCAAACTGAGAGAGCGCAGCAGCACAACTGGCCCACCATGTCTTTACATCAAACCATCGTGACTCCTGTCGTCACGTACGAGCAACCTCTAGGCTTATACATCGACGGAAAGTGGGTGAAGGGAGTAGAAGGCAGGACTTTTGAGACCATTAGCCCGACCACCGAGAAGCCTATCGTGTCGGTCCACGAAGCCAGCGAAGCAGGTGATTCTGATCCTCCTATTCGATATGGTACTAAACCTGCTGACAACTGTCCCAGATGTCGATATTGCTGTCAAGGCTGCTCGGAGAGCATTCGAGGGCGTCTGGGCCAAGACAACCCCTTCCGCACGAGGCCAAATGTTAACAAAGCTTGCCGACCTGTTCGACGAACACGCGGAGACCCTCGCTGCTATCGAAGCTTTGGACAATGGAAAGTCCTTCGCGATGGCCAAGGGGGGCGATATTCCTATGGCCTCCAGCTGTCTGCGATACTACGGCGGTTGGGCAGATAAGATCCACGGGAAGACCATCGACACAGACCCAGAGACTTTCAATTACACAAGACACGAGCCTGTGGGCGTCTGCGGGCAAATCATTCCCTGGAACTTCCCTCTTGTCTCCTGGGCGTGGAAAGTCGGACCTGCACTCGCCGCTGGCAATACTGTTGTCTTAAAGACGGCAGAGCAAACCCCTCTCTCTGGCTTGTATGCCGCCACCCTTGTGGAGAAGGCAGGCATACCAGCAGGTGTCGTCAACATCATCTCCGGCTTTGGTAAGACTGCGGGCGCCGCCATCGCAGCTCATAGGGATGTCGATAAGGTGGCATTCACTGGTTCGACATCTGTTGGCCGAACCATCCTGCAGGCTGCTTCCAAGTCCAATCTCAAGAAGCTCACCCTTGAGCTTGGCGGAAAGTCACCGAACATTGTGTTCAACGATGCCGATCTAGAGGATACCGTCTCATGGGTGAAGTTTGGCATCTTCTTCAACCACGGCCAAGTTTGCTGTGCCGGGTCCAGAATCTATGTTCAATCGGGCATATACGACAAGTTTGTCGAGGCATTCAAGGCCCGGACCGCCAACATCAGTCTCGGAGATCCCTTCAATGCGGAGACTTCTCAAGGTCCGCAGATCAGCAGCGCTCAATTCGATCGAATCATGGGCTACATCCAGTCCGGCAAAGAAGACGGTGCTACAATCGAGCTAGGCGGCGAACGCCATGGCAGCGAGGGATATTTCGTGCAGCCAACCATATTCACGAACGTCCGTGAGGATATGAAGATCATGCAGGAGGAGATTTTCGGCCCCGTAGCCGCGATCTGCAAGTTCGAGACGGAGGAGGAAGTCATCAAGGCCAGCAACGAGACGACCTATGGTCTTGCTGCGGCTGTGCACACAACGAACCTCGGGACTGCCATCCGCGTCGCGAATGCCCTCAAGGCTGGCACCGTTTGGGTGAACAACTATAACATGATTAGCACGCAGGTGCCGTTTGGCGGGTTCAAGGAGTCAGGGATTGGTCGGGAACTGGGGAAGTATGCTCTCAGCAACTATACACAGGTCAAGTCAGTTCGTATTCGGCTGGGTGGCGCGCTTTTCGACTAGGACACCCATTCCAGCATGCTTTAGACAAATCATGTCATATCTTTGCACTTGATATCCTTCATGGTACGCTGTATGTCAAGTATCTGAAGCAGGGTGTAAAAGTACCATGTCTGACTAGCCATAGCTCCAGAGACCGGTGGCTCGATGGTCGAAGCTGTCAATTAAAAGATCTTGACTCGCATAAACCAACGTTGGTCTTGACTTGTACGTCTAACTCACGCTGCAGGACCATGCAATCCGGAGTTTTTCTTTTGTTTCGAACCTCATTATCCTTCAAGTCCAGCAGTCAGCGCACCAAGATGCTCACCTTCCTTTGACTCAAAGGTTTGCCACCACATCTCATCGAATTTTATTAAATGTTCCTTCATCAGTGAGACAAAGTCAGATCTTCGATTCCCATGGTATTTCTATCACTGGCGCATGACTCACTTAACTCGAGCGTCGGCGATGTCCAATCCGGCCTGTTTCATGTCATCCCTTCCGGATGTCATGCCGAACTCAAGCGTAGTCTCCAATCAGTGAATCCAATCTTCCAGATTCAAGTCGACCTTGAGCGATGCAGTTTCATGTCACCAACCAAGCCAGAGGTCTCTCACTTCAAGTACAAAAGATCCCTTTAGCACATGCACCCAAACTCAATCCCCCAATCAGTTCACTATTTCACTTGCCTCCAATCGACATTACCATTTTATTCCAGCAGCCAAAGACCAACAATGCTCTCCATCCTCCCCATCTTCCTCTCCCTCCCCCTCATCACAGCCCACTCCTCCTCCCTAACCTAATTCCACCCCGCCCTCGGCGCCTGCGGCCACACAAACACCGATACCGACCCCCAAGTCGCCATCTCCGCCTCCCTCTACGACCGCACCTCCTCCTGCGGCCGCTGGATCAAAGTCACCGGCCCAAAGGGCACAGCCAGAGTCAAAGTCGTCGATCGCTGCGCGGGCTGTGCGGAGTGGGATCTAGATCTGAGTCCGAGGATGTTTAAGATCGTGGTGGGGGATTTGAGGGTGGGAAGAGCGCGGGGGAGTTGGGAGTGGGCATGAAGAATTTGACTTGGGAAGACGGGAGAGAGAGTGTTATGAGGGGACTATGCGTGAGAAATGAGGAAGCTGCTGCTGGTGAGTTGCGCAACGAAGACATGGCTGTAACTCAAGGAGTCGGAAAGCACACCGCACGATCAAGGGTAAAGACGCCGCGATAAGAAAGGTAGTCCCAAATAATCCAGAAGTGATTCAGGCAGTCTAGAGGTAGTCATACGCCAAACACCCTAAATCCAACGCTCTCGCGTTCCAAAAGAATCCCAAGTGCTGTCTCCCCTTTCCCAGTAGGCTTCAGGACAAAGCATCGCTTCCCTGCGATGAAATATTGCACAATACTGATGATACACCCCTCCGTTCTCAAAGCCTTCTCTTCAAACAATACACAAACCCTAGCCGGTTCTGTTCCTCAAGCTACTCGACCTCCCAAAGCCCTGAAGCCACTTTCTTCTCCCACCTTGCTGCTGCTGCTGCGGTCCTCCCGCTGGGCTCAAAGGCGGTGCTACCTCCATCGGCTGCGGGTACACCGCCGGCGCGATCGGCGTCGAAGGTTCCTGTAGATCTTTCTCGACCGCTACGGCGCTTTCAGCTCTTTGGTGACGAGGGTTGCGCATGATCGGTGGTGGCGTGGCGCCTGATCTTTCGTCGTCAGCTACTCCGCTGCGGTGAACCCAGGATAGGGTACCCATTGTCGACTTTTGTTGCGATGGCGGTGGCGGCAACGAGCCCCCGTCCGCTCTCGCTTCGATTGGTGCAGACGGCGACCGTGGTGGTAGACCTGCATCTGCAGCTCCGCCCAGTGACCGTCTGAAGAGTCTGTTGAGGCCAGCGCGAGCTCCTCCCGCACCTGACAACGGAGGATAGTGTCCCCGTTTGTCTTGCGATTGCTGCTGCTGCTGCTGCTGCTGCTGCTCGGGAGGCGGTGGTGCAGCCGAAAACTGTGCAGCTGAGACAGACCTCGTCCTGGCATCGACGCTAGCTCCTCTTGTATGCTGCCTCGGTGCCTTCCGCTGCGGTGACCTTTGTTTCGGCACCTGCGACGTTGTCTGGGATGTCATCGTAGGCGTAGCTGACGAGGACCCTGTCCGTGCGTGATAGCTTGATCTCCGTCCAGGAGGCGGAGGTCCTTGATTCTCTGGTTTTCCTTGAGCCGAGAACAACTCGTCCATCGCCTGACCACTGCCCATGATCTGAGCGCCACCCGCATATGCGCTTCCAGGCCCGAACATGGCATCCATAGCCCATGCACCCCTAGATGCGGTTGTTGGGAACCCGAACAAATCAGGTGAAGCTCGGCCATCAACCTCTTGCTTGGATCCCCCTTGACGCATCCAGATGTCAAGGCTTGACCGGAAGGATTGACCATCATCGTCGTCACTGTCGAAGCCCCAGTCATTGCCCCTCCGGTGCTGCGAGACTGTCGTCTCATCCGCAGATCGAGGTCGTCGAATGGCTGCAACGTGGTCCGGGTAACTGTTAACGCTCAGATCGAGTACCTTGGGCACAGCCGGGGCAGTGGTTTGCAGGGGTACACCCGCACGCGGCTCGGGTAGCTTTTCCGTCAAGGCCGGCTGCAGCGGCATTTCATTTCTATCTTCAACCTCAAGAGTGTCATTCGAGGTTCTGAACCTCCGAAGTGTCGATGTGGACATCGTATCAGGCGTGGGCGGAAGTGCATGCTCTTGCAGTCGAACACCCCCTGGAGTATCAGTTATCACCCTCCTCAGACCTTCCCTCTTCTCCTCTCGGGTCTTTCGTCGTGCAGGCGATTTATTGGTCCGCGATGAGTTCATTGTGCCCATGTCCCGACCAGAGCTTTGTGGCCTCCTCGCGTAGTTTGGGTCCATCTTCTCCAACCGCTGCAGCGGTGAGCTCTGCCCGACGACATCTGAGATCGAGTGGTACTGTCCATTGACGTTTGTTCGTGAAGAAGATGCCGATGGTGACTTCTTGGTTGAACCAGACCTGCCGGTCGCAGTACTTGGCCGTTGAGCATCCATCGACGTTCCAGACTTACTGGCACCGCCATCCAACGACAGTGGCTCGGTCAGGTCAAGGGTAGCGGTCCTATCCTGTCCTTTCTGGCCGTAGACACTGACGAAGGAGCTTTCGCTCAGTACACTCAGGCTTGGGCTAGCCAGACCCTCCAGCGGCTCAGAGACACGAGGTAGGCTCATGATGCTGGACCGGCCATGCAGGTAGACATTCCGCAGGTTCTCCGTGTTTTCGGTGCGGTCAGACAGAAAGCTCGGCATGCGGGTGAGGCCTCTTGCGTCGTCGTCGGGATGTAGCCTCTCTGCATCTTGAGAATGGCCTAGAGGTTGAAAGCCTGATCCGAAGTCTGGTGATCGGAACATGCCCTCTGCCTCGATCTGCTGAACCATCCTACGCTCTCGTGCCAGCAGATCGATCTTTGCCTCCAGTGTGACAATCATCGCAACAGCCTCTTCCACCGCCTTGTCCCTCTTCTCAAGTTCCTCCATCAACTTGTCGTTCATCTGTTCGACCTGAGCCTTATCTGCCTCGAGAGCTTCGACTCGATCCTCCAGTCCCGTCTGTCGCTCCCGTCGATGATACAGTTCCAGCTTCAAGTCGAAGTTCTGTTTGTGAAGGCTGGAGATGACCTGCTCCATCTCCTTGACGCCATGGCCTTTCTTCCCACTGCCAGAGTCACCGCTACTAGACTGTGGTCTGTTCGTGCTAGAATCTTTGAAAGGCGAATTTGTTGCACGACCGAGGTCCATTGATGCGCTCATGCTACCGCTCTTTGATGAAGGGGAGGGCATGCAGGTCTTATTGAGCTCCACTTGACGCTCCTTCTGTAACTTTTCCTGCAAAAAGGAGGACATGACTGAAGGCCTGTTTGACTCGGAGCTTGCTTCGCGAGAGAGTTGTGGTGTAGGTCGGGTCGTCAAGGTTGGAGAGGTCGCGTTTGGTTTGGCACAGCCGTTATGGTGATATCGGTGGGTTGGATGAGAGTGTGTCAGCTGCGGCGATGAAGAACCGCCGCTGTTGTGTGTCTGGTTTGTAGCGCGAGTGTTGCTCGTACTCGTGGAGGATCGAGAGGCGGTTCGAGGATATGGTGGACGGGACTTTTCCCGGTATTGGGCAGTTGTTGCGTCCATGTTTGTAGGAAGAAGTAGCAAAGTGTCGGATAGGTTTGTGGGCGGGGGAAGCTCAAATGGAGGATAGTCAGCGAGTCGGGATGACCCCTGTATGGAGCCGATGGCAGACGCAGAGCTCAGGACATGAATGGAGGTATGTTTCTAAGCTCGAGCACGCGCGCAGCTGTCGCGTGTCGTCACCGAAAGGAGGGCCGAGATCAATCACTGTGAGGAGTGGTCCATGCGTCGACCATGCTGCCGGTCAATGCGTCCAAGTGAGGCTGTCGCCGCGATATACAGCCCTCGATGCACTTCGATTCGAACTGCGAATAAAGAGAGTGACGAAGAAAAGAAGGGATCGAGCCACGCGAGGTTTGCAACCGTAGGGAGTGCGCAGTCGAGTGGCTTTGCTTCTGCAGCTGTCTCAGTCAGCCCACTAGCTTGGACGAAGCAACACGCCGCAGGATGTCTCTGGAGAACGGGGCCGGCTTCCTGCAGGGGGAAATGGAAGACGGAATGGACGCTTTTTGAGTAATTGAAGCGTGGCTCGGGATCGAAGGCCGGTGTGTCGAGGGGGACAGTGTCGAAGGCAGTGAGGTCACGGGTTCAGTGAAGAGTAGAAAGGTACAGGTCAACAGAAGAATAAAGAGTAGTTGGAATGCAAGCAAGCAAGGGATGAAAGGAAGTGACGACACACGCGGCAGCAGGTGAAAGCAAACAAGGAGGACCCAGGAACAAGAGAAGAGGAGTGAGTTGAGGAGGGAGGAATGGAGAATGACAGAATAGAAAAGAATTGAGCGTCTGTCTCTCCTGTCAATTGGGCACCGGCACTGCACCCCACACACACGGGCGACAGGGAACTTAATTGAGCTGCCCAGGCCACTGGAGCCAACTGCCACGGGCCTCAATTAAAGGCACCCGAACCATTAATGGCCGCCATTGGCACCTGATGAAGACGTTTTCTCCGTGCTATCACCCCTGGGGCTGCACTCTGTCCTGTCAAGTAAGGTAAGGGAGACAGATTGTGCTCCCAGCCACCACCTCAGCACCGCCCACAGCGGAGTCAGCGGGACCCGGCATGACCCCTGACGCCGGCCGCGACGCTAACGCCTTTCAAGGCATCTTCAGTGGCAGTTGGGCGACGGCTAGCGAATCACAGGCTGCAAGGGGCAGTGGCTCGGCTGCCTTAGTGCGAGTCCAATGGGACGGTCCGGACAGGGGAATGAAACGGGGCGCGCTGCTTTTTCCCCCCTTACTCAACTCACCGAGGCACCTTGCCTTACCATTCATTCTCCGAAGACGCGCCATCTGTTGGAAAAGTAATATTTTGGGCTCGTTAATTGCTGCATACCCTGGACGTTATCACAGGTGGGATATGAGGGCACGGTACGGTAGTGTCTGCAGAGTGTGTGGCCAATCGACAGGGGCCAGGCACACGGGAAGCCGTTGATGGTGCTGGACAATGCCAGTCACTCTTTTGTCACTGGATGGAGCATGTCTTCAGCTGTGACCCGTCACAATCTATGTCATGGAAGTGTGGGTGGCCCATTATCGTGATAGTCTCGCCCACATTCCTTCGCTCGTCAATACATCGGCTGACATCATCCAATGGTCTAACAAAACAATGGGAAAGAAAAGTCAACAACAACAACGACATGGCAACGAGAGGCAATCCGGTTTATAAGCTGCACAGAGGAGGATCGCAATCAATCAATTAGACAGAGACCCTCGATCGCTCAGCACTCACGAGACATGGCATTACCGCGTGTCTGCACCCTTTCCTCCCCGGCCACCACCCTCGCTTCGCTACCAGACTCATGGCCTGAACCCCCGCTTCGGGTGCTGACAAGAAATGTTTCAAGCCTGACATGGACCCTGACCTTATCTCCTTACCATCGGCTGCTCAGTCCAGCTGCTTATCCATGTGGCCATGATCCTTTCCGAACTCGAGACTCCATGACATAGATACTCGTAGCTGCAAGTCAAGAGACCGTACCCTATAGTCTCAGATGTAAAGCATCACATTCATACAAACATGCTATTGAAACAATCAAACCACCCATCAACGCTAACACTTCTACAGCTCGTCTTTGAACTTCTCCTCACTTCCTTCATCACCACTACCGCCGCCGCCTCCTTCAGCAGGGATCTTCTCATCGTCATCATACTGATCCTTATCGTACCAGTCATCGCCTTTCTCTCCCTCCTCCTCTCCATCCAATCCATATATCCATCCCCTCAACTCCCTCTCACCTCCTTCTTCCTGCACAACCTCCAGCTTCCATCCTTTACCCGCAGAGAGTTTTTCCAGCTGCTCCCTCATCTCCTCGATTACCTCGAAGCTAAGACCAAGCTCCTCTATCTCTGCCTTAGATAACACTTCAACTTTGCCACCGTCCTCTGTACTTGCGCCACGGGCTACCACTGCGGTTGTCTTCTTGCCCTTCTTGGCCGCGGGGAAGTAGCTCGATGGGGGGTTCAGCTTCGTAGGTGGCTTGCCAGCCTCGTCGCCCGCCGAAAGGACATTGCGAGCTCCAACAAGTATTCCGCCTATGTTGATAGGCTCCTCTTGCTTCGCACTCGCATCCACTTCCTCACCCTCCGTAGCGTCTCCTGTCTCGGTCTTGCGATCTTGTGTATTCGGAATCGTAGCATCCAACAGTGCAGGTTTCGCAGCATTGACGTCGTGGACGACGAGCTGGCAATTTATGGGGTTTGCTCGCGGCTCCTCCCTTGGCAAGAATGCGACATCATTACACAGTCGTGGGGTGTAGATCACCATCAGATAGGCGCAAATCGTCACCTCCTTGATGTATCCAATCTTGTCGTGCGGCAATCCCAGCTTGCACTGGTACTGCACCTCGATCGTTCGTTCTCGTCCGGTCAAGTCACAGACATCGCCTCGCTCGAGCTTCTGTACCAGGTACCGTTGGTGGTCGCCAGTGATCTGCAGTTCCGCCGGTAGAGGCTTCGCGGCTTCACTTTCCGCGCCTCCATCGACACTAGCCCGTTGTCTGTGTTGTGCGGGAATGGCAGGCTCACGACCAAGTGTAAAGGCGGCCGTGCGAGGATCGCGCTTCGGGGGTTTGTCGGCCGAGGGCGGCGCGGGGAGAGCGTGGTACTGAACAATCTCGCGATTGTTGCAAAAGCTGTAAGTCCACCATCCTGAGCCAAAATAGAGGCATGTTTCCTCAAGCTCTGACAGGAGGTTCCAGCCATGAGCGGCTGCACGAGACTGTTCCCTTGCCTCAGCTGCTCTGGCAAGTTCATTTGCCGTCTCGTTCTCGGGTGCGGATGGATGAATTATGGGTATTGAGCAGAGATATCTGTGTTGTGACATATTCATGAGTTCGTAAGTGTGAGGGTATTGTTCCTCTGCGGAGGAGTCGGATGCGCCATTGTCGTCAGCGCCTGTGGGCTGGGCGAAGTCGGCGGAGTAGGTCGGATGGGCTGCTCGGTTCTCCAGCAGAAGCTCGGCATCTTTCTCAGAGATGGGATCTTCCGAGAAGATGACTTCGTACTATGAATCGTAGGATCAGCATAGTGCACCCGTCAGGTTGGGAATACGTGTACAACAAACCTGGGGAAAGGCAAGGAGGTCGGAGTGGATGCTGGAGCCGTCCGAACGAGCACCACAGAGTCGCAAGGACGCGAGCAGGACAAGATTTAACCGGCGCATCGTGGCGCGAGGTGTGCGTTGTAAGCTCGCATGAAAGCTTGCACAGCAGTTCGTGGGGTGATGGTGATGGGATTCGATGTTCGTTACGAAGTCAGGAGTACGATAATATGGGGGACGAATGAGCCGTTGGAGACAACGTTAGAGGTCAGAGTGTCATGATTCCCAAACCGGCAAAATGGGTCAGCCTACCCTGCAGGGACGGAACGTCCCCGCCATAACACCTCACCTCTGACACTTCGCGCGCATCGGTTTTCTAGTTTTCTCTACTTATGAAATGAAACAATTGAGCTCCCCTATCCGATGCTGTTGGCACCGGAAAAGCTGGCTTGAATTGACATCCGTGTTGTTAAGTGGTATTATGACTCACTTGAGACGGATGATGTATGGTTTGATAGTAGTAATAGGCACAGAATCACAGCACCTCAATCATTATATCTCCGTGAAATCACAAATCCGACAGCGTCGCGAAGGGAATTGCTGCAAAGAGCTAGGTTCATATACACGATGTCTTGATGCCTGACCACGATCAAACTTTGCAAATGGCATTCGATCATAGGGATTCCAAGGCACTCCGCTGCTCTATCGAGAGAAGCCGTCTTTTCATATGGAGCATGACTCTCTACAGTACCATACCTACCTTACCTTGGGTACCCAGGCCAAGGAAAGTACTCCGTACTTAAGGTAGATACGATGGGTACCACATCCGGCTCTGCCAAACTTTCGTACGGATGACGTGGGACATTTGGGCTTTTGCATTTGCAGGCTCACAAAGTTCAGACCAAGTCTCGTCTCCTTGGTGCTACCCGAGAGTGATCAATTTCTTGGCCTGTCTGGTGACGGATGCAGCTCCCACACAGTGATAGAATCCCGGTAACAGCGGCCATCAGATGCCCATCGTACGATGTTAAATGGCCCGCCTCTTGTCTCTGATCCCTCAAGCAGTGAAGGCGGCATTGGCACGTTCGAGCAGTGCCATGCTGGGAAGCTACACCTCCACCACGCTAGCCTTGATTACGCCAACTCACGCTGCTGCAGCTCCGAAACGGACAAGTTCTGTTAATGCACCGACGACACCCACAGTCATACTGTGAGGCAGTGAACCTTGGGCCAATGATGCCGAGGGAGATTAGGACGGATGTGTCTAGGTAGTAGTCCAGGCTGTCACACCGACATCTCGGCCGCCTTCTATCAACCAAACCAAGAAGAGAGGACTACAGCAGCTGCGCCCACCCCGTGTCACGATGGACTGCAACCGTATCAGAGCCCCTCTTTCTTCGGTGAGCACAATATGTCGGCTCTTGGGAGAGAGTCCAAGCTCGGAACTTGATGCCCAATCGTGTTTTGCATATTCGCCATCATTGCCTGTCGTCGTTTGGGGTCCTCTTTTTGGATCTGAGGGATCGGGGTTAGATCGAAATCGACTTGGGACTCCATCCGTATATTTTCCGCTCATCTCCGTCTGGTCTCGTGCGCAGACCATATTGAGGAGCCCCGCCGTTGGCACCATGGCTTTAACAAACAGTGGGAGCGAATCGCAGCCTCCAAACCCATCCACGCCGTGCATAGCGGAGCAAATGTACCAAGATGACTCGCAGCCAGGATTGATTTCAGAGACAGGCCCGGATTGTGTTCTGCATTCAACAAAGCCTGTTCGTCCTAGTGACCGTAGTGATCGCATGGATAACCCCACGATGATCCCACAAAAAGAGGTTGAAGCTGATCTGTCGCTGACAACGGTGTGGGCCTGGTGGGAGAGTGTCCGCAGACTAGGAACAGGGGTCTTAGTTGGCGATCGCCTCACTTTTCAGACCATTGTGGACCAATCACCTGTGACACCACATCAGACAGCCCTGAATCCAAGCAAACAGGCACCATGGATGCCATGGGCTCACGCGGTTGCGCCCGGCTACAGCGCGAATGAGGAATGGTATGAAGGGACGATCAGTAGGATGCGTGCTAAAGGGCATGCATGTCGCCTGCAATGCTGGTCGCGTCGCTGGCGCGGACACGCAGCAAGTGTGAAGTAAGTTATCATGCCGAAAAGCGCAGCAAATGCGACAGCGCTGCAGTGTGAAATGCAGAAACGGGACGTGGTTGTCGGAATGAGGTGCATGAGTGGGCGTCATGCGGGCTTCTAACAACGAGCGAATAAGGCATCGTGGGCTTGGACCCGAGGTTCTGCTCGTCTATCACAGTGGTGTTTTCTTGCCTGCTGGACTAGCGCTTTCAATGACACCGCCCGGTCGAGAAGTGGCTGCTGGTGGGAAGCCACACAGCAAGCGAGTGAGTGATGGCTGTCATAAGAAAGTTGGCAGCAAGTGTGAGATGCTCGATCGCCAGCATTGGCACCCGTCAGGCTATATCGCGAAGGAATCAGCGCAGATATTTCCACATTTTCGGTTGTTTCCTCCTCGGACCCGGAGATGCGGTTACCAGGGACAAAGAATGACGACGCTGGCGATAACCTGTTACTTGCTTTCATCACGGACGCCGCAATAAGAGCCAGGGATTGTGACGTCCTATTTGCCTCTTCGCCGTCGCGGGTTGAGACCCCTGGCGATCCGAGGGAGGGTGGTCAAGGGCAGCCAACGAATAGATGCATTCCGATTCTCGCGTGAGAACGGTCTGGTTTTGATCTGTGTTTCGTTACTTATTCGCAGCAACACAAAAAGCACTTCATACTGGCAAGCTGGCATCCGCGTCTGTTGGTCGGTCTCCCCGGAGAAGCCTGTTACCCCCATTACGTAGGAAGCACAGAAGGCTTGATCCAGTGCGGCAGCGATCGCCAGTGGACGAGGCTCTGTGAGTGTCGTGTCGAGAAGACGGGATTATGTCAATGGCCACCCAACAGCACACGCCACGTACAGCATGTGTGGGTGTCGTGCTGCACTGAAGCATGCTTTCGTGTGAAGCAGCAAGCGCTGCAGGTTGCCTATGGATCACAGCATGTGGTATCACTTGCTGGTGAGGCACCCAGCCGCAGCTTGAATGCAGGCGGGCTTCTCTGCAGATGGGTCGCGGCTTGTCAAGAGAGCCTGAGGCTCAGCTAGAAGCAAGCTAACTCTGTTGATGGTGTAGATGGAGGCCATCGGATGGAGTGGACTCGGATCTTGGTGCATCAATACCGGAGCCAGGTCCATCCCGTGACGACCATTGACGAGGAAGCCCGAGCAGCGTGCGGTGTGCATTGCGAAGGCAGCAGGTGGAGCTCAGAAGTGCCTGTGATTGGCTTGTGGCGAGCAACGTTGTTGCTGCTTGCTTGTACCGTACTAGGAGTGTCAATGTCGCTGCTTGTTTGGCCATGTTTTAGCGGGACGGACCACTGGGAATGCGGGCGCCGCAATGGCTTCGGGAGCATCCACAGCAGCTAAAAACAGGCACCGAGACCCACTTGATGCGCTGTAGACGCCGCCATGGTCAGCCGTCCCTGGGTCCCACACAGCGCTCCAGCCAGCAGAAGTAATTCGACACCGCCCTGACGTCGTGTCGGTAGGAGGTGTTGGCGGAAGTTCCTTTTGGCAGTAATTCCACCACGAAGTGACCCCCATCCGGCCTGGCACTCCACTGTCTTGGTCCTTCGTTTGCTCCATCCCCATCTCCGCCCAACCTCAGATTCCAGTCGACAACGAAACACTCATCCGTCCTCGCCGCTGATGCTGATTCCATTATCTGCGACATTCTGCACAACCCGGCCAGACCGAGCAGTAGTCGCTATCTTCCTTGTGTTGTTCTTCTCATACCCGTATCTATCTTATCATCTCCGCGGCCGTTGACATCAAACGTCTTGTGTCGTGTTAGGGATCTGCCATCCCACCATCCATTCGCACTGACCGCGACCCTCCCCACCCATCCACACCCTCACACGCCCTCGTCCGCCATCATCGCCGTCCCTCCCATACCACACCACACACCCCCGACGACGCAACCCAACACCCTCGCTCGGCGTACATCCCAGCAAGCCTCGCGCCGTCGACTGGCTCTCTGAACTCCGGCCAGCCTGCAGCTCTCATTTAACATCTGCCTATCGCCAGCTTCGCCCTCCCTTCGATCCCATCTTGTCTCTAATATTCTGGATCTCGTTCTTCACGTATCTTTGTTCAAACAAACTGGTCACCACCCTATAGTGGCGTGGTCCTTACTCTTTTACTCTTTTCCATTCACACAACGGCCTTGTTTTTTCTTTGCCATACAGGTGCCATCCTAGTCTTTCGCCTTGTTCCAGTCCCCGTTCTTCAGAAACGAGGCTGTCTGGAACGCCATTCTCCCCTGCCCACGATCCTTTTCCTTCCCCACCAAGCTCACGGCTCTTCTCTTCATCTCGAAAGGAGCCGATCCTGTGTCTACATCTCTTGATCGCAGAATGAACAACACCAGTCGGGTAGCTGAGCTAAAGCGTCAGATTGCTGAGCAAAACGCTGCGACAGCCCGTCTCGAGCAAGAACTCCGTCAACTCGCCTCCCAAGAACGCCTCAACCATGGCCGCCTCGACAGCAGCAAGCTATCGGCGAGAAGCCAGTCCACTGCTGGCTATGCTATGGCAAAACCAATGATGGTACATCCTCTTCTGCCTGAATGTCACAGTGCCTATTTACTGACTCGTACGTCGTTTAGTCCCAGGCATCATCTCATGATCGAGCTCCCAAGCGACAGAGGAGAGCCATGTCTCAGCAGACAGCCCAACAGATGAGCCGCAACACCTCGAATCGCTCAGTGACTGGGCCGTTCCGTCAAACTGGTGCTTCACTCCAGCCACTTGCCGCCCCAAGTCGACCAATGCCCAACGTCCAGCAGGCTCAGTCAAATGGAACCCAGTCTCAAGACGCCCCTGCAATGCCCAACGTTGGTGTTAGCCCCGATGTGTTCCTCGCTGGCTTCAGTCCGGATACCTCGTACATACCCGCTTCTGGTGCCGATCTCTCGCCTTGGGACCTCAGCAGTACACTGCCCGTCTCCAAATGTCCTTCCATGTTCAGCGGCTCATCAGCTGGCGATGGCCTCACGCCTCTGACTCGGCAGAACAGCTTCCTCGGCGACAACTCTATGGCAGGCGTCGACATGTCCAGATGGGCGTCGGAGTCACAGAGTTCTCGCGGCTTCGACGATTCTATGTTCTCATCTCATGGCCAACAAGTGAAGCATTCCTATATGGAAAATGACTTCCTGGGTGTTGGTGCCAATCTTCCTGCCGACATGACTCGGTCCTACAGTTCGTCGATTCAGAGCCAGTCTCTGCTTCTGTCGCCTCCTGATAGCGCCATTGACTCTGCTCCAATGGAGAGGTCTCAATCCAATGACAGCACTTCCAGCATCAGATCCACAGCTTCAGCTAAGCGCCGACACAAGGAAGCTCTCGACCGCGTTATCAAGGCGAGCCAGGTGACACCGTTGGCCCCTAAACCTCACCCAGTTGGCGAGACGAAGCCGAAAGCTGCTGCCCCAGCGAAGAAGGAGGGCAAGGTTGCTGTGCCAAAGAACACTTATCAGCGACGCAAACCAGTCAAGGTGTTTTGCAACCAGTGCAACGAGCATCCAGACGGCTTCCGTGGAGACCATGAGCTCCGTCGCCACTGTCAGTCGAAGCACGAGGGCATCGTCAAGAAGTTCATCTGCCGTGACCCTACCGCCGCAGGCATTCCCACCAATCTGAAAGTGGTGAAGCCACTGGCAGATTGCAAGCAATGCCGTGCTGAGAAGCCTTATGGTGCGTACTACAATGCTGCTGCCCATTTGCGCCGCCAGCATTTCAAACCACGCACATCTCGCTCTAAGGGTAAATCAGAGGAGAAGCGAGGCGGCAGCGGAGGCGGTGATTGGCCTCCCATGCAAGAACTCAAGGCTTGGTTCGAGGAACGTCGCGTACCTGCGAATCCAGAAGAGTCTGGCGACCCAGACCAGGATGACAATGACGCAGAAGTTGTTGACAACGACATGGAGTTGGAGATGGAAACCTACAACCTCGACAGCAACATGGCTCCTTACGATATGGGGCAGTTGGGCGACGGTGGCATGCTGTCCATGGACGCACCTATCTCGTCTGCCACTGTGTCCTTTGGTCTCAATCACTTCGCAGATATCTCTCCTGTTCAAAGCATGATTGCGGGATACCTGGACGATGGAAGTCAGATGTATGACACTCCATTTTCCGCGGCTACTACCGTAACTCCCTCCAACCTCCAAGATATGGGACCCCTCCCACTTGGCGACGGAGCTTGGAACAATACTCTTTGATGCAGATACGCCACGAGACCGATTGAGATATTTGACTACAGCCCACACCACTGAGGAACTCAACAAAAAACAACACAATTACCAAAAAAAGTTCAAATACAAAAGAAAACAAAAAAACAGGCGATGATGACAAAGACCACGATATGTCATGATGACGAAGAAGACGACATTTCTCCTCGTTCTAACCGACCACACCTTCCTTCCACCTTTCCCGGCTTGGGAACTTGATCCTTCTTCCTCTCACTGCTTCTTGCTTTTAATGCTCTCTTGCGGCTTGTTCTCTGTTTCAATCCTCGTTCCGGCGAGCGATGTACATGCAATGTGCTGGGTCTCTATATGGTGGTGTGGATACGTTGATCAAGAAAACCTTCCTCTGGTCCCAGGATTGCTGAAAGATGCCCTGAGCGACAGAACGTGGAAGTTGATCACCCCTTTGGCCCGCGTTGACCACGCGGCGCCGCAACAAACGTTTTTTATTGGTAATCATTGTCTGGCATTGTACCACGACGACACGAAAGTGCTTCGGTCGTCCTGTTTCAATTGCATTTGACGGCAACGCTTCGGGGATAAGAAGCGTCACGCAAACAAACGCAGCGGAGAAGGAACTCATAGAAAAGGCTGCCTTTCCTCTGAATGACCACAACCTGGGGAGGACGGATGGGGTTTCTGACTTTTGGATCATTCTGTTTTTGGGCACAGCGCGGTGTTCGGTTTGTTCTTTTCGGGAGGGCCCTTGATGGCATATTCTCCGTCTCTTCGGCTTGGCCGCGATATACTTGGGAAGTATTTGGGTATGTGCCGGTGCTGGCCGGATGATGGTCTCGTTCGTCGAGGACTTGACCTCTTAATGGTTTTGAGGTTGCCTGTACTTGTAACTGTCTAATCCTGGTCCTGGTCCTTCTACAGGGTCTGATGTAATCTACACGCGAGCCAAAGCTGCTCATGACTGCCACATCTTGTACACTCTCGTGCTGAAGCTGGTTGTGATGTGTTCGTGCCTCTGACAGGTTGGTGGCATTGGGTGAGCCTACATGTGTGAGCCCGTGTCACTCGATACTTACACAGGTCATGGAAAGCCTCAAGTCATAGTAATTGTTCATTTCTCGTCATCCATAAGCTTTTCGTTTCGGGTATCTTGCACTCCACTGCCCCATCTCCGGCTTTGCCTCCCCCGTTCATCACGATTTATTCACTTTGTCTGTCCACTCCTTAGCCCCCTTAACACCCTCATGAGCCCTCCTAAACAACCCCCTCTCCCACTCCTCCAAGCCCCGCAGGAACTCCTCTCCCTGCCCTCCAACCCCCTCCTCTGCCTTCCTAGCATGCAAGCCAACCTCCCCAGCCCTAACGACAAATGTTTTCCTCAACACCGCCCCCAACTCCCTCTCATCAAACAAATCCAACATCCTCGTGCCCACGCCATACAAATGAACGTTCTGATCTCGTAATGCGACGGAACGGGGATCAGCTCGTAGGGCGGAGATGACGGTTTCGGAGAGGCACGGCGGGAGGTTGAGGGTTAGGGGCGCGGTGGAGGAGGAGGGGGAAGAGGCGAGGGCGAGCATTTCGGCGAGCCAGAGGGGGAGGGAGAGCGGAGTTGAGGGTTTGAGGCCGGTGGAGGAGGACGAGTCCAAGTGGCCGAGGTGAGGGGCGTCGAGCTCGAAGATGCAAGGGACTTTCTGGGTTTGGAGGTTAGAGATAGTGGAGGAGGAAGATGGGAAGGAGTGGCTTACTTCGCCGTCGGTTAGGATGGCGTCGACGTCGTAATATGACATTGTGAAGTATAGTCGTAGAGGGTCTGCTAGAGGATCAAGTCTTGGGAGAAATTCAGGCGTCGTAGATTGAGATAATCGATCTGGTTTTGTATGCACATAGATTGAAAGGTGGAGGGGTTGTGAAGTCGCGACGCTTGTGCTGGGAGACGCGTCGGGATGGAATTCCTTATCTTATCGCAGCTGTGGAGACGATGACCTCAGATTTAGAAGGGCAGGAGAAGCACCTCCGGATGTACCTAGATTGTATCAACTTCCAGCAAAGCAGAGACGACGGAAAGAGTGTAAAAGGCATCTGACTGAAAATTCAAACTGTATCATAGCTTACAAGCTCATTGTCTGAATTGCTCATCCGCCGTTCCCCCGGTCCCCGAGTCGGTCGCCGGTGCGGAGCATTCGGCCGTGGTTAGTAACAGCTACTCCAGTGGCCATAACCCCGACACGCTGGTGCTCCACTGTCTCGCAGAGCTCGGCAATCCGACAGCTCCAGCCAACAGCTACAAAAGTTACAGTGGTGCGACCCGCTGTTCCCCGTTGCCGTAGCGTAGCCGTGACGTGCGAAAGCCGAGCTCTCCCATCATTTTTACTTGACATCATCCCCCTCCCACCTCCATCTCGGATCGCAACCCAGCAATCCGCATTCAACGAACCATCATCATACGCAATCGACCACTGCAGAACAATTCATCACAATGGCTTCCCTTATCCGAACCACCGCCCGCGCTGGCCTTCGCGCATCTGCTGCTAAGCCCATCGCCGCCATGGCCACCACCACCTTCACTCGCGGCAAGGCCACTCTCCCCGACCTGTCCTGTTCGTCTTCCTCTCCAATCGACTCGCCATTCCCCTTCGTGAGACGTTCGTTAATCGCTAACTGATGCTTAGACGACTACGGCGCTCTCGAGCCTCACATTTCCGGCCAGATCATGGAGCTGCACCACTCCAAGCACCACCAGACCTACGTCAACGGCTACAACGCTGCCATTGAGGCCATCGGTGACGCCCAGGCAAAGGGCGATAACAAGGCTGCCGCGGCGCAGGCTCCGTTGTTGAACTTCCACGGTGGTGGTCACCTTAACCACTCGCTGTTCTGGGAGAACTTGGCTCCTAACGGCAAGGGTGGCGGTGGTGAGCCTGAGGGCAAGCTTCTGGTACGTTTCGTCCCTCCTACCCAGCGCACTTGCTTAGGAGAAACAACCGACTGACTGGTTCCTCGCCAACATTAGACTGCCATCAACGAGGACTTCGGCTCCTTCGAGAACCTCAAGAAGCAGACCAATGCCGCCCTCGCCGGCATCCAGGGTTCCGGCTGGGCATGGCTGGTCAAGGACAAGACTTCCGGCACCCTTGGCCTCGTCACCCGTGCAAACCAGGATCCCGTCTCCGGTAACCTCGAGCCGCTCATGGGTATCGACGCCTGGGAGCACGCCTACTACCTGCAGTACCAGAACCGCAAGGCCGAGTACTTCAGCGCCATCTGGGAGGTGATTAACTGGGGCAACGTTGCAAAGAGATTCGAGAAGTAAGCTTTTATCTGTCGGTTTAGTGTACCGGGGGGGGGGGGACTTTGTAGGTTAGGTATAGGTGTGTAAGCTGAATCTTGATTCGGGACATTTAAATCTCAAACTGGCCACCACACCGGCTAACCACGGTCTTACTGTCGTACAATGCAGCCAATGAGTTACGATCCTTGTGATGAACATGCTCTAGATCAGAGGAGCCTAAGAAGGTTCAGAATACCTATGGGGCTTTAGAGTTTGGCGCGGCATTCCAGAGCCTGGCCCATCAACCGCCCAATTTTGAATGGCGCAGCGGATGGCGGGCCACCGCAAAGTTCAGACCGGCCGCCATCGCTTGCCCAAAAGCGGCTCACTGATTGAGTCTGTTGCCGCGGAACTCTTTTTTTTCCAAACCTCTACAATCCATGATGCTCTGACGCTTCTCTTGATGGGCAGGGCACGGACGGGCGTTGCAACCACGGAGGTAAAATAGGCATTGGAAGCTCAATTGAGTGAGAGAGCGGCACGATGAGCCATCAACGACTTCCATCGAGGGCATCGTCTGATGCTGAGTTTCGTGAGGGAGCGACGGATTTGCAGAAACAGCCGGCGACAGAGACGGAAGTGGCTTATGAATTGGCTGAGAGGACACCGCCGACTCGAGAAAGCTCCCACGATCAACATAGTGACGATGTTCGACCTTCGATTACCGATGATTCTCAGCCTCAGCCATCACAGGTCCCACGAGGCATGATTGCCAGAAAAAGAACGAAGCTCCAAATCGCCCTTACGTTCCTCCCGCGCTGGCTCCTCACCCTCACCATCGCGCTCTCAATCTACGGCGTACTGGCGCATTACTCCTCTAGAACAGTCATGTCGCAGGCTGAGAAGCGGGGTTTCAATGCGATCATTACTGGACTGAGTATCGCACAGGGCCTGGTGATTGTGGCGAGCTTGAATGGGATGGTGGGTGATTTGAGGTGGTGGATATTGAGTAGGAGGTATCGGTCGAGGACGAAGGTTGAGAGGATCTTGAGGGCGAATAGTATGTTGCAGTTGGTGAATTTGGCGAGGAAAAGCAAGAGACCAAGTATTTATCTCGGGGTGATCATTTGGTTGCTTGTGATATTGGTAAGTGGTGAATGGCCGGAGATCGAAGGAGGATGAGGTGAGAGACGGTGCTGATTGAGCTTTGTGGGTTTAGGGATCTCAGATTGCAGTGGCATCGCTCAACTTGCTGTATTCTACGGGAATAGCAGAAGTATACCCCTTGACAGTCCAGGGCGATGTCACAGTGGCAGATGTGTCGACCATCTATACCGACAAGGTCGTGAATGGGAAGTCAAGGACATTGGGCGCCCAACAATACACAGCGAACAGGTAAGCTTTCCAGCCCTTCTAATCTCATGGAACCCCAGTTTGCAGCTCTAACCTGTATATAGCTACGGCATCGTCAGCACAGCCTATCTAGTCGCATACGATGAATCCCTCCCCCCTGCTGGCACCATCTTCTTCCCCGGCGAACCTTTCATCTACTACTCCACCACTCGCAACACCTATCGCTACATCTTCCGCGAGACCTCCGTCGCCTCCATTGCCAAGGACGGCATCTGGGCTGTGGCTGTCTTAGTCCCTCGAAGCGTTGAGTCCAAAGCCGAATGCCAGAGTTGGCCGGTCTTGGAGGGTGGGAAAGGCGATCAGCTGAGTCTCCTAATTCAAGGGGGGAAGTCTGGAGATGAGCCGAGGAATGTGACGATTCCTTTCGCCGGGGGCACGGATCAGACGACGTATTTCACGAACTCTACTCAGGACTGTGGGGAAGGCTGTAGTCCTGTCATTGCGTTTGAATCGACGGGGAAGGGAGCTTGGTGGTACCAGTGTAATGTCACTGTTGCGAGCGTGGCGAATGCGACGAGGCCGGAACATAAGGTTGGGGCTGAGGTATCGAAACTTGCATCTGCGGCGATTGCGCTGCAAGGCTACGGGGTGTCCTCGCTGGCGATGAACAGCATCACGCAGTTCCAGTCTTACCCTTTGGAATCCATCTTTGGCAGTTCAGCGAACGGAAGTGTCGCTGAGATGGCTAATCTCCTGTCACGGTTCACAACTGGCGTTATCGCGGCTGTTGCAGAGAGCAACCCGACGCTCACGATCAAGGATACCAACGCCCCACAAGCCGGCGTGTCACTTACCATTTCTCATGGAGGGATGATTGTCCTGATCTTAGCAGGAGTGGTCGGTTTGCAGCTCGTGTTGGAGATTGCAGTTGCCATCTTGGGCAACAGGGTGGTTGTGCCGCCGAGAGGAGCGGTAGCTATGGCGCAAGTGTTGAGGGCGATGACGATGGATGAGATGCAGGTTTGGCCGGAGAAGTCGACGCTGTGGATGAGAAAGAAGGGGAGAGTACCGGAGGGAGGGAGGGGGTTGTGGAGGTATAAAGTGACACCGGTGATGGGAAATGATGTGTATGACCTGGGGATGGAGAAGGCGCCTCAATGAGCGATTTGCGTAATGAAGTCGAATGATATGAATGCACTCATGGTATCGTACTTGAATGGATGCTTTTCGTTGTTTCTTCACTTGTATACATTACTATCAGGTATGTCAAAGCCCTGAAGACGATTTGTTGACCTCCGTTGGCTGATAAAGATAAGAAGCCTTAGTATGTCGTCTACTATGTAGGTATTAGCCTCTTGGCGAAGCATAGCTTCTGGATCCACGATCGATTACGCGGCACTATGCGTACGCGGGAGCTTGACTCATTCGTTGGTGAGCCATAAGCGGACTGGGGCTGTTAGATCAGATAAGACCGCGCGTCAGCAGGGCATCAATGCCATACATGTCAGCACCAGGGGTAACGGGCCTGGCATTCGAACTCAATTTTTTGAATCATGAGCCGTGGAAAGCCAATCGTCGGCGATCCAGGGATTTAACTCTTCAACAAGAAACCCAGGTCAGGTGGTCGAGGAACTCATCTACCAGATACAGTGCCCAGACAGCGACGCTACCACAGCCATGCATGTCGCCGCTCTAGTCTTGCTGGCGTGCTTCGCCTCTGCCATGCCAGCAGGCGACTCTCTCGCTCTCCAACCATCCCACGAAACCGCCAAGAAGAACGCGCATCATATCTTCAATGAGATACACTCCGCAGCTCGACAATGGGGTTCCTCTCTCAACCACAACGGCATGGGCTTTATTCCCGCTGTGGTCCCAAAAGGCACCCTGCTGCACCATGGGACTCATTCCAAGGAAGTGCCAAACCATCTTGAGTGGCTAGCTTTCGAGGTTGAACATGCTGAGAACTTTGCGAGATCGTGGAGGAGACGCAACCCTGAAGATGGAGATGATCATCGCGAGCCTCCTCCGCCTCCTTCTATGGAACGTGGAAGAGGCTTTCCTCACAAGAACCAGGCGAGACGAGACCCTGAAGATGGCCATGATCATCGGCGCGGCGAAGGTGAAAATCAAGAACCTCTGGGTCGCGAGCCGCATCCTCCTCCTTCTATGGAACGTTGGAGAGGCTTTCCTCAAAAGAGCAAGGCGACACACGACCCTAAAGACGGCGATGATCATGACGACCCGCATCGCCCTCGTCCTCCTCCTTTTCAACAAGGGAGAGGCTTCCTTCACACGTACCAGGCGAGACGCGACTTGAATCTTCTCTACCTTGATGGCTCAGCAGCTGCGAAGACAAGCATGGGAACCTTGGATACACAGGATTATGTCCTACGCGAGCATGCAACAAGCAATGGACCTCTGGATGAACGATCACGAGCCCTTGAGTTGTGCAATCTCACCACTTCATGGGGCTATGATGGCGTCATTAGGATGGAAATTGGCTTTGAGGTCATCCACTGCAACTTTACCGACAGCCTCGATCTTGTGAGCCTTACGAGAACGGTGGTGCAAGAGGATAAGATGACGGACAATGGTTTGGCGATGTATCAATGGGCGAGAGCGGCGAGCCAGCGCTATGATGGGATTGGAGCTGGAAGGATCAAACTGGATTACTCGTCCATGGTGTCTGGATTCTTCTATCCAATAAATATCTCGAGTCAGACGCCTGATCGGCCGGATCTGGTGCGGTTTGCTTCTGCGAAGACTGAGGAGCGCGGCGTGGTACGAGAAACGATCAAAGACGTCGCCGCCCAGCCAAGGAGATATACTGTGGACTGGCAGGCCGTTGTCGACCAAGTCGTTACTCGCTTCGCAGACAGGTTCTCCATGCTTGCTGCAGAAGACGGTGTGACGGACGAGATGTTCCGCGATGAGCTGGAAGGCCTAGCGCTGACGTACTATGATGCACCGCCGCTGCCCGCTGATGAGGATGCGATTGCTTTGCAAGATGGCTACGATGGGAGAGAGAAAGAAGCTACGGAGAGGTGCTCAAAGCACTTCCTACTACCGGCCTTGGTCTTCAAAGAAGAGTTCAGCTTGTGGGATGATTTGATCCATACCGCCGTCGCCGAAGTCACGCATACGATCTGTGAAACGACAGTGAAGACATGGGTACACCTCAACCAAACGATATCAACACCAGATATCAGCGATGGTGAAGAGAAGTTCGTTCAATCCCACGAGCTGAGGCGCCGTGGAGATGTAACGACGTTGCGTGACGCAGTGCACGAGGCCAGATCGGTGATCCAGGCCCTCATGGACGAGTTATCCTGGTCCATATGGAAGAAGACAAGGCCCTGTCCGTCAAATGCATTGCTCTACGTGGCAATGTGGCCATTTGGTCAAGAGGAGGATCATTGGGATCCGGGATGTCGGACAGCGGAAGATTTGATGCGCAGGGACAACGGACGTGGCTACTGGGGAGACTTCAGAATGTGAAGCCCAACAGGACCTGGACGCGAATCAACGAACAATTGAATCCAACTCTGCCGATCCCGGCCCGAGCCTTCTTCAACCAGGTTGAGTTGGCAAACACACATGTGTCTCAGTCACCCACCCTTCCATCAACGCCAGTTCTCGACTTTCGGTATGAGTTAGGGGAAGAGAAACACACACGTGGCTCGCACGCGCCGTAACGGTGGCGCTGGAACAAGTGAGCGACCGCAGCTGGGAAACAAACGTGATGCTGTGTGGCTTCTCTTCATTACGACACTCTGTGCGACGGTTGTGATCTCAGAGAAGAGCGAGACTTTGGCTCCCCCCACAGCTTGCGATATGCAGGCCGTGGATTTTCGGACGAGGCGGGGGGCGGAAGCTGAGCTTTGTGAGTGCTGAATGGCTGAGAGCGGTGGCTAAGGTAGGGGGATGCGATAGGCGAGGCTGCAGTCATTGCAGCAGGGGAGATGAGCGAGTGGGTTTCTGCAAGTAGTTTCATTGAAGATCCGATCTTGATCGGGTCCGATCGTTTTGTGCCGGTCATGGTCAGTGTGGGGAGGTAAAGCACATGGACTGAGTAATGTTTGGAGCTGGAGTGATGGATGAGGAGTAGCGATAGTTCTTTCAGGATGGTGACACTTATGCGCCGTGGTTTGAACAGAGAAAACAGTGATTCCCCATACTTTGATTCTCCCTCGAGTTCATCAAGAAATACAAACAGCCTCACGATCAACCCAACTTCGCCCCCGTTGAGCCGATCGCAAACACGCTGGCCTCACTTACAACACCCTACGGTGGCCGATCCCGCTCTTCCGAAACGTACGGTGTGCATGGTTGACCTCCGAAGGCGGCAAAGGACACGGCACGACTGGCCAAGCAAATTAAGTGAGTTCGGCGTGGCCAAAGTCCATCTTATATACAAGCACAAGACCAGTGTCGCTCAAAGGGATGGGTAGCACAGGATGAAGCCTTATATGCAGGATCACCGACAGAGGTGTCTTTCGCCCCCCTCTAAGTTGTTCAGACAATCCATTTGCCCTCCCTGCTATGACCTTCAGTGCTGGAAAGAAGATTCGCTGGGGGCAGAGGAGGGGCGGTCTGGGATTTCTTTGCAGGTCTTCGCTATCATGTTGTGCAACCACTGCCTGCATCACAGATTGACCTATCATGGTTCAGATGAGGGATTCGGAAGAGACCAGCCACACTTTTGCCGTTGGTGGACTTTGTCGCGAGGAGGAAGAGGTCCTCGGCGGTCAGGATCAGGGGTTTTGGTGGTCAAGCCAGACGATTTGTAGGATTCGTCGAGGCGAGCAATGGTAGCCAGGGGTTGTCAAGGGAAAAGTGAGGCCAGGAAGCGAAGGAGGATACGGTACAGATGCAACTCTGCTTCTCCCCAACGCCGACATCATGCCGCTTTTGACGCTGGAGTTGAGGTGTTGCCGAAGCTAGAGCTGCCCTAGCTATTCCTGGCGAGTTTCTTGGTATGCATCTTGAAGGCAGCGTATGATCCTATTCTCGGCGTAGTGCATCTATCATTGACTGGTTCCTGGCCCGCCCCCAGTCCAGCTTCTACTGCTGCGATTATGCACATCGTTGGATTTATTCGGAAGCGAGAATAATACAGGATCGGCCACTCCGGATACACTATAAGCCAAAAAAGGGAAAGAAAGGGCGTAGGAGCAGAGGCGCTGTCCGCAGACAGGGCGGATAGGCCAATGTGTCTAGCTGTTGTACACCCGGGAACAGGACCCTTTGACGCAAGAAGGGACCTGTTGGCGTTTTTGGCTTGCTTGTCCTGTCGGTTTCTTTGCTTTGTGCTCCTTTGTTTCATTGAAAGAGAGGCGAAAAGAGATACACTCGAACCTCGTCGCCTGCTCTTCGCGACATATACCTTGGCCAAAGATCAACTTGAGACAACCCTTCTGGATTCGATCCTGATGTTTATTCGCACCCACATCGGCAATACTTGAACATTCGTTTGGAACCTGGCTCACAGGGCGGATTGTCACGCGCTCGCACAGCTGTCTCAGAAGAAGAGACTCCAACGCCGAGATCCTCAATCTGGCGGTCTATCACCATCAACTCAGCTTCTATCACCTCGCTGAAAGCCTTCTGCCCGACTCTGCTTCTTCCCGCCACAACTTTCCCTCCGAACCAAGCCCGGTTTCTCAAACCGCGCTCCTCCAACACCCCTCATTCTCTTCTACCATCTCCTCCATCAACCAAAGCCGAACTACCTCCAAGCCCTGCACCTTCGGCGGTCCAAGGTCCTGGGGATACGGGCTTTAAACCATCTCCCCCATGTCTCCACCACCACCTCCTCTTCTAAGCCCTCTTGCCTTTTGAAACGCCAGTCAACCAAAGACAATGTCCGAATCTGTGATCCGTAAGGCTTGCGATCGCTGTCATCATCAGAAGCTCAGCTGCAAGCGAACCAACGAGGAGAGCTGCGAGAGGTGCCGAAAGATCCAGGTGAAGTGTACGTGGAGTCCTTCACTTCGTTATAAAAAGAGTCAACAGCAACAACAACAAACAAGAAAGAGCCAGCAGCAACGTCAACAAACCCGAACACAACCTGAGGCACATCGGGGACGCACCGGCACTCAACCTACCCCATCAGAACGTCGCTCCCCGAAGCGGCGACGGACAGGGAGTGATCCGGATCTTGTCTCACCTGAAGCGGGTATGCACCTTTCCCTTACTCTCCTCCCTCTCTCTCTCCATTCTCTATTGTGTTCATAGCCCAGGCCGAACCCCCCTCCCCGCCCCCTTTCATCCCACCTGACCTGTCTTGAACCACTGTGTTTGACCACCGACTCACCATCAAATGCTTTCGCCGAATTCAGTCCCAATAGTTCCTCAGCCTGGAACGGCCGAGCCGCAGCCCACGAGCAAGGCGGGACAGGGTGCCGTCGCAGCGGTGACGACGGGGTCCGCGGCTTTGGATATAAGAGAGTTTGACTTTAACTTGGGACACCACTCTGAGTTCTTCGACGGGACTCAGCAGCCACAGCAACACTTTCATCATCATCACCTGTCACAAGGTGGTATACAGGGAGGACTTGAACAGTTTCATCATCATCATCATCATCACCATCAACCTGAACATACACCTCCCGCGTTCTTCGGTAACTGGGAACACTCCCTCCCTCAGGCTCATAGCGGCTACATCGACTTATCAACAGCACCTCTCACGGGACCTGGGGTTCACACTCACGAACAAAGCATCTTGCCCGCTCTTCCACTTGTACAGAGAAGCCGAGGTCCACTGCCGACAAGTACCAGCTCCAGCAGTGGCAGTATCGGCACTACCCGACGCCGCGGACGCCGTCTCATTGCTCTTCGTGCATCGCACGACACACAAACGGAAGTAACAGGTCCAAGCAACAGCGTTAGTGACCTCACCACTCCCCTTCACTGGATGGCGCGGCTCTCAGAGATCAATGCCCGGCTTCAGGCCTTGGCGTCTCTTCTCCCAGCACAATACGAAGCTGTAGAGGACGGAGTGCGGAGCCAGAGTTTTCCAGTTGATGAGATGTTCCAGCTTACACGTCAAATTGCGGATGTTCTCGATCAGCTGTGCGCTACATATAAAGATGACCAGATGCCTGCTTCTGAGGCTTCTGTTGCGGGCAGAACTGGTCAGGCTAGGCTCGATGGCTCGGACCCTGGCAGCGCGATGTTCATCCTATCGGTCTATGTGATGCTATTGGATCTATACCACAAGGTCTTCGCACTTGTACGGTCGGAGGTATTCCAGCAAGCATCAACTGCGGCATTCGCCCTATGGAAACTCCCAGATGTGACCATCGGATCATTTGCCGTTGAGTCAACTCCATCTTTGCAGATGTCATTGACCATCCAGTTGGCAGAGGAGTTTCTCTCGCGTCTGCGACGTAGCACCGCTGCATTGGATCCATCAAACAGAAGCCCGAGCGGAAACCGGTCCATCTTCGCGGGCGTGGTAGACGCCTCGTTTCTGGAAATCAAGTCGAGCGAGGACAGTCTCAGACAGGAGCTTGCGGCGTTGAGAGACAGGATCGAGGAGATACTAGAGGGATAAAGAGAGAGGAACGCATACCGACAGGCGGTTGATGTCGTGCGGATGCTGAACCAGGCAGCGCCCCCGGCTTATGCGAACATGTGGAAGAGAGAAGGTTGACCCTACTGGAGAGCATGACTCCGAGCCTAATTCACCTTGTCTATCAATCCTGTTGATGGAGGGGCCTATATATACGGAAAGCGCACCCGTCAGGATCACAGTACTGACGCTGTTGGAAGCATTTGAGCAGCTTCGAGTGCCGCTGGGTTCTAGCCCCAACATTGTTTAGTTGCTTCGTGTATTGCTTGCATTTATCTGTCATCTAGGTCATTCGTTACGGTACTAAACGTTAGAGCATTATCGCGGAAGATGCGTTCACAGAGACCCAAATTTAGGTGCCACGTTTTGTCTCAAGTCTCAACACGGAACACTGACTTCGAGCAGCGGATGGAACTAGCGTCAAGGATACTCATGGCTCCGGCACGTGGCAATGTGCTAGTGCAGGAGAAGTAAAGTCCTAGAAGAGGCTATCGACTCTTCAGTTATATATCTTCACTTCCCCACGTTAACTTTGTTTTTCCCCCTTTCTTTTGGCAAGGTGGTTGAAACTCAGTGGTTCGGTTCTCAGAACTTGAGCGTTGATCAATATTTATCTGGAGCCGGTCAGATATTAGCCCGTCTTACTCTATTCAGCCGACAACGCCCATTGGTCATGCACTGCCACCATAGGCACCAAGATCAGATGTACCTGAGTTAGAGGTGGCTCTTGCAGACTAAAGTCGTTCGCGATAATGAGGGGATGAGCAGCACTCCTATGAACAGCGCTCTGGCATCCACCAGTGTTCGGTAATCAGGAGCTGAACGCGACATCGTCATCTTCGCTAGGCGAGTTCGTCCTCGATGCCAGCATCAACATATCAATAATCACTTTACCGACCTGCAATCATGGCACTCCATGATTCAAGCGTGGGCTGGAACAGCAACATCTGTAACACATGCTTGACAGTAGATTGGATAACTCTCCCGCCCGAGGACAGAGGCGCGGTCCCTCACCATCGGTCTCGCAAAGCTCTCGAAGCATCGGCCGAGAAGTGTCCTTTGTGTGCTATGCTCTTGCGGTCTGCTGTTGCCAACTATCATGCCAGCGTCTCCCAGCGGCTTTGCTGGCGTGAGTTCACCCAGGTGAAAGTCCAGGACGGTACACAGCTCAGCGACAAACTCTGGATCAGAGAACTGGGAATTCACAAGCCGGACTTCTTTCAGTCATCGCCAATTCTCATGGCCGGCACCGGTCACGGGCTCGGTATTGGACGCGCGCTTGCCGAACAGCTTGGTAGACCTGTCTTCGTTCTCACAAGCAGTGCTGCAGAGAAAGAAGGTGGAGAGGATACTGAGGCTCTCATCGCGGCGGCGGAAAAGTTACGGATAGGCGATGAGAATGGTGCAGGAGGAGGTCCCGTATGGGTGTACGGTAACTGGTGGGCGCATTATAACCAAGACAAACCCGACGATCCCTCGCTCTCCAAGCCGCTTCTGATGGGTGTAGGGGCGCGATTTGGCACTTCTCATAATATCTTGCATGCAGCTGGAAGCAAGCCAGAGCAGATCGACCTTCGTGGGAGTTCCATCCGCATTCGTACTGACGACGGTAGGTGGCTCTGAGAGGAAGGTGAACTGACTATCGGCTGACTATTTGAGCAGATTGTCTCGTAGCTGACTTCTTTCCGTCTCGAATCGTGGAGAAGGACTCAAATTCGGATCTTGCGCAGCGCCGACTGGACGCCTGGCTGCAGAATTGCGAGGCAAACCACCCGGGCTGCGATCTAGGCAACGGAATAGCCCCCAAGCTTCCCACTCGTGTCATCGACGTGCTCTCATCAGAGCGTAGCGTCAGACTCGTGGAAGGCAAGGACTGTCAAGGCCGGTATGTGGCTCTCAGCCATACCTGGGGCAAGACGCCTCGGCTTGTCACGACATTCGAAAACCTCGAGGATCTCAAGAGTGGTATAGCTGTCTCTTTCTTGCCGAAGACGTTCCAGGATTCTATCCGTATCACACGTCGACTCAAGATACGGTACTTGTGGATCGACTGCCTTTGCATTATCCAGGATCCCAAGGAGTGGGAGCGAGAAGCTGCAGCTATGACCGAAGTCTACCGGAATGCTCATATCACCATCTCGGCATCGGCATCGTCTGATAGTTACTCGGGCTGCTTGCCGAACCGATCGAAGATTTCCCACGCGTCATTAGCAGCACAGTCACTAGGCCTAGAGAAAGACGGAGCCCAGACTGCTGACGAAAGTGGCATAACTCTCTCCATGATTGCTGAAAAGGCACCAGAGAAGCCAATGAATTTTCACTTCTCCGAAGAGTGGCTACCTGGCTCCTCCTGCTTCCGACCACAGGACGCTCGGATTGGTGCGTTTGGCAAACACATTGATCCAATCGCCTCTGAACCCTTGAGCACCAGAGGCTGGACACTTCAAGAACGACTCCTTAGTCGCCGCGTGATACATTATGCGACAGACCAAATGTACTTTGAGTGCGAACAAGAGCTTGTCTCGGAGTGTGGTTTCAAGATCCCAAATAGACAGTTCAGCATGCGCAACTGTGTAGCAACGGAGCTTCAGCGTGCACCAGCTGAGAGGAAAGGGATCTCGTTCATTGTTGGAAAGCATATCGACGACGATACCATGCCGAGAAGGGAGTGCGGCTGGCTTTTGCTGGTAGAGAATTACTCCAGGCGGCAACTGACCGATCCCCAAGACAAACTCACTGCAATCTCCGGCGTTGCTCGGATGCTGGCAGAGACAACAGGTGATCATTATCTTGCGGGTCTCTGGAGTAACCACCTGGAAGAGGACCTGTTCTGGCGTGTACAGACGCACGAAGAGACGATTGAGCGCGTTGAAGGTAAAGACATCGCCTTCGAAGCCAAGACGGGTGCCCTGATCGGCCCTGCCTCCAGACCAGCTAAGTACCGAGCGCCATCATGGTCATGGGCATCTATCGACGGCCCAGTCAGATTTCTTCCTTTGAGCCATAGTAATCTGGTTTGTCGACCTCGAATGTGTTACAATACACCATCTGGTAGTGATATCTATGGACGGCTGAAAGATGGGTTCATGGACATTGATGTGAGTGCTGTTCTATCGCCTCAAGTGCCGCTATGTTCTTCCCAGCTGACCCGCCATGATTCAGGCGCCTATTTTCGAGATCAAACCGTATCAACCTTCAAAACCCTGGGATCGGCATGGCATGCCAACAGTGATTGACTTTGGTGATGAGCGAGGGGAGGTCCATGGAACCGTATTCTTGGACATACCAGGCGAACCTCTTCCATCCCCTTGCTATGCCCTGTTTCTGGACCCTGCAAACGCCATCATCATCCGCAGCAAACACACACGCCCGGGGTCCAATGAGCCAGCAGCCATCCTGAGCACGTCATCACTTAGCACGTCGATGCGCAAAGCCAAGCCGGGGACCAGGATCCTCTGGCTTCGGGGCGGCAGGGTGGTGCAGGTCGACCAGGCACAATATGATGGCTTGCTTTCACGGATGGAGGTTCAGAGTACGCTTGTGACAGAGAGCAACACTGTCGTTCGTATAGGTATCGGTCAGTTCGTCAAAGAGCACAAATCTGATGCAGGTGGAGACGACAAGGGTGAAAGTAGTAGCAACAAGGACCCCAAAGTCGCCGCTTCAGACTTGAATCTGGACGATGTCCTCCATGTCAGTGGGGATGAGTCTTGGGGCGTGGTGACCAAGGAGGATGCATGGGTGCCAGTGTCCATTCGCTAGCGAGACATTACTTCTGAGACACGAGAGCCGACAAGAGCCCTTGGTAGAATTATGGTTGAATATTTGCAAGCTGGAAGCAATAGCGACATGCTATACATACGCCGCTGTTGTACATTGTAGGAGGCCTAACTCTAAGTCTGCGCAACTCT